>JAAONU010000003.1:14544643-15744643 GCA_012932295.1 Cyclina sinensis | reverse complement strand
ATTTCTGCAAAGCACCGGAATGTGTTGCGATTCCTGCAATGGGATACCTGAGCATTAACTAAAAGATATTCTATAATGGTCCCTGGATCTTTAACACTGGTAAACAATAAAGGTCCTCCTTTGTTGACTTAAAATCCCAATTTAAGTTGGCTAATTAAAACTCTATGTATAGTTTTCAAGATATACCATCTACCTGAACTCTGTACAAAAACAGAGCAAAGAACGTATTCAAATACTGGATGGATTTCAGACAGCATGTTTATATATATAAATGGTAGACTGTCTCTGTATGATTCAAGTCGTTTCTTGACCACCAAGCAATAGTTCAGTATCACAGTCTGCAGTTAGCTCCCCTGGAACGGCTTTCTGCCCTTCGTGTCTTCTGCGTACACTTTTGCACATACTTAGCACTGCAGGCCTTGATTTTCTGTTTTTCAGGAACAATACGAACAATATAACACCTGTAATCACCATTATGCCAGAAACTACAGATATCAAACCAATAATTAGTCTAAATCGGAATAACGGCATGTGACAGAAACATGATTCATGTGCAGATGAGCCCAGACAACTAACGTCTTTCACGAAAGGTCCGTGTTGTTCCTGTATCACCCAGAACATGTCTACAGTCATATTGTCCCTTGCATCATGTTGCGAAAAGAATAAATGTGTTCGATTGTGAATTTCAAGAACACCATATGACTGGAAATCTTTTTTCTTTGACCTGAACGCAGACCAGTACTTAGGTGAATCTGGAATAAAATATTGGAATCTAAATAAAATGTCTTAATAAAACGGCTGACATTTGTTTGTTTTTATAAATTTTCTAACCGAGGACCATTTACTTAAGCCTTTCTCCCGTGATAATGACTTACTAAAATAGTATATAGCAGAATGTAGCTTGTTGAGTTGTACCTGCAACTCAGCCAATACAGAAAATAGGCAATAGCTCCATCTTTTTGTATTTATTTGAAATCAGAACAAAAAAGAAGTTATGCGTAAGTTAAAGCAACACAACTAGCTTTAATGTGCAACTGAACGAAAGAAGTACAAAAAAACTTATTATTTATTATATACATTATGTAGATAACAACGTATATGATTAATATTGTATAATATTGCATTAATAGTAAGCTTCGATGATTTAGTTTTACGTCCATTTCATTCTACTTTCCCATTAACAAAAATATATCTTATGTAACCAACCAGTCCAGCCATCTAGTCCCTCTGCTGAACCAGCAGCACCGGAAATGATGTGAACAGGGGCCCGTGGATTCGTGTAATTAAATCGCTCCACCCTACCATCATACATCGGATAAAGCCGCTCATAAGAATGTTCATGGGCCTGTATAATTACGTCAACACCTTGCGCATTGAATAAAGGTTCAAGCCTGAAAAATGAAATAAAAATTCAAATTTAAAAGTTTCTTTTTTCAAAATATTTTCCGATGCATAAATACGTAATCATAATGACGTAGTCAGACACTCAAAATGTTTGGCACAAAATCACATGACACTTGTACATCTGAAGCACAAGAACGAATAATCAACAGAAGGAGAATTAACTGAATACCAGTACAGGTATTTCAAGTCCAAAGATCAGTTAGTTCATGTAAGGAAACTTTCTTTGTATCTGCAAGGTGCCCGGCATTGTATAATTAGATGGAAGCGTAGTAAGTGGTGTCAGATAAGAAAATGCTGGATGTTAAAAAATGAAATTTAAGTGTGGAAAACAGAATCAACAAAAGCACTGTATGCATTAAAACTCAATTATTAAAAATTTTTTAACTAGCTAATAAATGTAAATTCGTTTTGTCCCAGCTTTCAGTTTCTGTTAAGGTAAATCAAAGGATTTTTTTTTTTAAATATTTTTCTTTAAATTTTTTATCATCTACGAGTCGTATTTCAGCTAGAAAAAAAAAACGCAGTTGCAATTATACCGGGTACTATCACAATTAAAAGTACTGATACCTTGAAAAAACACAGAAAATAAATTAATTTCAGTGTCATTCAGAGTCTGGCAAATCTTACCCTGTTTTCACCCATCTCCTCATAAATGTATCTGTGCAATCATCATGATCGTTGTTCGAGCAATACATTGGACGGTGGCCAATCGCAATCACCCATGGTCTTTTGTCTCTATTCTGATTGGCTGCGATTAAATCTTGCAACAACCAATGAAATTGTTCGCATACGTATTTTTCTGAGTCAGTAAAGTAGACTTCTGTTGAATAACTGAAAAGAAAACATGAAGGATATGATGGTCCTAAACCGCTCATCTAATTAGTAACAAACGACAAGTATATTGTATAGATTTATTATCCAAATAAAGAAAAAAACTAGAAAATTCTACATGCCATTATCAAAGCTTTTGACTATTTGGAATGTGAAAAAAGGATTCTCTGAGATTTCTACATTTCTTTGAAATTTCTTTAATATTTTAAAGTTAAAGATGTGACCACCTGCTTGGGCAAAAAGTGAGCAAAGGTACATAATTTGTACAACCTTAGTAGAGACCCACAAGCCATTACTACATTCCAAAGTTCAGAAATCTCGGTCTAATAGCTTCTGACCAGAACTTTTTTTTCTTTTAAAAAATGGTTACATAAGTCTATGTAAAACATCTGACCCCGGGAATAGAGCTAAAATGAACTCATTGGCAAAGTTCTAACAGTTTTGATAGAGGTCTACTTGGCAATGTTCAATGCACAATTTCAGAACTCTAGGCCATGTGGTTAAACAAGAAGAGATGTTAAGTTCTATAAAAAAACGTGACCGCAGGGCAAGAGAAATAATCACCTTAGGGGCATAACTCAAGTAATATTGCAAGAGTTTCAAATTTCAGAACTCAAAGTCTTAAGCTTTCTGGCAAGAAGATTTTTTTAAAGAGTTTGTGAATTTAAGTCTTTGCAAAACATCTGCTTTCGAATATAGCTAATCTTGTTATACATGTATAGTTATGTTATTTAAAAGTTACCTGATGAAATGTACCAGGCCCACATCGAAGCTGTACCACATTTTATTGAGCGGTATAGGCCACGGTGTGTTTGGGGTTGAAAAACGCACCCTGTAGGGCTCGAAGTTTTCCTTAATTTCTATAAAATGAAAGTAATTCTGGTATGGTAAAATTTATTATATTTATGGGAACAGTTCAGTTCAATAGTTTACATTTATTTTTTTACATCGGTTCTTGCAACTAACTATCAACTATCAACAGCAGTCATTTTTTGTTAAAATATGGCTAACTTCATTTCTTTTCTTTGGTAATGTAAAATAATTACTTTATATTGAATAAAGCTCTTACCGCAATATAACCTTTTTATGCTTTCTTTTAATGCATAATTATGTTCTTTTATCTTCTTGTCTGATATTTAAAATGCTATGTAAGTCAATCTGATTAAAAATCATATCCCTTTAGGGAGTAACTTGTAATTTAGTCAGATTGAATGGAAGTCTTGCATAAAAAGTACACTTAACCGAAGAAGCCTGGAGTGTGTGTCATGTTAATAATCACACGCCGGCACCAACTGTAATCACAGACATCTAAATTGTTTCTATGTTTCTTCCTTAATTAATGACAAGGTTAAATAATATTACCATGGTTACCGGGTGTTGTCATGTAGGGAACTCTTGCTGCGAGGGATTGTATCTCACTCATGAACATATCGCCAACCTAAACATAAAAATCCCGCTGATATTAAGTTATTTCTAAAATCAAATAAAAAAATAATGAGGTTTCATGTTAACAAAATAAATCCAATAATACGTTTTCCTTTAATTCAATTATTCTACAAATAAAAAGACAGACACAAGAATATAACTCGACCAGGACATTCTGATCACATGTAGGTATTAAAGCTAGCTATACATCTTATTCATACACGTATTTGCACTTTTAAAAGTCTAAAGGCGACAATGAATCGTAATATAAGCGCAGTCGTACTCCACACATTCGCATTTCATATTATGACGGTCGTGTGTGCACTCTCTCATTGAGCTGGTGTTTAACGTACAGACACGTCAGCAATGTACACGTTCATATAAAATTCATCCACACAGATCAAAACATCCAACGCATGACTCCGGCGTCCATCCAACGTTCAGACTAGCACACAGCATACGCATTTGATTTAAATAAATACTAGATATATCCTTATATATTTACTTACTTTTCCGCCTTCGCTGTTAAGATCGTAAGCAAAATCACCGGCATGAAGTATCGCAGTTAGAGCTTTCTTCTGCCTCAACGTTTCGATAGCTTTTCGTGTGGGACCAGACATCCTAGCGCCCATATCACCGTATACCACAAACCTGGACGTTGAATTTTGGGCCTAGAATTTGCATCAGAAATAATAGTTAATGTCATGCCTGAACAAAAGTATTAATGTGAAAATAACTAAAGATATCAATACTTAACAGGAACTGGGTTCAATTTTCTTGAATTGAAAAGAAATAAGTTACAATGAAACGGAATATTTCTATATTGTTTTATGACAATATAGAACTCGTATGCAGAAACGTCCGTCCTCTTCGTAAAGTTATAAGGAAATGCCCTGGAAAATGATAATACATGTGGTACTTGTAAAGTAATGAGAAGTTTTATCCAGCTAAGCATACTGGAATACATTACAGAACAGATTTAAGGAGAAAAAATGCAATAAAATTCTCGCCTCGCAGGCAAGGCTTGTGACAGTATACGCACACTTCCATCTTGTAACGTTTTAAATGTGAAGGTCGGACTTTTCCCCGTCACATTTAAACTGTTCCTCGGCACGATTCGGTAGAAGTAAGTTGTAGCGGGTAACAGGTTCTGGAATAAAATATGCCTTACTGTATTCACGGAAAATTTCAATTGTAATTGAATGTAACTATATTGAATACTCTATTATCTTTACGGGTTGAAAACATAATTTGCATATCAGAGCTTATATAAATGCCATAAAACGCACATCAAAACATAATCAATGTTTTATCTCCTAATGTAAAATTCAGTTTTGTTATGTATTATCAAGACAGTAAGGACCGACAAATTCATAATTTGACAACAGAACCCTAATTAATCGTGGATAATTTCTTTCCATGTAGGTATGCGAAAAATATCATTAAAGTTAAGAGGTATATTTGTAGTAAAAATCTCCTTTTGATAACAAAGCACTAGAATTTTCGTAGAATTAAGTTTAACTTACAAGAAGTTCAGATCTGTAGACATATCTTGATGCTTTGAAATGTGTATCTGGTAATCTCGCCACCGTACTGTTGGCTGATAGCTGCATTATCGTTGGCACAGTCCCATAATGCACTTCCCATTCAAACTCGTCACGTGATGACCACATGACCACCATGCTGTTCTGGCTTCTTCCATAGGAAATGTGTATTTGTTCTGGATATTGCAGAAATGGTACAGCTTTGACTGAAAAGTATTAGATGTCATGTGATTTTACGTATGAATCTTCTAAATTTTTTTGTTCTAAAAAATAAGGGACTGTTTAATTAGTGGGAAGTTATAACGCAAAGTAATGGAGCTGGGCTTTTTCTACGCACTATATTTGACGGACTATGCTGTAATAAAATTTCCAGACAATTATTGTTTTCACTTTTTAAGTGGCGATAACTTTTGATCTGTTTTGAAAATCTCTCACACAATTATGTCCTACAGGAGAAAAAAAAATCTTCTGATGGTTAGTTCTTTTCGCCATACAGTATCGTCCCATTTGAAAGATGTATGAATGGAGTATCTATACGAGTTTTACTAAGTTAAACAAAAGATTTAGTTATTACGGTTCATCCTTTTACAGAACACTATCTCGCGGTGTGTCAGCGCTTTGATTCTCGCACAGTGCCAAAATCAACCTGTTAGGTTACACGGTGTACAGGAAGTAACTGTGTGAAGCCTAAAACCTTTAACTTTAGTAAGGTAACTTAACAGAACAGAACAGAACAAAATATCAATTTTAACTTGTACAAACAACATCCTCATGTATTACATTACGTCTAAACAAAACACATACAGTTCAAGATTTTTTTTCATATATGATAATTTAATATTTTCAGTTATAAATTAGACGGATATCCAGCAATCACTCGTCACAAATCACCGTCCGTGTGTGCGTCAGTGCTTGAATGCCATAATATTTGACAGTTTTGAACTTTTGATACATTTATACTGCCGAACCCTTTTCTATAATATAAAGATAGTCAGCCATAATACTGACTGATAGTTTCCATAGAAACTAGAAACTTTATATAACCATAAAGTGATAATGGTGATAATTAGACATTTTTACGAGTATCTATCGCTTTAATACATGCAATATATGGCAGGTGCCCTTTGCTCAGAAAATCCTTTTGTTAGTTTGTTTTCTTTTCCTGTTGTCACCTATTGTGAATATTTGGCATTATTTGAAAGAAAATACTAGAGAATAAAACTCAAAGCAGTTCATGCTAATTATAATTTTATCTAATTAGCAATATGAAATAGAAGTATATGTAAAGAGCATTACAACGAAACGCCATCAAATTCAGCCAAGAATCACAAATTTGGACGCCTTACTAGGGCTCTTCGTGTTTCATGTTTGTATCTAGATGCTATGTCCAGGAGGAGAGGGGATAAACTGTTCAGAAAAAAAGTATCATTCTATATTTCCTATTTAAAAGTCTCTGCTGAGAGTAGGAGAGAGGGGACCATACAGAGGTAACACCACATCCATTAAATGTCCACTAAAAAACTGACGAGATAATGCTATGAACAATGTATCATTATTGGTGGTTATATAAATCATATTACATCTGTATGAATCTAATGCTAGTCCATATCATGACGGCAGAAATACGAGTATATGTGTATCCAGTATGTTTCTCTATTTTGGTTACGTATGTTTGATTAAGAAAACAAAAACAAGTAAATACATACGTTATTGAACACATGACCTATATAAAATGTACAAAACATTCCCACAGGAACATTTATTTCATTAATGTGCGTATGAAATCTGTCCTTTGCCGGTAGTGTATTTTAATTTTGACAAGTTTAATGATTTAAAAGTGAATCTGAGTCAAAATTTGACAATTATTCCCCGAGGGCACATATGAACAAACTAAAAGGGATTTTAACTATTATCAAAAACTATTAAAATTTAGTTATAAGTAAAAATAGAGTTTTTTGTTTTCATTACTGTGACGTTTAGAGATTGTTTTGCAAAATACCTTATTGAAAAGCATATGTAATTAATATAAGCAGTACAAATCCTTTGTGACTAGTCGATCACTGCACAGAATTGCCTTGGTGGCCAGGCTGCAAAAACATGCAAAGGGCTCTCTACGAGGGCTGTTTGAAATGTAATACTGTTGGCCTCATTACGCTTTTGTGACGTGTGGAAACACAAACTCTTTTTTGAGCCAATACGAAAGTAAACAACAAAGTATGGACAGAATGGCGCCGCCGCCCTATTGCAAAAATTTTTTTTTGAGTCAAGAAAGTTTTATACGTGATATCTTAAGTAAACACGGTCCAATACTTTAGGTTACCGTACCTAAGGAAACTGGGAGATTCTTTAATAGCAATGTGATGACGAACAAACCCTAAAAAATAAATATGCATAGAGACGTCTAGAACCTGGTATGATATGCCCATCTTTGTTGCTTGGCGACGCTCTGTTTCCGACTTTTGAAAAAAACAGACGTAACAGCATCATTAAAAATTACACGTTTTAAGGACTAGATATATAAAATACGACAGTAGTTTACATTTCAATTTATTTTCTTCAACGAATCCACAAAAATGAAAACTGTTTGAGCATGCACGTAATGGCAATGTCCAAGTCTTTGTTATTTATATTCTAACAATATTTTGCTCTTTTTTTTGTTAGTTCTATTGTAACAAATTCAGAATTTTTCAAAGATCAGATAAATAAGTAGAGTGATAATAAAGTTTAGTGGACATTGTTATATGTAAGTGTGTAAGTTTAAAATTGCCAAATTCCTAATAAATAGTTTTTTTTCTACGTTAGAATTCAAAAAAGGCATGAAAAATGTAGAAACACAGCCTTAGATATTATAATCTATTCTGTTCTGTTCTGTTCTATAACTGTCATGAAAATTAACTGAAAAGTTCTGGTAAATATTATTTTTATCTACTCTGCCTTACTTAATCCTCAGGAAAACTTACTGCCTAGGAATTTAAAACGGCGTCCTCAAAACATGACATAGTTTTACAGTAATATAATTACTAGTCAGTTAAACGTGTGTTTTCTAATCAAAATATAATTCAGATGTTACAGTTACTAATTCTATTTGTAATTAAATACTCCATCTCAAAATTCAACTCTGAACATTCCATTATATAAAATATAATTATTTTCACTCACCAGTCGTTGGCAGACATGCCAATAAAAGTATAACCTCAAATATCAATTGCCATGCAGTTCCTGTCATTTCCTCTTTTTTCCTAATTATGATGCAAATATTCTATTTTTGATATATATGCATTTCAAGGTTCTCCGTTGTGTATTTAAGAAACTGGCGAAAAAGGTCGTAGTGATGAGACAGGTTAGGTCGCACAGTCATGTGAGAATTATTTTTCCAATACCTGAGGCGGGGTCAAATATCAAGATGATTGATATGTCAATACTCAATGTTACAGCTCGTCCATCAAAGAATAGTATTCAAATTTCCAATCAGTGACACAGTTAAAAAAAAAATTCTCTAAAATCCGTCTCAGTAGACTAACAGATAAGACTTTCGCACAATCGTTATACCTCAATTGTTGAACAGGTCATAGATTGAAGTCCCACCACAGAACCGCCGTGAGGAAAGTTGTTAGTGAGCCTATTGTTTATTTGGGGTAGGGGTTGGGTGGGAGAGGGTTGGGGGTGGAAGGTGCTGTGACAAAGCGTGAGCATGGATGAGTTTTAACGCAACCTTTGATGCTAAGTATTGATAAACCAAAGGAATAGAGCTGTTGTGTATTATTATTATTATTGTTATTATTATTAAATCTGAGTTCAGTCCGTTACACTGAAGATGCATATAACTTATTTCTTATTTTCTTTTCACAGTTGTTTAGTAAACCAGCTGCGACTGCGTGTGATTTCGTCATCACTATTTTGTTGTAATATTTCCGTAACTTTGATGAATAGGTATTCAACACGGCTGTAAGTAAATCAGCCTTGACCATTGGTGTCCACATCACGGAATTCATCTTCTTATATAAGGCTGAAACCATTCAACAAAACAGACAAAGAAAAGGGGAAATCTTTTAAAGCTGCATTATTTTACTGAACTGAATTTTGCTGGTGTCTTTAATTCGAAAAAAATCAAAATCGCAAAATTGAATTCATATATTTTCTGTAAGATAAGTTTTACAGCATAAAAATATTTTTTCAGACTCACAAGAGACAATGAGTATATAAAAAGGATTTTGTGTGAATGACTAACTATATCATGTACTAAGATAAGATTCATGTCGATTCGATGATTATCGTGTCGTAACGACCAAAACAAAAGCATCCCTAGCTGTTGTATTTCTCGTCTGGAAGGTCGAAAATTGACCGCAATGTTTAATCAAAGATATTCCACAGGCATGCAAACATACCCGGTTTGATTTTGCATTAACTTAGAAGAACTTTTAGCTTAACTCCTTTTCTATTCAAAGTTGGAAAGAAATCGTCATTTTTTTACTAAAAGAGTAATTTCCCCTTAAAGTGGTGGGCTGTGTTAATTGCGAGTCATGAAATTTGTTGTACCACTGCCATTTTTTTAACAGGCACACAACTAATAAAACGTATCTTCAAACCAAACAAAGAAACTGGACCAGAGTGTTGAGAAAATACTGAAAATGCTAGAATACCTCTTTTTGATATTCTAACAATCCAAAAAAAGTCACCAGAACAAAGAATAATAAGAATTATTTATTGTCAGCCATTATCTTCCAAGCCAGCGGAGGCATTTCCTGTTTTGATTTAGAATTGTCAGACCGTAAAAGTAGCGAACCGTGAGTTGACAAATTATTTCAGAAATGGGTTTTCGTATTCATGTATTTGCTAACCTCGACTCAAACAGACTTACGACATTTTATCGCTTTCTGTCGTTTGTCACAAAGCTATCAGCAAAATTAGCTAGGCTTCAATATGTCTTTTTTTCTACCATCCTCATAACAGTTTTCTAAAAACGCGACAGCTGCCTTCTGTCACCAAGTTCCACTTGCTAATTAAATTCCATGGAGAAATTCACACATGTCAAAAATGTCACTATATGTTGCCCTTTCTTAAATATAAAATAAGCTGTCGAGATTTTGTTAAAGAAGAAACGTTTTATTTCATGAATAGAATTTTCTATTTTCCCTGTCTGCGCAGACGGTGTATTGAGATTATCTGATGACGAACTATGCTAAAACTTAATATGCATAAAAAACAATTAAACGAGAGATTTATACACAGTTTAAACAGTACAACAACACACATTGTTTTAAACTTTACAATTTTATATATTGTTCTTTTTCATTCATACTCTCGTTGGTTATTTTTTATTTTTTTTGCCTTCGTTTTCACCTTTCTCAGAATGAGTGCCTGCAATGTTTTCCTTTTGAAGTTACTCTGTAAATTTCCTTCTGTACGGCATAATCACATAAATATTGCATGGAATGGAAGTAAATGTGAATATTTTTTCAGATATCGTAAATATATATTTTTTCCAAATATGTAATATCAACAGCGACCAGTCTTAAATTTGGCTAGTCATCATTACGATAATTATCGTAACCAACACGATAATTATCGCCAAATGAAAACACAAGGAACAAAAATAAAGGAGATAAGTATCGACTGAGAAATTTAAATTTTTGCTTGTTACAACTGTTCCTTCGGCGATAATTATCGTGTCAATGGCGATAATTAGATTAATTATCGCGTTGTACAATCAAATTTCAACGTTGCACTATACACGGAAGCTTGAAATTTTATTTTTTAGTCATTTCAAGAGTCGAAACTGTAAACCTGTAACTGCTTCTTTTCTCTATATTAAAACACATGGTATCAAACGCGCACCTGCCCCGCCCACAAAGAATTCATGCCGTATCTGCTAAAATGCGCCCAGGTGCAGATATCTATAAGTCCTGTCACGCAGGAGACACTGAAACAAATTGCTTATTTTTGCCAATACGCTACACACCAGTAGAAAACCGGTGGATTCCACGCATTACGAACAAAATTTTCCTGTCGCCAAAGCCATTGCGTGACGTCATTTCGCGGACTGTAACTCTCAACCAAAAGCAGTTATCAGAGGTGTACCAATGTGTACACCGTTCAGTAAGACCTGTGTGAAACCACTCTAAGCATGATGGGAAACGCACTACTTTTTCCACATAGCGGCTTGAACACGGAAGTGATTTAAGAATATAAAATCTAATATTTGTATACATCATTGATAAGAATGTATTGAACTGTTGAAACTGGGATATGAAACGCGTCTGCTAGGGCAGTGGCAGTCGCGAACGTAATTTGAGAACAAGACTATCTAGGTAATTAAATAATTTCATTATCTATGGGAAAGGGTCATAAACTCAAAAAGTCTTTTCTAAATATAAGCAGAAGAGCATCATGTTATTGTTAGTTTAAAACCAAAAGTGAAAGTACATAGTTTTAAATATTTGAATAAATAGTAACACGGTCGAACTATCAATTCTATTTTCAATTCTAAGACCACTGCTAAATAAGTAAACCATTTTAATCACTTAAAAAGATATAATGTGTTTTATAAAAAAATAGCCATCCCTTCGCGGACTACTTTATGTCGGAGTCTTTTTTACCCCAAATGGGGGTGCGTAACGCGTCGTACGACGCGGGTCGTTTGAGAGACCGGTGTATATACATTGGTGGTGTACAGCATATTCATTATCTGTCAGAAGTACAGAAAAAGTAAGTTCACCATACGAAAATGGTTTAATATTTGTAAGATTGAAGCCCTTGATTGGAAGCTATATATCTTTTATCTTTTTAGTTCGCAGTGATATATATATTTGCAGCGGTTTTCAAACAAGCATTGTCCAAAGAATTTTAGGCATAGATATACTGTCGTATAAAAGCATTAAAGTTTTAACTGAGTTATTTACTTTTTGTAAAATTGTCAATGAAACATAGGAATGCAGCTTTGTTCAGATCCTAATAATTGAAATTAAAAATGTTGTAAAATGCTTTGATCAAGAGTTCTAATTTAATAGCAGAACATTCATATTAGGTTATAATAGTAGAAACTTGAGACATTATGATAATTTGTGTTTAGAAATTAAGAAATATAAATTATCCCTTAGTAAAAGGAAAGTAGCTATATTGTCTGTACAAGGTATAAAGGCCAGTTCAAAATTTGCATCTTCGATTATTGATAAAACTAGCAGAATAGAAAACAAATAAATCATACTGGTGCTTAATAAATGCTTTATTTTCACATGATTAAAATATAGGTGAGGGTAAGACCCTATTTTAAGAGGTCCCTATTGTAATAACTTATTATTATTATTACTAGTTAGTTTGTTCTCTCCCGTCTTCTTACTAAAGAAATGATTAAAATACAAAAAATACAACTATAATATTATATTATTGTCTAGTAATGGATCTTTTGTAAATGCAACTAAAACTTTGTCCGGAAAGGCATTGAAAGCCATGAGCTCTTTATTATCTGTAACAAGGACATTAGAGGTACCTACTTCAGTTATGTTTAACTTATTTGATACATATGTGACATCCATTATTCTTATGAAGTTTGGGGCTTTTTAAAATCTGAACAACTTGAAAGAATTCATAGAAAATTTTTAAAGAGGTTACTCAACGTAAAAATGTCAACCTGTAATTCTGTACTTTATGGTGAAACTGGAAGATCCCCATTATATGTTGTAAGGAGAACAAGAATTACTAAATATTTTGTAAAGTTATATGCAGAAAAAAAACAATAATTGTTTATTATATACTATGGTCGAACACTGAAGACAGGATATATACGAAGATAAAATTACTGTGAACTGGGCATTGAACGTAAAAAATTTATTGCAAGAATGTGGCTTCAATGATGTATGGATGTACCCAATGTCTGTAGATATCAATATTTTTATACCCATTTTACGTAGACGATTACTTGACATGTATGTAGGAAGATGGAAACAGGAAATTGACACTAAATCATCTATTGTTCAGAAGTCTAAAACAAAATTTTGAAATATCAGATTACTTAGTAAAAATGCACAATGCCAAACTAAGAAATATTATTTCGAAAATACGCATGTCATCCCATGACCTCAATATTGAAACAGGTAGACAAAGACAAATTGAAAGAAATGAACGCAAATGTACTTTATGTGGCAAAAACGATATTGAGGACGAATACCATTTCATATTAATCTGCCCTGTATATACAACACTAAGAAATCATTATATACCTGCGTATTATTACAAAAAGCCAAGCATGTTTAAATTCCTGGATCTTTTAAATACGCCAAAATTGAATCTATTAAACAGAGTGGCTATTTTTTGTGAAAAAGCATTTAAAACTAGACATGAAAAAAAAATAATGAAGTAGTCATCCTGAACACTTATGTGAGGAACTAATTAATACAAAATCGTGTATTTCATATCCATCAGTTTGTTTATTCCTGTGATGTAATTTTTACATAATCATTTTGTTTATCTGTGTTTTAGGTAAAATACTATTTAAGTGTAAATATATATATTATTTTGTAACTATATGTGTGTATATATATGATATCACTCTCGCTTTGTTGTAAACGCATGCTTGTAAATAATGAAAGACGAGGAACTGTTAATGTTCAAGTCTAATCTCTAAATAAATTTCTGTTCTGTTCTGTTCTGTTCAATATTATAACAACATTACGGTACGTTAATATATATATGTCTATATATTATGTATTTTTTGAAAGTTTATGAATGAAAACATTTTGTAAAGCTGGAAAGGGATGATTCCCTGTCCCCTATATAGCCTCTGGTCGATATGAATAACCTGGATTACCCAGTCAGGAGCCTACAAATGATTCTCTTGTCATCATTAAATATAGTTGTATTCAGTAGCAAGCAATACAGGTCATCATGTTTCAAGATGCACGGTATTTAATATTTAAGAAGATATCACGTACCTTTCTGCAAACATCTTGTTGGTTTACATTTATATAACTATTTTGGTATATATCTTTGGTTTGATGTGTGGGAAAAAAAACATTTCCAACAATTTAATCTCGTTGTCCCTGTGGCAGTATGCATGGGAATCAGGACTGTCTGAGGAAGTTCCTTGCTGCAGTATGGCAAACAATCTCGCCTAAACCAGATAAAGAGCACAACATTGTCCATGTAACCTGTCTCTAGAGAAGCAAACAACCAGCTGTCTCGAATCCCTACGCTAAATGTTCAGTGTAAGAATGTTGATAGGACCATAGAATGCTTAAAAATATCGCCAGCACTGAGCTGAAGAGTTTTGACAAAGAGAAGAAAATAGTTTATATAAACTTACTTATGTTTTCTAGCCGAACATACTGTTTACCTTTTTTATGTGAGCTGGTATCAACAAAACAAGTTTTTATGATATTATGGCGTTTGATTTCGAATGTTTTATATAAAGAAACCACTTCTCTCCGATGCATTTCAAGATATTGTGTATAATGTAAATGCTAACAATGCTGTTACGAAGAAACTATATAGTCTTATGATCTACAGCAAAAGATCGACAGAATAATGTACATAGGACAGACTGTCCTTAACCAATGCTTTAAAAAATGATAGAAGCTTTGCTCTCTCTTTCGACCAAAGTTAGGCAGACTGACAAAAACTTGACATTTTGAATTTGATAGTAACCTATTTGTTTAAGTAAGAACTGTCGAAATAATATCAAAATTCAAAGCGCTATCGGTTATTATGTTACGCTCAAAGAAAAAGAATGAAAGGATGATGAACAGTCGTAATAACTCGGCCTTTTCCGACAACTTCGTATAAAGACTTATTGAAGTCGCCCGAAGTGTTCCGAATGGATGATGAACACTGGCGCCCATTTCGCCCCCATTTATCATTTGATTTTTGATAATAATCTAATCGATGGATCCCTGACCCGTCAAATTTGCATGATTAAACAATGAAGAACAGTAACATTTTCACCACAAACAAGTATACAACAAAAGAGCACATGGCAATGTTTGTGGGTAACATCTATTGTTATAAGATTTAAGGGTCATGCTGTGGATCCATGAATGAAAGAGAACTCTTACCAAATATTTATGAATGACGTTACAAAGTCACGGGTTTGGCACATATCTAATGTTGCTGCCTGATGACCTGCTTGTTGGAGATACCTTATCATATGCCGGTTATCAGAAACATTAGAAAAACCAGTGCCAAATAGCAGATTTTATTTAAATATTAGAAATAGTTCTAAATAAACATGAATTTACAAATGAAACAGGCTTCTGTCTACATTGTTCTGTTCTTATTTGGTATTTCTATAGCGTCAGTGGCGAGTTTCGATCAATCTGAGATTATACAAGAGCTTAATAAGCGTCTAGATCGCATGGAGGCAGTGAACAGTTTACTTGTAGGCACACTCCAACAATTTGAAAAGCGTGAAACAGAGCATATAAAAGAGTTGGAGGAGTTACGGAATGAAATTGAAAGCCTAAAGGCGCAAACTAAGAATCAGAATGGTTACAATAAGGCGACAACTCGGATGTTTGGAAACAAAACGTATACAGGTGACAGTAGCTAGAAATACAAGAATATTTTGTGTGGTGTCATTGAAATAACAGTTTTCTTAAAATCTTTATTTTAGTCTAAAAGAATGTCAAAATGGATTGAAAGAATTGATTTGTCTTATCTGTTACGCTTTATTAGTAATCTTTGATCTGAGTAAAGAGATAAAGTTGTGCTGATAACCATTTCTAAGCAAATTGTGACTGAGGTTTGTAAAGAATCTCAATCATATTTTGGTCGGTCCAGTTTTTGAGCTGATTATTCTTAACAAAGGAATGACCATTCCAAAAGAGCAGTTGTGCATAACCGTCTAGCTTGCACTATCTACACGTGTACATTACCGATATGAATTTCTCAGACTGTTTTATTGATATTTTACACCAATTCGTATAAGTAAACTCTATGATATTTCTGTAAAGCTGTTTTTATAATTGAACTGCCATTCTGATTTCCCTTTCTTGTGTTTCCTTTTCGCTGTCCGTACGCTGTCAAATATATCTTTACCTTTCAGATATTACTGACACCAAACGTCATGCTGGAACGACAGGTGTCGCTTTCTGGGCCACCATCTCACAAGACATGCTCCATATGACAAAGTTCCAAAACATCCAGTTTGAAAAGGTTATCACAAACGTTGGCAACGCTTACAATGCCGCGTCGGGTGAATTTACTGCCCCACAATCCGGTATTTACGTATTCTCAACCACTCTACTCGCATACCCACTACAGAGTGACCATTTCAGACTTGTAAAGAATGGACAACAACTGGTCCTGATGTTTGTAAGCCAGCATAGCACTGACACTGCGGCAGGGACCTTTGTGCTCCAGTTAAACCAAGGTGACAGGGTGGCCATACAAAATATGGATCGAGACAGAGCAGTATCTGGAGATGACTTTTCATTTTTCTCTGGTTTCTTACTTAAAGCAATGTAGACATACAGGCTTAAATCATATTAATATATTAATATAGATTTTACGCTTTTAAAAACCTATAACTTATTTACGTATTTCCCAGATATCCCTTAAAACTTGTACAATCAGATTTTCTACAGAAAAGTTCACACTGAAACACAGACCTCACGTAAACAGCTTCCCATAAGAACATCTAAATGAGAATGAAAAAGAAAATGAAAACCATTTTGTAAATACACACACACAAGTAAAAACCTGTAACAGGTTTTTTTTTCATTACCAAAACGACTTAGTTACAAATCTTTGCCTCCTTGTATTAAAAATACAGTGCATGACACTGTCTTCTACCCGTCTGGGATTTAGTCCGCACTAGGAAAGCGTCACATCTCAAACATATCACACATCAGTTTGTTTCCAACAGAAGCCATATAAATGATACACCCGTATAAATGATACACCTGTTTTGAAATGCCATCATAGTTTCGTGGCCAACAATCGTTTTGTAACAATTGCCCGAACCTTTGATACACTGGCTTACAACCTGATTTCAATATTTACAGCCTTTAAAATAAGCTTTTTCGAGTAACGTATTCGCAGGCTTCTACCTTTTTCGTTTTCTTTTAAATGAACAGTTTAATACCGATTGTCTTGCCATTTGTCATTGAAATGACATTCCTGGATCGTCATAGCACTGCCATTTAAAAGAACAAGATGTTCTAAGTCTTTGAAAAGAAAAATAGTTGGACCATTAACTTCTCAGAAAGTCGAAAGTCATCCATTGTGGTTTGTGGACATCTATATAAAAGTTAGCTAGTTTATTAGGCGTGCAGTCCTAGCCATCAAGTCGAGTTTAGGTGAGCAAAATTTTGTTAAACCACTATGCAAAATTTTACATTCTCACAAATACGTCACTTGTGTTGTCACTTCGAATGTCTGAAAATAGAAAGAAACAATAAAGTATCAAGACGACGGGATTACCTTTTCATGCAAAACGAGAACTTGAACAAAAGATAACCAGCGTGCGTTGGTAAGCATCGACATTATATAGAGGATATTTGTTTGTTTTTGTGGAAGATGAGAATTTATTTCATCGAGTGAACACCATATGTGATATTTTCACGAGTGGCGCAGCCACGAGTGAAAATATCAACATATGGTGTTCACGAGAAGAAATAAATTCCCATCTTCCACTAAAAAACAAACAAATTTTCTTTTTATTTTATGCCAACACATCAAAAATGGGTTTTTTTTATGACATTTTTAATCAGGGCCTTCAATAAATTCCCCATGGTGAGCCCCAAATCAGTTAATGCGTACTTTGGTTACTGCGCAAAAAAAAGTGCAGACAATCTCCAATACATATGATAACTTTACTTCTGCTGAAATAAACTGAATACACTTTCATCAAATAACATTTATTTTTGTCTACACAGTTTATCAATATTTATTGAATTTTTGCCATACATACTTTAATTATAAAAGCGGATTAATACTCAATATTCAATATTCAATCAATTGAGTTGAAAGTCGGCCATATTGGATATTGTCCATGTGAGTTATGTAAACAAATCAGACATTTTAAATAATTTATGGCGAATTTCATCATTGTTCACAACTAGGAATTCAATATTATAACTGGATTTAACAAGGTAAATAAATTTCACTCGCTGTCACTGTCTGAAATACAGCGGATTCTCTTGTATTTACGTGGTGGGGAAATTCCTGAAGTTTCATCAAGCAGACCACCTTTTGGACTGGAATTTATGACCTGTTGAGATAGTTGCTGGGTTGCAGTTTTAGAGGAATTGAAATTGAAAGTAACATTTCCATGAAAGTGACTGTTCATGAAAAATCCTCTTAGTGCAGGACCAGATTCACTATTTCCTGCAATCATTGGAGCAGTGTGGTTCTTGGCTGAATCAGGTAAAAAAGTAGTTCGGGCACAAACAGTGTATTATCAAAATGGTAATTTCACTGATTCAAAACAGTGTATTATCACTTTTATCTCACTGATATTTCCCTATATTTCATTCGTAGGCATAAAATAAATGCTTTTCATCGCCAGTGAAACGCGTCGCAACTTTCACCTAACCTTTGCTGCTATTATTTCTTGAATTTTATATGTTCAATGTCTTTAAGTAAAAAAATCAATTTAAATTTTCCTTTCCCGTTAAAACTAATTAATCATATTTATAGTATTTTGAAATGACATAAAAACATAAAAGAATTGTTTTGTATTTTCTTGGTACTTTTTCAGCTTTTGTGTACATTCTCCCGTGTTTATTTGAGATTATTTGAATTTTCAGTAACTGCATTTTCTAAGTTCTATTTTTATACCAACGGTATCTGTAGACCTCAAAAGAGTGCATGGTTATCTTAAATTGTGTGTCGTCTCCTCTCTAATTGTGATTGATGTATGGAACGCCATGACTATCTCATGTTTACAACTGTGATGATGTCTTGTTTCAAGTGAACAGGACAGCATCATGATTTGATAAAACAATTTAATGGTCAAAAATCACATTTACTGTGAACAAAACAACATAATGATTCCACAAAATAGTATATTCAGTGGATAAAACGACATAAAGGTATGCAATAATTTTTTAGGAGAATCAAATGAATTTGCCAACTGACATAATAAATTTAATGCTGGACAGAACAAAACAGTGTTTGAAAACAATCGTATATTTTCTATAAAAAGTCGCCTGCATTTCTGACAGACATAAAATGTCCTAGGATATGACATAAAGGATCTTTACATAAAAAAGATTACAGAATGTCAGAACCAGCCATATTGACTAACTTGCATAACAATTTTAGCCGTAACAACACATCATCACAGTTGTAAACATAAGACAGTCATTGAGTTCCATATTGGTGAATTATGAACTTGTATGTAGAAATGGCTCGATATTTAATATCCAATCGTACCATCTCGGCAATCTTCGGAATCTTTCTTGAGTGTAACTTCTTGGTTTAATACTCAAGACTACACCAAAGAAAATCAAATACGTGTGATTAGCCCATTCAAAGCAATTTCGAAATGTCTTTGTATTACTCAGGAAGATTTGTTGATTGCGTCACACTAATTCAATATCTTGTAATTTACAGACTAAAACTGTGCAGATGTCCTTTTAAAAACTCCGAACAACTTACCAAAGTTCTGCCATTTAAGTTCAGTAAAGACTTTTCTGTTACCGTGTGTTCTGTGAACTGGTATACCTACAGCACATGGTTGACTATACAACAAATCTATACGCATTAGACACCAGCTATTCATATTCACGTTAGACTTTGAAGACAAATTGATGCCTACCTGATTAATGAGAATATGATTTTGTCCTTTTCTATGCAAATGGTGCAATTTGATAGATACTTCTGCGAGAAAATGTTAATAGCCTAGAAATTATCTTACGAGAAATTAATCGTTCACCTGATAAGAATATTTCTACTGTTCGGTTTATAGCGGACATTCGTTCGAAAAACATAAATCTTTTCAAACAGCGAGGGTATCTATGGATTTCATATGATACCAGTTTGCTTTTAGCCCTAGTTTTAGGCAACTGTTAGAGAATCTAGGAGTCTAAAGAATTGAATATCTACATGTTAACATTAACTGAACGTATCAAAGATACAAAACTATCGACATACAAATAAAAAACATCTATACAACAGTGTTTTACAAGTCTAAACCGAAGCCACAAACAAGTTTGAAGGTTTATATCATGTCAGTAGATATTGATCAGCTTTCCGAAGTATTACAGAAGTTTATAATTTGATGAAGATACAGTGAACGTTTATCAGAATATGTTATTTCACTGGGCTGATCACGTCTTTCTAATCATTTACTCCATTTAAGTACCCGAATTATTTCCTCTACATACATTTAGTCTACCTTGACAGGGGTCGAAGGGCGGATCAGAGGTCTAGTGGTAACGCGCTGGCGTCGCAAGTTCGAGTTTCCCGCTCCTCTACTTACCTAACTACATTGTCGTTCGGATAAGACATGAAACCGGAGTCTCACATATCGGCGCTATAGAGCAAGGTTAAAGAATCAAAAGTGTCCCTGGAATCGGATGCTTTCTGCATTTTTCACTATCCTCCTCAATCTGACTTAACTCTTCAGAGCGTTTCGGTCATATGGGCAACCGGTGTTGACGATAAAATAAACTCAACTAGATAGACCAAAAATGTAAAATGTAATATAAAAAATTCTATACTACAAGTTTTCTCGGAGGCTAAATTTGCTCTTTGATTTCAAAATATGTTTGTCACAAAAACATCCAAGATGGCCGACTTGAAAGTTCTTTAACATTCACACTTAGCTAATGAATTTCTTTAATGATTTTTTTTATATTTTGTATTATGACTTTAAGTATTTAATGCTTTACTCTCAGTGAACGTTTTTTGTAAAAGTAATTTTTATACTTCTACACTGATCTCGATAATTCCGTTGTAACCGCTGTAGATGTAATCTGAAAGTTATGCAAGAATATTTCTGTTTCGGTTTTTATGTTGATTAATCATGCTTATTCAAAAGCCAAATGCCAACTGAACGCAAATTCATTTGTCAATGTGTATTCTTTCGGAACGACCTAAATTTATGTTAGAATGGTAAGAAATGGCCAGAGTCTTCAGTTTGATGACACTGCTAAGTTTATTATTTACATTTTCGATCATTAACAAGAAGAAACTATGCAAAGCAAGTTATTTCAACGAACATTTCTGATAAGTTTTCTTTCTCATTATTTTTACATTCCCGAGATTTTTTTGTGGTAGGGTTTAAACCTGCTTAAGAGAGACATAAACTTGAACACTCCATCCAAGAACAAAAAGACACATGCTGTTAAAACGAAAACAGTAATTATTTATAAAGCTGATTTGCATTTTTTTGAAGAGATAACTGTGATTAAAGGAAATGTGCTCAATGTCTCCATGTATTAAATGATAAATTACTTGTAAGTTATAAGTTTTTGTTAAAGCTATAAAACTTTGGATGACCAAAAAGTGCGAATAAAGTATTATTTTTTTCAATTAACCTTTTTAATTTCTAAGGCAAGAATGCAGTTTTCTGGGTGACACCCATAATTTATCAGATTAGTAAAGAGTTGCATTCGATTAAGATATACAATAACTTTTGAATCAAACACACAAAGTTTTCGAAGTTTACTGTGTCATATTTTCGTTTTCTGTTTTTAGAAGAAAACACTCCGATCATTTTGTTGATTTTTGCCAGTTTTCGACTCTATCAAGAGGTTTTGTCCTAAAAGACATGTCAACTTGATTTGCCCATATATAGATGCTTCAGTTTACATACAACTGAAGTCTTCAAAACTCTACAGCTTTTTCCAGACATCGGCAAATTCGTTTTTCTAATAGTATATAAATGAACAACGATAAAACGTTGAAATTGAATATGTCTTAAGCCTGTTATACAAACGTTCTATCTATAGATTGTTATAAGAACTGTATCTAGCAAATTTTATCTTAAACCAGACGTAAACCAGACGTGCTGCAATATTTGTCAGTCTACACGAGAAAAGTACTTGTTTTTTTTTTACTTCACAGATGTGTATGGTTATTGAAATCTTTTAGCTATCTAGACAAAATGTTATACAAAAATAACCCATAAACTGGCGATAACGGACATACTAGTGGTAACTTAAGATAATTCGTATTTTGTCGTCTTAATATGACAAACACGACAACTGCATGCTGTCAAAACACTTTCCAAGAAATGTAGGACAAATACAGGACATTTTCAAACGGGAAATATAGGGCAAATATAGGATTTTTAAAAATATTTTTCCACCAAAAAAATAAAACAAAATCGTCTGAGTATATAGGACATTTAGAGCCCAAACTATGTACATAACGCCCATTCTAATAGTTCAAGAAGTCAACAAGTTTGTGCAAACATATCATCATGCCTTAATACATCAAGTCTGCCAGCCATCAATATCCACACCACAACACAGCAATTCCATCAAGGAACATCTTTACAGCTGTAGATACCTTCTAAATGACCACTGCAGCTATTTACTGTAAACTAAAATATCTGTGCAATACCAAAGAATTCATCATAAATTGTGAACAAATATAGGATTTGGGTTCTAAGATATAGGATTATATACGGGTTTTAGGACAATTTCTGGAATATAGGATATAGGATTATATAGAGATATAGGACACGTCTGACAAACCTGCAGCTGTTCATTTTCTAAACTTATACTGTCTGTTTATACGTCGATCATGTAAAAGTAATTATTCCCCCTTTATCCTCAAGTACGAATTGTAATTCATGTGAACTGATGTCAATGTAGAGGCTTATATCACTTTGCTGTTGATATTTTGAAAGTTGCTTTTTAAAGTTCAGTTTTTACCTAAGCGTTGCAACCTTAACTGATTAATATTGTTTTAATTACATTAACCCTCAGCTGTTATCACATTGATATGGTTCAAATTGTAGCACGTGATATAACACATTCTCGGTTTATCTCAAAATTATATATTTTGGTAAAGAAAGTGTCGAACGCGATGTTGTTATGGACATATCTCTTGTTTGGTTTGACTGCTTTTGACAATAGACTCAAAAGATTCGATTCTAAGAAATTTAAGAATAATCGTGAGGTTAGAACAGGAAGTACTTACCACATAATTCTTCCCTCTTATTGAAGAGCATATCTGCGGCAAGCTTCGGACGTTACGTTTATATTTATACAATGGCGGTTTTGTGTCGGGCATTTCATCTTCAATGTCACAAGCATCATTAATGTAATACACAGGCGGGTCGTCGTCACTACAACTCTTCTGGCGTCTCGGTAAAGTAACACGTCTTGTAATTTTTGTCTCTGATTTCGTAGACGTTCTGTGTGGCAGTCTCTTTAAGTTGTGAATATCTGACAGTATGAAACTGTCATCTGTGTCAACTCGTTGAAAGTCTACAAACAGATCATCCTGAAATAACATAGTGACAGTTCATAGGAAGACTAAAATACAAAACAGTATTATAAACTCAAAATTAGTTCATTCTAAATTAAATACATAAAAATAAACGTATAACTGACACAAAACATTGTTAAGTAACCAGCTCGAATTCCGGCTAAGTCGAAGAAATTTATTCGGTCCGTCCGAATTCGAGATATCGAAATAGGACTGTACATGCGTTAAGTAACCGTCAGAGAATCTGTTGACTGCTTTGTTTGATGCCACATCAGACGTTAAGAAGTCTCAACACATATTTAAAAAGGTTTCTAGCTCTAAATAATATTGGATATATTATGTTACTCGCCTTCTTAGACCGGACAAAGTACAAACGGAATATTACAATAGTATGTTAATCTGACGTTCAGGGTCTTTAAAGTTAGTTATGTATTCACTAACAATACTAGAGGTAAAGCTTCGTGTGCGATCAGCAGAATACACAACTACGGCCCAAGAGTAACACAGTATTACAGAACTGCTTTTCATTATATGTATATAGAGTCCATCCTATGCATTTATGACTTCGCTTATTACACAATAAACAGACAAAACGTATCATATGACGTTATGGCGTTGCATTTTACAAGAAACGCACAAACGCGCGCGCGCGAACACACACAATTTTCATCCAATACAGAATTTGCAAATAGAGCTGTACTTGCACAGCTTTTAAATCCTCCGGGTTTTCATTGAAAATATTTATTGGTAATTAATAAATCGCTATACTGTTACCTTTTCTGCGGATATATCAGTAGTTGTTTTCTCCATATCAGTATCGTCGTCTTCGTCGTCATCATCAAGTAAATCTTTTAGAAGCTCGCCATACATTTCATCACTGTTGCTTTTGTTACTCGGGTCCTTACCAAGCGTGCTTATAAACATCAAGGAAGCAAAGCTCGTGATAGCGGTCAAAGACTTTGTTCCTCGGCCCTTACCATCTGTCGAATATAATGTGAAAATATGCCTCTGATCACATTCATCGTGTTACAAAAAGAAAACATCTGGCTAGCTAATGTATTGAAAACGGTCGTAAGTTAAGGGATTGTAAACAACTGGAAATGAAATTTAAGTAGATAACAAATTGCTGCTTTTAATGGTAAAGAAAGGACATGGATACTAGAACCTTGTACAAAAAATAGAAACATCTGAGAATTTATCATGTGGTGTTTGCGTTACAACTCTGCGTAATTCATCCAAGTATCAAGAATGTGTAAGGAAGTACATTTTGTGTATATTATTTTCGAACCTTCAGATTTACCAAGTATTTACTGTAAACACTGTGCTGAAAATGATTTTAATTTGTTACGAAGACACGGATTCCATGTAACGTTATGTAGCCTAATTTATATTAGCTACTTGTTCAACTTTTCTATTCAAAGTGTCGAAATACCTTCATATCTTTCCAAGATGTATCTTCTGTGTAAAGATTATCTTTACAAAAATTGATACCAATACTGAAGATAAACTGTCACATTTATAAGAATAAAACCCAGAACACTAAATTAATAACTCACATATGCAGTTGAATATTTCTGGATCTGATGCGCCTTTTGACTTTGACAGTGTTATCAGTAGATCAATATCACGCTAAAATAAAACAGCATGCCGATCTAGTAATTTTAACGCATGTTCCCAATGTGCACCACCTTATCTTAGATCATCACGATATCAGTGATTCAATTACAAGAGAGGAAATCAACTGATGCATTAATAAACTGTACAATTCTCAATAATGGAAACTGATAAGAGCACATCTTAACGTTTTATTCTCGGAAGAATACGACAAGAAAACAATTATCTTACAGTTTATAGGAACATAACGCTTTATATTATCTTAAAAAGAAATCAGTTGCCATTTTCTCATATATCGCATGTCTCTGCTTAATACATCAGTTTTGTTATAGCAATTTTTTACCTCCAAGACAATTCATTACAATTTTGCATGGGCAGATACATATTGGTAATGATTTAGGAATAAATTTGTGAGCAAGTTATTCCTGGAATTTGAATATGACAGAAATGTGGGGTCAATATCTGTCATGTTCAAACGTAAAACACAGGAAATAGAATTGCCTTTAGTTTAGTCTTTGCCACAAAATTTTACATATAAAAAGCACGTGCATTATCGAAAAAGTGTCAATATTTAAGTATACTTACGCGCATTTCTAGCATAAGATGGCGTAATTTCTTTAATTTCAAAACTACTTTCTTTTTTGCCCTTTTAACTGTCAGTAACTCAATCTGATGTTTGTGGTTGATTGTCATTACAAAGCCTTTTTAAAATAAATACAAAATATCACACATCTTTATTTGTACATTCGTGCCAAGCTATTCACGAAAAGCGAAGAACGAAAATAGTATTTATGTCAACATTAACATTTATATATTTCAAGGAAATAAATGTACAAGTTCTGTATAAAAGTAATAAAACTTATTGTTTTGCACCCCAGGTCTAGTTTTGTACAAATCACAAGCCTTTAAAGCAACTGTTGAAGCTAAAGTCAGAAAATCTAAAATATATCAAAGTAATACGTTTGATTTTATCATAACAGACTATCTCTTGATAATATTGATTTTGATACAGCAGACGTTTATGCCTTTTCAGAACAGTTATATTTTTTAATTCATTAGAACTAGAAGCAACAGAAAGCAAATAACGGACGGACTTGTCCCCTAAAATCAATGTTACAAGATTATATTATCACATTTTGCAGCTTTTTTTCTTCGAACAAATTTTTATATTGATATATTGCTTTCTCAGTATCCATACGGTGGCTGCCTAACAACCCATGCCATTTCAAACTTTAAGGACTTACTGTTGATAATTCTGACGATTCTCCAAGGCAGTAACAAAACGAGAATGGAGGTAGCATCTTTCCCTGTTTCATACCAGTTGCTATCTATAAAAACGACGTCCAACACAAACGAGACCATAACAATAAACGCATCAAACACCTTTAAAACAAGTTTACACAGAACAGTCATTAACATTAACGGCAAAAGAAAATTTAAAGAAATAGTTATTTTTTATCATTGTTTCTTCAGATAACATTACATGTGCAGTAGTACATACGCTGTCAAAGTTAACCAGTTATCTACAAATACCGACTATGGTCAAAACTCTTAACATTTGTCTACATTCATACAATGAAGCTGGATTTTGTTTCATCCAACATACATATGCAAACATTTTTTGTCCAAAATAAGCGCTGTTTTCTGTATCAAGCCAAGAGGCCAGAGCGTTTAAAACTGGTAGTTAAGCACCTACGCGTAAGTTTGCTAGTTTCAAGTACTGGAATTGATCAAGCGAAAAAAAGGAATAGAATTCTAATAAAAAAGAAGCATTCTGACAACAATAAAAAATCAGCAACATTAATACTTTTTCCCAGAACCTGCATATTTTCCAAATAAGAGACAGTTAATCAAAAGTAAGGCGTGTCATGTATTTTCTCAACTCTTTGATCAAATGAATGTACTTACTTCTATTTTCTTTTTGAAGAACGTGAAACCGAGGCACAACATCTTCAATAATGTCTGCAATATAATAAATAATGATCTTTGAAATATATAACTCTGGAAGGTACTGTTAAGTTAAGGCGGGAGAGCAGGACGTGGGATCAATACCAAAGCAATCAAAACATTAATTTCACCTGTATTGAACTGACGGAATGACTTTAACAAAATGAGACTGCGCTGCTGGTCCCAGACGATAGAGAAAATAAATCAAGTATTTATTCCCTTGAAATATTCGAACCTGTATTTGATGTAACTTGT
The DNA here is from genome assembly GCA_012932295.1 of Cyclina sinensis. NCBI lineage: Eukaryota > Metazoa > Mollusca > Bivalvia > Venerida > Veneridae > Cyclina > Cyclina sinensis. The sequence goes on along the minus strand of JAAONU010000003.1, from coordinate 15,717,242 downwards.
ATTATTTGTAACTTGTTTATTTGTAATAATAATAAATCACAAATCAAACTGCAATGTTCAGTGCGATGGTTGAAAAGTTTGTTCAAGAAACCACAAGTTCCCGATGCAGGTTCGGGGTGTAGCTGAGGCTGTGGCATCGGGTTTTGACATGCCTCAGACAAATGTTTCGTTTCCACGAGTATGTAAGTCGTTCAATCGAGATAGCTGACGTGCACTGTTCTTTTTTATAACACGATTATTTTTTATTACGCTGCTTTTTTCAAATGCAGTATTTTTTTTAATATGCACTTCTCTTTTTTTATCTCGTTCCCACGACTTAGTACCTCGTTATCACGACATACTTAGTCGTTCCCTCGATTTAGTATCTCGTAGCAACGAGCTAAAAAAAGACAAGAGAAATTAAAAAAAAGAGTTGTGCATGTCACCTCTGTGCCACCGTAGATTGCTGTATTGACTAAAACTGATATTGGCACGAAGTTTTTTTTTGCCAGACCTCAATATCCCTATAGGGTTTTGTTATAGCTTACACGTCATTGTAAATATACAATAGTTTTAAAGCACATATTATATGACGTCAAATTAATAAAGGATTTGTTTATGAGCTCCCATATTTTCCTAGTACAATTAATATCTCATGCAAACTTCTCCAATTTACAATACCGCAAATCATTCTCCTTGTGTCTGAGTTATAAAACAATCAATTCTACAAATAACAGCATGTTTGTCAAATACAACAACGACTGCCTACATCTAACAGCAGTCAAACAGCATATTAATTGTTCTGTCCTCAAGCGGTAGAAAAAACAACAAAAACGTGCTGTCTTACGATATTGCATATTTTTGAAACTCAAGTTGATGTGTCTGCCTTGGAATAGTTACCCTTTAAGTGCTGGGTTAAATGCTTTTGGCATCGTCGGAAACCCACGTTCGATCCATTCCGTTTCACTCTATTTATCTACCGTGGAACAATTGGTTGGTAAAAATTTCGTACTCATGAATAATTCATTACCTACTTCCATTGGTTTCCGAAAGATTTCCCTTGCGCAATCTCAGCTAATGAAAGTACTCGTTACAATTTGCCTTTCGCGCCCATGTTTAAATCTTGGGAAATACGTCTATTTTAAGTAACTTGTCATTATTCATACCCTTCACACTGAAGAGTATCTATTTGTATTCAACTATTAATTTATTCCTAAGTAAAGGCTTTAAATTTAACACCCTTAACTATCAATTCTTATCTCAGTTAAGACTTTTAAATACACACCCTTAACTATCAATTTATACACAAATAAAGACTTTAAATTTATTACACTTAACTATCAATTCATATCGAAGTTAAGACTTTTAAATTCACAAGCTTAACTATCAATTTAAACCTCAGAAAAGACTTTAAATTACACACCTTTATCAATTTAAATCTAAGTAGAGATTTTAAATCTAACACCCTTAACTATCAATTCTAAACAAAGTTAAGACTTTAAATTACACACCCTTTACTATCAATTCTAACCTAAGTTAAGACTTTAAATTACACACCTTTAACTATCAATTCTAACTTAAGAAAAAGGCTTTAAATAATTCACGTTCAACTATCAATTTAAACCGTAGTAAAGACTTTAAATTTAACACCCTTAACTAACAATTTATACCTACCTAAGCAATAGCTTTAAATAGTTCACCCTTAACTATCAATTCTAAGCTATGTAAATACTTTAAATACAGACCCTAAACTATCAATTTATACCTACCTAAGTGAAGGCTTTACATAATTACACTTAACTATCAATTTAAACCTCAGTAAATCTAAAACTTAGTAAAGACTTTAAATTATAAACCCTGAACTATCAGTCTTAGGTAAAATAAAAACATTTAACGATATAAACTCATATCTTCTTAACATCAACCAGTTTTCAATCATAACTTAGTCCCTAAACATGAATGAAAAATCGGAACTTGTACAGTAAAGTCGTAACGTGATTTCTATTCACATAATTTATATTTAGGATCCTAGTTCACCTTCTTTATACCTTCCATAAAACATATCTTTATCCGAATGGCAATGCTACCATAATTCTACATACGGCTGTAACTAACGAAGGCAAATCACAATACAGGTTTTGAATTGCCTGTATGAATATATAAAATCCTTAAAAAAATCTTATGTAAATGATTCATGAAACATTTTCTTAAAACAACACTAATTAAAGAACGTCTATTAAATGATAAATATTGATTATTTCTAAATGAAAGTGTAAAATTTCCCTTTTACATAACTTCAGTTTGATACCCTGGTGGTGGCTTCTCATCTAAAATTGCCTTAAGTCATAGAAAAGTTTTCTAATTGTTAAGTAACTATTTGGATGGAGCTTGTCTTTCAATGAATTAAAGAGTTAGGGTACTAGATTAAGTATTCTAAAGGTCATATATACATTGGTATACTTTTCTCTTTGGTTATTGAAAAAAAACTTCAGAATTTACAGTTATGAATCTGTTTTTCATTTCCGTTTTTTTTATTCACAACTGCAATTTTTCAACTGAGTTATTCAACTGTATAATCCTGTTTCAAGTTTGTTTCATTATCATTTTGCAAGTGTAAATCCAAAATACTTCGTCGACGCACTTTTAATTTTAACTAGGCCATTTACCACAGTTTTGTCTTCCACCTTTATTCATTGACAAATGAAGAAACTACCTTGTAGCATTTGTTCTGGCAATTTTCTGAGTTAAAATAACACCAACAAAATACTACTGATTGTTTCTTTCTTTTAAACACCTACACTCATTGTTTGCAATTAAAATAATTTGATAATTTCACTTTTAATTACAACTACTAGCATATCCTAAATGCATTCCCTTAAATAAATTAATTGGCAAGTGGAAAAATTGTGAAATTTAACTTCTAATTCTCTTACAACTTTGCTTTTCAGTTCTAATTACAAAGTTTTGTAATTTAAGTTCGTGAATATTCAGCTATTTACCTTACGAATAACAACTGGTATTTGAGAGCTGGTAATATCTGTTACACCTTAATCATTGGATACATCAAAATTATTGGATACATCAAAATCATGGATACATCGAAATCATTGGATACATCAAAATCATTGGATACATCAAAACCATTGGATACATCGAAATCATTGGATACATCAAAATCATTGGATACATCGAAATCATTTGATACATCGAAATCATTGGATACATCGAAATCATTAGATACATCAAAATCACAACACTTACAATACCTCTGCATACCATTAAAGTTTTTACAAAAAAATTGCTTTGCAATTAATATTACTTTTCCTTTTCATACGCCGTTCATGATTAAAGAGCAAGGTGTGACTTCATTTCTCTTCCTGATGAAAAGGCAAATAAAAAAATATTTAATTTTCCGCCTTCGGAAAGAAGTCCTTGCAATAATAAAGTTTCTATTGCCAATCTACAATGTCTTTGGAATCAGAGCTCCTTTAAGGCGCAGGCTCTTAAATCAACCTATGCTATACTGCGTATCTATTATATCGGCTCATTTGCGTTAAAAAGAAAACTAATTGATACCTAAAGAAGAACATATGTGCAAAGAAATTTCCTAAAGGTATTTAGACACTAAAAAAACGTGTTCAACTGGAATAAATGGCTATACACCCAAAAGCAGTACAACCGCAGTTCTATATATAAAGACACATATTAATGCATTCAGTTTTTTTACCGACATCTGGACATAATTCATTCACATTTATACAATTTATATGAAAAGGTACATCTAAAATTTTAGGCTATGCCTTTTTAAGCTAGGAGTTCAAGGGAAAAAATTCCTTTGAATTTATGAAATCATTTTTTTATATTAAATTGTTAACCATTTCTTATCTTAATTCATTTATTTTGACCATGACAACAAGCTTTACTGACGTTTATCCACAGTAACATGATTAGCAGCTTAAAATATGAAATTCTACAGCCAAACAAACTAGTTTGCGATCCAAACATTTTACAGCAGTAATGTATGTTACCATGTGCTTCATTTATAAATAATATATAATAATGAATTTGTTTATGTCTATTTTGTTTATTTATAAAAGGTATGAGAAGGTGAAGTTTTAATGAATGGTTTGAATAATTTGAAAATGTATAGTTATTGATAAAATTGATATGTTTTCTAAGTCACTACAACAAACTTATTTACCTTTTTAGTCGTCTATTATTGTTTATGATGCTAAGAGGGGTGTTCCAAAAAAAAAAAAAATGCGTTTTATGTTGATACTTGAATATCTGAATTATTTTTCATGAAAAGTGTTTGGCGATTTCCTGCAAAACACATTTTCTTAACCTCAAAAGAGTTTTGCTTATTTCGGATATATTTTTGTTCCCTTTCAAAAATGCGCTATCTTCCTTACCTTACATTTATGTTTATCAAATTTTCAAATGCTTGTCCAAATCTACACGAAATTGCGCTAATACCAAGTTTGTCAATCAAGCTTACTGTGTATCAAGCATCCGTTTTTAGGACTTCACAGATTTTTTTTTTCAACGTTTTCTTTGGTCGTTCACATGACAGGACGACTAGGCCAAACAGAATCTTTTAGCCCTTTTTACCCGTATTTAAGTTCCGACACCCACGTACAAACAGTCTTGTATATCAATTGACCATTCCCGTAAATATCATCTAACTCTTGAAGAAAAACATTTCGGCTTCAACCGAAATAATTACATACTTATAAAAGTTAGACCTAATCTCAAGCACGTTTTCTGCTCATTTGTTAGTTATTTTGCATTTAGTGAAACGAATACCAATAATAATTTATGGTCAGTTTAAATTTGAGTGAATTATTTTATATTTGAAAAGTTTCATTATTCACTCTACCGATACGAGGCAGTTTCGTGAAAATATTGCAGATTTCCACAAAATAACACAGCAGTCGTATTAGTTGTGAAACAACTCACGTATAAAGAGCTTGCCTCATGTTAGTTTAGCTACTCCCAAGATGTAACTTGAAGCCATCTTAATTGACCAATTAGAGAGAAGAAAATGTCAGCTTATTTGCACAGATCTGTGGATCGAGGAAAGTTCCTAGTATATTAAAAGCCGATGGCATAGGGAAGGCTATTAAAGCAGCAATAAAGACTAGTCGAGAGCCTCTCTACTTTTAGATGTTAAATGAATCTTCACATTCAGCAAAGAAAATAGAACAAACAGAATACAGAGGAAGTACTATTGTGGTTGTAAAGGAAAGAATGTACGCACTTATTGTAGTTTTTTTGTAAATTGTAGTGAAATATATCAACGAGACTTATCAGGAACAGTAAGTTATTATAAATTGTGCAATACATATTGTTTAGAACTGCTTATGAAAAAAATTTTTTTGACCTACGCTTAGTCTAATGTTTTTGTTTTGTTTTAGTCGTGACATGCTATGATGAATAATCATAAAATCAAAACTAAAAGATACATTCTATAAAATGGTTAGTGATTAGGCCAATGATAACTTTTTTCATGCCCTTTATGTCTTTGCAGGACTGTTCTTCTATGTGACCATGTGTGAATGAACGTATATGTCACGTTTATGTACATTATAAGAATTTGAAATAAACTTGTGATCTTGGAAATCATAGCCCTGAGGCAGTAACGTTGGACAACAAGTTTTATAAAGGAAGAACAACAACTGTAATTGCTGGTTTCAGTGGCATGAAGATTACGACATTAGAAGGAAAAAACAGACTCATTCACAATTATGTCATCATCTCTGACACTGTTGAAACTTTCATGAGAAAACACTTTTTAAGAAAATGTTTTTTTTAGATGTTCTGAAGTTTTTCTGTTAATATTGTAACAAAAAACACTGTTCATTTCTTTCAGGATTTCTTTGTCATCTTATGACCGTTTTTCTTGTAAGATTTCCTTAAGTAATTGCAAATTGAACAGGTTTCAACTTTTTGAAAAACAAAGCAGTTACTGTAAATATTCAGACTACCAATGTTAATCTGAGAATTGACAGTCTATAATCATTGTAAAACCATTTCTATTAGAACTGCATATTTGGTTTCTTTAACTAAATAAGGTGTAGATATAGTATTAAATGTGATGGTTTCTTTTTATTTCGAAAGCGTGACATGATGGAATTCCGCGTCTAAATGGCCCCTTGTGATTCTTTGCAAGAGTAACTTTTAAGTTTAAAACTAACATCTAAATAGTGAACTTGGTGTTTTTAATAGATTATGTTCTAACCTATAAGATTAGAGCTGTGCTTCAGAAGTAATCATACGATAAATAACTGATACATTGTTACATTGATATATGTATTCCAAAATTGTTCTCTTTTTGTATCATTGAATACTTATCGCTTAACTGAAGCCACCTTTACCTCGAATTTCTATTGTACATGCCAGTTCTCCGTGTTTGCTTTTTATTTTACTCAGCCAACCATGTAGAGTGTTCTTGCTTGCAAATACAAGAAATTTCTAAACGTTTATCTGAATATAGTGTCTGATAACGCAGTTTAATTACGTCAACAATATTGACAAACAAGTGCTCAGGTAGCGTGGCACAATCAATGTCTGATAAATAATTATAATTAACCTCATGCACCATTTTACTAATCGATTTCGTATTGTCGATGTCTTTTGCACGTTGTAAAAGAGAGCGAACCATGCGTTTACAGAGGAAGCTAAAAGTAGATTATTTCATTTTATCATCATAATTGGATCCTATTCCTAGGAATGGATCATTGCAGCAGTGTAGAAATGAGATTATGTTAAAGTTAAATCCACATACCTAAAGTTATTTACGATTCACTTCTGTTACAAGAAATTAGTTTCCATGAAGTTGATTGCTGTCGTTTCATATATTGTAAATAATCTTCTTCCCACTGCACCTAATGTTTTTCAAAAATCCTTTTGTCGAGCGCAATTGCGTCTTTTCAATATTGTCCAGACCACACTTTGCCATACTTGGCGGGATTTAAACATAACTATGCACACGTGTTTGACAAGACGAAGTTTCATGATTAAGGCCTAGGTCTGTCTCTCAAAGAACAAGGTCACACTGAGATGATTTAATTTTTCCTTGTTCGTTCAATTACTTCCTTATGCATGGAGAGATTTCAAAATATATATCTGCACAAATATTAGCCTTAGCAATATCAAGGGTCGCCTGTAAGAGGCAGGTCTATTGATCAAATATCAAGGTGACTGTCCAGCTTGCTGTTTTTATAATATGTACAACTTGGTTTGTCTGTGCCATTATCGTGTTGTGTGAAGATGGATTTTAAAATAACTTTTCACAAATGCGTACATTGGTTAGCCGGACGACATACGTAAGAATCCTGTTTGTTGCTTTAAGGACAAGATCACATATCGATTATCGAAATATAACAAAGTAAGTGCAATTTAGACAAACTGCACGCATCGGCTACTTTTGTTTACTTTGTAGTAATCACTGTGACCACGCATGTCACTTGATGACGGTTGTAAGTAAATAAAACATGTTTACTTCTTTAAAAATGATCTTTTCTTTTCAATTTTATGATATCATTAAGTGGTAAGTTTTAATCAAAGCAATAAAAGGAAGGTATAGAGTAAAACTTTTCTAAGAATAGTTAATACATGTACTTGGCTCATTTTCAGCCCAAGTGAACATCAGTTTATTGTGAAACATACGAATTAACAAACAAAAACTCCCAAGGATAACCGAAGTTCTATTTTCAAGACTCCAGAACCATCGACTTTCAGTCTTATTAACGTTAAACAAGTGGTACATTGACTTTCGATCTTATTAATGTTGCGGAAGCGGTAGTCTTCAGTATGCTAGTACATTCGTAACAACTCGGCCTTTTCCGACAACTTCGTAAAAAGACCTCGTATGTAAGTGTATGAATACACCAAATGGTAATTCGCCACTGCCTTAATAAAAATATAAACAAACTTGGCAGAATTTAAGCAGTGTTTGTCTTATGGATAAGAAAAAAAGAGAAAATAAATAATAATTTAAAGCATGAACAGGTAGAGACTTTAAGAAATGTCTTCAATTTAGCAGAAACCATTTGTGTTATAAAATAGTCCATTATGGCGGCTACCTTATTATTTCCGAGGTGACCTATTGAAGTCGCCCGAGGTGTTCCGAATGTATGCTAGTAGATAAAACTTTAGCCATCTTAAATGACCAATATGCGTCTATATCATATTTATTTATCCACTATTCCGATTAAACACAACAGTTTTAATTGACCAATAAGCGAGACGAAAATGTCAGTTTATTTGTAAAGATATTAAATTCGAAGAAAAAAGTGTGTCTATTAAAGCCGAAAGCATAGCAACGGAAATGAAATCAGCAATGAAGTCTGGTTGAGAACCTCTCCGCTCTCAGTTTATGCTTACTGATGCTTCATATTTGTCTTGAGGATAAGAAACAGCACAAGTTATCTCAAAATTAGACTGTTTTTCAAATGAAAGACTGCACATAGATATATTTGCCTTATATTGAATATATTCACACAAATAACGTGTAAATCGAGATGCAAAAAGAAAGAACGAAAATATTACTGTTCAACAGAGATTTTTTTGTCAATATGATAAATTTCAAAGGAAATTCTTTGGTTTAAAGTAGTGACTTTTCAACCTCTCGTAAATTTACGTTTAAGGAAACGAACTACATTATGACATTTTTAACACCTTTTTTTAAGTGAGGTAGGATATTTCACAAGCTGTTTGGACTAAGGGTCTTTCCAACTTGAAGGCAAAATTACAATTCTCTGTATTTTTCTATGTCTGACCATATACACTACAGCACTGCATTATGTTATCCTTCACTGTGATGAAAACCTGATGGCTACTGACAACAAAAAAAGGTTACATCAAAAAGTAAGAGCTACTAAAATGTCGTAACAAACTTGTTACCAATTTACTCAATTCTTTTAGCGACAATGGTAAAATATCAAAGCAGTTTTTTTGTAATATTTCAATGGAGCGTCAAATAAGATAACATTAGTATTTTTCTTATACTGTTCTTATAGTTTGGGTATCATATAAAAGACGTTTAACATATGTTTTTGGAAAAAAGCACTGAAACAGTTGATACCAATTTTCATTTATTACATTCAAAAATAAATATTGAGACCCCTTAGACAATGACCCATGGGACAATAATTTTTTAATGTTCGTTAGAAACGGTCACCAAATTTCAGGGCTCTAGACCTTGTGGTTTTAGACATGATGTTGTATTGTTGCCATAGCAACCATATTTCACCAAACCAAGTTTCAACAACTTGTAATTATATATGTTACACTTTTAACCTAAAACTATTGCAAGGGTATAAGTAGAGATGTTTTTATTTGACAGTTAAAATGTTGAGAAGAGACCCACCTCAAAAACCTTGTCCTTAGGTGATCTCAAAATTCAACATTATGCTTTTTACATGTATGAATATGAAAACTGTAACTGTAAATTGATACAAAATCTAAAACGTTAATTCATAAAACTAAACATTAAAGAATTTATACCAACCTCAATGACCATGACAGATAGAATGGAGAACCCTATATATTTGATTGTGTGCGATACTGACTGAATCTTTTCATGTTCTTCTTTGTAGGTCATATAACGTGGGCTATGATAAGTTGCATTCATTTGTTGAACAGCTGCAGCACTCAATTCTTCAAAAGTTGAAATAAGAAAATAGCCACTATCCTCAACGTTTAAGGAGAGAACAAATACGTGTGGTCCTTGTGTGTTTGTTCGCTTGTCGGCTGAGCGTCTTTGAATGACCGTTTCGTGGTAACCTTTGCCAGAATCCAGCGTTAATGTCTCGTGTTTTTCTCTCTTTCCATTACTTCTGATAAAGTCATTTATAGATCTTGCACCTCTTTGGAAACTCCGATCTGACTGTGAAGATTTTCTTGGTGGTACATTTCTATCACATAAAGTATTATTGTTAGAATACACAGTACTGACCAAGTCCATTATATCACTAAAGGAATGTTGCTTATGTGAACAGTCTTCATTTTCTGACTTCAATACTTTCGAGAATTTATTCAGTTCTTCCTCCTCGTGGTCAAGTCGAACTGAAAACAAAAGAAGTAATTCTCTAAAAGCTAAATTACTCTTTTATCAGTTTTCATTCTCAAGAAAGATGCTAAAATTCATGAATGTGTCGGAGGTTCAGAAAACAATACACCTTGGGCGGGGCTTGAACCTTTCACCAAACGTGATCAATCAACTGACCTACCCGCGCAGCGCTTTAGTAGCTGCATCTCCTGTGTTCTTGTCCTTTGACAAATGCATACGTTTGTAAGAAATTTAACTTTAAAACTGATATACAAGAATACACAGTTCATGAAAATTTCAAACATAAAAACAACAAACACAGATTTTGTTTCAGTTTATTGCTTTATCTTAAAGATTATGTTAATTCCGTTTACAAGTGGTGTGACATAAAATGGGGGTTTCTGGGTTAATAATCCAAAGTTAAAGGTTATTTCTAGAGTATTGTTCCTCGCAACAAGATATTCACTAATAGGGACGTTATTCAATTCTAAATTTGACATGGTTACAAATCAGAGAATATATTCGCCGTCACTGAAACGTTTTACCGAATGGGACTGCAGTGGTTTTGGCGCATTAAAAATAGAACCATCAGTCAAGATAATAATAGATATTTTGACATCGAAGGCAAGATTTTACGGATTACGTTTTGAAATTTTCACTGGTCTTAAACCATTTAATCAAATTTAATAAACAGAGTAGTTAACACTGTTTGCACGAGGTGTAGCCAGGCAGCAGCATCTTATGCTTCGAACCTGTTGTTGAAATTTACGAGTTTTACTCGTATACTTAGGACAGTGACAATGAATATTTCGAAACAGTAAAAAAATAGTTTAAGGATTCTGTAACTTAATGAATTCTTGAAATCTTAAATGCTGTCTTTAATGATTAAGACGTCAGTTATTTATTTTGAATATCAGCAGAAATAAATTATCATTATATTGGTGTTCAAAAATGACCAAGAAGCAGGTAGAAATATCAGGGAAAATGCTGAATCAGGTGTAGATGAAACAAGGTTTTTACAATCGTCTTACCTACATTTGCTATTCTTTCAGACATCGTTCTTAAATCGTTCAGGCGGGTAAAAAATAACTGCAAACAGACACCGTGCTTCAATAATTGAACAAAAAAGACTTTGTCATGGTTACAGTTTAAATTTGCGTAATTCTAGGAATTTGATATTTTCTTAAATTGTGTTTTTGTTCACCGCAGTGATGTTGCATATTTTTTTACATCACTGACTATGTCAACAGACGTAACTCACATATCGAAAGTACCAGAGCGAACAATGAAAACCTTAGAGACACACAGGCATAATAGCTCTATCGGGGAAAACAATCAAGGTATGTACAAAAGAACAGAAAGTGACTGCTGAGATTGCAGTTTATGACAATTACATAGACTGTTTTAGTATATAGAACAGTAAGTGACTGCAGTGAATACCTTGTATGATAATTATATATAGACTGTAATATACAGGTTAGTAAGTGACTGCCGAGAATACAGTCTGTGACAATTACATAGACCGTCTGTTATATCAGTGTTTATTTCATAACTTTGTTAATTGTTATTCATTTATAGGAACAAGTTAATATTTTCTTCTTCTTCTTTTTTGTAATTTGTAAGTTACTCTTATTGCTTTAAGTTCTAAAGCGACTGTCTCACAGATGGGTCGACGATGCATAAAAATAGAAAAATGTTTATACATACATTGTATAGAAATTCTAGTTGTTATTGTGAAGAACATATCTAAAATAAGTTATTGACTCATTTATTGTTACAGAAAAACATCATAATAAAAAGTTTTACACCCTTTTATCGGTAAAAAATTTACCCCGTCAGTGACGGAGTAGATACTTTATTTATATAGTTAAATTTTGAGAATTGATATCAACAAGGCTTTGTGGCTCAGTGGTTTAGTTTGCTGCACTAATTTTTACTAACTGGAAGGGCATGCGTTCGAATCATGTTGAAATAATTTTGTTTTCTTCAGTTTTTATGGTGTATAGAAACAAAAAAAAATATTTTTTTTTTCTATAGTACATTTACTTCTCTTTTATTTTAAAGAAAATAAATGAGCTAAATTCCGTGAGTCAGTCGCTTTAACACAGAACCTGTTAACTTTAAATCGCAATTTGACTAAATTGTTTTGAAGAATCATAATAATAATAATAATCATCATCATCATCATCATCATCTTTGCGTACATTTTCACTACTACAACAATAAATATTTTAGTTATTGAAAAAAAAAACAGTACCTCTAATACCGTGCAGATCGACCATGAGTTCCGCCATGACACACAAGCATTCCAAACTCACCAGCGTACATACAAATATCAACATGGCGCGACTGTGCAAAAAGTGGAGCATTCGACCTCTCAGACTGTGAAATATATGAAAAAATATCAGTGACTTTGAGCTTTTTTTGTGGAAATTAATGTGTACATCTAAAAGACCTATACAAAACCAGTTACTCTGACAAGTGTCATTTACTAACTGCACCATTACACCTGCATGAGAAAGTTTGCATGACATGAACTGGCCAAATGTTCAAAGAACGAATTCTTCTAAAATCCTTCACTGGAGGCGGCTTGCGACTTATGTCTCTTCTTCCTATGTTTGACTACATATAACTTCTCCCAAGCTCATGTAGAGGCATATATTTTCATCCGTATCATTTGTCACTATTAAGAAAACAGACTGATTTTGTAGGTTTAATGTTGTTTGTCCATATCAGTTAGATTTCATGTACAAATAAGTCATTCTCAAAATTTGAAGATAATTATAGAGTCTTTCAAATTAACAATACTGATGGTCGAATGTCGAAAAGAAAATCAATATTCCATTTCGTTGTGTGGGAAAACGCTATAACGTGAGTTCAGTATTTTATGACCCTGCAGAAGGACATATCAGAAAAATGCCAACGCTTTTAGAAATAAATAAATAGGTCCTTGCTGAGGATTCTTCTAATTTTCCCACGTCTAAAAACTATCCGGCCGTTTATATTTTTGACTGGTTTCTCGAGAATTATATTTTATGATGGAATGCATAAAATCCCTTGCTGGTCACTAATAACGTTTTTTATGAAGGATGTCGTAGAATTAATTTTCAGTCTGGTTGATAAATGAATGATTGGTTTTATTTTTATCTCTAAGCTGTCTCCGTATCAACCAACGGAGCAGATCGACTTCTGTTATCTGTCTCCTTCAGTTTCTGTTTACATGCAGATAGGTTCTTATTCATAACAGTGTAACAAACGTCCAACATATATAAATGACAAAAAAAATAATACTTTTTATTAAAAAAAATTGTTTTTTTTTAAAGATTTCATATTGACTGCAGATAAGCCCATATTAACTGTTATACCATTGTTACAATATACTTATTATTAGTAAACCAGGAGTTTTGTTGTACCGTAAATAGATGTTCAAACAATATCGAAAGAAAAATACATGTGTTATACACGTGTTGTCTTCGGTGAATTAGATACAGATGATATTGTACATTCATGAACAACAAACATAAAAAAGACTGATATCGTTAAAGATACAGATTCTCTTGCTAAAGATAAATTACTAAAAATAACAGAATTTACATAATTTAAATTTATAACAGTGGACATTCGCTGCGTTTGGGAGGAATTAAGATTTGCCAAAGGCCTCGTGACTACACTAGGGAGCGAGGCTTGTTTACATTAAGTTGATTTATAAAGTTAGGGAAACTGTTAGTGTTTCTTGCAGACTTGTTGATAGGGCGTTGCATCTAACTGCTGGAATAGTGGTGATTATAACAAAAAAAAACATGTTATTTTAGTATATTCTATCTTTGTAAGTGAATCTGGGAGTTCAAAAATAGTATATGATATTATGACAAATGGTCGTATTTAAATTTAAGGGACATATCTAACAAATAATTGATAATATTCTGCATATCTATTTTACTGGTTCATTCCCTAAAAATATAAATAATTGCCAATTCAAAGAAAAACATACGAGGCATTAAAGGGGCTGTGCTCCAGATGACAAAAAAAGAGTTTTCTTGTATTATAAATTTCTTGTAATATTTATGACTAATGCTTAAAAAATAACTTACTGACAAAAAATAAGTCAAATAATTACATTATAAATTGATTTTTTTCATTTTCAAAGTGCTATACCGTAACGCGACGGTATAACTACATCGTATAAGATTTAAAGTAAATATCTGTAATATCACATGCGGCGATGGTGGTAACAGTAAAGGCGTTGGAAATATTTTGTTAACATGAGGGTCCAGAGTTCAAATCAGGCTGGAGCGAAAATATTTTTTTTATTCTATTTTGACTTTTATAATCAGTTTAAGTAAAATATTATGTTGTTATAATCTCACGGCATCTAAATATCTAATTTATGAAAAAAAAAATTTTTTATGTCAAATCTGGAGTACAGCCTCTTTAAGACTCTCAGAAAGTGTTTATTTGGAATAAATGGCTATCCCCCTAAAATTGTTCAACAATAACTCTCTATAAAAAGACTAATATTTCAGGTTATTTACTGCGTTAAGAATGTTTTATTGACACCTTGAATCGGATAATAATTCACTCAGTTTTATTGACATTAACAAGATTTTAAAGAAACGTACGCTTTAATGTTTAATGCATGCCCTTTTAAATCAATTTATCCAGAAGCTGGATAAAGGAGCTAATGTTAGCTACTGTATTCTTGAAAAAAATGTGATATAGTATAAAATCTGTAAAGTGATCTTATAGGTGACTGTTATATATATTTCTGATCAAACAGACATTTTTTACCAGATACAGTACAGAGATTTGAGGAGAAAGCTATATTCATCACTAACAGACATCCTGTGCTATTGGAAAAAAACTGTTTTGTTCTTTTTTAATAACTAACTTCAAAGATAAAATTTTGTTTGTCCGAAATAATTCTCTTACAAAGAGTACAGGTAGTTTAAAAACGACTTGTAAAAGAGGCAAAACCTAAAATTTAAAGTATTCCATTTTAGTTCAAATGTGTGAATAATATGATTACCCATATCAAGTTCTCGGAGCAACAGGTACACTTAATGCATTGATAGTATTTGTGCCATTTTTGGAAGTGCCAGTTTTGGCAGATAGCCATTTATTCACAATAAACACATTTGAAGTGTCTAAATGCCTAAATAAAAACACATGAACTTAAGATTGTTCTTTAGATTATCTTTTTTTCATTTTACAGCGAAATCAATCGATCAGTTAATCATCGGTTAATTGTATTTTATGTCCATTTAAAGTCAATATTCCCAGCCGCTAGTTGGAAGTATTTTCATGTTAAAATTACTTTTTGTCGAGACTGCTTTGTTCAGCCCTAATTGGATATGTTGTTGGTTTATTATGACCTAACTACAAAGATTCCTAGATTTATGGCAATATTTTTTTTCCATTATTTTCTAGCATAGCAAAGGTTTTTATAAGGTTCACAATTCAATAAGCAATTCAACAAACTTCGCGATTCTGCAAGACAAAACCATGGGTGTAGTATTTGATTCCGTTTAACATGTTATACAAAAAGAAAGTACTTATCTAAAATCATGGTAAAAAGCCTTGCATTAATTATAAGGCTGGAACAACATAACAATTTGAACATAATTATCTCTTTTGTTCAAGAAACTAGCATGAAACTGTTTTTCAAGGATAAAACAAGTAATGCGGACTCATTTCTTCCACATTACAGCTTTCTGAAATTAAAATATGTGAACCGTAATAGAATACTTTAAGTTGTTTCATGACTTATGACACTTATTTATATTCCTTATTGTATATTCCTTATTTTATATTCCTAATTGTATATTCCTTATTTTTTATTTTCCCTACTGTATATTCCTTATTTTATATTCCTTATTGTATATTCCTTATTTTATATTCCTTTTTGTATATTCTTTATTGTATATTCCTTATTGTACATTTCTTATTGTATATTCCTTATTGAACATTCCTTATTTTATATTTTATATTTCTTACTGTATATTCCTTATTTTACATTCCTTATTGTATATTCCTTATTGTTTATTCCTTATTGTACATTCCTTATTTTATATTTCTTACTGTATATTCCTTATTTTACATTCCTTATTGTATATTCCTTATTTTATATTCCTTATTGTACATTCCTTAATGTACATTCCTTAATGTATATTCCTTATTGTATATTCCTTAATGTATATTCCTTATTGTATATTTCTTATTGTATATTCCTTATTGTACACTCAGTCATCTTACCCTAATCAAATAAATGTAACAAACGCTTTTAAAATCGTTACAATACAAAATTTACAACTTTAAGGAATAAATTGTAGAAGTTAGTAGATACTTAAATTGTAATTGCTCTGTGTGTAGAAATTTCATGGAAATAAATTGCAGCAATAATTTGATTATAAGCCGAAGAAAAAAATGTGATGAATTTTCTCAATAGACGATTTCTGTTTATTGGGAATTAAAGCAACTTGCTGCAGTCCTTCTCGTATAATTATGATAAGGCAAAAATTACAACCCCTAGGATCTGTTTCTCGTTTTGAGGAAATTAGAATTACTTAGTAAGTGCTGTGCATTTCGAAACTAAAGCTCGGGCGCTTTCTTGCGTAACTATGTGCATAAAGGGAACCAAATTGCCCTTAATTCTCCCAATTTACTAGCTTCATCCAATCTGACTTCTTAAGAATTCTTCATTTCATCAAGATCAGAGTTTTTGAAGACTTTTCTTAGATTACATTTTTGAAATAAAATGTTTACAAGATGATTGCTTCATTCGACCTGATAACACAGTTTGTTTTGAACCCCTCTTGACTCACTTTAAAACAAGGTTAAGAGAAAGTGACTTCAGCGAATAGAACAAATTGATACATAAGACTGTGATATGAAACTTACTTTACTTATAAAGAAACAGTGATCTGGTTCTTTGACAACAAGTTAAGTATAAATCATGTGACTTTAGTTAATGGTTAGTAAATGGACATTCAAATATGTTTGCTTGTTTGTTTGCTACGGATTTTTATCCTATTTCCAGCATTTAATATAATAGGTTATACTACAACATAACTGATGCTGGTCAGTTTATCTAACTATTTAGCTTACGATTTTTGCAGATAAAAAAACATCATCTGAATGGAACGTGGCAACGATATTCACAACTGGGCTTGGTATTTCTGATTCTTGCAAAGTATTTTTTTAAATTCTGAGTAATACTTATTGAGAAAGAGACCGGTTTTTGTGTTATCTCTGCTATTAGGGTGCATTTCATAGCCCACAGTTGTTCACAGCGTCATGATAATGACGTCTCCCTAATTCAAATAAAGTAACTTGCTATATCCGACATTTGTTATCAACGACCGGGTCGGCTAAAGCCTAGAAAGCTGATATTCCTAACAGTTCAGACTCTGATGTCAATAAAATACTATTCCAACAAAAAAAGCAAGCAGTTTTCTGCTTTTGTGACTACTTCTTGTTCAAGCAAATAGAAAAACACCGGGACAAACGAACTATCACTTGATGTAGTTTGAAACGCGTATCCGTGTCAACAAGTAAATACAATAATTTACATTTTAAAAATACTGGTTATTGTAATTTTTTTACAAGTTCAATCTGCTTTATAGTTATGTAATAAACATAAAAATCTAATCACTTTTAACATCAATAATCGCAACAATTAAGGGATAAGAAAAAAAGCATTGTAATGTTATACATTATCATGCCAAAGTAGCTGCAAAAGTGTTACATATTATTTATGTTTTTAAAGAAGACATTGTGTCCAAGACAAAAATATTTAATTTAAAGAATGTCGTTGTATTATGTATACCTTAGAGGTATTTGTCTTGTTCTTACTGTTCAATGTAAAATCTCAGACGAATTAATGAGAAAAGAGTAAAGAAAACAGAGAAGATTGTCTGAGTTGTAATCATTCATAAATTTATTTAATAAAAAGACAGATATATGCATATATTTACTCGTCATTTTTTTGCGATTTTTATTAAAATCTAAAACGTACAAAACATACCTGGCCTTTCCAAATCGACGAAAATAATGCTTATTACAATCCGTTGTAGGCGACATTTTTGTGTCACAATAATTCCATTTCTCAGAACAGTTATAACTGAATGAATGTCAAATCCTTGAGTCAATATCAGATATTCCCTGTGAAGCCACACACCGTAAATACTCCCAAGGAACCAACGGTATCTGGAAATCTCTGATACAGGCTACATTATTTTCCGATGGCACATTAATGTTCCATATACAAAGATATCAGCATAGACAAGTACCGAGCAAGAACTAGCCTAAATCACTGGGGAGACACATATCAGGTATCAAGTTCTTTGCAGATGAAGGGTGCACAACATATTTTCGTGGAGTAAAACGTATTGAGCCAATTTGCTAAATTACCGTGTCAGTTTCAACATAAGGAAATGTTTCTAGCATTAGTATTCATGTTTCTAGCAACAAATTTCAAAATTAGTCTTTGTAAGTATAGATAAGCTGAAGTCTTACGTACTAAATATAGGTGATCAAATTTGTTTTGAGTTTTCTAGATATTTTGAATATATTGTAAACATGAGCATGAGAATTTATCGTTTCTTCATGCATAGTTGTATAACCTGTTTATGTGTTACTGATGCTTCGTTGTTAACAGTTTGAACAGGAACCCATTGAGGCATCTGACCTCTCCAAAAGCATCAAGAAGAAAACACGCACAAACACGATTCTCCAGTTCTCAACCCTACAGAAAATCAAAACGTCGACAGAGATAATGCGGCAGTTTTTTGGTTTTAATGGAAACATACTTGTTAATTTCATGCAGAAAGATTTAAACTGAACAGAACTGGCATTTCTTAAAGTAATTATGACACAAACAAATCTAGAAGAAACTAGAAAAACGTCCATAGGACACGGATGTCCCACTTTGGTGTGGTGCAAAGAGATATAACATGATATAAGGAAAAAAGGTTATAATCATACCTAAAAATGTGCTTAAATATATTCAAGATCGTTTGATGCAAATCCACCAAAACAGAAAGAGGTGTTTGACACGACACATACTATTTTGGGACGTACTTGCGGAGATTCGGACGGACAGACGATCGGACAAGAGCACCCTCGTATTTTATGAAAAGGTTAGCACTGAAAAGTGCCCTTCTTGATATCAAAGCTCCCACCACCTAAACTGTTTGATCTGCAATTAAGCGCTTATTTAGAATGGGAGTTGCTACCATATCCTATTTATATCTTGATCAAGCCGGATTATAAGAAAATAAATAGTAACAAATAATATTTTAAGGCAGTTCCGTTTATTTGTCCATTGGTGTAAAAGTAAGTAGCCTCAGACATTCTCTGAAAGTTTCGAGCGAGAGAGTGATACTTTTGAACACATTTCACTTACGAGTGATACTGACTGATTCCTAAAGCTTCTTGCTGAACAGATCTGGAATCAGATTACGTTACCGTGTTCTGGTAGATATGCATTCAAATACAAAACATATGAGCAATAGCTATATATAACATATGAGCATTAGCTATATATAACATATGAGCAATAGCTATATATAACATATGAGCAATAGCTATATATAACATATGAGCAACAGCTATATATAACATATGAGCAATAGCTATATATAACATATGAGCAACAGCTATATTTAACATATGAGCAATAGCTATATATAACATATGAGCATTAGCTATATATAAAATATGAGCATTAGCTATATATAACATATGAGCAACAGCTATATTTAACATATGAGCATTAGCTATATATAAAATATGAGCAACAGCTATATTTAACATATGAGCAATAGCTATATATAACATATGAGCATTAGCTATATATAAAATATGAGCAATAGCTATATATAACATATGAGCTATAGCTATATATAACATATGAGCAATTATGAATAGCTTAGAAATTTCAAGGAGTGATACATTTGAATATCACAAACATGTTGAATGGTCAGGAATGGTATATAAACCACCCAATATAAACAAACGCACCCAGAACAGTAAAATGAGTCTGGTCGTAAAAATATGATTAGCCAATCGCACTGCGGCCAAAGCTTAATCTGAAACAAAAAAGAAACAAAAAACAAAAACAAAAAACAACACAAACAAAACAACCAAAAAATAAACAAACAATAATAAAATAAACCAAAACATTAGTAACAACTGAAACAAATGACTTATAAAATACAATCGAATGTAACTTCATGTTCAGCTGCTAATAACAATAAACAAATATCTATTACCACTAACCACTATTAATCATTTCTTTCGCTAGATCTTGGTTTACATTTCAAATACTTTTTTCCGTTAAGCCTGAAAATACACTGACATGACTGATTTTTGTGACCTTATAATTCAACTGAGGAATGCGAGATTTGGAACTTTGATTAATAAATGGTACTCACAAAATCTAAGTGGTGGTAAATACATGAGACTATTTTGTACTATTACTGTATTTTACTTAAAACTATGATCATATCATGTTGTCTTTCATGAGCCTGTTTGTTGCATTAGATCGAATTTTGGTCCTTTTATCAACATTTGTTCGCAGGAAGACCCAGCTACTTCCAATTCTCCTTCTAAAATGTGACAAGACGATCCGTTCCATCAATTTTATTCTTGATCATTACTTATGCAAGAAACTCTAATAATAAGTTCTATCAACTCGACCTGATGACATAGAATCTTTATCCTAACATTTTAAACCCGACGCTAAATGGTGCAGTATGTTACATATAACTAGTTATAGCTCTTCTTTAATTTCTTTTCGCCCTACTTTGATTTTAGCTGTTATACAGTGTTCCGGTGCAAATGTTTTGAGAAAACGTGCAATTAAAAAAATACCCGTTTCTTTTCGCATAAACGTTGCGTCATTTCACACGGGCAATCGCGTTGCGTGTAAATGGAGAGAAGAAACAAATTCTTCAGTTTTCTTTTATCTACCTGCTGTCCGAACAAAGTTTTTTGAATTTACATATTTTCTGAAATTTTTCAATTCTTTTGACTTTTGCCATTTAGTTAGCTTTCGGACAGTCGTTTGCCTACAATTTGATCTGCCAAAGACCTCGTTACTTCCAGTGTGATCGAAGCTAATTTGCATTTAGAGGATGTAACATTAAGTTAATGAACTTCTGATGTTTACTTAGAATTGATAGATCCAAGGTTGTACCTAGCTAATGTTCGTTAAAGGCACATCTGTAACATCTGTTATTAAATACATTTATCTTTTGTCATATTGTACTTAAACTGTTACTTTTCTTTAACTGTTACAACATTACTCTTACAGTCTTTTATAAGCGACATATTTGATTTGCCAAGATTATTCAGTACAGTTTAAAGGACGACGAATATTGAATTTCTTTATTCCCTCTAAAGAATCAAACAGTTTGTGCACCATGGAAATCTAACAATCTCTAGAAAACACTAAATTAATACAGACCACCGAGATTTCCGATGACAAATTATTGTTACATTAAGGTGAAATGTGGCTAGTCAATTACAAAGCCAGAAACGGAGGAGTGAACCGTTAATCAGACAAATATCGAATATTTCTGAGTCGGCAGCAAGTGAAACAAGTGAAATTCGGTGCTAAGCACACATTTTGATCTTTTAAAGGTGAAGAAAAAACGAAAATATCTTCGGCGATTACAACGTACATGAACCATATGTTTTAATTTTAATTGAAAACAACCATTCTAATTATTTTAATTCTTTGTAATTCATACGAATGAGACAGTATCTCTTTGTATGTCATATGCATATAGCCGATAAGTTTCCTTTGGAATAAATTGCAATATGTATGCATGTTTGCTTAAAGAATACGTTAAAACAACGTAAAATCAAAACCTTACCCAGGATGTTGAAGGAAATGTCCACAAAGGTATGGCTGGAAAAGTAAGGGATTGGCACGAATATTTGCCTTTTTCAGTTCAGAGGAAGTGCCCTGGGGATTGTGTTTACCCATTTCTACCAGTTGCCGGCTTCAAACAATTACTCGACGCACGTGATCGTGAATTAAACTGATTGTCGACACTGTTCGGATTCTTTTATCATAGATTTGAAAAGTTGATGACTGTTTTGTCAAAGTTTTATTTTTACATAAGTGGCAACCCTTACCGATTTGAAAGTGCAATTTATGTACTTATTTTATAACTTTTACGTAACATGTCTTTGAACTTTAAAATAGGCAGACACAATAGCTATTAGTAGACAATTACATAATTATTCAGTAGTAGAGGCAGTGTTTTAATCAAACTCTAGAAATGTCTCATAAGAAGCTGTAATGACATTGACTGCAGTTGAAGCGCACATAACGTTCCCGACGAAACAATTACTTTGCTGTAAAAGCAATAAGTTTGTGGTCATCAGGATATTTATGCTTGAATGGGTTTCGCTTGAATCTTGAGACAAATCATAGGTGTGACATAGACGATAGTATATGATTTGTTTGAAAAACTACAGTCGTATAATTGACATAAGTGTCAGTTATTAAGTAGAATCAGACAGATATGTTTAAATGCACAATTTGCATTTTTTTCCTTGTAGAATAAGTCCGCTTTCTGTATCAACTTTTGCTTTAAGTATTTGTCTAACATTTTCTGAACTCAATATCACCTAACACTCAGTTTTCACAAGTTTTACAGGAAAAACAAAAACAGAGCATGGAGAATGTATTTAAAAAATAGTTGAATCACGTGGTTTTTACCAATCTTTACGTTGTCAACAATTAACAACAGTTCAGCGCCAGATATATAGAGGATATTTGTTTGTTTTTGTGGAAGATGAGAATTTATTTCATCGAGTGAACACCATATGTGATATTTTCACGAGTGGCGCAGCCACGAGTGAAAATATCAACATATGGTGTTCACGAGATGAAATAAATTCCCATCTTCCACTAAAAAACAAACAAATTTTCTTTTTATTTTATGCCAACACGTCAAAAATGGGATTTTTATGACATTTTTAATCAGAGCCTTCAATAAATTTCCCATGGTGAGCCCCAACTCAGTTAATGCGTACTTTGGTTACTCCGCACAAAAAAAAGTGCAGACAATCTCCAATACATATGATAACTTTACTTCTGCTGAAATAAACTGAATACACTTTCATCAAATAATATTTATTTTTGTCTACACAGTTTATCAATATTTATTGAATTTTGCCATACATACTTTAATTATAAAGGCGGATTAATACTCAATATTCAATAGTTCGGGCACAAACATGTATTATCAAAATGGTAATTAACTGATTCAAAACAGTGTATTATCACTTTTATCTCACTGATATTTCCCTATATTTCATTGGTAGGCATAAAATAAATAATAAGTTTTTAATCCTTACTGGGGCACCGTTACAAATGTAGTGTTTCGATTTTCTTTAAACTCCAGTCATTGGTCGGTGAAGCTTAAAGTCCAGTCATTGATGTTCCACTGCAACAGCGCTAAATAAATATTTTTCTCATGTCAGAGGAAAATTAGACGTGAACATAAGATGTGAACAATGTTCGACAATTCAAGATATTTTATCGAACCTTTGAAAAAAATCTATGAAGCATCTTGTTGATGGTTGAGTACTTGTTTCATTTGTCACCATCACCTTGAAACGAGAGTTTCTCGGTATCGATCACAGAAGATGGTGTAAGGTTTCCTAACTTTATTGAAAATGTCATCATTATAAAGCTAATATCATAAAAGAATTGCCGTTTCTGATATGTTTCAGAATTTTTTGAAGTTCCAAAGATTTGACTTAACTACATGTATAATTTTGCTTTGCACATTTAAGTTTTTCAAATTAAGGACATTTCCATTTATTCAAAATAATTTTGAATGTCTGGTTACTCTGTTCTTTAGCTGGCCGTCCTGTTAAGAACAACTTCATTCAGGTGTCTAATATAGCCCCCTGTAAATAATATGTGACCTCGATCTTGACAATATTAATCAGGAATGTCTAGAGAACAGGTAAAATCCTTCGGTGAAAATGTGACCCGCGACCACAATTATGGTAGGCAATGCTACACACCAAATATCTAGGCTCCAAGCATTACGATTTTTGAGAAAATTAAAACAAAATACTTAAAAAAATAAAATACTGACCCCCAGGGCGGGGCCACTTCTGACAACGGGTCCATGATTTAAACAATTTGCTACAAACCATTATACAGTGTTTATCTCCAAATATATGAGTTCTCAAAATTTCAGAGCTCTGGATCTGATGGTTTTACACAAAAATATTTCATTTCAGTTTTTTTTTTTCATTTAAGTTGCAATACCAACCAAAGTTCTGCATAAAATGGAATTGTTTGAATAATTTTGGTAAACCTTTATGCAAGAAATATTCCTGCCAATTTTCATCAACTTTGGTCAATAAGTTTTGGAAAGAGGTTGGTTAAAACAAGTGGTGAATGACGGACGTCGGACGGAATGATATCACAAAAACTCACTTTACGTCGGATTAAAACTCTTCTTCTCTCACGCCTAATTTTGGTCTTCTCATAAAGTAATGCAGTTTTGATAGATCAATACTTGTTATATAGATCTAAACCTATTGTCCTACCATAATTTTGGCGTATTACTATCTACACGTGGAGTCCTTTTGTGACCGTGGAAAGGGAAGCTGTGTTACGACGCAAATTGTAATAAAAACGCAAATTGTAATATTACAATTTGCGTTTTTATTACAATTTGCGTCGTAACAAAGCTGGCTAATTTTTCTAAGCTTAATGGGTTTATGTTGCGTGTCTTGACTTCACTGATAAAAACAAGTATATTTTTTCCCCAAATATTGCCTTAGCTTACTCTCAAAACAAGGGCCTTGTACAACTGTTAAATATCCTCTGGCTTTACGTAATGCAACTTTTTGATTTATTCATTTGAAAATTGAAATAAAACCTCGAAAATATTTACAATATTTGTTGTAATAATCACACACACATTTTAGTAACACATATAAACATTCATTGTAAAGAAATAGCTATCAAATTTATAATTGTACAACGAGTCAGGGATAGTTCTGAAAACTTGATGTCCATAATTCGCTCACAACAGTATAACTGCTTAAAACGATAAGTACATATTCTACATTGCAACTGATTTGTCAAAATAAAGGAAAATCTTGAAAATGTTGCATAATTGAATATCAGAGCTTTACACTGTTTCGTTTATATTTGTTTTTAAAAGGTTATCAATTAATTTGTTAATCATGTCTTTGTAATTTCCCTTAATATTTTTTGTAGAACATATGACCCGGCTTAGGCAAAAATAACCAAAGGGTTTTTATTTGAAAATCAATAGAAATATCTGAGTTGACAAGAAACACTCTTCAAAATATCTGTAATCTCTCTTTAATTAAATAAATCTCGCACAGTTTTTCTTTTCTTGTAAAGAAGAAAAAAAGTAGTATCTGCAATTCCGATATTTTTTTCTCTGATATACTAGTATTTGAAAGGACATATCCTTAAATTTACCAATGATATACTGAGTTTGTATATGTATTTTTTCTTATTCTCTTTAAAATGAAAATAATTGATAATTAAAAGAAGAACCTATATTTAAAATGATTTTTTAAAGTATATGGCAACACAGTAACTGTGCATTTATAATAAATGGCTACCTATGCCAAAATGGAACATAGAACTTTCGACAACGTTCAATAGTTTTTAGATATTTCAATCCTATAAATTATATTTATATTACTTACATTGCATATAATAATCTAAAGCACGTATCTGTTATCTGTAAAAATAAAGAAGGAATCTAGTTAAATTCAATTTTGTGACTTTAATATAAACTGCACTTTTTACTGACCTTCTATTTTTAAATCGATTAAAGTATCGTTTATCACACTCCTCTTCAGGCTGCATCATGGATATTGACACAATTAATCCATTTTTTATTATATCAACAATTTGGATGGGTATTTAAAAAAAAGAAGCACGGACGAATTCTGTTATTCCTTTTAAAGCTTTAGACTGCAAATGCCCACAAAGAATCAAACAATCTGTACTTATTACAGATGCAGTCGACAGAGATTTCCGATAAAACAAGATTGCTATTTTTAGGTGAGGATTTGATAGCCAGACAAATCCGCGTTAACTACAAGGGTGAATTAGACCCCACTATGTTGTCGTGCTTTGTTTTCATTTGTGAAAGCCACAAATGTTTATGTGCACGATTTGCTCAAACGGTCACCTTTTCTTGATGTCTATCTAATATTATTTGCCGTACAAATGTATTCATAATATCAATATCAAAATGAAAATGTACATAAAAACAATGAAACAAATATGAATAGAGAGGCAAATAGACAGGTTCATTTCAGTCATTTGGACTAAAAAGCGCATGATCACATAAATGATACACATAATACAAGATATTAAATAAAGAACAGTAGTTTTTAAACAGAACTTTTGGTAATAATGTTGGCATATTTACTAATTTAATAAGAGAAACAAATATCATAGCATACACACACGCGCACACTCGCACGCACTCATTCACACACTTAAAAGATCAAACAAACAAACAAAAAACACGGAGAATGCTAAGAGAAAATGTATGTATATCTCTTAACAGACGACAAAAAACTGAACCGAAATAGATATAACCAAAAATAAGTGTTAGCTGTACAAACAAGCACGAAAATACATTCACAGAAAAGAAAAGGGTATGTATTGATCATTATGTTTAACAATATTTTCTTGAATCTAGTCCATTTATGATAACTGAATTATCACGAAAAATGTTGGAATTTCTATCTTTCTTTGACGTCGTTTCTTGTGTAGAACAGCCTAATTGCTACAACATTAGACATAATTTCAGTTGAATACCTACAATCTATTTGGTTTATTCAAATCTTTTATTTTCTACAGTATTTCTACAGCATTATCATGAAATTACAGAGATAAAAAGTCAAAAGACAAATTATTGTTTCATTCAAACGGAGAAACCTTCCTTCGAGCAATTTTATTCAAGAGAGAGGTACCTTGCAACCGAGACTCTTCTGTTTTTATTCTGAAGGAAATTGCCATGTTGTTTTAAGTATTTGCATGAGCTGCAATGAAAACATTATAAAAAATAATTGATCGATTTCTTTTGTAGATTACCTTACAAACCATACAGTTCTTACAAACGAGGAAACTTCGCTTTAAGACTCTCCTAAGACTCAAAAGCTTGACTACCAAACTACGCAATTACTTTGAAAGTTTTCTTTTGTCCGACTGCCAATGATATACATCGATTTTCTTTTGACTTCAAAATTACAGAACTTAATATAACAGCTTCTTGTTGTTCGTTGGCTGATTAATGATGCATATATTTGTTATTACTTCAATCATCTCAGCGTTGCAAAGCATGATGATTGTCATTCATTGACTGCAAACAAAAGCAAGTACGAATAAATTTAGAAGATTCGATTTCTTTCAAAATCGTATACAACTGAATGATACTAAACGAATCATATCTCCGATGTGAAGGTGTCAGCCAAATACTCGAACTACAACGTGTTTCATTTGTTCTTCTCTTTATGAGAGTTGTTGTAGTACAGCCAAATTTATAAATTAACGCTTCATTAGTGTCTGTCTGCCCTTAGCAGACACTTCTGACACTACATTCCTCTATACATTATTAATTATGTTTTTCATTTTAGAGAGAATGAACCAAATAACATGCATATGCAGTATACCATGGGTATGTCCGTTTAAGATATTATAAAATTAACACATTTGTTTTGGTGAAAATAGTTGTAATTGCAAAATAAAATAACTGTAGTTATTCGACATTCGATGGTACAAAATTTTTTAGACTGCGCAGCGAGTCTTCAAAATTAAGACAAAGTGTGGAATCTGACGATTTAGTTCATTAATTGTTATTTCAGTTGCCTCTAATGTCAAGTTTATTCGGACAATACCTTTTTGGAATACCTTTCGTGTATTTGAAAATCTTTACTATATTCACTTTGAAACTTTGCAGTTGAACAGCTTTGAAGATTGTTTCACTCGACTGTAACAAATGTTTAACTTTTTTGTTACTTGTATCAATGGATTTTTAACATACAGCTTTTTAAATTATTTGTATCGGAGTCCCAGAATCAATCCAGAATCATGTGATTAGGGTATTTGGCACATGGCGCTTTTGTTTTGTTGTTTAGGAATGTGTACCAAAATCTGAAGAACAGTTCTCGTCGAAAATGTTTCATATATAGAAACATACTTGAGTTGCTTTTACTTGACAATGCACGGGATGGCAATTCAGTTTGAAAGATTGAAAAGGATTGGCAGTTGTGACTACTACCTACTGGAATATGTAGAAGGGATGAAACCCTTCTGCTCAAATATTAAACTTTATGCGCAACCTGCAAATGGGTTGTTTTTCGATCTACATATTGCAACGTATTTTTTCTGAACAACAATATCCGTTGGTTACGTGGAAAGCTAGCGCCTAAAGACCTATTGACTTGAACTATGCGAAATAACCGATTGCTATTCAACTAATATTTTTAGATAATTGGTCAATACATATGTTATCTGGGAAGCTTCAGTTAAGATTTTCTAATATCTTTATATCTTATCTTTAAAAAAAATGATTTAGTTTATATTTGTATTGAATAGTAACCAAAGAGTCATTCGCGATGTCTATTATTGTGTCACCGGCTATGCTAGAAACATAAACGATGCACACTCTATGTTTCATAGCTAAAATTTGTATCTGATCTGTGACTTCAGCAGTATAACGGTAGCATAAACGTAAACGTCGTGTGATTTTAAGTAAATACATCAGAATTTATTGGTGCGCAAGAAACTGTTGTTGAAATATTGCCTAAGAGATTTATAGATGAGAACAGAAAGAAAAAAAATCATGCTTCAGTTACTTTGAATCTCAAGATGAAATGGGGATGTGTCAGCTATAACTAAAGTCTTAAATTGAAATAGTGTGGAATGTTTCATACAAACATACTTTTTTCACTTTGCGCACAAATGTTAATGCGACTTGAAACTCTGTCTCAATATTTCGATTGGTGCATATTTGATTTTAGCTATTTTGAATAATCTTATCATCATGAACGTCAATTTCTTTAAAGCCACCCCCTCTACAATCCCTCTCAGCAAGAATAGACGCATACATTTTGAAAATACGACTTCAAAAGGACATTGACTAATACTCCAATGAATACCTGTTATCGCAATAAAGGCTAGTAACATATTATTATGGAGAAAATAAAATAACAATTATCAGACATGTACAACATAAATTTTGTTATTTTTTTAAAGACATGTTGTCATATTTGTTCACAGTTTGTCTTAAAATAGGACCCGTTGCGTGTGCAGAAATCATATTTTTATTATCAAGCAATATAAAGATTTGTTTTTACTAATAACTCTTCAACGTATTTTGTACGTTAATTTTAATAAACTTTTTCCATGATGCATACAGGCATCTTTGCCAAAAAGTTGACTTCTTTCTGTTTTCCGCGTTCTGCTGTCAAACGATTATAAACACTGAAATGCTTACTGTGACCAACGAACAAATGTAAAATAATTTTCAAAAAAATGTTTGTGTTTGTCACTTTTTAGGTAAATTCATAAAAATGACATGCTTTTGAATTTTTCACATTGACTTCTATTTTCTAAACCACAAAGAAATTATCTAAGATCTATTAAATACATAACACTATTAAGAGGAATGTTTCAAAGCTCATGGGATTGTTTATTTTTCTTCTATATTCATTTGTTTTTATCTCAGATGTATCTGGATGGCTTGCAGGAAGAGCTTTATTGATAAAATGTATCTCCTTTCAAATCGCTATAGCAAGAAACTGTTCGAAATTGATAGCAATGCATTTTTCAGAAAAAAAACTATTTTATGAGAAAACCAAGATACACAGTTTGAGATATAGAAGACAATATATTGTCATTTTTTTGTAAATCCTCTGCGTTAATTAAATGCAATTTTAAGCATTGGAATAAATAACCAGACAGATAAAGCAAATATGAAAGATAATAAATTGCTGTTATTTTGTTATCGAAAGAAAATGTATTTGAAACTGTTAAGTATTTTATTGAGATCAAGAACAGCCGCTCTCAACCCACGCACGAAAAAGGGGAATTATAAAACGACTTTCAAAACTTTGATATTTTTTCTCATCATTTCACTTTAAGAGAATCTTTTTTAGATCAGTCGCTGAAATCAAACTTTCTTTAAGCTTCACAGTAAAGTTGACATTGAAAAACACAGATAAACATATTTTTGAAAACAGTTTTCAAAGTGATATATAAGTAAAAATGTTTTTAAAGTCAGCACAAACATGAAGAAAAAAAATCAAAATTGCAAACAAATACAATAGTTGTTAATAATATTATTTCTACAAGCCACATAATACAAACAAACACGACAGACAGTTTAAAAAAGCCAGGTATTTAAATAAGAATTATAGTGTTGTCGAGAACGGAAAAGATTACCAAAAAAGACATACATACAACTGCTGCGTTGATGAGTATTAACATTTAAAAACATTCATGCAATCACTGATCTAGGAGAATTTACATTGCTTTTATAAAATATTCGTTTCATTACATATAAAATGACAACAGGCAAGTTGAAATTTGCTTGAAATTAGGACCTATAATAGAAAAAGGGAATTACTTTGATTAATGCCGAAGTATATTCATAAAGGAGCAAGCTCCATGTATGTGAAGGGTAAAATAGTACTGTTTATTGTTTGGTGGCAATTTTTTAGGGCTTGAAAGATGTTGCTCGGCCTGGTCCTCTTTTCACGTTAACAAACTTCAATTACGTTTACTTATAAAATGTGAAATCTGAACTTTTGTGCTCCATGCACAGTAAGAGAATAAACTCTGTTGACATGTTTGCTATTAGCATGAATTAATTCATATTTGAAAAAAAAATGTACAAAAAAGTGCAAGATGGATATTGCATTAGCTGACTGGAGTACAAAAAAGGTCAAGAAGTATAAAGCCAAATAGCTTTTGAAAATGTATCCACAACAAAGCATCATAACTGGTCATTTGCTATAGCTTACCTTAATTCGACGAAAGTAGATTTGACATTTTTTTTGAAGAACAGCGTTGTCTCGGTTACTTCGACATTTCTGTGAGACAAGAACATGCTTTCTTTCACTTTTAAATTTTTTAACCAAGGTTAAAACCAAAATTTTGTGCGTTTTAGAGTTCATTTCAATAAATTAATTATACATGTATTTTTTATCGCAAAAGAAAACGAAAACATGTTACAACAAATGAGTTCACTTTGCAGATAAAACATATTCTAATCATTGTACAGTTTGCATTTTTGCTGCACATTTTATATATGAATACAATTTATAACACATAAATGACATGTATTACATTTGAATAAAATTATACTATATAAATGAAAAAGATTGCATATAAACAGGAAAATATTAAATATAAATGAAAACATTATGCATATAAATAGCAAAATAATGAATTTGAATAAAAAATATTGTATGTAATTAAGAAAATTTGAATATAAATGAAAAACTATTGCGTATAAATAAGATAGTATTGAATATAGAAAAACATTTTTGAACATGAATGAAAATGTATTGATTACAATAAAAGTATATAACACAAATGAAATTAAGCGAATATTGCAACGTTAGACAAGCCATTCCGTTTGAGTTTAATCATCACATTATTTAAGCATTTTATCGACAAATATTCTCGGAGCATCTGATAAAAAACTTTGACATACCTAGTATCTTTATTTGAAGAAAAAAATGACCATAAAGCATAAATATACATTTTTAAAATAAAAACATCTTAGTTCACCTTCAAAATAAACCGTGTATAAATTGTTTGATCTTGTGATTTGTTTACGGTTATAGCGATTACAAAGCCTTTGGCTCGGGTGAGCTTAAACATAATACAGTTTGAGTTAAAAAGGAATCGTTGTATCAAATATGTCCATTCTGTCTCTATGCGTGAAAATAAAAATATATAATAATATTCTAATTCAAAACAAAAATATTGCTTCTTTCAGTGCAAAGAAAATAATTCTAGAAATGGATATTGTATAGTTTTAAGAAGTTTCTCATAAAGGGTTAATTTTGTTTTAAGTTTCTCCGAGATATACACCTGATGTCAAATTAACAATACATATTTCAAGATTATTGCTAGACACAATTATTTCTCCTGAGGGGACTATTATTCCAAATGAGGAAACTTTCTATATTTATCAAAATTAAACGGCAATAGTGTTGCATTTTCTCATGAGATCTTTCAGTTCATTACGCCCGAGTAGATTATTTCACAGAAAAGTAAGTCTCCTAATGTTAGAACATTTCTAAGCATCCTAATCTGACATTATGAGTTTCTGCTTACATAGACAGTATTTGTGTCATGAAATGACTGGTTGGACATTGTAGGACAACACTAACGAATATTTGTTGTGAGTGCTGCGCGATCTTGAGTCACAGAATTGGTGCAATCTTAATCATATAAGTTCACACACACACACACGCGCGCGCGCGCGCACACACACACACACACACACACACACACACACACACGCGTATATGTTGTTGTTAAAGCTTAAAGTAGAGGTTTATTATATACTACAAGCAAACGAGAGGAAAAGAAAAGTAAGGGGACCAATCTGAACTTTCTAATAACTTTTCAAAGTACCAGTTGAAATAGAAAAGAAATGTCCCTTATCCGGATTTCATTTACACTTCTGGGTTGTATAAATTAACTTATCTATTAAAAAGCTTGAAAAAAGGGTTTCATCATACAATTTCCTTTCTTGTAAAATTTCTTTTTTACCGATTTACATCGTAAAGTTTGTAAAATTGCACTTAAATGGAACACTAGTCCTTCGGTTTGCTAATTTTAATGTAAAGAGCAAAACTGTTTTACAATTATAGACCACAAGGAGACAGACGTATGCTTAGACACAAAGCAAGCTGCAAAAAAACAAAATGTGGAAATGATTTTCTCATCTATTTTGCATTGTATGCAAATATCCTGTCAATAATAATATAACTCCTTAGGTTCCTTCACGGTTTATTCACAAATCACATATAATCATATCATGTGTGCCAAGAAGCAAATCAAAGCAGGTGTTGAGGAACAAAACAGTATAAATAGATTTAAAGGGTTATCAAAATAATAGTTTCCCTGCACAAACACAAGCTGACACAGCCGCTTAATTGATATTGTAAATTGTAATATATCAATAAATATATAAAAACATGTTGTAATTTCGGATTAGTTATTAAGCAGTTGGTAAAATTGCCCAAAATGAATTTTTGTTTGAACTAGTAAACACATGCAACAAAAACGTACGATGCCACACCGAAGCAGGTGCAAATAGCTCGGAAATTGTGCGAACGAAAAACGAAATCAGGACGACCTTACTAGCGCTAAAAGACTATTTGTGAAGATACTTTTCAACAATCTTTTTTCTCTATTTCTTCAAGCAAAAGAATGAGTTAAACGTTGCACCTGATAGATTGAAATACAAAAGAGGTATCAAAAAAGCGAAAGAGTAAAACAAACCCCGCAATTTGTCGAGTTTTTCTAAAACTATAACCTGTAACGTTCTAATATTGTTCAAATGAGGTGCAAAAAGAAAAAAAAACTTAATGGGTGTTACAATCTCCGCAAATTGTTACTAAGTGTTATGTATTGAATAAATGTAACATAACAGCTCCAAGAACGATCTTTGTTTAAACGTCATCAATGAATAAATAGAAAACCACGACTTTCCTGCAAAGTAATTTGCATTTGGTGCTGCAATGTCTATGCATTCTGTTTTCAAACTTAATGGACTCTGTATGATTGAAACGCTAGAAGTCGATATCAAAATTTTAACACTCTATCCAGGATAATCGATAAATAGATACAAGGTAATTTTGCTATTAGGACCTGGAACATTTCTTTCGAATGTCTGATCAGATTTCAGTTATGATATAATTGTGTTTGCTTTTAACTTTATTCGGCTTGAAATCTATTCTAAATTACCACTCTGGTCATTGTGTAACAAGCTGATTTTGAAAAATATTTCTATTTATTCATTTGCATCATGAAAACGCTTTTCCTGTTATTTTTCAGCTTTAATATCTTGAATGTGTCTTCTTCTCAATCACCTTACTTGACCCAGATTAATGATGAAGTATTTTAACGAAAAGTATGTGGTTTGAAATTAAACGAATGAAAGTAATTAAACTGAATTTGCAATATTTATAACCTCACAATATTTCTTTCAATTACTAATAACGTTCTACGTAAGATTATTTGCCATGTAACCCTTGGTTACTACCACGAAGCTTTTATTACAGATGTTTTTACAGTCTTTGCTTTATCTTTACATCCGCAATACAGCATACAGTGCTTCTTTATACTTTGTATTCTTGTACCTTGTCTTGTAGTCGAAACAGTTCACTCTGAAACAAAGTGAACAATCATTAAAAATCTACTGCCAGTTTTCTATAATATACATACTGAATTCAGTAAAACAAAAAGCTAGTTTACCATCTTAGGTCATAGGAAATGTAAGATTTTAACTAAATTTTCAAGATACAATACACTTAATATGCCATTTGGACCTTGGTCACGTGTAACCACAAACTAAGTTATCAGCTCAGATCAAGAGAGATCTTGTGAACTCTCTTATGGTCATGTGTTGGACCAAATTGCATTTAAACGTTTTGTGGATTGTTGTCCTAATAAAATCATTCTAAGTCATACGGAATCACATGCTTGGTAATCTATCACTTACTGCAGACCAAGGAGATCCTCGAAACATATGACTGGGCGGTTTATAGTTTACAGAAACATTTCAGAAGTTTTTAAATTTCATTTATAATGTAATTTGGAATATTGTTAACTAGGTGAAATAAGAATTGCAAATGCTATATTCTAATTACGTTTTTTATGAAGTGCAATGAATGTGCTGATCTCAAAAACTCATATTCCTTCTCTGTAATGATATTTCTACAAGCACTTTTTGGTTGTTAGTATTAAATGGGAAAATCGAAAGAAATAATTATTATTTTGATTTTCCTTTTTTTCTTTTTTAATTTCATAAACACCTTAAAGATACTTTTGTTTATGACAAGGAGGTAGTGGCTATGCTCATCTATAAGGTTAGATGACCGATGCCAATTAGGCAAAATGATTGAACATTGCAATGAGGTCTGTCAACAATGCCGGAAAATTACAACCTTCTTAGGCAAAAGAAAGAAGGGATTAACTGTAGGTTAAATATATGTTGGTGATGATATATTTTATCGGACAAAAAAAAACATGAAACCGACGTTTACTTGAATCATTCTTTGAAAACGTAATATAAGCAGTTAAAATATATTTAAATCTCATATAAGTGTCTAGTTACAAGTTTCGAACTTAATTGGCAAAATCGGAATACAACGTTGTATGTATAGTGTACACTATCTTTATATGTCCAAACATCCAATTAATTAATTACTAATAATTATAAGCAGTAAATGTGAATTTGAAATTGTATGTCTATATATGTGTACGTACTTAATGCCATAAATATTCTTTTCAGTTCTATAAAACTTTTCAAAATAAACGATGTCTGAATCTCACCAGCGAGAGCGCACAGTAATACGTTGTTTCGAATCACGACATGGAAAACATAGATACACCCTCCTTGCCTTGAACTTCAAATCCAGTTTCAATTTTCGATATGCATGATTTAAATATACATCAATTTAGCACATGAAAAAAAGTAATTGTAAACCTGCAGAAAAATACCCTTTGTCATTTATGGTAAGTTTCATGCAATCACAGTGACACACTGGATGTAGTTACTGACACTCTACTTCCTTGGCATGAACATGTCGTCCAGAAACTTGAATTGAATTTTCTACCTAAAACAGAAAAAAACATTGGTTATCAGGTGCCAAAGTATTCATGGAATCTTATTTGATTTATAGCATGGGTAGATGAGTCAACGACATCAGGTAATGATATCAAACATGGTTATATGTTACAAAAAAGCATATACCATATCATATCATGATATACCATATCAGCAAGAAAAATAGATCTATTTTTACCAGAAAACGTTTTGCTATATCCGTGAATAACCGCAGTGCATGTATTCCGTTTCATCTTTAAAAGTTATTCTGAGTAATTACATTGTAACTTTCCATGACAAAATTAATAAAACGCATCTGTCCTCTACGATTTACATGCTTGCCAAAGACTGTCTGAATTTATGCTTGTTCTGCAGCACAATCTTGAACAAGATTTATTGACAACAAATAGTTAGTTTGTGTGCAAGAAAGTATTATGCATTTTACGTCTAGAAAATAAAATGAACTTGATTGGGACTACCGAATTATATAAATATATACTCTAAAAATAAATGTTTCCTTAAAAAATACTATTCCTACTCATAAGACAAGTTGGCTGCTTAAAAAAGCATCCAATGGGTTATGTCAAATAATAGAATTTTACATGTGATCACACCTTGATTCAATATATTTTGCACTTCGTGCTTTAATGTTTCTGCCCATGTTAGTAATCATTGTCAGTGTGTAAACAAAGCAAGTAATTTTATTACAATATAATTTTTTTTTATTGTATTATAAGTCTTCACAATCACAGGATATGATGAATACACTATAAACATTAGTATTGTAAATAGAGATAAAAATGGAAAATATTTAATAGATAACAGCATAACAATCTTATATTTTACAAGACTTACATTTCCAGTGTTCATTATGTTCACTTACACATTCGAAATAAAACCACTGTATTTTGCATTTTTGTTGTCACATTTCAACATGTCTATTTAGACCGGCATCCTGCAGTAGCAATGGTCCAGTGGTAACGCGCTGAACTGGTAATCCAGGTGTCGCGATTTCGCTCCCCGCTCCTCCAGTAACATTTCTTATTCTCTTCAGATGAGACGTTAAACTGAGGTCCCATATATCAGTGCTGTACACTGAGAATGCAAAAGAACGAGAGGCGTCATTGAAATGGGGTGCTTTCTTGTCTTGCACTATCCCCAACAACCTAAAATAACTAACCTCTCCATGGGGCGTCGGTCAAATGGTAAACAGGTACCGACGATAAATAAACTCAAATAGATAGAGCAATACACAGTTAATTTAGCAACGCTCACAACGCCTTCTGGCATTATAGGAATTTTCTGAACTCTGGTGAATTGTTCAAATTTCCGGCTCCAGATGCTTTGCTGCATATTCATTTTCAATAGACGCTCTGTCGCATTTTGAAAACTCGCCACTATACTAGGTGATACCCTAAGGAGCATAACCCCAAAATACAAGACAAAGGGTCATACGCTCATTATACTAGCAACACCACATTTGACCTACTTCAAAATAAGGTAAAACTGAAGGTATTAGAAATTGACGACTTTTAAGGACAGTAAATACGTGGTTACCTCCTATCTTTCACCGTAGAAATATACTTGTAAGTCTCAGATAACAATATGTGTACATTTTTGATAAACCAAACCATACAGAAACTTATAAGCATGCTGTAAATTAAATGGGATTTAAAAGCTAGACATTGCATTAGATATGCATTCCAAATATCAAAGCTTAGGCTATATGGTTTATTCAATGGACGGCATATGATCACAATATCTCACAGTGAGCTTTTGGCTCACGTGAACGAATATCATAATACTGTAAGGGTAAAAAATATGTTCTGTCTGTAACCGTGGTAATAAGAAATATATAAAAAATAATGTTCTGAAATTAAAGCAAAACAAACATTTTGCTTTTTCAATGCAAGAAAACCCTCCACCTTTTGAAGTGGAAATTAAATTATTTTAAGAATATAAACTGTTAATTTTGTTTACTTTCTCCATGAGACACAATACTCAAGATACTTGCTAGACACGAACATTTCTCTTTAAGGGATATTATTCCAAATAAGGAGACTTGCTATGTTTATCAAAATTAAACGACAATGCTGTTGTATTTTCTCGTGCGATCTTAAAGATTATTACACCCGACTAGATTATTTAACAGAAAAGTAAGTCTTCTAAAGTCAAAACATTTCTTCGCACGATAATCTGACATAATGAATTTCTGCTTAGATAGACAATATTTTCGTCATGAAATGACAGAACGAGTTAAGAAAACAGTTTCTGGTTGGACATTGTAATACAGCATCAACATGGAATGTTTGTTGTGGCTGCTGCGCTATCAAGGCTAAAAACGGTGCTAATCATATTGTTTAAGTTACACACTGCTATTTAGTTTAATAACAAACAAACGACAGGGAAAGAAAGAGTTAGGGCATCAAACTTAACTATTATAGACCACGAGGAGACAGAAACTTGATAAGCAACAAAGTAAGCCGGACGGAACAAAATGTTGACTTAATTGGCTGATGTAGTTTGCAATTAATGCTAATATCCTTTAAATAATTATAAAACCTTAGGCTTCCTTCACGTTTTTTTTATTCATATATTATCACACAGAATCATGCGTGCAAACATGCAAAAATAAACAGGTATTGAAGAATAAAATTAATTAAGATATTTGTTACTGAAAAGGTTATCAAAAGAATAGCTTCCAGCACAAACAGTTAGCTTACTACATCACCGCTTCTAACAATCCATAATTATGATAGTAAGCATATTCACAAACTGACACAACCGCTCAATGGTATTGTCCAAAATATCAAATATCTGAATTGTAATTTCGAGAGGATTAACGTTGCCCTCAATGGAATAGTTTGAAATAGTTAACACAGGACATAGAAATATACGATGCCTAGCTGAAGCAGGTTCGAATAATTCGGAAAAGGTGCAAAATAAAAAATGAAATTAGTACGACCTTATTAGAGCTAAAACACTAAATTGTGAAGAAATCTTTCAACAACCTTTCACTCTCTCTCTCTCTCTAATATTTGTGAAGAAGTACTTCAACAACCTTTTTCTCTCTCTATTACTTCTTGCAAAAAAAGATTTGAATATTGCAAATGACTAAAAATCAACAGAGTTAACGAAAAAAAATAAAATAAAAAAAACTTTGTCGGGTTTTGCTAAAACTATAACCTGCAATTTTATATTAGGGCTCAAATGAGGAACAAATGAAAAGGCATTCAAAGCTTAATAGGTGTAAAAAAACCTCCGCAAATTGTAGAGTTTTCCTAAAACAATTACCAGTATTATATATTGAATAAATATTGCATAAAAGCTCCACGAACGGTCTTGTTTAAACGTTATCAACGAATAAATAGAAAGCCATGAATTTTGATTACTTTCCTGCAAAGTAATTTGTATTTGGTGCTGCAATTTCTATGCATTCTATTACCAAACTTAATGGACTCTGTATGATTAAAACACTTCTGAAGTCGATATCAAAATATTAGCCTTCTAATCGATATTTAGATATAAGGTAATGCAGCTATTCAGGATCTGGGAATTTTCTTTCAACAGTCTGATCAGATTTCAACAATGATATAATTGTATTTACTTCTTGCTATAGTTGGCTTGAAACAACCTATGTCCAATGACTTCTCAGTTTCTGGTTTATTAATCGACTTTTTTTATATTTCTGTTTATTCAATAGCATCATGAAACCACTTCTTCTGTTATTTTTCAGTTTTAATATCTTAAGATTTTTTTATATTCTTCTCTTCGGTTTTCTTGACCTAAACCTTTGATGCAGTATTTAAACAAACAATATGCACTTTCAAGTTAAGAAGACTGGTTAAAACAGTAAACTGAATTTACAGTATTCATAGCTCCACAATATTTATTTGGATTCCCATAATGTTCAATGTAATATTAAGCCCTTTATGCTTGGTTACTTCCACGAAGCTTTAATTACGGGACTACTGACAAATTTCACTTATCTTTAGAACAGCGGAATACAATGCTTATACATTATATTCTTGTTCAATTTCTGAGTGGTGGAAACAGTTCACACTTAAACAGAATTTTGATTCTTTAACTAAAACAGAAAAAATAAACATTAGTTATCGACAGCACAAGTGTTGAAGAGATCTTATATTTTAATTAAAGCATGACTACATGTGACGTCAAAGGCGTTGCCTGACGACACTTACATAATGAGATGTTTAATCTTACATTGTTCAAAACGTCAGATAGCCTTTTTCCGAAACAGGAAAGACGTGACTGCTTCTTTTCGTGGTACTGTAATTGAAACGCACTCCCTATTTGTAAACAATGATGAATTGCAATTACGCACTCTTATCAAGTCAAATATCACTTGTATCGTTGAGAACTTCTCGACAGTTTGTAATAATGCATCATCCACAGTGAACGCCTTTCCGCAAACTTCTTGCTTGACAACAATTGTAATACAATAATTACCGTGTGGCTTCAGCAGCTGTTACAATAGTTTTAGAATCAACGTCATACCGTTGCGCAAAACACTTCAGTTTGTTCCTCTTTATGCATAGATCCGGTTTTCAAGAAGACTTTTAGGAAAAGGTGTAAGATTTGCAAATAAAAACTAACACAACTGAACAAGTTTGGATAGTAAAAGCTGTCTCAGAATTTCTCGTAAATAATGACAAGCAAGATATACAATTGTTCCTTTTCATGGGCTAGATAATTATTAATATAACTGTTATATATATATATATTCGCCATATTGGACTATTTTACAATACAGGTGGTGTCTCCTAAATTGAAAACATTTCTTAAAGCCTCTACCTGTTTATACTTTAAATTCACATTTATTTTCATTTTTCTAATGCAGAAGACAAACACTGCTTGACATGCTTGTTTATACTTTCATTTAGGACGGGGCGAATTACCATTTTGTATATTTATACACTTACATACGAGGTCTTTACACGAGACATAACCATACAGAAACTCAAATAAGCATTCTGTGAGCTAAAAGGTTTATTCAATGGACGGAAAGCGTTAACAATACTTCACAGCGGTCCTTTGGTTCAGGTGAGCTAATATCAGCTAATAGAGTAAGAGTAAAAACACATGTTTTTTCTGTCTGTTATCGAGGTAATAAGATATATTTGATGTTCAAAATTAAGGCAAAGCAATTATTTTGCTTCTTTCAATGAAGAGAAAACAATTTTTGAAATAGAAATTAAATTATTTAAAGAATATAAACTGTTGATTTTGTTTACTTTCTCGAGACCTATTACTCGACCTACTAATGGCATATTATTCCAATTGAGGAAATTTGCTATATTTATCAAAATTAAACGACAACGATCTTAGGGGTTTATATCCCTTCTCTGTATTTTTTTGTTGGGTGGAGGGGAGGGGTCAATTAGGGTTATATGACCGAGGCCATTTAGGCAAAATAATTGATGATTTCAACAGTGTCAGAAAATTACAACAGAATTACAATAAGGTAGACGACAGCAGATATAAACTGTAGATTAAATATATGATGGCGATGATATATTTTATCTAACAAAGTAACATAAACATTTATCGGAACCATTCTTTGATGACGTTTTATTAGCAGTAAAATATGCATTAACATCTCATATGCATAACATCTACCGTCTCCCTGGCCTAGTGGTTAAGGCATCCGCCTTGGGAGCGGGAGGTTGAAGGTTTGAATCCCACCAGGGGTCCGTTCCGATGCGGCCGGTTGGTGAGCCGCCAGCTAGTTAAAGAATGGTTACCGTATGCCTACCTGCCTGATGCCTGGCATTAAAGGATAGGATTCGGGAGGTAAACGTGCAACAGAATAAGGAGTCTCATAAGTCAGATATGGCTGGCCCTTTCAATAGGGGTGACACTATAATAAACAAACACTTTACCTTTACCTTTACCTTATAGGTGTCTGGTTGCAAGTTTCAATGTCAATTGGCAAATCATAATGCAACACCATTTTGATATGGTCAAACATCTAATTAACAAATCAATAATAACATGTTTGATGATAAACATTGTGAAAATGAGACATGTCAACAGAAATGTTTTTTAGATAAGTTATACCAAAAGGTGTTCATATGTGTCAGAACTATCCTTCTTACAAGCACCTAAATTTTTGACAGACATTGGACATTCGTTATGTTTGTAACACATTTGGATCTGCCTAGGGTCTCATGACTATCCACGTGACCAAATAAGTGAATATTATAAAACTATTATTAGCTAGCTGTTTGAATAATTGGAATGTTCGTCAGAAATATAGTTACACAGTTACACTTCGTATTTGTTCGTTAAAGTTGAACTCTTACAATTTGTTCAGATGTAGAAAAATGCATACTGGCCTCTCCGTCAGTCATTTAAAGTAATTTATAAAAATATTGAACTTCAGGTAGTTGGTTTAATAGTTTATGTGCATCAAAAATCAAATTGTATCTGTTGGTTCAAGAACCATATTTCCATAACAAAAGGGTCGTGATTTGCGAGATATTTCAGTTAACGCACCAAACAAAAGCACCAGGTTTACATCAGGCAAATCAAATTCAATTCATTTAGTTATATGATAAATCAATTTGCAATGCGTTTGATTTAAATAAACATCGATTCAGCACATGAACAAACAATGTAAATTGAAACATGCAAAACAAATTCCCTGTGGCATTTATGATACATTTCATTCAATCACCAAATGAACACTGCAATCGCCAATTGAACACTGCAATCGCCAAATGAACACTAGGTATACAGTAGTTTCCTTGGCATGAATATGTCTGCCAGAAACTGGAATCGATTCTTTACCTCAAACAGAAAATGTAAACATTGATTATCAGCTGCATAAATATTGATGGGATTTTACAACATAACATGAACTGGTGAACCAACGATACCATATATTGATAAACTTCAAACTTTATCTCACAGAAAAGCATATACCATATCTGATAGAACGATTCGATTGTGTTGAATATTTAGTGAAGATTTTAGACATTTACTCTGTCATGTGAACAAAACATATCTATTTTTACCAGAACACGTTTTGCTATCACGTGAATAATCACATCGCATATATTTCGTTTCATATATTTCTGTAAAACTTAGTCTTAGTAGTAGTATTGTCCCTTTCTATGACAAAATTAACAAAACGCACCTGTTCTGTATGATTTATATATGTTTGACGAAGCTTGTCTGAACTAATGCATGCTCTGCAGCCTGAGAACTAGATTTATTGACAACCGATAGCTAGTTTGAGTGCAAGAATGCATTTCACAGTTTCGACTAGAAAATAAAATGTATTTGACTTATACCACCGAATCATATATTAATATTTATTCCGAAAAGAATGTGCATCCCAAAGAAAAGCCTTTAGAAATTTTACGTACAAAATACAAGTCAAGAGATCATACACTTATTTTACTAACAACACCAAAGCAACAC
Source organism: Cyclina sinensis (assembly GCA_012932295.1). NCBI lineage: Eukaryota > Metazoa > Mollusca > Bivalvia > Venerida > Veneridae > Cyclina > Cyclina sinensis. Next base: position 15,673,865 of record JAAONU010000003.1, on the reverse strand, counting down.
TTAATAGCATAAACTAAAGGTTTTATAGATTTTGAAACCATCGACCTTTAACTCACAGGATAGGAAACACGTGACGGCTTCTTTTTGTTGTACAGTAGCCGTGGTTACGACCTAGTGGTAACTTTTGACAATCCAAGAACTATATACGAATTCAATGGATGTGTTCAGTCATCTGTCGGACTGTGTTCAGTCATCTGTCGGACTGCTGATATTCAGACGCTACTATTCTTCTCTTTTACTTTGTGGCGTATGAACATCGTCAGAAACATCGGTTACCATTTCCCGCTTATCATGTCCTAGCATGAAAAGCCTTCGCCATTTGTAAACAAATGATGACTTCATATGCATTCTACCCGAGTCAAATATCACTTGTATCTTTGAGAATTTCACGACAGTCCGTATTAGTAATTCTGTATCATCTGCAGCCATCACAATGATACCCACTTGCTTAACTATAATTTTATACAATAGATACCGTGTGGCTTCAGCTGTAACAACAGTTTGAGGAAACTACGCCATATCGTTGCGCATATGCAGAACTATTCAGTGAACAGCAAAAATCGAAATCAACGGTCTTGTCGTAGTTCAGAACTTTATTTTGGCTAATGTATAACAAAACTGTTAAATTGAACTAAACCATATATAAGCGAAATCTTGTGCCACAAACCACTGATTGCATTTTAGCTCACCTGAGCACTGCTCAGGGTGAGCTTTTGGGATCGTTGAATGTCCGGCGTCCGTCGGCGTGCGTCGTGCGTCGTCAACAATTTGTCTTGAACGACTTCTCCTCCTAAACCGCCAAGCCAACATTGACAAAACATACCTGGGATATTTCTTGCACGAAGCTCTACCAAAGTTGTTCAAAGAATTCAATTCCATCAAGAACTCTGGTTGCTATGGCACTTAAAGGAAAAACTTTGAAAATCTTCTTGTCTGAAACCACAAGGCCCTGAGCCATAAGATTTGGTATGTAGCATTGTCTAGTGGACCTCTACCAAGTTTGTTCAAATTATACCCCTGGGGTCAAATTTGGCTCTGCCTGGGGGTCAATTGATTTAACATAAAATAAGCTTATATAAAGGAAACTTTGAAAAATCTTCTTGTCTGAAACCACAAAGCTCTAAGCCTTAAGAATTGGTATGTAGCATTGTCTTGTGCACCTCAACCAAGTTTGTTCAAAATATACCTCTGGGGTCAAATTTAGCCCCACCCTGGGATCATTGGTTTTACATAGGCTTATATAGGAAAAACTTCGAAAACCTTCTTGTCTGAAACCACATGGGTCTGAGCCTTAAGATTTGGTATGTAGCATTGTCCAGTGGACCTCTACCAAGTTTGTTCAAATTATGCCTCTGGGGTCAAATTTGGCCCTGCCCTGGGGGTCAATTGATTTTACATAAGCTTATATAGGGAAAACTTTGAAAATCTTCTTGTAGAAGGATAGGTAACATTTTCAGTCCAAATAGTCTGGAAATTTGTCAGAAAGGTTGTTTCTATGACTTCTAGCTCAAGTTCGAATATGGGTCATCTGGGGTAAAAAAAATAGTTCACAAAGCCCAAATATGGAAAAACCTTGTTTACACTCTAAAAGGTTACATTTTCAGTCCAAATAACTTGGAAATCTGTCAGAAAGGTTGTTTCAATGATTTCTAGTAATTAATTTTAAATATTGATCATCTGGGGTCAAAAACTAGGTCACAGAGCCCAAAAATAGAAAAGAAAACTTGTGAACACTCTTGAGGCTACTTTTCTGTTCAAATATTGTGGAAATTTGTCAGAAAGGTTGTTTTAATGATTTATAGCTCAGATTCAAATATGGGTCATCTGGGTTAAAAAGCTAGGTCACAGACCCCAAATATGGAAAAACCTTGTTAACACTCTAGAGGTAACATTTTCTTGAAATTTGTCAGAAAGATTGTTTCAATGTTTTCTAGCTCAGTTTTGAATATTGGTTATCTGGGATCAAAACTAGGTCACAGGGCCATAAAGTAGAAAAACCTTGTAAATGCTCTAGATGTTACATTTTTAGTCCAAATATCGTTGAAATTTGTCAGAAAAATTGTTTCGATGATTTCTAGCTAAAATTTATACATGGATCATATGAGATAAAAAACTAGCTCACAGAGGCCAAAAATGTAAAAACCATTTTACCACTTCAGAGGTTACATTTTCAGTCCAGATATCCTGGAAATTTGTTTGATAGGCTGTTTTGGTGATTTCTAGCTCATTTTCGAACATGGATCATCTTGAATCAAAAACTATGTCACAGAGCCCAAATATGGAAGAACCTTGTTAACACTCTAGATGTAAGATTTTGATTCCAAATAACCTTGAAATTTGTCAGAAAGGTTGCTTCTATGATTTCTAGCTCAGTTTCGAATATAGGTCGTCTGGAGTCAAAAACTACGTCACAGAACCCAAATATTGAAACACCTTGAAAACACTCTAGAGGCTACATTTACAGTCCAAATGTCCTGGAAATTTGTGAGAAAGGATGTTTTGGTGATTTGTAGCTCGAGTTTGGTAACATATTCAGTCCAAATAACATGGAAATCTGTCAAAAAGGTTGTTTCAATGATTTCTAGGTAATTAATCTTAAATATTGATCATCTGGAGTCAAAAACTTGGTCACAAAGCCCAAATATGGAAAAACCTTGTTAACACTCTAGAGTTAAGATTTTTCTAAATAACCTGAAAATTTGTCAGGAAGGTTGCTTCTATGATTTCTAGATTAAGTTTGAATATGGGTTATCTGAGATCAAAAACTAGGTCACAGAGCCCAAATATCGAAAAACTTTGTAAACACTCTAGAGGCTACATTTTCAGTCCAAATAACCTGGAAATTTGCCAGAAGGATTGTATTGTTGGTTTCTAACTCAAGTTTGGATATGGATTATCTGGGGTCAAAAACTATGTCACAGAGCCCAAAAATCGAAAAACCTTGTTAACACTCTAGAGACTACATTTTCAGTCCAAATAACCTGGAAATTTGTCAGAACGATTATTTCAATAATTTGTAGGTAAAGTTTGAATATGGGTCATCTGGTGTCAATTAACCAGGTCCATAGCAACTTGTTAAAAGCAGTCATATTCAGGTGAGCGATACAGGGTCATCATGGCCCGCTTGTTCTTATTAATTAATGGAAGAGTTCTGTGTAAAATCAATTGTCTTGTTCTTAGAGTTATAATGCAATTCAAAACAAATAACAAACTGCGTACATCATTCCTGTATCGTATTTCCTCTGACCTTAAATCATTAATTTGGTATTTACTTGGAATAACATGAAAGTTTCGATTGTTTTCTGCCCTCCGACTAGTTACCGAACTTGAAAAAAGTCGTAAATATTCTAAATAAATACTTGACTTGTTATTAATTTGAAGAAAATTTCATTTAATGAAAGCTATAATCTAGCAGACGAGAAGGAAAGAGAAATTCAAAACACTAATTACTTAACAACCTTATTTCCGAATAAATAATGTGTTGCCCTTTGAAACCGGAAACCGCATCAGTTGTTTGCTAGATATTGTCATTAGAGATCATATTATGTTCGTTAAAAATCTAACAGAATAAGTTCCTTTTATGTGTATGAGGTACAGGTCAACTGATCTGAGTCTCAGACCCAAGAATGATATTCATTTTAGCATACAATATGTTTCTAATAGTACTTATGATTAGACCATTCGGATCATATCAATGACGACGTTAGGTTTACGACAGTGTCCAAATCGTACGGAAACTGAAACAAGCACACTGTAGACTAAAAGGGACCAAAAAAAGGTAGAGTAAAATGATAATTTGTTTCTGTTGATTAAAACAAATAATAAGATTATCTGCTATTGTCAATACATACACGTAAAAAGACAATGTGCTATTGCAAATAAATACCCGTATGAACATAATTGCTATTCTAAATAGATACACCACAAAGAAAATTTCTTGTTTAAAATAAATACACGTATATAGACAATTTGCGTTGTAAATAAATACAAGTAAAATGATAATTTGCTGTTGTAAATGAATACACTTATAACTATAATTTGCTGTTGTAAATAAAAAAAACTTATAAATATAATTTGCTGTTATAAATAAAGACACGTAAAAAGATAATTTGCTGTTATAAATAAAGACACGTAAAAAGATAATTTGCTGTTATAAATAAAGACACGTTAAAAGATAATTTGCTGTTATAAATAAAGACACGTTAAAAGATAATTTGCGTTGTAAATAAATACGTATATATATAAGTTGCTGTTGTAAATAAATACACATATTAAAATAATATGCCTTTGTAAATAAATATACGAAAACACCGTATCGTCCGATTAAAAACATCGTGTTAAAAATTTGACATTTTCAGGTGTTTTTTTATTATTTCAGTTTCAGATAGTTTAGAAAATATTTCTTTATACTTTTTTTATCTTTTTGAACAATGCATGTATAACATTTTGATTCACGGAAGTCATACCAAGTAACATGCAGCAGTCAAAGTCTTGATATTTGATCTATATCCAAACTGTAGCATATATTTCAAGACTTAAAACAAACATTAAACGGTTGTCCCTTTTGGCAGTACTTAATCTTCTGCATTTGAGAACATTGCTTTAATTGACGAGTAATGTAAAATAAATGGGAGAAAGATTAAAAATTTGTCATTAATAAAAAGGCGACTTATGAGATCGTATTAAAAGGAACAGTGCCGACCAGATACTTGTTTTTGTCACGTCACGTCACGTAACGTCACGTCTAGTCAAAGTAAATTGTTGGAATTTACATCTGATCGACAAGTGATAACATCAAGTAAAACAAAACGGACACGATCAAAAGGGAACATTTCTGTAATTTAGTTTATGTGTTGATTGGTTAATTACGTTAAGACATCAATATCAATTTCCTTGCGTTTTTCGGCGTACATGGCGTAGCTGTATTAAAATCGATTTTAACCTACATTTGTAACGAATGAAATTATTAGAATCTAAATCTGCATCTGACAAAAGAAGTTTGCCATTGGTTACATGTGTTGCTGTTAACAAATTTAAGTGCCGAATTTGTTAATTGTTAATTTGTGTCTGAAAATAATGCAATAATAATAACATTTATACAACCGTAAATAAAATATCAAAACGTTTTAACCACGAAAAATTATACTAAACGGAATAAATATACAACTAATATGACTAAATATTTAATTCTTTTTTGTTTATAGCCTAAACTGTAATAGAAATAGGACATTCGATTACCATACGCAAAACTATACACTTATTGGGCATTGATTTTGTACTGTATCTACGCCGACCATCTTTTTTAAAGATATTTGTTATTATTTAGTAATAAAATATGAAGTTAATTACCAGTGCAGATTCTACAATCATGAGAACTGATAAAAGCTATTTCCATCTGCGACAGTTAGACAAACTTCACTTCAAGTTATAAGTAATATTTTGCCTAAAACAAAAGGATGTTTAGTTTATACCTATTTGAGAAACATTGCAGCAAGTGAAACTGTTCCTGGAAATGTGGCTTATTTACAGAGCAGACACCGAATGTTATACAGGCAGACAGACGACAAGTTTTATCAGAACTACAAACAGTAAGTTTTCGACTCATTATTAAAAAATATAAAAAGAAACGACTCATTTTATTCTTCGTTCAAGATAGTCAATGTCCTCAAAGCTTTAATACTAAGCTTTTTAGATAAATGTGTTTGTTAAAACGTTACAAAATATATTTTCTTTCTGTACAATATTTGTTTGAATAATAACAAGGCGAACATTGTCATTTTCAAGTCCTACACTCTTGAACACTAAAAGCTCAGTATATTTCTTCCCTTCTAACCAATTTTACGATCTTAGTCACGTAAATGTTGTGTCATACTGGTAGATCAATATACCATTTGCCTATTCAGCATGATTTGCTTTTGAAAACTTGCCAGACATTAAAGAAAATTAATTTCTGTCATGCAACTGGTCGCCAGGTCGACAAACTTAAGGTGAAATGAAGTCTTTGACATTAACATACCGCTGAATGGTTGTAATCCAGTAAAGAAAGAACTCAGTAAATATGGGAGCAATCGGAACACCTCGATGGCGTAGCCTTTATGGCCGGGGCGTTCCGATTGCGCAAGACAGCAGCGTTGTGATTTTTGAAAGCGCAACATCCGGTAGTGTGCCCGACTTGTTTCAACACTGTGGAACTGTCCCTTTTTCTTCGTAACATTCTTTGCACATTAACGCAGAGAAAGATACACAATATCGAATAGTAGTTTCTGAGGTGCATTATGAAAATCACATCCATTCTATAATTGATTGTTAAATTTACATTTAACGCAATAATTGATAACATCAGATTGCAGTGGGGACAAATCGAGTTGATTATAAACAAACTGATTTATTAGACTGCAATGTCTGTTAATTTAAATACCAATCTATTCCAACAGAATAATATAGAAATTATTGGAAACTTTAAATAACAAGCCTCATAAATGGAATATTAATGCTTAAAATATCCGAAAATGTTGTAAATTAACTTCGTTCTATGCATGCAAATGTCGCCTAAAACTTACACTGATATCAGAAACAGTAGTCTTACAATAAGTACAACGGAACAGAGGATTTTTATAATTTGTCATAAAGGTCGTTCAGAAATTCTTCCACTCATCGATGTATCGATGATGTAGAATACTAAAATTACTTATTACGTAACAAACATAACATTTTCTGTGAAAAAATATATTCATGTAGTTTTTCTCCATTGTTACGGTTGCTTGCACACCTACTTTACTTCACGTGCATCTGCAATTGAGTCAGGAAACCGATCCTTTGGCTCTGCAGTCTAGAGCTTTAGTTTCAAGTTATTCCTGACCAAATGACTAGGGTTGAATCCCGCAGGGACCGGAATCGTTCTGATGCATATCGGCTTACTGTTACGGACGGAAGCTCGTTAGAAATGCATAATTTTGATGTTTTTTTTTTAAAGTCGACAGTCTTTAGGGCTGCAAATCAAAATTAGGCATCGAGAGACACGTCCGTTTAAATATCTGTTAATTTACCCTGAATACTGCACACACAGATGCTTCCACACGTACACGGAAAAAAGGTATCATGAAAATGGATAAAGAACACGAATACACATTTTACGAGTCTTAAAACATCATTTTTAAGTTTCACTTTTGCTCTTCCTTTGAACCAGAAACCTGCATACAAAATATCATCGCGCCTAAAAGGCTTAACACGATTAATTTTGTGTAGACAGAATAGACATATCTTTGGTTAAGGCAAAGTTTTTGAACTATAAAGTTCATGTATAGATGGTGACGACGTCAAAAAGGAGTGTGGATTGAAAACCAATCGTTTTATGCCAACGATGCAAACGTTTAGAAGTAAACGTTTGTTCTTTCAAACAGAAACATGGACAAAATCTAAAAATATATATTTTAGAAAAACAAACAAACAAACAAACAATTCAAGAAGAAAATGGCTATTTCACTTTAAAATATCTAAACTGCACTTTTAGAAAGCAACAGATTGACCGGAACACTTACTGTCTGCTCAAGAAATTTACACAGAGATTTGAAGAACACATCACCTTTGTTAACCTTTGCATTACATTATAGTTTTCCGGTCAATCTGTTGACTTCTAGGAATATAGTACAATATGGTCATTTTTTTTTATTTTCTTGCTTTTTCTCTAATACGTATTTTTTTAATTTTGCTATTGTGCGTGTTCAAAAACAACAAACATTTACTTACTTTTGCATCATTTGCGTAACAGATGCGTTTTCCGCACTACTTTTGACCGCGTCACTACTCATGCATAAACATAACCTTTTCGTTGAACTATCTACCATTATTATTAATATCTGACAGAATGTTTTTTCATTTATTTCTTATTCTATTTTTGCACTCAGGTATATTAAATTATTGTGCTAAGCATTGTATGCAGAATAATATTTTCTTTATGTTTCTAATACAAAAAGACGGCCAATGGAACATCAAGATTGTGTTTCTAAAAATCCGAAAAGGTCTACGATTATAGTATTTTCTTGCCTTTTTATCCGAATTAGCGATCTCTGTTTTAAAAGTACATTTGTGCATAAGTCAGTGCACGCAACAATCTGAATAGATAAGCCATGTTTAAATGACAGTCTCAATGTGTAGCCTTCACAAAATAAAGATATCTTTATAGCAATCTTCCACCCCTATACAGACAGACACAACTTGTTTATTCTAATTGTCTGGGTAACATGATTACCGGCCTACTCACGATGTAATTATAGGGATGCGTATTACTCGCGCCTGCATTGGGGAGACGGTGCCTGACCGTTTGACACTAGTGGCGTAATGAAGGTATTTAATTAAGGTAGTAGTGTTTGTTAACACTGCGACATCATTCATACAAATGCCCCTTACAACATTTTGCGAAGTAAATTACCAGCTGTGTATGCGATAGTGTGACAGTAATCACAATCTTTATAACTGAGAAAATAAATTACAATTCTTGTATTTGTAGTTTTTAAAAAGACATTCCCCTCTACAAAATCACGTTTACAACACTTTTCACTGACTTTTTGTAGACAACGCCCACGCTGTCGGATTGATTCACTGGTCTACACAGCTTCAGTGACATGTTTGGTACACAGATGAACTAAAATTTTATCCCGAAATTTCATAGAAACACACAAGCAAATTGCAGAAAAAAGGCAGGATTAAATCATTTGCATACCAAACAATTCCATCTTCTAGAAATGTTATTTTAATATGACCAACGGGGTAACAGATTAAAGAAATTATTTGCCTGTTGCATAAACTCAGTTGCAAGATATGATTAAACTCCTCGCTGTAGAAAGTGGTAGAAACATATTTTGTTGACCTTCCTTGTTCAGACATGGGAGTGACAAGACAAGTAATAAGATAAGCTAATTTGAAATTTAGAAAACAAGTGAATTTGCCTGTATTATTACGATATATGAGACAAATTACAAATCCGTTGCTGCCTGAGAACAGCTATAGTCTGAGTGAAGGAAAAGGTGACTAGATAATGGCGAGAGAAAAAAAACCCAGATAATATGGCAAAAATGCTGACAAGAAAATCACGTTTCAGAATATCAAGAGGCTACATTAGTAATAGGAAACTTTATTAAGTATTTCTCTGATTCTGCTTTCATTACAGATATTTTCATTGGCATTTTCAATAAGCATTCAACAAGGCTATTTCAGGAAGCTTTGCAATTATAGTTTCAAATTACTTGCTAAAGATGTAAAACTTGTTTGAATGCATGCCACCTGGCAGACAGCATTCTTTACTGGAAATATTTGTTCTTAGTTATCGCTAGTTTGAATTACATAGGGTATTCCGCATGAAGAGCAATATTAACAGACACAGTTTTACAGCCTATTGCATGCACTTTCAGAAAATGGTAGTCACAAAACTGTGCCGGCACAGGAAGCACAAACTGCGTAAACACAAGAGGATAAACCCGAAACGATATTTTTTCTGTCTCAAAATTGAACTGCAGCTTACAGAAAGGATATATTAAGAAACGGAAATAGTAAAGAAAGTTAAGTTTAACCGTCTGATATTTTTTATTTTTATTAGCTAAATCATCAAAAAAAAAAAAAAAAAAAAAAAACAATAAAAAAAACAGATCCTATTCACACTAAAACCTTGTCTTTCTCGTAAATTATGTAATGTTAAGTTAATACAATTGATTTGAAGTGTCTTGTCTGTATATACTTTTAAGAAACTTCATGATTTGCTTTTATGGAACGTCTGCATTGGAGTGCTACATTTATTGGCAATCGATAGTTCCATTTCATGGTAAAAGTGCTCCTAAATATGTTACATTACGCAATTTCCGGCGGAAAAACGAAGTAACTTTGAAATCAGACTATTGAATTCGACGGCAATTTAGATAATAAATAAATACCTCTTAGTGGGCCCAAAGTAAATGTGGAAAACCGAGGTTCAAGTATGTATGTGTCATATTGTTTTGAACCATACACCATTCCCATTTAAAAGTCTGTTGAATATTATTACTTGCCCGTTCATAAGATATTATCACCAGGTACCTCAGGCATTTACAAATTTTAAAATTAGATTTGCAGTTCCTCAGTTTCCTGCCTAAATAATAGATTTTATGTTTAAGTTGTGCTGCGGTTTTGTAAAAACAATAGTACCAATGTATCGCTTAATTAAGAACAAAATTAATTCATTAAAACAAATATTATACTCAGATAGAAACATAAATACACAAAATAACATCCAAATGTTCAATATATATCGCAAAACAAAAAAAAAATATTAGGAGCGGATGAACACACGACAGTAAATTGATTCATGGCGCGATGTACTAGCATCAAGGCGGTATATTTTCCCACAATCTGGTTTGACAGTGAATCTCAAGTAAGTCATTTATCACTTTACACATTGAAATTTTGAGTGTTTAATACAGCGCAATAAAACGGAGAATTAAAACGAGAGCTGGCTACGCTGTGACTTAGATAACTTTTGTATAGTTGCTTGTACTTTCGTCTACAAAATGTCATTTTTCAATAGTCCAAACTTAGTAATTGGTTTTTCGTAACAGTAGTCAAACAAATGTTCAATACTGTCAATTTTAAAATTTTAACCACAAAAAACATATTTCCCCTCCTCAGTAATCCGATAGGAGTGCAACTGCCAAGATGTCTTCAGTGCAAGCAGGGTCTACCATTACGAATTCATTACATTGCCCACATTAAAAATGTTAGGGAAATACAAGAGTCTTGTTCCTTTGTTTGAAAGTGACCACATACACTGCATTTTTCATCCTCAGTATCACTTTCATCACTGCTTGGAGAATCAGGCATAAGGTTGATATGTGATGGGCCAGGCAGTGTACTATCAGAAACTTTTTTTCTTTTGTAGATAACAACTAGTTTCTAATGAATTTGAGGTTTTAGACTTGTATGACTTTTTGACAGACTATTCATGCTTTTCAGTGGTATCAATCACAATGTCATTGGTTAACACTTTACCTGACATAAAAGCTTACTGAGAGTTTTTCTAGGTTTAGTAGGTTTCTCATTTTTTACTGACACTGTTGCTTTTTGACCTCAAAAATATCATGCATACATAGCCCACCTTCAACAGTAGCTTCAGTAGACTGACTGTTATCATCACATTCTTCATGTATAAATACTTCAGAGGGAATCATGCAGCTTCTTAGAATAGCACCTCTATTTGCTGAGTACATTCCAGTTCTTGTAAAGGCAGACTGTAAGTAATCTGCACACAGGGCTTTATTGTAAACTTTACAACATATTTCACATATGTTGTAATTAGTAATAGCTGCATGTGTCTTGCGAATATATTTGTGTACCTGCATATGAAAGGGGCCATAGCACCCAACACCAAGAGGCTGGAGGATGTGACTAGTGTGGGCAGGTAAAATAAATAGTATGATATTGTTTTGTCTGGCCCAATTGGCTAGTGTTAAGGCAACTTGAGATCTGTGCCCAAAAACAAGCAGAAGTACCTTGTTTTCACCACTCCTAGGTCCAGGGGTAGAGCGCAGGGCTCCGGATCCGAAGGTCGCGGGTTCGAATCCCGTCAGAGGCGAGATTCTCTCACGATCTTCACATTCCTCCACGCTGCGCGAATACTGGTACGGAACCCAGGAAGCAGTCATCGAGCGTGATGAATCCAAGTTGTAAGAACTTGTATCGCTTGGATGTAAAATAAATGAGTCTAAACTAAACTAATGAAATGCTCCGTATTGCGGAATGCTTCCATATTACACCAGGCAGATTAAGAACAGTTCAATTTATCCCGATAATCCACCTTGTTACAGGTCAAAGTTCATATTCTTTCAAGAGAACACAAAATAAAGAGGTACGGCTGAGCCACTTGCACTACCTGCACCAAGTATATTGACAGTGTTGCTTTTCCCAGAAATCACTGCCTGAGCAGGATTGACAGCACTTGCAACAATAAGTGGGGGTTTATGTTGTATTGTAATACCTTTGTCGTCAATATTGTAGATTAGATATGCCTTGTCAAGCAACGCAGTGCTCAAGGTTATCAAAATAAGTCATGACAACAGTTTCGCTAGCCATCTTTGCCCCTTACATGCTCAAGACCCCTTGCTTTCATTGCTTTCATTTCAGGCCATCGACCTAAAAGCCTTTCATCCATTTGATTGATAGAGGTTTGTCTTTTGTCCGCTTCCCCAACTCAAAAGCAAATGCACTGGCCACATCTACACACTCTTACTGTGTGTAACTATACCCCAAATCTGCCATCCTCTTCAAGTGACTAACAAGTTTGGCCTCTTCATTCTGGTCAAATAAAGGGAGCTTGTCCATCACACACAAATCAGGGTCAACTCGACCTAAAAACCTGTCTCTAAGAGTTCTTTCAGGAACATTGAACATTCTACTGGCCCTATAGACAGTAATGCCTTCCTCTTTGATCATTTTATAGGCACTGGTAAGTGTGGCAGGTGAATTAGTTCTGTACTTATGTCTTAATGATTGAGGATGTGCCTAAAACAGAAAGTAAAAATCAATCACTTTTCAAAAATTGTGGTAAGGACTGTTGTTCTGAAAAACGAGCATTAAAATTGTTTGGCCTTACTACGAAAATATTATCACGTGATCTTCATTCTTAAAATGTAAATAAAGCAGACGAACTAGGTCACGGTCATAAAAATTGAAATTTAGGATATATGAAACAGTGTTTCTATAGAGATTATTTAGGAAACAGTAAAATATCACTTTTTTAGTGTAATTAAACATTGTATAAGTTATTACTTGTTTAAATCGCATGATGATGAATATTACATCCACTTCCTTAAGAAAAAATATGGTATTAAGTCTGATATCATAATCTTGCAATGTGCGCACAATCTCATGTGACAATAGTAAAAACAACAATGGCGGTGATTCAAGGTCTACGGTGATTTTAGGGACGTCTACTCTTACAAAGGATGAAAGTTGGAGTTATTTCACTTTCATGATAACGTCCTCGAGAAGGGGACAATACTCCATATTAAAAAGTTAAATTTGGGACCTTTTCCCTTTGGTGATGACGTCACGGGAAAGGGGAGTATACTCTAACAAGAAACTTGGAGTTATTTTCCTTAGATGATAACGTCACAGAAAATGGAAAAAAAATCCTGCGTTTTACAAAAATTAAATTTGGAATGATTTCCCTTCAATGATGACGTCATTGGAAAGTATGTAAAAATGAGTGTGTTATTTCCATTTGCTGGTGACGTCATGGAAAGGGGGACAACACTTCTACATCTTACAAAAAATCAAACCTTTTTGGTGATGACGTCATTTGAAAGGGGACAATACTCTGACAAAAATCAAAGTGGAAATTATTTTCCTTTGGTGATGACGTCACGGGAAATGCGACAATACTCTTACAAGATGGAAGTTGGGGTTATTTCCCGTAGGATAACGTCACGGAAAAGGAACAATACTCCATCCTACAAAAATTAAATTTGGGACTTCTTTGCTTTGGAATGACGTCACAGGAAAGTGGACAATACTTCTACATCTTACAAAAAATAAATTTAGGATTACACATGCATTTATCTTTGTTGATCAAGTCACGGGCAAGGGGACAATACTCTAACGAAGGAAAGTTGAGGTTATTTCTATTAGATGTTGACGTCACAGAAAAGGGGACAATACTCCTGCGTCTTTTAAAAATTAAATTTGGGATTATTTCCCCTCGATGATGACGTCATAGTAGTGTACAAAAGTTTTTTTTCTTTGCTGGAGACGTCACGGGTAAAGGGGACAACACTCCTACATCTGACAAAAAAATCAAATTAGGCAATTTTTCTTTATGGAAATGACGTCGTTTGAAAGTGGACAATACTCTGGGGACATCACTCAAAATGGAGGCTGTTTCCTTTTGGTAATGACGGCACAGGGAAGGGGACGATATTCTTACGAAAAAATGAAGATTGGGGTTATTTTCCTTTGGCGATGACGCACGAGAAAGGGGACAATAGTCGAATACTTCTTAATTTTACAAAAACCAAATGCGTGATTAATTCCGTTTGGTGATGACATCACGGAGAAGGGGACATTACTCCTACATTTTAAACAAATCGTGATTATTTCCCTTTGTTGATGATGTCAAGGGAATGGGGAAAATACTTCATCTTAAACGATCAAATCTGAGATTATTTCCCTTTGGTAATGACGGCACGGGAAAGGGGACAATACTTCTTCAAAAAATGAGTGGGTGGTTTTTCTTTGATGATGACGTCTAGAGGGGACATTACTTTTTTTCTTACAAAATTCAAATGAGATTCCCTTTGTTGATGACGTCATTGGAAAGTGGACAATACTTCTACATCTTAGAAATATCAAAACAAAAGAAAATACAAGAGCCACCGCAATTGAGGGCCACGCTCGCCCTTTTCCTATTTTCAAAGGCGAACACATCAGAGAAAGCACATCGTGGTAAAAGGATTTCAAATGAAAATCATTTGGAAATATAATTATCAAATTCATCCACACATAACAAAGTTATGGCCAATTTTAGCAACATTCAGAAATTTGACATTAAAGGTCAAGGTCAAGTTCAGTTTAACCTTCTTCGGAGGTAGTGTATAAAAGATGTCCAAGCATGAAGACACCACATCCATTAATAACAAAGATATAGTGAAGTTAAGCTGTGTCAATGTCATTTAAAGGTGAAGGTTATACTTAAATTGTTCAACACGTTTGTTTTATTCTCAGTGTTGTTTTGCCCCAGTATAATCCGTCTATAAATAACAAAACTTTGGCTATTCTCCGTGTTGTTTTGTCCCAGTATAATCCGTCCATAAATAACAACAAAAAATGGCTATTTTAGCAATATTCAATAATTTGAAGGTCATTTTAAGTTCAAGATCATACCTGAATAATAATGTCGGTTTTGTCATAAGTGTCGTTTTGTCCAAGTATGAATCAAATCAAAATAAAACATGACCTTGAGGGTCCAGGTCATTTTAACGTCAAGGTCATACTTGTGTTATCCAACATTCAACCTGTCAGTTTTGTCATAAGTGTTGTTTTGTCCAAGTATGAATCAAATCTGTAAATTGATAAAGTTATTACAATAGAAGCAAAATTTAATAATTTGACCTTGACTTTCAAGGCCATTTTAAGAGAAATGTCATACTTGAATAATGTAATATGTAGGTTTTGTCATGAATGTTGTTTTGTCCAAGTATTAATAAAAAAAACTAAATATGACATTATGGCCAATTTTAGCAAAATTCAATAACTTGACCTTGAATTTCAATGTCATCAAGGTCAAGGTCATACTTTGATAAAACAACAACACCGAAATTTTGAAGTATGAATCAAATCCATCAAAAATAACACTTACGACAATTTAAGCAAAATTCAGTCATTTGACCTTGTCTGTCAAGGTCATTTTAGGGTCAAGGTCGTACCTGAATTATTCAACACGTCAGTTTTGTCAAAAGTGTTGCTTGTTTAAGTATGAATCAAATCCAACCATAAATAACAAAGTTATGATAAATTTTAACAAAATTCAATAATTTGACCTGGAGTGTCAGTCATATCAGAAAAATCATAATGTCGGATTTGTCATAAGTCTTGTTTTGTCTACGTATGAATCAAATGGATATATAAATAAAAAAAGATATGACAATTTAGGCAAAATTCAATAATTTGACCTTGACAGTTACGGTCATTTTAAGGTTAAGGTCATATTTGAATAATTTAACAAGTCGGCTTTGTGATAAGTGTTGTTATATCCAAGTACGATTAAAATCCAACTATAAATAAAGCTATGGCCAGTTTGAACAAAATTTAATAATTTGACCTAGACTGTCAAAGTCATTTTAAGGTCAATGTCAAACTTGAAAGAATAAAAATGTCGGATTTGTCATAAGTGTTGTTTTTTCCAAGTATAAATCAAATCAATAAATAAATAAGAATGTTATGACAATTTAAGCAAAATTCAATCATCTGACCTTAACGGTCAGTTTTAGGCTATGGTCATACCGAGTTAATCAACAGTTAATTGGTTTTGTCATCATTGTTGTTTTGTCCAAGTATGAATCAAATCCAACCATAAACAATAAAGTTAGGGCAAATTGTAACAAAATTAAATAATTTGACCATAACTGTCAAGGTCATTTTAAGGTCAAGTTCATGATTGAAAGAATCATAATGTCGGATCTGTCATAAGTGTGTTGTGTCCAAGTATGAATCAGATGATAAAGTTATGACAATCCGAGCAAAATTCAATCATCTGACCTTGATGGTCAATGTCATTTTTAGGTCATGGTCACATTTTAGCTTTTCAACATGTCGTTTTTGCCATAAGCGTTGTTTTGTCCAAGTTTAAATCAAATCCAACCACAAACAACAAAGTTATGGCCAATTTTAGTAAAATTCGATAATTTGACCTTGACTGTGAAGGTCATTTTAAGGTCAAGGTCCTACTTGAAAGAATCATACTGTTGTATTTGTCATAAGTGTTGTTTTGTCAAAGTATGCATCAAATCCAACAACAACTAGAACTATCGCTGAATGCGATTCATACCCCCACCAATGTCCTTGACAGAAGACGACATGGAAAGGTGGTTAAGGGAATAACTTTAGTGGCACAAATACATATACATAAAAAGAAATTATCTCTTGAGAAAAAAACAAACAAATTGAACAGGTAATAGTATAAATATATATTGTCAAATCATGTTCGAAACAGTTACAAATAACCTTTCATATTCGTGAATATCTGTTCTAGTTTCAGAAACATTTAAGAATTAATGGTTATATCAGAACATTTTCTAAGCCTAAAAGGGGCATAACTTGTGTGATAATTCAATGGAATTGTAGAATTTTCGTCATCTGAGCTTACTTGTAACCATTCATATAAATTTTAAGTTTAAAGAAAATATCTGTTCTGGTCTAAGAAATATTATAGTAAATAAATTTAAAGACATAAAAATGGACTTAACTTTATCAAAATACAATACAAAGTTATCCCCCCACTTTTTTTAGTTATGAAACTTGACCTGCATATCTTACTTGCGACACTTCGTATATATTTGAAGTTTCAAATGATTATCTGTTCTAGTTTTAGAAATATTCAAGTACATGTTTAAATTTCAGAACATTTTCTAAGTCAATTTTTGACCTTCAAGTGTGGCCTTGACCTTAAGCCAGCACAAAGGTAACATGGGTTCTGCACATAACCTTGTTGAGTTGAACATTTGAGTAAAGTTTGAAGAAAATTCTTCCATTAGTAAAGGATTTATAGAGCGGACACGACATATTGTCTAATATTTGATTGTATGTAAATTTGAAGACTTATAAAGGGGCATAACTTTGTCAAAATGCAATACAGAGTTATGAAACTTGACCTGCATATCCTAATTGTGACACTTCATATATATTTTAAGTTTCAAGCAAATACGTTCTCTAGTTTCAGAAATATTCAAATACATGTTAAAATTTAAGAATATTTTCTAAGTCAATTTTTACCTTTAAGTGTGGCCTTGACCTTAAGCTGGCACAAGGGTAAGATAGGGTCTGCACATTGCCCAGTTGGGGTGAACATTTGAGTCAAGTTTGAAGAAAATCCTTCCATTAGTATAGAATTTATAGAGCGGACACGACATATTGTCTAGTATTGATTGTTAGTAAATTAAAAGACTTAAAAGGGGCATAACTTTGTCAAAATGCAATACAGAGTTATGAAACTTGACCTGCATATCTTAATTGTGATACCTCATATATCTTTTAAGTTTCAAGCAAATACCTGTGCTAGTTTCAAAAAATATTCAAGTACATGTTAAAATTTAAGAACATTTTCTAAGTCAATTTTGACCTTCAAGTGTGACCTTGACCTTAAGCCAGCACAAAGGTAACATGGGTTCTGCACATAACCTTGTTGAGTTGAACATTTGAGTAAAGTTTGAAGAAAATTCTTCTATTAGTATAGGATTTATAGAGCGGACACGACATATTGTCTAATATTTGATTGTATGTAAATTTGAAGACCTAAAAAGGGGCATAACTTTGTCAAAATGCAATACAGAGTTATGAAACTTGACCTGCATATCTTAATTGTGACACTTCATATATATTTTAAGTTTCAAGCAAATAAATTTTCTAGTTTCAGAAATATTCAAATACATGTTAAAATTTAAGAATATTTTCTAAGTCAATTTTTGACCTTCAAGTGTGACCTTGACCTTAAGCCAGCAAAAGGGTAACATGGGTTCTGCACATCCCCTTGTTGAGGTGAACATTTGAGCCAAGATTAAAGAAAATCTTTTAATTAGTGTAGGACTTACAGAGCGGACACGACATAATGTCTAATATTTGATTGTTTGATATTTGACCTTCAATTGTGACCTTGACCTTGAGCTGACACATGGGCAACATCGGTTCTGCACATCCCCTTGTTGAGGTGTACATTTCAGCCAAGTTTGAAGAAAATCCTTCAGTTGGTATAGGATTTATAGAGCGGACACGATAATGGAGACGGACGGACCGACCGACGGACGGACGCGACAAAGCGAATCCATTATAGCCCCCCCCCACCCCCCAATTTTGTGGTGGGGTATAAATATCAAAGTTATGGCCAGTTTTAGCAAAATTCAATCTCATAGTCAAGTTCAGCCTGGTCTACTTGAAGGTTTTGTCTAAAGGGTTGCTGTGTCCAAGCATGAAGACAATGCACCTACTAATTATAAGGTTATGGCAAGTTTAAGCAAAATTCAATATTTTGACCTTGAAGGTGAAAGTCATTTATGAGTCAAGGTCAAGTTAAGTCTGGTCTACTTTAAGGTCTTGTCCAAAGGATTGTTGTTCTAAGTATGGAGACAATCCATAAAGGAATAAAAAAAATATGATCAATGTTAAAGTTTTCGGACGCGAACGGCAACGATACCATGACTATAACTATAGCAATAACTCAATTTTTTTCTTCGAAAAAGGTCAGACTCAAAAATGACATTATAGGGAAGGGACAATACTCTTAATCTTAAATAGCTATTTCCATGTTGACGTCAAAGGAAAAGATAATACTCTTACATAGTTCACTGGGTTATTTTTGACTGGTGACGATAGTTGATGTCAACATATGTAAGGGGCATTTTGTTTCACTCACTAATTCATTCAGTCAACACCTATTCAACAACACTAACACAACTCTTAGTACCCACCCAATTATTTGCCCACTTTATTTTTATTAATCTATCTTTACAATAGCATTTCTCTTGAACCATTCTTGTTCTTTGTTATCTTCAGCTGCACCTGGAATACAGGAATCAGGGACAGAAAACAAAGTAAGAATTTATTTAATGTTTTTATAGCAATATATAAAGTGATCGCATCTGGCTCGTGATTTTTTATTGAGTATTTTTTTCTCTAAAATCCTTAGCCATCTCAGAAGAAAATGTAAAGTACTCCAGAACAAGATGTGAATAACGATTCACATGAATGTACAAGGCAGCTATAACAGCTTTTAAACAATACGCTGGCACATAGGATCACTGCTCATATTGAGAAAAAGAATAAGAGTGATCAGTCTTATTAAACAAAGGGCACAAGGGGATCAGTAGTCTTATTTAGCAAAAAGCACAGGGGGGATCAGTAGTCTTATTTAGCAAAAAGCACAGAGGGGGATCAGTAGTCTTATTTAGCAAAAAGCACAGGGTGGATCAGTAGTCTTATTTAGCAAAAAGCACAGAGGGGGATCAGTAGTCTTATTTAGCAAAAAGCACAGGGGGGATCAGTAGTCTTATTTAGCAAAAAGCACAGAGGGGGATCAGTAGTCTTATTTAGCAAAAAGCACAGGAGGGATCAGTAGTCTTATTTAGCAGAAAGCACAGGGGGGGGGGGTCAGTAGTCTTTTTTAGCAAAAAGCACAGGGGGGATCAGTAGTCTTATTTAGCAAAAGGTACAGAGGGATTACTAGTTTTTAAGCAAGGAGCACAGAGGGATCAAAAGTCTTATTTAGCAAATGGCACAGGGGGATCAGTAGTCTTGTTTAGCAAAGGGCACAGAGGGATTAGTACTTTTATTCAGCAAAGGGCACAGAGGGATCAGTAGTCTTATTCAGCAAAGGGCACAGAGGGATCAGTAGCCTAGCCTTTTTAGCAAAAGGCACAGGGGGATAAGTAGTCTTATTCAGCAAAGGGCACAGAGGGATCAGAAGTCTTATTTAGCAAATGGCACAGAGGGATCAGAAGTCTTATTTAGCAAAGGGCACAGAGGGATCAGAAATCTTATTCAGCAAATGGCACAGAGAAATCAGTAGTCTTGTTTAGCAAAGGGCACAGAAAAATCACTAGTTTTTTAAGCAAAGGGCACAGAGGGATCAGTAGTCTTATTCAGCAAAGGGCACAGAGGGATCAGTAGTCTTGTTTAGCAAAGGGCACAGAGGGATTAGTACTTTTATTCAGCAAAGGGCACAGAGGGATCAGTAGTCTTATTCAGCAAAGGGCACAGAGGGATCAGTAGCCTAGCCTTTTTAGCAAAAGGCACAGGGGGATCAGTTGTCATATTTAGCAAAAGACACAGGAGGGTCAGTAGTCTTTTAAGCAAAGGCCACAGGGGGATCAGTAGTTTTATTTAGCAAATGGCAGAGAGGGGATCAGTGCACCTATTTAACAAAAGTCACAGAGGGATCACTAGTCTTATTCAGCAAAGGGCACAGGGGGGTCAGTAGCCTTTTTAGTAAAGGGCACTGGGGGATCAATAGCCTCATTTAGCAAAGGGCACAGGGGGGTCAGTAGTATTTTTAGCAAAGGCCACAGGGGAATCAGTAGTTTTATTTAGCAAAGGGCAAATAGGGGATCAGTAGTCTTATTTAGCAAAAGGCACAGAGGGATTAGTAGTTATATTTAGCAAAGGGCACAGAGGGATCAGTAGTCTTATTTAGCAACGGGAACAGAGAGATTACTAGTATTATTAAGCAAAGGGCACAGGGATCAGTAGTCTTATTAAGCAAAGGGTACAGAGGGATCAGTAGTTAAGGGCACAGAGGGATCACTTGCTTTTTAAGCAAAGGGTACAGAGGAATCAGTAGTCTTATTTATGGCAAGAGACATACCATTAGTCCTATGAAGATAAAGACAACTTACTTTATCTATGCCTTGTCAATTTTGTCACTCATGTTACATTCATTTAAACACTTGTTTTTTTCTGGTGTCTGCTCTTTATACCGTGTTTGCAAAGTTTGTAATTAAGTTCTGCTTTTTTCTGCTGTGTGACTTTTTAGAATTTATCATCCTTAAAAACCAACAAGACTTTGTTTTCACATTTTAATTATGTATATTTTATGTACTTGATAACTGTTTATGCCATTTTACATTATAACAATCTACTTGTTACACGATTTTCTTGTTTTCCTCATCATTTCTCATCTTTATTATTTTCTGATTATTATAAGTATCATCATCTTTATTATAATTCACTCCATCCTTATGGACATTTTTGAGTTAAATTCTACCATAACCTACCCGATAAGACTAGCTGAAAAACAAGAGCCTGACAACAATGATATCATAACTAAAATCCTAACACCCATTTCAGCAAAAAAAACAACAACACAAAACAGAGGACTACCGTGACACCACAACCAGCAAACACTGAAAACATAGCCTATACAATGCATAGACATTAACAACAACATTACAACAAGTTCCACCGAAAACAAATCAACATAACCACTGAGAAAATTATGACCCCTAAGACCGAAACAGTGTCATTATTGTTAAAATAAAACACAATGAACAAAAACACTATCACGATTTCTAATCTACATCAGAACAAAACGACCAAGAACACATCACATCACAGCATAATAGCAACAACACAATCATATCACAGCGATATAACTATCAACACCATCACATCCCAGCAAAATAAACAACAACACCGTCACATACCAGGACTATAACTAAAAACAACATCACATAACAGCACTATATAACAAACGACACAATTACATACCAGCATAAAAACAAGCAACACCATAACAAACCAGCACAATTAGTAACAACATCATCACATACCAACACTATATATAACTAACAACACTATCACATCCCAGCCTAACAACAAACAACACCATCATATCCCAGCAATACAACTAAAACACCAAATCATCTATGCAAAAAGAACACCATCACCACCACATTCCAGCATTATAACCAAAAACACCATCTCAGTCTAGCACACTGACCAACAACACCAAAACATCCATGCAAAAAGAACAACAAAGATTACAGTTCGACCAACAACACCATTAAATCCAAGTGCAATGGCTAACAACACCATTACATACCAGAGCTTTAACAAACAAACCATCACATACCAGCAAAATAACTAAACACACCATCACATACCAGCAACATAACTAACAACACTATTATACGCCATCAAAATTACTAAAAACACCATCACATACCAGCACAATAACTTACAGCACCATCACAAACCAGCAGAATAACTAAAACCACTATAACATACCAGCAAAATAACTAACACCACCACCACATACCAGCATTAAAACTAACAAAATCATCACATCCCAGCCTTACAACAAACAACACCATTATATCCCAGCAAAATAACTAAAACACCATCACATACTAGCACAATAACTAGCAACACCAAAACATCCATGCAAAAAGAAAAACATTAAGAACACATCGACCAACAATACCATAACAACTCGGCATAATGACTTACAACATCATCAAATCCCAGAACAATGACCAACAACACCAAATCATTTATGCAAAAAGAATAACAACGATAAAACATCGAGCAACAACACCATCAAATCCAAGAACAACGACTAAAAACACCAAAACATCAATGCAAAAAGAAAAACACCAACACCACATTCCAGCATAATATGCAACAACCCTATCACAATCCAGCAGAATGACCAACACCACCAAACATCCAGGTAAAAAGAACAATAGCAAGAGACATCGACGATTAACACCATCTCAATCCAGCATAATGAACAATTACACGAAAACATCCATGCAAAAAGGACACCAACAAGAGTACATCGACAAACAACACCATCAAATCAAAACAACAGCATCACATCCAAGCACAACAACCAACAACACTAGCACAATCCAGCACAATGACCCACAACACTATAATAACCCAGCACAATGACCAACACCATCAATACATGCTAGTACAATGGCCGACATCCCCATCACATCCAAGCAAAATTACCAACATCACTATTTCGTCCAAACACAGCAAACAACACCATCAAAATCCAGCACAAAGACCAACGACACCTTCACATTCCAGCACAAAGACCAACATAACCATTACATCTCCCCTCAATGACCAACAACAGCACAACATTTCAGCACAATGACCAACATCACAATCACATCCAAGCAAAATGACCAACATCACCATTTCATCCAAACACAGCAAACAACACCATCAAATTCCATCACAAAGACCAACAACACCTTCACATCCCAGCACAATGACCAACATCACCATCACATCTCATCACAATGACCAACAACAGCACAACATTCCAGCACAATGACCAACACCATCACTACAATCCAGCACAATGACCAACATCACCTTCACATCCCAGCAGAATGACCAACATCACCATCACATCTCATCACAATGACCAACAACACCTTCACATCCCAGCAGAATGACCAACATCACCATCACATCTCATCATAATGACCAACAACACCTTCACATCCCAGCAGAATGACCAACATCACCATCACATCTCATCACAATGACCAACAACAGCACAACATTCCAGCACAATGACCAACACCATCACTACAATCCAGCACAATGACTGGCTTCACCATCACATATCACCACAATGACCAACAACAGCATAACATTCCAGCACAATGACCAACACCATCATCACGTTCCAGCATAATGATCACCACCACCACCACATTCCAGTATAATGACCAACAACACCATCACGATGATCAACAACACAATCAAATACCAGCACAATGACAAAAACACAATCACAATCCAGCATAATGACTAACAACAGCATCAAATACCAGCACATTGACCAACAACACCAAACATCCATGCAAAAAGAACAATAGCAAGACATATCGACCACCAACACCATCTCAATCCAGCATAATGAACAACAACACGAAAACATCCATGCAAAAAGTACACCAACAAGAATACATCGACAAACAACACTATCAAATAAAAACACAATTACTGACAACAGCATAACATCCCAGCACAACAAACAACCAACAACACTTTCACAATCCAGCACAATGACTGCCGTCACCATCACATCCCATCAAAGCAAACAACACCATCAAAATCCCAGCACAATGACCAACAACACTTTAATAACCCAGCACAATGACCAACACAACCAATACGTGCCAGTACAATCACAAACCAACACAATGATCAACAACAAAATCACAAACCAGCACAATGACCGACAACACAATCACATACCAACACAATGATCAACAACACAATCACAATCCAGCATAATGACTAACAACTCCATCACAATCCAGCACAATGACCAACATCACCATCACATCTCACCGCAATGATCAACACCACCACCACATTCCAGCATAATGACCAACAATATCAGCACAATGATCAACAACACATCACACACCAACACAATGATCAACAACACAATCACAATCCAGCATAATGACTAACAACTCCATCACAATCCAGCACAATGACCAACATCACCATCACATCTCACCGCAATGATCAACACCAACACCACATTCCAGCATAATGACCAACAATACGAGCACAATGATCAACAACACAATCACATACCAACACAATGATCAACAACACAATCACTTACCAGCACAATAACCAACAATATAATCATAACAAACACAATGATCAACAACACAATCACGTACAAGCAGAATGACTAACAACACAATCACATACCAACACAATGACCAACATTACAATCAAATACCAGCACAATGACCTTCAACACAATCACTTACCAACACAATGACCAACAACACAATCACACACAAACACAATGATCAACAACACAATCACGTACCCGCAGATGACTACACAACACAATCACATTCCAACACATTGACCAACAACACAATCACAAACAAACACAATGATCAACAACACAATCACGTACCAGCAGAATGACTAACAACACAATTCACACTTCCAACACAATGATCACAACACAATCACATACCAGCAGAATGACTAACAACACAATCACATTCCACACACAATGATCAACATAACAATCACCATACCAGCACAATGACCAACACCATCACATACCAACACAATTACCAACAACACAATCACATACCAACACAATGATCAACAACACAATCACGTACCAGCAGAATGATTAACAACACAATCACATTCCAACACATTGACCAACAACACAATCACAAACAAACACAATGATCAACAACACAATCACGTACCAGCAGAATGACTAACAACACAATCACATTCCAACACAATGATCAACAACACAATCACATACCAGTAGAATGACTAACAACACAATCACATTCCAACACAATGATCAACAACACAATCACATACCAGCACAATGACCAACACCATCACATACCAACACAATTACCAACAACACAATCACATACCAACACAATGATCAACAACACAATCACGTACCAGCAGAATGACTAACAACACAATCACATTCCAACACAATGATCAACAACACAATCACATACCAGCACAATGACCAACACCATCACATACCAACACAATTACCAACAACACAATCACAAACCAACACAATGACCAACATAACAATCATATACTAGCACAATGACCTACAACACAATCACATACTAATACAATGACCAACAACACAATCATATACCAACACAATGACCAACAACTCCATCACATACCAGCACAATGACCACCAACACAATCACATACCAACACATTGACCAACAACACAATCACATACCAAAACAATGATCAACAACACAATCACATACCAACACAATGATCAACAACACAATCACATACCGGCACATTGACCAACAACACAATCACATACCGGCACATTGACCAACAACACAATCACATACCGGCACATTGACCAACAACACAATCACATACCAACACAATGATCAACAACACAATCACATACCGGCACAATGACCAACAACACAATCATATACTAACACAATGATCAACAACACAATCACATACCGGCACATTGACCAACAACACAATCATAAAGATCAACAACACAATCACATCCATTGATACCACCATGTATTTATCTAAACAAAATGACCACAACATACACCCAAAACTATCATATATTCAGCATACCACAACAGTAAACAGAACCTCCACAACTGAAGTATCATGTAATTATCATTACACAGTGATAAACAATATTACTGTAGCCATCAAAACTATCACCAAATATTAATGTAAATGCTACAACAAAAAATTAAAGCTTTAAGGCCACACAAGCACTAACATTATCATGGAACCATTTCATTGATACAGCATCCAACACTACCCCTACTTTCAACTGTCATCATTTCATAACATTTATTTTCATAATCAAAATTATTATTATTATTTTTTAACATTTTCTTTCTTTTTTTTATTTTATAAGTCTTACAACAAATGTATGTAAATGTAACAGCTGTTCCTTTTTATGAATCTAACTCATTATCATTCTCATTGTTGTTGTTGTTTTTAAATCAGGGGCATTAAAGCTCTTTCAGTTCTTTGTTATAATTACATAGTTTTCCATATATTTGATTTTATAATTGCTTCACCCTCTATTGTTAATTTTAATATAATTTTTTCCTTAATATCACATTTTCTTCTGAGTAACACTAAAAATGCTTGACATACATGGTCGAAGTCACTAAAAACTCACTAAATCCTAAAGCTAAAGGTCTAAATTACACATGCTAACAATTTCTGTATTTGTTGTTTTTAAAACCTCTTTCATATATGTCGAAGAAATAAGACACAAAATAAATTCAAGTTTTGTTAAAACAAAACGACAAATTTGGGGCAGCAGGCTTGATCTGCATCTGTAATCCAAACAACAAAAGTGTTTCATTAAATTATATCATAATATTAACAAAATCTATACTACAGATTTTCAGAAATCATTTTCTCTTTTTTTGCACTTTCAGTTACCTCTCCTGTATAATATTGCTTTGCTAAGTTTGCATTTAAAAAACAAGCGTTGCAGTTTTTTTATTATGGCAAAAATATGTCATCTTAAAAACACAACAAAGCTGTATTTACCGTTAAGTAGCAGACATCAATTTTAAGCATTAATCCACTAGCTGACAACAACCCAACCACTGACGATTCCAATACCACTTCATCAACCTTAAAAGGATTTCTTCCATTTTATAACAACTAAATAACAAAGTTAAAATACACTGTCTTTGAGAATTATTCGTAAAATATAAAACATCAAAAAAATCGTCTTCTAACATTTAAATCTTTAATCACAGGTCAATCAGCAAAAACGTGTTGAAGCTATCATTCTATCATTTTTCATCAGTATGTTTCTGACCAATAAAAACCTTTAACCATAGTTAGCCGGATACCAAAAGAACATATCCATGTTACACATTTCCATTTAGTAACCTCTAACTTTAGATTCATTGCCCTTTTCTGTAAGTCAAAAGCAAGCAAGTGACATCCACATTTTCGAGGGGGAGGGGTTCATAGTAAGTCCATGTATGGGAAAGTTATGGAGCCAAAACAACAATCAGCATGGCTATTTATAGTAACAACCCCTAATAATCTCTAAGCATCTATCTGCATGCAACAACTCTTCCAGACAAGAAGGCAATGATGGTCCTAGATCGCTCACCTGAGTATGACTGCTTTTAACAAAATTGTTATTGACCTGATAAATTGATCCAAGATGACCCATATTCGAAACTGACCTAGAAATTACCGAAACAACTTTTCTGAAAAATTTACAGGTTATTTGGACTAAAATTATTACCTCTAGAGTGTAAACATTTTTGCCCATATCTGGGCTCTGTGACCTAGTTTTTGACAGCATATGACCCATATTCAAATTTGAGCTAGAAATCATCGAAACAACCTTTCTGAGAAATTTCCAATTCATTTGGACTGAAAATGTAACATACAGAGTGTTAACATGTTTTTTTTTCTATTTTTCGGCTCTTAGACCTAGTTTTTGACCCAAGATGACCCATATTCAATCTTGAGCTAGAAATCATTGAAACAACCTTTCTGACAAATTTCCAAGAAATTTGAACTGAAAAAGTAGCCTCTAGAATGTTAACAAGGTTTTTCTATTTTTTGGGCTCTGTGACCTAGTTTTTGACCCCAGATGACCCATGTTCGAACTTAAGCTAGAAATCATTGAATTAACCTCTCTGACAAATTTCCAGATATTTGGACTGAAAATATTACCTCTAGAGTGTTAACAAGATTTTTCCATATTTGGGCTCTGTGACCTAGTTTTTGACCCAAATAACCCATATTCGAATTTGAGCTAGAAATTATCGGAACAACATTTCTGACAAATTTCCAGGATATTTGGACTGAAATTGTAGCCTCTAGAATGTTAACAAGGTTTTTCTATTTTTGGGCCATGTGACCTAGTTTTTCATCTAAGATAACCCATGTTCAAACTCGTCCGAGTAATCACTGGGATAAACATCCTGACTAAGTTTCATGACAATTGAGGCAAAAATGTGACCACTAGAGTGTTAACAAACTAAGTGTGGACGTCCGACGGACGACAGACGACGGACGACGGACATTGATCGATCCTAATAGCTCACCTTGAGCCTACAGCTCAGGTGAGCTAAAAAACAAAATGGCTCACTTAATGTTGAGTATAGAAATTGCACTTAATTTTTATGGAAACATGTGACACCTAACATCAAAATATTACCTGAAGAAATAAGTCATTGTAGGCATTGTCTGTATTCCTCTAAACTGACTTCAGACAATCTAGCTTTGGTGTCTAACGACCATGGTTTATTACTTCTAATGTCATCCATGTTTCAAGATGCTGAATACCTGTAAGCATAAAGTGGAATAAACAATTCAGTTGTAGATATATATGGCGTTAGCATCAAACAATTAGTCAGCATTATGATTACATCAACAGTGTTTAGATTTTATCATTATTCAAATTGTAAATATGTTTACTACTATGGAATGTCAACTTGTCAAGTTGAGTTCATTTTTTTGGTACATTAGACAACTCTGTTAATTGTAACAAGAACTTGTAAGGATCATTGCTTCAGGAACCATTGTTGAAAAGCAAGCCTCTGTGACCTTTGACCCAAATGGCCCTAAAATCACAAGATTTCATCTACCTATCTGGTTCAACCAAAGTTTGAGAGGCCTTGGTCCAGCTGTTCTTGACTGAAATCTGTTGTTGAATTTAGGGTCCCTGTGACCTTGGCCTTAGATTTATTCATTAAGTGGTCAAGTTTATAGCAAATGACTTTAACATCAGTACATTTTAATCTGTTGTTTCATACCATTGCCATTTGCAAATATGTAAATATCTAACTAGTCGATTAAAACTAACCGATTTCTAAGTTCATAACTTGGAAAAACAACTGATGAAAAAAGATCTGAATATGTAAGGTTCATGACCTTTGTACAGGTAGGTTCTTGTGTAAAGTAACATGCCACTAGCATTTGTAGCAACTGAAGCATATCCAACTAGCTGAAAGGTTAACATACCTACATACAGACAGATAGTTCAAAAATTAAATGACAGGGGGCATAACAAAATTTTAAGTGTGAAAAAACAGTTTCTGCTTTTCCACGTTTTCTCAAATGTCTTACTGGATAGGTAAACAACTTTCCATTCAAACACCTGCTTTAAAAGACCCTGAACTTTGCTTTAAAGTGTCAAAATGTTCCATCAAAAATCTGTTTTACTTTAAATAAGATTGAATTTTCAAATAAAGCAAGTAGTGCAAAAAAAAACAACAAAAAGTAACATTTTATGGAAGTACCTGTGCATTATCTTTATGTTTGGTCTGATGTACAGTCAGACACAGTCATGTGAATCATCAATCTCTGGACTTTTCTGAGTAATTAATCCGTAACACTGATGATGACAGAGTGGCTGTGGTTCTGCTGAAAAAAATAGTCTTTTTTGAAGATATAAGTTTGAACCCCAAAAAAAATCTGGTAGTTATACTTTTATTTAACAGCTACAATGTAAAATACAAATACTACAATAATGATAACAAGAGGGCCGTGATGGCCCTTAATTGTTCACTTTAGTACAAATGAAAATTTAGTGTCATTTCAATATCTTTTAGACCAAAAAGTTATTTGAGAATCTGTAATTGGCATGTAAAGGCACTGCAGTAAAAAGGAAGTGAACAGTATCAACACCTTTAAATAATGTTCCATGAATAACACAGCTGATTCTAGGTTTCAGTCATAGATACAGAGATGTCAAATTACCCTGCAATGTTTTCTTGTACTTTTTTACCATGTATGTAAACCAAAATAAACTCAGAATTTTGAAAGCAAGTGAATTTTGGATCTTATTACCAAAAAGAAGAGAAATTTACAGCTACTCTCTGTAGCCTTAGCAACAAAAACTAGAGTACTCAAAGTCTGCCATTATTGGCATTTCTACTAGACTAGCACAGCCAAATCCTGTGACCACTTCCTGTGCCACAAGGTACATGTATTAACTTTCTTTTTTTAATATTCTATGAGTCAGAATGAGTAAAAAAGAAGAACATACAAAGCAATGCCTTTAAAAGAAAGTTCAGTAAGTCAAAGTGCATCTGCAAAGCATCACTGTTCACTGGAAAAGTCCTTCACCATTCCTTGCCTGACATATACTGCCTAAATACTGTAAATTATTTGAGAAAACAACACCAAGTTAATAGTAAACAGTTTTTGAATCTGTATATTACTAAACCACACATCAATTACTTCCCTTTCGATTACCATGAATAATACATGATGATGATGGAAATAAACTTTTTTTCAAATTGCTTTCTATTTTAGTTTTATCATTTGTAGGCAAATTAAATCAATTCAATGAACAAAACGTATAAGTTCTTAAAAGAAATTACAAGTACCAGCTACACGGTGCGCGGGTAGAAATATGTCTTTCTGAATAATGAAATTTATGGTGGCTGATATTTTTGCGATTTATATGAATTCACAAACGCCACGAACATTTCCATATCGCTTATGTAGTACCTTAGGCGCTCTTGCTCTTAAATGGATACACAGGCAAAAGTTTATGCTTTATTTCTCGTTTCTTCAATCAATATACAATAAATGTGATCGAAATAAATACAATGATCAGTCCTAGTTACAAAGATTTTTCTTTTAATGAAAAAACCGGGTTGTTTCCTAACTTGACCCACGTGGGTCTAGATAGAAAATTTAGATTTCGCGCTAATTTTTGCAGTGAATGATTGGACGGTTGAAGTTCCTGTCACGAGAAAAACGGCAAAAAGCAATCCAAGAGAAACGACGATTGGTTGTTTTTGTCACATGACCTATTTAAAAATAACTCGGTGAATCCGTTCACGTTTTACTCTCTGTTAAAGAAGGTTCAAATATTTACGTTCAAGCTCGCATTTCACTTTATTTATATGGACAAACATACTTGGGATTTAAAGTTCTTCATATTGAACGTGATTTAAGCAAATAATATCATTTTAATTTCTTGGGCATTCATTTGCCTGTGTATCCCTTTAAAAGATATATTGCATTGTACATGTACCGAGTTTAGGCATTTCATAAAAAACTAGCTCGTTTTTATATGAAGAACAGTAAAAAATAACATCTCTAACCTGGGCATGAATCACCTAAATAACATTATGAGAACATATTAGAGCCTGCTTATTTCTTCAGTGGAAAATGTAATATGATTTTTCCCATAGATATATATGTCAAGATGAGCATATCTGCCATGTTTTATCTCAAGTTCCTAAAATCTCTACGAGTAGAGACCCTCATGAATGAAAGGTACTTTCTAAATGTAACATTCAAGAAATTACTTACCAGATTTTTCCACATGTTTCCTGTGCTTGTAATGCATGGCCTCAAAAACAGATGTCATCAGGTTATACCTCTTCCATAGCTGGCGAAAAATCCTGCCAGGAAAGAAAAAACAATAATTGCATGAAGCTTTAATTTTACTAGTAAAGTCACTCCAATATAATGTATAAACTGACATGCAAACAAAATGTGGAATCACATGATCAGACAAGTCTCTATGCACAAAGTAACCAGAAACAAGAGCAATAACAAATGGTTTAAAGTTGCTACTTATTGTGAATATAAATGATTATCATAATAAAAACCTAAGAAGACAAAAAGAAAGATAAAATTTAGAATTTAGTCTTTTAGAATTTTAGAATCCCTACTCATTTTGAGTTTGTTATGATCATGTGACTCCACACTATATGAATCTGAAAATAGAAGAAAAATATACTGTTATAACAAAACATTCATTAATAAATGAATCAAGTTGGACATCATTCAAGAAAGCATAAAGTCAACTCATTGTCTGTACAAACCAATATCAGGGACCTCAAGAGTTGGAATCCCCATGAATGAAAGGTAGTTTCGTACTGGAAGCCACATGAAACAAACCCCTCCACCGAGTGGACTGAAGTCCATGCCACACAAACATCAATGTGAACACTTCAATGCATCTGACCATAAAATTTCTGCCCAGGAAAGTTTTATCACCTATGGGTTGAAATTATTACAAAACTTGCAGATATCTGCGCATGTGCATTTTTCCACCTATCAGTGTCCCACTTAAGTGTGGAAAACACGTAAATAGAAGTACATCTCTTCATTCAATACATAAACCACCAATTCTTTAATTACGTTATCCAGTCTGTACGTACCACTATTGTTTTTTTTTTAGATTTCTTCCTGATTTGTTTTTACATATTGATATATCAATAGTAAAAGTTGCAAACTATCCTCTGAATAGCTAGGCCTCTACCCGTCAATCTTGGAAAAAGGTTCCTGGCAAATTTGGGAATTACCAGTCTTAAAATTTGTCAAATTGGGGAAAAAAACTTAAATCGAAATTTGCCACAACTTAAAACAATTTACCAGATATATACACAGACAAGGCCACATATCAATGTCATTTACTTTATAATATTTAAAGCATGTTTTCAGAGAGTGACAGAATTTGTAGAGATGAATCTATTACATGTAAAGAGTCTTCATAGTGTTTAAATTACAGCCCAAGGAAAAATGCTGCCTAACATTCAGACAAGGTTAAGTTCTGAGTTTTATTATCATTACTTTTTTACCGGTCCTAGTCGATTACTTATGGTTTGAACTTCCATTGATATCAACGCATTGCTAGCAAAAATCTTTAAAATCAATCCAATCAGGATTTGAGTCATATTTGAGCCAGTGTTACCTGACTGTATAGTATGGTTTATGAAAAAGAGTAATGCGAAGCCTTCGAATTAATAACGGTTTGTTACAAATAACTCCTCTGTCGTACAGATGTGGAAAATAAAACCATTTTGTTCAACCAACAGATAAAATTCAGACTTTGTTCATTCACTATGGGAAATTCAGTCAGAGAAACGAGAACACCCTAAGCGCAGTACTACCAGGTACTCTATGAAGTCGAGCGTAATCGATTACACTTTTAAGTTAATAAATACATGATTCTTACAATGTATTCTACACCAACCAGCTTATATCAAAAGATATTTGTTGGTTATAATACTACTGACATAAATTAGAACATGTTTTATCCTTTCTTAATCTACTGTTTTGTTTCTCTGATGAGTGATTTAATTCTGAAATGACTGAATAAAACATAACATTATAAAATAGCTGGGATTAATTTTACCAAATCTGCAAATATATTTGAACTGTTTTGAAGAAAAGTAAAGGATTAATGAGACAAAATGGCATTTTATCATTGTTAATAATCTAAATATGGAAAAGATAGCTAAAATAAAGCATTTGAACTCTTTGCAGATGGCCATGGAGTCACCAAGTATGGCCAAAATAGATCTATTTTACTTCACAGTGCTGGTTTGGGGGAGCAAGACGTTTTCCTTACTTTGCAGGAAGAAGATGGCATAAACTTGAATAAAAAAGTTGTCCATGCTTTGAAAAAAATATTTCATAAGAAAAACTAATCTGCCTTATTAAAGATACCAGTTTAGTGCTATAAAACAGTTAGAATCAGAAACACTGTTTAATAGTATGAGTTGAGACTGAGGCAAAAGGCTGCAACTGGAAAATTTAACAAGACAGAAAAACAAATCCTGAATCAAGTGGATAAAAAGTGTTCAAATTAAGAACCAATTAGTTTAAAAAAACGTGGAAAGACCTGCAACTGGAGGAGTAATGCATAATTGTTTTGACGATGGGGTTTGTGCAAACACAATCGAAAACAATGGACAGAAGTCTTAGGATGGGGACTTCATCTGTTGAGAGTTTGCATAAATTTAGGAATGGAGCAAGACCCAAACTACATGCTTCACAAGAGAAAATCACAATATACGTATGGATGAAATTGAAAGAAAAGCAGGTTGTTAGGTGCAGTAGAGTTGGCCTTACGAGCATGGATAAAATTTGCCATGCACTTGACAAAAGGTGTATTCAGTGAGGCTTTGTAAGACATATTAGGAGATGTTGTAAAATCCTTGTAGAAAAAATGTGGAAATCCAGGAAATGGGTAAAGAATTGTGCACAATAGTGATCATACTCATGTAAATACTGTTAAAATGAAATGCAGCTGAAGTGTTTAGTAAAACTGATTTGACAACGATTTTCCTTCAGATTGAGCTAGGTTCATCACCAAGACACATTAGAACTTTTGTGATTCATACAGGCTTAAATCAGTTCAAAAACTTAAATTTTAGTGTCAGTGCCACTCTTAAAACATTATTAGAAAATTATTTCACAAGTGTTTGCAGACTTTGAAGGGGTTGCAAATTTAGGGGATGACTTGATTGTTCATGTGTAAAACAAACAATTTACAAGACAATGATAACTTTAAAAATGTATTTCAAAAGTTAAGTGAAAAAAAACTGAATCATGCATAGTGACAATTTGGAATGAACAGATTACATTTATGGGACATGAACTGTCAAAACTTGGCACTGAACCCAGAAAGGAATGGGGAGAAACAGTTCAAAATGCGCTAAGCCTGGTAACTGAAAAGAAACATGAAGTTTTCTTAGCCTTGTTAACTTCAGTGTAAGATTTATTCACAATTATTCTACAATATTGGAATCATTACAACAACTTTTCAGAAAAGATGCTAGTTTTGAATGGGGAGAAAAGAAGGAATATAGTTTCCGCACATAAAAAAAGTCATTGACAAGTTTGTGAACTCTTAGGCTATTCTAGACTTGTAGGGCATATACAATATCAAATTTTAATGGACCACAAGCCACTAACTGTTTTGTATACCTTGTAGTTTGACAAACATGCAAAAATTGAAAGGTGAATTCTGAGACTAATGCCATATTCATACACAATCAATCGTATCCAAGGGCAAGAAAATTGTGGAAATGAACTCCCCAGATTAGTAGGCAAAAATCAGTTTTCAGGAAAATGTAAGATTAACTTGCATGAAAACTGGGACAAAAGAAGCCGGATGAAAAATTCCCTACTTGTGAGTGAAATCCTGAAATACTCTAAGAAACACAATTAAAAATATACAGACCAGGGATTTACATTGGGAAACTGGGAAAGGCTTAATAATAATATTCCATCATGTGAAACTGGGAGAACAGGACTTCTAAGTGGCCAGTACTTGAGGTTTATTCATCAAAATTAACGTTTTTAGCTCACCTGTCACGTAGTGACAGAGTGAGCTTTTCTGATCACCTTTTGTCCGTCGTCCGTCCGTCCGTCCGTCCGTCCGTCCGTCCACAATTAGTTCGTTAACACTCTAGTGGTCACATTTTTGCCTCAATTGTCATGAAACTTGCACGGGATGTTTGTCTCATTGATATCTCGGACGAGTTCGAACATGGGTTATCAGGGTTGGAAAACTAGGTCACAGAGCCCAAATATAGAAAAACCTTGTTAACACTCTAGAGGCTACTTTTTCAGTCCAAATATCCTGGAAATTTGTCAGAAAGGTTCTATTGATGATTTCTAGCTCAAGTTCAAATATGGGTAATCTGGGTTCAAAAACTAGGTCACGGAGCCCAAAAATAGAAAAATCTTGTTAACACTCTAGAGGTTACATTTTCAGCCCAAATAATCTGGAATTTTGTCAAAAAGGTTGTTTTGACAATTTCTAGGTCAAGTTCAAAGATGGGTCATCTGGGGTCAAAAACTAGGTCACAGAGCCCAAATATGGAAAAACCTTGTTAACACTCTAGAGGTTACATTTTCAGCCCAAATAATCTGGAAATTTGTCAGAAAGGTTGCTTTGACAATTTCTAGGTCAAGTTTAAATATGGGTCATCTGGGGTCAAAAACTAGGTCACGGAGCCCAAATATGGAAAAACCTTGTTAACACTCTAGAGGTTACATTTTCAGCCCAAATAATCTGGAAATTTGTCAGAAAAGTTGCCTTGAGGATTTCTAGATCAAGTTCGAATATGGGTCATCTGGAGTCACAAACTAGGTCACAGAGTCCAAATATGGAAAAACCTTGTTAACATTCTAAAGGTAGCAATTTCAGTCCAAATAACGTGGAAATTTGTCAGAAAGGTTCTATCGATGATTTCTAGCTTAGTTTTGAATATAGGTTTTCTGGGGTCAAAAACTAGGTCACAGAGCCCGAAAGTAGAAAAACCTTGTTAATCCTCTAGAGGTTACATTTTTAGTCTAAATGTCCTTGAAATTTGTCAGAAAGATTGTTTCAAAGATTTCTAGGTCAGATTTGGATATGGGTTATCTGGGATCAAAAACTAGGTCACATGGTTCAAATATGTAAAAAACTTTTTAACACTCCAGAGGTTACATTTTCAGTCCAAATATCTTGGAAATTTGTCAGACAGGTTTTCTTGATGATTTCTAGCTCAAGTTGGAGTATGGGTCATCTTGGGTCAAAAACTAGGTCACAGAGCCCAAATATGGAAAAAACTTGTTAACACTCTAGAGGTAACATTTTAATTCCAAATAACCTGGAAATTTGTCAGAAAGCATAATTCTATGGTTTCTAGGTCAAATTTGAATATGGGTCATCTGAAGTCAAAACATTTAGGTCACAGAGCCCAAATATTGAAAAACTTTGTACACACTCTAGAGGCTACATTTTCAGTCCAAATGTCCTGGAAATTTGTCAGAAAGGTTGTTTTGATGATTTGTAGCTCAGGTTTGGATATGGGTAATCTGGGGTCAAAAACTAGGTCATAGAGCCCAAATATGGAAAAAATCTTGTTAACACTCTAGAGATAACATTTTCAGTACAAATAACCTTGAAATTTGTCAAAGAGATTGTTTCAATAATTTCTATGTCAAGTTTGAATATGGGCCATCTGGGGTCAAATAACCAGGTCCATAGCAACTTTGTTTAAAGCAGTCATACTCAGGTGAGCGATACAGGGCCATCATGGCCCTCTTGTTAGTAACTAGGAAGATAAATGTCATTTTTTGGAAAATTTTGTTGCCAAATTGGGACCAGCTTCTCATTTTCTGTTGGGAAGCAGCTTGTGACTGGCCCCTTCTAATTAAGGATATAAAGCCCATAAAGCTTCCATGTAATGACAATATACACATCCATATCCTATTGAAGTTAAACAATAATATGTTTTTCCTTAAGTAAAAAAAGAAGGTACATCACTGAAATATTTCAATTCTATTTAAAAGTAATTCTAGTTGTTTTTCTTCAAACAAAGGGAAATTCAAAGCATCTAGTGATTTAGGTAAGAACTACATTGTATTTTCAAGATGCAAATACTGATTTTTATTTACACAGAGTAGGTCAGTTTGTATATGACCGTTGTTGTATTTTGTCTTAAAAGATCATATTTTGCACACATAAAAAAAGTATATTCAAACAGTTTCTGGTTATCCCCTGTTTATCACTCTATTAGTTTCAACAGTAGTTTCAACAAGGTCTGAGTTCTGACCCCTTCTATTTTTGGGGTGATTGGTATAACCAATAGGCTGAAAATTTCTAAAACTTTTCCAAAAAAAGGAATATGATTCTTTCACCATGAATTAATTGCATTCATTTCTACTTTTCTGTAAATATTATAAGACACATGAATAACTCTTATTATTAGACTTTTACAACCAGAATATTGGCCATTGCAAAGCTCTGTTACATAATGCATATGTGACTCAAACATTTAAGAATGTGAAATTAAGTTTTTGTTTCTATTTATGTAGCTTTATTTCTGAAATAACTATGATAACTATGTATAACTTCATGTATGTTCGAATAAACTATATATATTTTAAGTTTTTGTCAATTTTCTTGACATTTTTATCGACAAACAATTTCAAGTTCACAGTTTTCAATAAATTAGCATACAACAGAATCGCCTCTTCCAGTCATATAACAGTTATCTTGTGCAGGGCAAAAAATGCCTGCAACGTCACCTTTATTTACAGTGACACTTAGTAACATGCCACAAAGACAATCAAACAGAAACAGATGAAAAATACTTTTTGTATGACATGCAACGCAAATGTGTGAGTGCACAATTTTCTTAAGCCAAACACTGAATCACTTATCAAAAATAACATGATAATGACACCTTACCAAAACAAATCTGTTTCCCAATTCTTTCCTATGGACAAGAAAATTTAATTCCAAAAAATAAGTTAAACAAGGACAATTTGGAAATGTTACAATCAGTTCAAAAGATATTGTCAAATACTGCAAGACAGTGAACAAGAATTCTAAGATGTCATGGCATAAAAATAAAACACAGTTTTGTCTAACATTTTAGAGAGAACGAAATACCTGCTTCCTTCATTGTCCAAATAATTAAGCTACGTTTTTGTGTAAAGCTGCATTCAAGCAGAAAATTTCTCAGAAAAGTGCTTAACACATTACATATGCTTTTGTGTGGTGACCCACAAAAGATTGATGCCCTGAAAAGGGCAGCTGGAAGTCAATGTCCTAGAAAATGCAGTTGAATGATATTGCCCTGAAAAGGGCAGTTAAAAATTAATGCCCTGATAAGGGCAGTTAAAAGTCGATGCCCCTAAAAAGGCAGTGGAGTGTATTCAAATTGAAACTAACAGGTGCCAAGGATCTTGTCCACTATCTTCATAGCCAACAACAGATCTATCAAATGTTTAGTGCAGTTTAAATTGTGTGGTGTAAATGAACAAGATCTTGTCCACTATCTTCACAGCCAACAACAGATCTATCACATGTTTAGCACAACTTTAACCTTTAACAGTTTCACACTGAAACTGTATTGAGGAAACAGAACCTTTTAGTTTTCACTTTTTTCAATAAAATTTCCTTAAAGGTCCACAGATATTGTTCCCTAGCATCAAAGTAAACAAAGGTAGATCTGTTTGAAAATATTTAGAAAAGCTGTGTAATGTTCTTTGATGAGGACTTTGCCAATTATTTGTATGGCAAGCAACTGGAGTTAAACTTGTTTAACGCTATCAAATGTAGAACATCATCACTCTTGTTCACTGTCTTTACACAAGAACTGCAGATCCTTGACATAAGTGAATTTGAATCTGAATTCGTACCCTCTGCAATATCACTTAAAATATATCAATCAAATACAGCATGGTTTGCACTAAGAATTTTAATCCTACACTGTGCCGAGTGTCAATTTTTTGACATTCGACAGTACTCAGTGCTGACAACTTAATTTCAAAGACTTTTAAATGTCACATATACATAATATGTAATTTAGCCCAAGAGTGATTGCTTTTTTGTGAAAACAAGGCTCTAGGAGATACAAAGCACACACAGAGGAGTTGAAAAACTGACCTTTATGACACCACCATACTTGATCATGTTAAAGACAGTTAAAGTTTTAACTTCAAGGTGAAAACAGCAGTCATCTAATATACTTGCTAGAACTACTGTACTTGGATCCCCCCTAAAAATCAGACAGATTATATTAATAATTTCCTCCAGTTCTAAGTCAGCCTGAATCATTTTCTTGTCAGAATGTCATTTTCTGACAGGGTATACAAGTAAAGCTGTTTTCCAAAGGCACTGTCAAATAATTCCTCAATCAAGGTCTCTTGAATAGAGGTAAAAGATATGTTTCCTACGATTTTGTATTTTTTAAGTCTAGGCCACAACTTTTTCATGCACAGACAAAAAGCTTGACGATTTGATACACAGAATGAGGAGCATCTTTCACTACTAATGATACTTTTGTCTCATCATTTCTGGCACTGTTCATTAACTGTTACCATGTATAAGCTTTTATAGATAGTTACTATAAATTTTCTCATTCTTCCGAGTTAAAAGAATGTTTGCTCAGCAATTAACTTTAATGACGGAAAAACCTGTGGACAAACTCATAAGAATTCAAATTAAGCTGTGTGAAATCTTCTGAAAAAAATACACAATACTTAGCCAAAATAGAACTGCTACATAGAATCAAACATCTTGTGCCATAACTCAAATAGGACTTAATTCTGAGAGCATTAACTATATACACTACTCCATGAAGTGTATATGAACAACAAGTTGCATCTACACGGGATTTTAAATAACAAAGTAGAATAAAGATGTCAAGAGCTGACAATGAAAATTGGATATGTGTTACTGAAAAAGGACTGAATAGTTACTCCCTTCTCAAAAGCAAACAAATCCACAATGGTACAGTATTATTTTGCCAGGAATATTGAGCAGGTTAGGTGCAAGGGACTGGACATAAGCAAACAGGTGGGAACTAGACTTAACTGAACTAGGTTATGACAGGGAAAACTGTTGAAAAAAGGTTATTCTTGAAATTAGAGAGAGTTCAATGTGCTGCCCACCAAACAGTCTTGGCAACATCTCTGGCAGTCAGAATTGTGCCAGAAATAAATACAATGTTAAGTTTATTCAAGTACTTCACACTTCAACACCAAGTTCTAATCTTCTTGGTGTTATCTAGAACTTCCTTAATACACTATTAATAAATTTAATGGAAGTTCATCAAGTGAGATGGTTGAATCTTTACCATGCTTTGTATATCATTAACAATTTTTAATCAGCAATGCGCATGGTATTGTAAAAAGAGACTTCGTTTTATGAAGCTGTTAGAGATTGTTCAAAAGAGTGTTTCAGTTCAAGTTCCATAACTCACTTGATGATATTCTCTCCGTCAGTTGTTAAAAAAGGGTGGAAGTCAGTGTTGTAAAATCTTTGACTAATAGGGTCTGTGACATTTCGAAAGGACTGTCAGAAGTAAATGGGTATTTTGTGGATAAACCAAGTCAGTTTGTGGTACATGAAGTGACAATGTTGCATACAGTAGACCACTTTCAGAGTCTGACTATAAATAAGGCAATCAATGAATATTTTGATGTTGAAAGCTTAAGTGAGTATAAT
Organism: Cyclina sinensis; assembly: GCA_012932295.1. Lineage (NCBI taxonomy): Eukaryota > Metazoa > Mollusca > Bivalvia > Venerida > Veneridae > Cyclina > Cyclina sinensis. The sequence goes on along the minus strand of JAAONU010000003.1, from coordinate 15,632,323 downwards.
GACCATGAAGATAATTATGAAACTATTGGACAAACACCAAATTTATAATACTTAACACAAAAACAGAACACAGAAAATAAGATTTACACAGCCTCTCAAAAATTAATTGGATTGTATGAATAAATTAACATCTGACCTCAAATACAGACTTTTAGGAGAGTTATTTTCGAAACATGAAAGTTTTCTTCTAGGAAAACAAACTTTCCACAGAATTTGTTTCCAAATACATTTGTTAGACATAATTTACTGAGCCAATTACTTTGTGGCCAAACAGACAAGATATGATTGAGACAGACAGACAGGATATGATCCAGCCTAACAGACATCATATGATCGAGCCATACATACAGGATATGACTGAGCCAGACATACAGGATATGATCAAGCAAGACAGACAGGATATGATCAAGCCAGACAGACATGATATGATCAAGCCAGACAGGATATGGAAAGGACATAATTGAGCCAGTCAGACAGGATATACTCGATCCAGACAGAATATGATCAAACCAAACATACAGCATATGATCGAGCCAGACAGACAAATATGATTAAGCTAGACAGACTGGATATGATATCTTAGTTTCAGAAATACAACATCTTGTAGAGGGAAGTTACAGCAAAGCAAATATTGACGAGGTTCTAGTGTATCCAGGATTAAGGCGTTACTAATATGACTAAGTTGCTGCCTGCACTGTAGTTCATTCAGTGACTACTACTGTATGTTCAGGTTTACAGAACCCTAAAGACATCACGTCAAAACTATGAACAGCAATATTACATGTCGTATTGCAAATTTCAGAATAAATCGGATCCAAAATATGAATGAAGGACTTTACCAAAGCAATTAAAAAAGCAGAAGTCACTAAATTTAAGCTTAACTTTGTCTAAATTAAAGACTAAATTTCTCTAGCAACCTCAGACATGAAAAGTGACAAAGAAGTTGTGCAACTATTCTGTATAATAAAGTAGTATATATTCTAAAACCTCACACACATAAATATGTTTATTTATGAGGACTTAAGTGTATCTTTAGTTATATGCATTTACATGTTTAAAACCAAAGAAAATGTGCAAGATCATCAGTCTATGCCCATGAAAAAAGCGTGTAAACAGACTGAATAAAACTGTCTCCTAGAGAGGTCAAATCTTGTAAGAGAGAAAACTGGACTGCTTTAAAATTTCAGAAAGATGTAGCTAGCTTCCAGGCAACATTTTCAAAGCTTGGTCATGATTACCCAACTAGAAGTTGGAACTTCTTCAAGGATGAGAAACAAACTTACAGCCATACATCTACGACATGCAAAACAAAGGGTGACCTTCCCACATATCTCATTCCATAAACAAAACAATATTTCTGCTGAGATGTGGAAATATGTGACCTGAGGACAATGAGGTGTGGCAATATATGAATGAAGGTCAATAAAAGGTGTGGCAATGCTCTTCTTTAAGAACATTATTATAACAATGTCTGTAAATAAGTTCAAAATGTTTATTGTTTCTTGATGAATATTCTAGTCATGTTTTACAATAAGCATTGCAAAAGATACAGAGCAGACGAGATATTCAAAAATTATACCTGTATGACAAGTGGCCTCTGTGTCCTTGACCATGACCTGATTTGGCCAAAACATATGTGCCCTGCACATCACCTCAGTGTCTTAAAATTTTATTACAAATATTTTCAATTTCCTTCCAGCTGTTGGAGTGATCTAGAGTGAACACAAAATGTCAAATACTTTTAATTCCCTTCAAGCAATTCAAAAGATACAACATGGAACATATGGACTGTAAATGTGACCTTGACCTTGATCTTAGCCAGCTAAAATTTGCTCTGTGCACATAATCTTATGGTAAACATTCCTGCCAAACAGTTTCAGTTTTCTTCAAGCAGTTCAACAGACACACAAACTATTCACACAACACAACAATATGACAAGCTGCCTCTAAGTGCAACCCTGACCTTAATTCCAGACAGCTGAAGCCTGCACTCTTTACTCTATCTCATTATGGTGAGCAATTCTGCCAAACAGTTTCAATTTCCTTCAACAATGATCCAATAGGCATGATTTGAGCCTTTTTTGAATGCTCTAGGCCTTGTGGTTTAAGATCTTTTACCCCAATATAAAACATTAACCCCTGAAGCAGGTCCAATACTGATCCCAGGAGGTATAATTTTAGGGAACTTTACACAATTCTAGGCACTGTGGTTTCAGACAATAACCTTTCTTTTGCCTTTCCTCTGTATCTCAATGTAAAATATGTGTTCCATCCCCCCTATTGGAACTAGTTAACCAATAATATCTTTAGATGCATTACTTGTGTAATTCTTGTCAAAATCCGCTAGACAGTCCTACATGCTAAATATGAAAGCTTTAGGCCCTGTAGTTTCAGACAAGAAGACTTCATTAAATTCTTGATAGTATATGCAAAAAAGTCACAACGCCTACCTCACTTGGTGGGACCAATAATGGCTAGATGATAAAGGCATGATTTTAGCATGTAATCTTTGTAAAGTTCAACCAAACAAATTGTGGCATACAAAATTAATCCACTCTGGGCTATTTGGTTTCAGACAACACTTAAGATGATTGATTTTTTTTTCAGAAATATACTTATTCTTACTTCACTGGTAATATGAAAAATAAAAGAAAAAAATGTACAATTGTGAATACCATTAAAATATACACAGGAAATTTCCATAATATATCCAGAAATGAAAATGATTGATCTTTACCATGTTATTCTTGCATATTGTAGATTAATTTAACACAGGTACTGGAAAAAACTCTGAAAAGCTGAGTCATTATCGCAAATTCCAAATAAAATAAAATTTGAAATTGAGGTTTTATTTCTATTTTCTCTGCCACAAACATATTTGAAAATAATTTGGTGTACTCTTATTTATCGACTGCCAGGTAAGTTAACTGAGCACTGGTCGAAGCAGACTGATTTACATTTGATCATTTTTTATGACTATACCCACAGCAGAGCTATTAATAAAGTGTCTTCATATGTTTATAAGAAGACACTTTTTATTAACTGTCTACTTCCATGTGGACCTGTTGTTGTCAGTGATGTGTATTATCTATTCTTTACTCTTAATAGTTGTGTAAGTCAGATACATTTACTCATATTTTCTTCGAAAGTGCCATCTTACAGACTAAGAAGGCCGCAAAAGTTTGTTAGGACAAACAACAAATTTTCAGACAAAAACTGTTGTTTGTCCTAGTTACACCTTCTTAACATCTGTAAGAAGACACATTTGAAGAAAAACTCGTATTGTCTCTATTACCTGCAAGCACATCAAGACAAGTCTTCTTCACACAATTCAAATGGTGGTTAATGTATCTCATTTTCATCAAGTTTTTTTTTATTTAGAAGTAAAGGCTATATAAGTTTTTTTTATATTTTGAACCAATTATCTTAGTGCTTATCTAGTCCAGCTAATGCCTAAACATCAACATGAACACAGTCATATTCAAAGGACAATTTCTTGTGTTTAACAAAATGCTTTTTTTAAAGTAAAAGAAAAACAAACTATTATGATGTTACATTTAAACACACCCCAGTGGCAGATTTACCATGGAGGCCATAGACCCTGTCAGTAAATTTCACTGTAAAAACTGAACAGCACTAAAATTTATATAGAACTTATTAGATGCAATTTTAACTTTGTTCACACCCAGTTCAAAATTTCTGGATCCCCTACTGAATCCTGTTAAACTAGAAAAAAAATGGCAAAAATATAATCAACTTCATTTCAGTTCTTGCAAACAGAGATGCAGCTTGCCTGATTATGTGCAGAGATGGGTACATTTCTGTGACAATAAGTTAATTTTTAGCTTATTTTCACTAAATTTGCCTGCTTATTTAAAAGCATGTGAATGCTAAAAGTTTAAACTAATTTCTTAGTACCTGTTGGAAAAACGTGGTCACAGAAAATTGCGCATGCGCAGATTTGGGCAATGTACCTATTTTGCCCACATTTTAAAGTTTTTAATAAGGTCAACCAGCAGGTGTAAACCTGGGCAGTAGTGGACGGACAGACGTACGAAAGTGATCAAACCGGTGTCCATATGACATGAACTTCAGTCCATTCGGTGTTTTAGGGGTTTGTTGTTTCATGTGACTTCCATGTATAAAACTACCTTTCCAACATGAGGACACTGACTCGTAATGCCCCAAATATTGACACAGGCAGATCATTGACTGACAATATACTTTCTAAACAGCAAAAAAGGGTTTCTGGTTCAACTGTTGATACCTGCAAATTTGGCTAGAATGGTGCAAAATCATTTAAACATTAAAAGCTACCCACTTACAACTGCAAAGGAAACTTGACTTCTTACAGTAAACTGTATTAAAATGGAAACAAAAAAAAATGGATGAAATATGTGCCAGTAGAGTATAATATTTTAAATGAAATATGGAACATGGATGCCGACAAGAAAGGAAAATATATGTATTTTATCAAAGCAGTAAAAAGGAGATATGATGGTACTTTTGAAATTAAGATATACATGTACATCTCCGTATGATGTTCAGAAAAGGGTTTCCATTAAAATTTGTGCGCTTAATGTAACAAAAGACAGACGGATGGACAGACAGACAGACAACCAGTAGTATAAAATTATTTGGCTTCAAATTTTGCAAAATAAGCAGCAAGGAAAGAAGAATTTGTAACCTAACAAAGTATATCCCGAAACATCTTTGAAATGTACAAAATTATCAGACATTTAGAAGTCAAATTTGCTTTAAAACCGTAAGCGAATAGCTTATAACTACAATTTCACTTAAACTATCTATGTCTCTGAAAATAATGTTACTCATCTGTAAATTTCATTGACTCTCATCAGCTCATCAATTAACATCTTCCCATTTCTGTCACACCGCCTTCCTCCAACAACCAGCGTGTCCTTTGTCCCCACCATCGTTACAGCATCTTCAACTATCCCAGTTGTCACCTTGTTTGCCAACTCCAATTTCGTTACTAAATACACAAGAAAATTATACATTTTCCACTGACAACAGAAAACAAGAACATGCAGTTTGACTCAAACTTTCGTGGTGAATTTCTCTTCCATTCCAGGTTCTAATCAGTATAATCACCTTTGACATTATACAAATGAAGTGAGTATTCTCAGTATTATTTTCATCTGTTCATCTGTTCATGGTGAACATTTATGCATTTTGACATTTAGTAAAATAGTATAACATCACTATTTGGGCAAGCAGGTAATAGTATAATAGAACTCTAATAATTTAGCATTACTAAAATGTATTACAAAAACAAAAACTTTACCTTTACGATGAAATCAAACAAAACATTGAAACATCACCAACAACTGCACCATGTACATCTGCAAGACCAGACATTGACCACTAAACTACGACAAGAACGAGCAAGGTCACAGATTAAACGACAAAATCGCACGTGTTTGTAGTGAGCGATTATCACAATGGTGAAATTTACCGTTAACTTAAGTGTAAAACATTTATAGCCTCTACACATCATAGGTCACGTGGAAACTTGTATATTTTGAAAGTTGAGAAGGTGGCAAAGTTATAATATTTAAAATCAGACGATGTCAACAAAAATAGCGACGCTCTTTGTAATACGTAATATCTGGATATTAACTGACCATTCATTAGATTGTTCCTTAGCCTAATTTATTATGCTTAAATTGTTGAACCGTTTTATTTATAGATCTGATATTTATTAGTTGATCAACCTTTAAAAGAAGTAGAATGTGAACATCTATAAAATGTTAACCTATGAGTTCGGTTCACATTCGAAGGCGAAATAGCGAGACTAATTTTTCTTTTCAAGAAATATTTCGATAAATTAAGTTCTTTGTAATTTTTCACTAGATGTTCTGTTGTCTAACTTCAGTGGCACAGTTTAAGATATTTCCTTCATTAGTCTTGATATTTCGGGTATACTTTTAGAAATGATATTCATTTTTATGTTCATTTGTTCATTTTTCGTACATTTTCTTTCCGTTATACCTGAATTTCGGAATTTCGAGGTTGTGTGGAGACAGTATGAACTTTGTCGATGCCATTTAAATTATTGAATCAACTGAAATTGTTGATACTTTTTATAGGCCCCTAAACGCGGTAACTCCGTTTGTCTCCCCGTCCATAGACTAAGCAGGGATCGGGGAACCATCCCCTAACAGCATTACAAAATTATTTCAAACTATATAAACTTTCAAACACAACATAATCTCTAGACATACGACTTTTCATATAACAAAATGTTTCTATAATAGACTGTTTTCTAATAGTAAGCCTTCAGGTAAACTGGTATTATTACTCCATGCAAAAAGAATCATCTTTAAAATGTAACTTGTTAAAAGATTTCCTCACAGCATTTTTATGCCCCCGAAGGGAGGCATATAGTTTTTGAACTGTCCGTTCGTCCGTCAGCCCGTCCGTCAGTCCGTCCGTCCGTCAGTCCGTCCGAAAACGTTAACATTGGCACTAACTTTCTTATTAGTAAATGGATTTACTTCATACTTGGACACAACACCCCTTTGGACAAGACCTTTCCACTGACCTATATTTATTTGACATTGACCCCTGAATGACCTTTACCTTGAAGATCCAATTGTCCAAAAATTTTAACATTGGCAATAACTTCTTTATTAGTATGTGGATTTACTTCATACTTGAACACAGCACCCCTTTGGACAAGACCTTCCCACTGACCTATATTTGTTTGACCTTGACCCCGGAATGACCTTTACCTTGAAGATCCAATTGTCCAAAAACTTCAACATTGCCCATAACTTACTTATTAGTAAGTGGATTTACTTCATACTTAGACACAACACCCCTTTGGACAAGACCTTCCCACTGACCTTTAATTATTTGACCTTGACCCCTGAATATCCAATTGTCCAAAAACTAATATTTGGCCATAACTTCCAAATTGGTAAGTGGATACACTTCATACTTAAACACAACACCCCTTTGGACAAGGCCTTCCCACTGACCTATATTTGTTTGACCTTGACCCCTGAATGACCTTCACCTTGAAGATCCAATTGTCCAAAAACTTTAACATTGCCCATAACTTCCTTATAAGTAAATGGAATTACTTCATACTTAGACACAACCCCCTTTGGATAAGACCTTCCCACTGATCTATATTTATTTGACCTTGACCACTGAATGACTGGTTTTCAGTTCAAAGATCAAAGCACCACGTTCGGGGGCATTGTCATCTTACAGTGACAGTTCTTGTTGACACCTAGGTATGTTTAAAAATTATAGTTAAACCCGTTTTTCTTTCTAACTCATGCTTATCAAGATATGAACCATTTCCTTTAGAATCTTTTTGACGTATCTTATACCTTTGTCATACCATGTTTTTTTTATAAATATACCGTTGTTATCATTAAAAAAATAGGGTTATAAAAAGGATGCATTTGTGAAAAGCCTTGCATTGTTGAAATCTGTATATTGTCAATCAACTTAGAATATGCGTATAAAACATCTTTCCAAAAATTATTTTTTTTATTTGTTTTACCACTACATTTACGTAAAGTGTACCATAGTTATATTTTTTTTAATTTACTACATTATTAACAAAACCGTAACATGTATTATTTCTTGCCATAACTAATCTTCTTAACCACGTTAATTTTAGACTTTCCATGTAATAAAAAATATCTATCATATTCAGACCACCTTCAGTTATGTCTTTTATTATGATAGAACTCTTAAATGCTGGAGTGCCTTGCCATATGAAATAAAAATAAAGTTTATCTATCTCCTTTATCATTTCACTATCAAGATTAGGTAAGGTTGTAAAAATAAAAAAGATGAGTCAACAGTGGTAAAAGAAAATTTTCACCACTGTTATTCACTGTAAGTTCTCTTCCAGTGGAGAATGCTATTTTTTTCTATTTTCTCCCTAAAATTTAGGTCAGTCATTTTATCAAGATCAATGTGAAAAATCAAATCCAACAATTTAAACGAAGTAGTACTCCAATTTAATTTCCATTTTGTTTTTATTGACCGTGTGCTATATTTTGAAGCGCCTATCCATACAATATTTGTTTTCTCAAAATTAACCTTTAAACCTGAATAAAAAGCAAATTCTTGTAAAATATTCAAAGTACAATTTAAAGGGTTTTCAGAGCCATCTAACAGTAATGATGTTAGAAAATTTTGTACATCTGACAAATGAAACGTCAGGACCAATGTGTAGGGCATAATTTTCCGCTTTGCATGCGCATATACCATTAAAAATTTAAAAATGATGAAACAAAAGATACTTACAGCAATTTTCTCCTCCGAATAGATGCATTAAAAAAGCTGCTTGCGACAGCCTAAAAGACGTCATTTACCACGTGGTATGGCCACACTGTTACTGGGGACAGGGTAGAAGTTATGTATAACATATTTAACGTGGATTTGTACTTTGGATACGATGCGTACATCTCTGTGAAAGATGTTGTCTACCATTTTCACGACAAAAAACAAATCTATCACACGAATACATGATTTAACATGAACGAATTGACCAGTGCTACTACAGATTTTTCCACTATCTGAATAGCAAACGACACTGAATAAATTATCTAGTCGGAACGAACAAACGAGTGCTACAAATCTTGTATATAGACTGTCTTACAGCAAGCAAGAGATCTGTAACAGGTATAGCATATAGTTTAATTCGTGGTGTGACGATGAAATATTTCAAATGACTTTGAAAAAAAGAAGGCATTAGCTTTCACTTATCGAATGAGGGCTATCAAAAAAGGGCTCGGGAATTAGTCTAACATATTTACAGCGAGCAGGAGGCATTTTACAGGAAAATCTTGAATGAACTATAAATAGGTGCTAAAGATCCTTTCCACTAGCTTCGCAGCAAACATCAATATCATGATTTTATTCTTTCCGCCAAAAAAAATCGCAAGCAAAGAAGTTAAATTGCTTAGGTGTACTTTTCTTAGTGAATGCCCCGTATACCAAAAAATGCAATGGGAGCCTTTCGCTCAGTAAACATAATTTCGAATAAAGCAATAGTTTCTCATGATTTCTATTCTAACTTGGATCGTCCTGAAGGGATGTATTACTTTATGCTCTAGTGGTTTGTTCATCTGTTTGTCCTTCCGCTCTATATCTGTTGAACCGCTAAACTGATATGCCTGAAACTTTGGTCAAATATTTCTCATTGAGGAGACGTGCAAAGCCCATATTTCAGCCTCACCACTTAAAGGTCAAGGTCACAGTTCAATATCTTTATTCGCTATTACCTTATAAGAATTTCGCTCAAGTTGAGTGAAAGTCTAATAGGAAAATGGAGGTTATCAAATTAGGAGAAAGGCGAAAGTACAAAAAGGAAAAAAAAAACAAATACCAAATAAAATGATAGATGAAAATTTAATAAAAAACGGGCGAAAGTCAAATTAACAATGACAAAATTCGAACCGAGTAACGAGATCGGTAAAATTTGAATAAGGAGATCGTGAATAGCGAATAAGGATATAAGTGAAAGTCGACAAAGGAGATGCGCGAAAGTCAAATAATTGGCGGAAATCGAACGGAGACTATCGAATTACGAGATAAATGGGTGAATGTCAAAGTTGGAAATGTCGAATATCGAATGACGATATTGACAATAGCTCAAAAATAAATGGAGAATGACAAGTAAGGAGATGAATTAAGTCGAATAGAAAATGGCGAATGGCAAAACAAAAAGGCAAAAAATTAAAAGAGAGCTAACTTTAAGCAGTTTAATTTATTCTTTTATTCTGTTAAACTTGACACATTTTTATGTGCTTCACAGGCAGCTGGTAAAATAAAGTACCACATAATTGTGAAGTTTTTGATCTGCCAGTAGTGAGGTACATACGTGACTTCTTCCGCGCAATATTTTATCACTTACTGCGGAAAGATGTGTGCATAAACAGCATACCAAACAAACAAACAAAAAAACAAAACAAAACAAAAAACAAACGAACAAAATAAAAAAATCCATGACTCTTTTGTTTAAAAGCAGAAATAATTACAAGAAGCCATGACTCTTTTTTTAAAAGCAGAAATAATTACAAGAAGCCATGACTCCTTTTTTTAAAAACAGAAATAATTACAAGAAGCCATGACTCCTTTTTTTAAAAGCAGAAATAATTACAAGAAGCCATGACTCCTTTTTTTAAAAACAGAAATAATTACAAGAAGCCATGACTCTTTTTTTTTTAAAAGCAGAAATTATTACAAGAAGCCATGACTCTTTTTTACAAACAGAAATAAAAACAGGCAGCCATGACTCTTTTTAAAAAAAGCAATGACTGCATCTAAAAGGTAGAAATAATAACAAGAAGACATGACTCGATCTTAAAAGGAGGAATAATTACAAGAAGCAATGACTCTATTTAAACAAAAAAGAGAAAAGATAACAAGAAGCCATTCTATTTAAAAGAGAGAGAGAAAGAGAGAGAGAGAGAGAGAGAGAGAGGCAGAGAAAGAGAGACACAGAGAGAATTACAAGAAAATGACTCTATTTTAAATAATGAGAGAAAAAGTAACAGGAAACAATGACTCTTTTAAAAAAAGAGAAAAAAAAATGACAAGAAACAATGACCCTATTAAAAAAAAAAAAAAAAAAAAAAAAAAAAAAAAAATAAAAAAAACAGGAATAATAAAAAGAAGCCATGGGACTTTCACTCGATCTAAAAAACAATCTGTACTTGTGAGCAACACCATCGAATTTATCTATAAATCTATAGAGTATACAGCTAAAATCCATCATCTTGAGGTCCTTATGTTGGATGTTGAATCCTTGAATCATTGTGAGCATTTAATATATGAAATATATATATTGACTTATCGCATCTGATTTTGTTTTATTTTGTTATTTATGCTACCATATTTATCTTACTAGACTCAAGTTTCTCAAATACTCTATCAAAACACGAGGACAGTAAATTACTTCAAGTTAAAAAATGAAGTCCTGGATATACATTGCCGACTTTGTAAATTCCCGTAAAGTATACAGTAGAATTACGTTCGTAAAAATATATAGCATACAGATAAATATGTCTATCTGAACAAGTCTGACAAGCTAAATTTGGGTTTTACAATAGATATAAATATGCCAGTGAAGGTACTTGTAGTGTATGAAATATATATTCATTGTCCTTAAGTGTTAAACAAACACGTACTTTGAAGGTATTGCCCCGTCCGTTCTGGGGTACACTATCTGTGCAAATAAGTAAAATACATCCCCCATGTGAAACGCACAAAGGTTAATGCAATATTTATTTAAAGACAATAAGTTTTGACTTTTTACATGAATGATACAGTCCGAAAAAGTTTTTAAAAAAGCCAAAATATTAATTACAACTCCCGTCAATTCATGTTCAAAAATGAAATAAAATGCAACCATTAAGATGCACAAAAAATCTCTATCTTATTAACAGTTTGATTTTAAACAGATATGTATAACCACTGACTTCCTTGTCCTCGTTTATGTGCTGTTTTAATACCCAATTGTAAAAAACTGAGAGATTGAAAGAGAGAGAGAGACAGAGAGAGAGAGAGAGAGAGAGAGAGAGAGAAAGAGGGGGGGGGGGTAGGAGACACACACACACAAGTGATGGGGATGAGAGAGAGAGAGAGGGAGAGACTGAGAAGTTAGAGGGAAGGAGGATTATCAGTATTATATTTTTATTTATACTTATAGATTTTATATCAGTCGTGATAAATGTCATTCTAGCTCACAGAACCGCACTCGAGACACTATTTATGATGGAGAGCCAATCTCTTTTGACAGAAGCTATAAACTTTCATGACTGGTACCCATTCATAGCTGGATAGAGTTAGGTACATTACTCAAAGACACACCTCGTGCACCGCCTGGTATTCAAATCCAGGACGTTCCTAACCTCGAGTAAATCCCCTACCCAACACAAATTTGAAAAACTTGGAATTTTGCAAACCAGGCTAATAGAATATACTCATCACGGAGTAACTAATAAACAATGAAGTAAGTGCTATATTCTCACCCACTGAAATACGTAACAGGATTTTTTCATTATTTTGAAAATTCCAATCTACCAGTAGCATGAGGTTAGCGGCCTTGCGGTCTAGCGGCTTGAAGTTGAGTTGGCGGCCAAGCTGTCTAGCCCCCAGCCCCCGACACAAAAAAGAAAGAAAGAAAGAAATCTAGCAAGTAAGCTGCCTTTTCCTACCTTTTCATTTGAGCATCAATATTTGTATGAATGACCAGGTGTCAAGAAAGTGTCAACAAACATCTGGACTACCCATCCCCAGTGTTCTCAATCTTTAAGAGGACAGAACACGACCGCAATTTACGGCCTTAAGTTTTTATATATGTATATTTTAGCATACTGATTGTAAATTAAAATCTGTCCAAATAAAGCATACCAAAATAAAAATAAATCAAATCATTTTCTTACATGTTATAAATTTTCGGTGTCAGTTTAATTTTTATGCCTTTTTTATGTAGAAAAACTAGCAGTGAGTGGACAAATGCAATACTTTTATTAATTTCAGGCTACGAAAATAATCTACCAGTCAGTTTTAGGATGAACAAAGGTCTTACCTATGCGGATTTCAAACCTATGGTTAGGAATTGTGTACTTGGCTTTGTCAAAGATTTTCTATCTTTTATAGAACACTGGGTGGACTTTCATAATAAATATCGTTTACTTGCAATAGAGCATATAAGGTTTTCAATGAAGTTCTTATCCGTTTGAAATTTGTACAAAAACATCTATATTTTCTTTTAACAAAAACAACAACAACAAAACAAAACACATCAACTTGACAATATGGATACAAAGCCAAACGGTTTAACGCTAGTTACAAACGGATCTTTCTACAGGAATGGCAACGTAGATGCGTTTCCTCGTGATGACAGGAGAGACTCGCTAGATCTTTCACCAATGACGCCAGAGACGCCGTCATCGATTATCGAAAAGAGACTCTTCCCTACACAGAAAAAGCAAAAGTCGAAATTGCAAAGGTTACATATATCTTTCTTTCTTGTATCACAAGTTTATTTATTATTTATTGTTTATTCAATACACTATTATGGGTTTTGAACGTAAACTCTTTTTTTTTCTGAAAACGATTTAATATTTTGCATTGTATCAGCAGTAAAGCGATATTTTCTTAAGATGTGCATTTCCACTTTTCTTAAGACAGATGATTGGAAAATAAATACAGGAGGCATATTGGAGATGTAAGCTTCACACCTGTAACACGGGTGAAGCTAATGTATAGTTGCACATACGTTTCAATGTTTCACATGTGACATTTACGGATTACTGTCACATATCGAGTGTTGTATATGTTTCTTAACAGAAAGTTACAAATGATACTAATTTAAAAAAAAATAGTTTTAAAATGAACAAATGTTGAGTGGAATTTGTGTACCACAGTTGCACGTAGACAAACGTTCAATATCATAACGTCACATCCTTTATGCAAAATAATTGAAAATGGAATCATTTTCTATAGCAGTGTGTAAGGAAAACAATATTTTTACATAGAGAGTTGGAAAGAGGATTGCCCTCTTTTTGCTTTTAATACCAAATATAAATAACTGCATACGTAGAAAACGCAGGAGAAATTGGTTATTAACTTGACGAGGGATTGTGTTAATTTGTTTGCGTCGCAAATATATTTTTGCTATAAAACATGTTATGCTGCCTTTTAAAAACATTTTTACGAAACACAAGCACTAATTTATTGAAAATGTTTAAGAACTCATAATTTCATAATAGAAAACTCTTTCTGGAACATCTTCTCCGCCTATCTGCTTATCAGTCGATATGACTGACAGTATCACTGATTATAAACATTAACAACATTCAATAAAGAAATATTGCTCCTTCAAAACTGAAGAGTACTCCAGGGTGTTTAACGACCTCGGGAACGAAGAAGGACGTACTAGGTAGTAAATACTTCAGGCCAACATCTATGTAAATAGATTTATCATTGTTTATTGACGAAATGTTATCGATGTCAAGTAATAGCTAAAGTTGTTAGCGGAAATAATGCTGATTAGAATAATTTCTCCTACCGAGTCAAGTTGATATCCTGATTGAAAACAAATTATGATAAGTATAATGTTTGTTTGTTATAACTTAGTTATTACGCAAAATTGTATATAAGTCTAGGGAAGTAGACAAATGCTGTAACTGAAGACATCAAAATATTTTTTTTATAGATTTACAAACGGAACCCACATTACCGGTCTCTTTATATAGGTGGTCTCTTAATAGACTTAATATCTCGAGCAAGACCAAATGTATCTTTAACCTACTTAAAAAAACAAACTTTCTAACAAAAATATTACGAGCAAAGTTCAGTCACCGGTAGGTGTATAAGATCTAAATATTAAACATTGCTCTTACTTTCCAAAGATTCAATTCACACTAGCTTCATAAAGCTGTAATACTCATATTCAAGCTTCATAAAGTCAAAGTCATATTTAATAACTTGTGGCATTTCTTATCTCTACTTCAACTAACTGGCCAGTTTAGTCAATAACAGTCGAGACTTTTATAATCAGTTTTCAAACCAAACTCTAGTGTAAATGTTTACACCTTTTACGGCATTTGCAGTTGATAACACATAATCGCCCTATGAGGTCATGGGGGACGACTCCTGCTCATTAAACTCTATAACAAAAATTGGCGTGAGAACCTTGGTTGGTGTAGTTGTTATTCAGTTGTTTATAACGCTGAAATCAACCGAGAATACTATCAAAACAAGAGTGAAATCAACCGACAATACTATCAAAACAAGAGTGAAATCAACCGACAATACTATCAAAACAAGAGTGAAATCAACAGAGAATACTATCAAAACAAGAGTGAAATCAACCGAGAATACTATCAAAACAAGAGTGAAATCAACAGAGAATACTATCAAAACAAGAGTGAAATCAACAGAGAATACTATCAAAACAAGAGTGAAATCAACCGAGAATACTATCAAAACAAGAGTGAAATCAACAGAGAATACTATCAAAACAAGAGTGAAATCAACAGAGAATACTATCAAAACAAGAGTGTTGTGAGTGTGGTACGGCAGAATTTTCGTTTGATATCGTGTATTTCTTCACATTTATGTCAAACAGCGTCTTTTTGACATACGACTGATTCGCTTGCCGTTTGGGCTTATAATAACCATACAAAATGTACTCGATTTATAATGACAAAATTTACCAAAACAAGGATTTGCCATCATCAAAATAGATTGCAAAGGAAACAGAATAAAACGAACAACAATAACACGAAAATTGATTGCTAAAGCGTTAGTCGGTCGTGTAAATTTAAATCATTCGACCAAAACTTTTACACGTTCAATTTAATGTCATTCTTACATATCTATGTACTTCACGAAAACATCATCAAGTAAGTTTCAAGTAACTTTGCAGGAGGTATTAATTATATTGGTCGATTTTATTTTATGATGTCGTATATATAAAATAATACCAAGGGAGATAATGGTTCTCCTTGATTTCAACCAACATAGACATCAAAATATAATTTTGAATTTTACTGTCGTCATTAAACTATCCCGGATATTTTCTATTTGTTAGTTTAGGTTTACTTCTATATATTCGTCCAGGTGATTTGTATTTGAACAATAGACATACATTGACATCATACTGATCGGATTAAAGATTTTAGCTTATACCTACCATTAAAAATAAATGATTTACTATAAATGTCATTCAGAAATTCAGCTGTCTTAGATTTTTCCCCAATTTATTTGTCATTACTACTATAATGACACTTGCATCCAAGTCTAAAGAAGCTATTTTCACCACCCTATATCTGTAGTAAAAAGTGAAATTCTCTACAGTGGTGGTATCAACGTGTGCCATAGGTTTGTTTTCCGATATCTGTACTGCATTGTCAAAGTGGTCAAATCAGAAGAGTTGGTACTCTAAGATTTCTCTAGCTATACTTCAACTGTTGCATGGTTGATAAGAAGGACAGGATGGTTATAATCAGGGGACAACGAAACAATCTCGGTACACCTATTTTTGAGATTTTATGAGGGTAGAGTTTCACCTTCGTGAATTTCTTATTCAAATGTATAAGTCTGTGCGTGTGGTAGCATTTTTCTTATAAATATAACACTGGTGGCAAATGCCTCCTAGCGAAAACTAGGGTAAAAAAATTGCCCAAAAGCCCTGGTCACCTTTGCATCATTCTATAAGATATTGTATGTTATTTAGTTAGTGATTTGTCATTGGCTCGTTTATCTTCTGAAGTCAGTTGTATTGGTCACGAGGCCAAAAACACATAAACACAAAAACACATAGATACAAAAACACATAGATACGAAAACATACAACGGGACTGTATTGAATCATTTATTTTTATGACAATTTTTTTAGTAACTACTGATTATCAAAAAGAATCATTTACTTGAATTTAAATATTCTTAAAATACAAATTGATACCGTCTCCTCGAGATTATACGATAATTTCAAGTCGTAAAAAAGGCGTATTTGCTTTACCCTGCTATCATAATAGGTGTCGGATAAAGCGTCGTTGCGTCACATAATCAAATAACGCGTAGGAATGTAAAGCAATTTTACGGACTCCATTAAACTGTTTATTGCTGATTTGAATTTTACTCAGAAATGCACATATTAATTATTTTTTGGAATTAAAGTCGTGAAACTTTGAAAGTATCTTTGATTTCGTTGTTAATTCCAGGAACTTTTTCCTACGGCGTATCACTACATTTATCAGCTACAGCGGTAATGCGGCTTACCTTAAAGCTCGTCTGGATGTCTTTTTCGTAAAAATAAATAATTGTAGTAAAATATATTAAATCGAGCTTAAAGCAGAATAAAACGGATATGTAGTTGGTGCCAAGATAAAGAAAGTTTATCCAGTTCACGTGTAAGCGAATCTTAGTTATCTAAAGCTCGCCAAGATAAGCTTTCTCGCTCCCCGAAAAAACCTTCTCCATCTCGGCCCCAACCATGTATTCTCTATATGCATATGAGCTTAAAACTGCCATTAAGTTCATCAGCCCCTGCAAATATATTGCTAATCGGTAGCGAAATCTTTTCAATTTTAAATATACTCGTCCTTTCTTTTAACCACCATTCTGAATTGTATTCTTTTATATGTAATATTAACACGCAAATATACAACAATATTTTGTTTTATGTTTGCGTGTCAATGTAATACTCATTTTGCATAACGCTGTAAAGATTATCTAACGTCAATTTGTTACGTCGATGACGTGATGAAGTCCGCTCTAGCGTTCCGGCATATGCATATAGGGAAGCTATGCAATTAATTCACGAGTTGCTCAATAACATTTCCACGACGTCTGCATTTTTAAACATATATTATAGTTCACATGTTATAATCTACATACACCTTTAGATATAAGTATAAATCTATATACGTATAGTTTCTGACACGTGGCTTTATGAAAAAAATAACCACGTGTCAAATTTACAACATACTTCCAACAGAGGGGGAAATTTGTTTAAGTAAAGTATTTTTTGTTTTGCAATGGTTTACCTTATATATGTCATACAAACACGCATGCGTTCTTGTTACGTGATCTGTGTGTTTGTGCGGGAGTATGACTCAGTTAGTTTGGAAACGTGAAGTAACGTACTTTACGACTTCAATTTGTTTTCAATTAATTAAATTGATCACATAATGTTTTGCCTTTCTACTCGAGTGTTTTTCCGTACAATAACTGATCATGATTTTGAGACATCAGTATACTAAAAACAATAAATGATTTGTGGTGACAGCTATTTACATTCTTTTGCTTGTTGTATATCGACAAATAAGCCTTGCTATAAATTTGGTTTGAATTTACAATCCCATTTAAATCGTAAATTTATACATGTTATATTTACTGCTTGCACTGTCCTTGCTGTAGTCAAAACTCGCATGTGTTTTGTGTTTTCTAAGCGTTAGAGGGAAAGTAGGGAAACTATAAGTTCCTTTGTAATAGGATGTTTAAATACAAAGCTAAAATTGAGATTTTCTAGGAATACGGATATATTTTGAATGACAAGAATATACCTGTTTGTAAAAAGCTTCAATTATAAGGTTCTGATAACTCTAAGGATAATTTTATTTTCTTCGTTTAACCTATTTCAAGCTAATAATTCTGTTAATTAACTGAATGAATATGGGGCTATATAGTCAAAATTCGGTTGAAAATATTCATTATAAGAACAACATCAGGAGAAGAAGTTCACTGGATTTTCTAGGAGTTGATGACTTGGTAAAATACGACATTTCTAAGTTAGACCTGGGTCGGGACAGTGTAATAGACCCCACTGATATTGCAGCTATTTTGAACAAGAAGCAGAAGGAGAAACGACCACTGTACAGGTAAATATATAATAAATATATGAAATAAACGCTTCTCGTAGGATGAAAATGCTTTTATTACGTTTTTTTCATATTCATAAAATTTAAGCGGACCATACTGTATGTACTAAACTATAAGCGCAAAAATCGAATTTTGAATTTTGGTTTCTCTGTAGATTGTAATGCAAAACAGAATTTATGGCGCATTGAACTCTTATCACATAGAGACCTTGACGCCTAGAACTCTTAACGCCTAAAGCTCCCGGGAGGTCAGATGCGTCAAATGTGCACATAAACTGCTAAAAGGTCACCTTAACGCTTAGAGCTCTTCACTTCCAGTCATTCTGGCAGTCACAGTAGGTCCTCTACCCTAGTTATCGTTATCATCATAGGCGTTGTCTAAATCACTTCCATCATTTTTATCTTCATCATTGTTGTAATCGTGGTCGGGGGACTATCATCATTATACTCACCTTGTCAACAGCCGGGCTCGGTAGGACAGTGGTTATTATCTTCGCCTTTCAATCTAGTGGTCGTGAGTTCGAACCCGCTGTCTCTCTCTATGTGACGATGTGATCACGGATATTCTTTCTAGATAGTCATTTGTCTACCACCGTCTTTTTATGTGAGAATATTGCCAGTTACTTTCAGAGAGAGAGAGAGAGAGAGAGACAAACAGACAGACAGGTTTTGCTTTTCTGACTGAAATCAGACTTGTAATTTAGATTAAGAATCGGCGAACGGAAAGATGAACATGAAAATATCACCCTTCCGATATGACCTTGTGTTGTTGTTATTGTTTCGCTGGAAAAAGCAGTAGAAGTCGTACTGGAAATAGTTTTGTTTGTTTCATTAGTCCACACATGAAAATAGAGAAGCTGTATGCGGCATGATCGGGTATATTGACTTATAGAGCTGCCTAGTAGCTCTATGGATAAGAAGCTCTATGGATCGATGACCTTATGGATAGAGCTCAATGCGGTTTTGAAATAGACGCAAAGAAAGCTCTTCTGGAGACTCTATGAGTCAGGGGCGCTATTCGGCCTGATAGTGTTTTTTCGTCGTTTAAATAGTCGGAAGGTTTAAAAATGTATATTGTTGAAACGTTTGAAATACACATCATAGAACAAATGTAGATGTACGAAATGAAAAGGTTTCTGCTTTTGTGAAAGGAAAAGAAAATAGTTAGATCTGATTACTAAATATAGAAAATAAAGGAAATTCTCGCATGTTTAATAGGAAAATACACGATTTTCACCTTTTGCATGAGTACAAATTCTAAGAGAATGCACATTTATACAATTCATCATGGATCTCACGGATGTTAACATTTAGAATTGCAACTTTAATGAAACTTGTTTTTTAACGCAAAAATCTTATGAATATAATTAAAATTGATACCTCAAATACTTTTATTTCGGACGAACAGAAGAAAATGAAAGGAATTGTTACAGAAAATTTCGTGATTTAAATGTTGTGTACTTCGTAACAATTTTATATGAATTGTGAAATAAAAAGCGTGCACTAATATAAAGATATCTGAACAAAAACAAAACAGATCAATAAACCATGATGAGGTTTATTTAGAAATATGGCCTTTCCACATTAGCAGAGATCTCAAATTTTTCGATCTAAGGTTATTTCGATTGGTAACGTAAATCCTTAACTTGATGAGAGCAATTCGATACGTTTCCGTTAATTTCTCCTAAAATGTGATATTCAGAAAACGCAATTAAGAAATAAAGTTCGAAAACACAGAAAAATATATTGTATTTGCAAATATCAATCAATGTGTTAATTAAATAATTAATTAACTCAACTCGCATACTGTTTATCGTTTAGATATTCGAAAGCATTTGCCATGCTTTAAGAAGTCAATATGAAAGTCAAACTAAAGTTTAACATCAATTTCAAACATCAAAGAATTTGTTCAAACCAGTAAAACGATTAAGCATAATAATAAGATAAAAAAAGCAATATTTGCAAATGCCTTTTGCATTGTTCAGTCTCTCTCAATGAAAACAAATCTTAGGTTATCTAATGTATAAACTTCTGCGCCCTGCCTGAACAAAGTTGTTGTTGTTGTTGTTTTCAGGTTTTTTCTTTCTAATTCAATGTGAAATCGTCTTGTTGGTTAATGACTTAAAATCGCTAATTACAACCGGATGCAATCGACAGTCAAAAATTGAGACTATTGATTTAATGTTACGCATTCTGTCAAGGACCTTTTCCATTTTTCTGTGCTATTTGTCTTCCTTTTTTAAATTTTTTATTTCATTTGTTGCAACGACAAACGTCAGGATAAGATTGTATAAGTGTTAAAAAATATCTGACCACTAAGTGTTTCAATGCAAACTACAGTATGGTAGAATGATACATAAAATAACATACGAGAGTTGCTCCCCTTAGATTATAACAGCGAGATAAAATGTATGCACGGCAGAATGTCATGGACATCCAGTTGCATTGCAAACAATAAATATGGTTAAAGTAACGGAGAATGTGTTTTACAACTATCGATTCTTATAAAGGTTTCAAGGCACACATTAGAAAAGTGTTTTCATATAATTATCGAAGTAACTGTGGACAATATTTTTGACAAAAATCGGGAAAAAGACTTTTAAGGAAGTCTTCATGTCATCATGTAATACTTAAACATTTGTTGCCTGTCGTGATTCAGTTTAAACAAACACTATCAAAACTGTTAAAATAATGGCACATGCAAATATATATAATTATAGTATTGGCCCTCTTTTTTTTTTGGTACATGCCAATATGTTAGTACTGGCTATCTTGCTTTGTAACGTTATTAATATATGCCAATATATTAAGTTTTGCCTATCTTGTATTTTTTACAAGCCAAAATATTAAGTATTGGCTATCTTGTTTCAGATTTTTGGTTGATTTAATATTTTTTCATGTGTTAGCTTTTGAAGACAAAAATGAAGCGGTATTCAGTTAAAAAAATTAGTATGTGCTGAAATCCTAGACAGTGAGCATGTCATATGCTCATGTTTGCTTTTATGTCATGGTAGGCATCAATGGTTAGTGGAAATATTTCCAAGTGTGTGATCTGGATTTTATTTCTCTACTTATTTCTCTCTACCTGTCTGTGATTGTCAAGCCGTACAACTTGGTAATCATAAAGTTCTCCGTATATACCAGCTATGCTGGCTGTTTTGAGGGTATAATGAAAAAAAAATCGAAATGAAAAATGTGAAAATTCGAAATAATACACAGCCGTTAGAAGTGTGAAACATTCATTCGTAAACGTCACATGTAAAGCTCACGTAGTATGAAGCTTGATCAGTCAGGGGTGTGAAGTCAATTGATTAAAATCGAGAAAATATTATTTTACTTTATTTAGAATTCATTGCAAACATGCTTTTAATTAACCTCTAGTATTCTGAAAACGTCGGGGACGAAAGACTTCTAGATTGATCCAATAACGGCCAGCGTCTATCTCTATATATTTATCTGGCAAAGCTTGAACAGAAAACAAACGAATCTTACAAAGCTTAACGGTATTTGGATTTTTCTTACAGAGTACGGAGGAGACTGAATATACTGCTGCACACACATATCGCTCTGATAACCGTCTGTATTCTCAGCAGCTTGGATGCCATCTGTGTTATAGGACAAGTCATCTGTGATATTCTTATCATGCAAGGTAGGCCGTTATAAATTTGTCTAATTATGTATTGGTCTTAAATAACACTTACTCTGCTAATATTTCTAACACGGATTTCCCCATCATTCAATTTTGACTGACATATTTATTATTATTGGAAATATTTGTTGAAAACTTACTTCAAAACGCGTACTAAATACTTTGACGTACCACTTTGTGCTTTGGTCATAGATTATAAACAAGGTCCTAGGAATGGTCGTAGTCATCATATTTGTAATACTGATATGGTTTGTAGCTACATATAATATATTTCAAAACAGGAAAACCAGACGAAACTTAATTTAGAATTTGGTAAGGTACTAATGTATTGAACATATTTTCCACTGGCTCATGTA
This sequence comes from Cyclina sinensis, assembly GCA_012932295.1. NCBI lineage: Eukaryota > Metazoa > Mollusca > Bivalvia > Venerida > Veneridae > Cyclina > Cyclina sinensis. The sequence continues at coordinate 15,609,929 of JAAONU010000003.1, read as the reverse complement.
CCTACCCCTGAGTCCCTGTCGAGTATCTACATTCTTGAATGTTTGGGTACAGCCCATCGTCGAATTCCCACGCCCAACGCATCACGTTACTGGCCATTCATCGGCCGTATACAATGTAGTGATAACGGAATAAGGTACCGTGGGCATCCGACGATGGGTACAGCCATGATGGATATTTCTTCGAATAATTAATTGTTATATTTTCAGTCATTTATAACCCTACTGCAAAGTATTCATTTTATGTTAAAGTCGAGTATGAAAGTTAGCCTTTATTGAATTGAAATAAAGATTCAACGGCTACTTACACTACAAGTGTTTTGTTTCTAGTACTTTTGACTTAGAGACAGAAAACAAGTGACAACATCTTCATTACAGAGAAACTGGAAGAGTATAAGGGCACACAAGAACGAGCGGGTAATTTACTTATCGACGTGCTTCCCGACTACTTTAATGGAACAACGTATTCCGACTGGACATTCAAAGAAATGCTTGATCATATAGATGAAATGTATCATGGCGGCACTTCCGGTCTACATGTCAGCGGGCACATGCACGGAAATTCCAGTCAGGCAGCACACAAAGACCATACAATATCATTGATAACAAATGCATTGCTACAGGTAAATACTGAAAATCATAAACAATCTTTAAATTTTCAAAAGAAACAGTTATTGACGCACTTTCAACAGTCCAAAGGAATTTCCTTAACAGATTTACGTTAGTTCTATCAGGTACCGCGTACGTTGAGGCAAGAGATACTCTTAAACCATGTAGCAATGAGTATGAAAGAACCTTGTTTTGGGGGGGCCGTAACATATTGATGCCTATAAGTTTGTCATACTGGATTGAATTTATCATCTTTATTTCTGTTGTGTACCCCTCTGGCATGAGTTTTGTTCAGGTTTAATTCTCTTGTGCTTAATACGAATAATTAACAATATGTTTGTTGCAAATTACAGTTCACTTCATAATAGCTCGGTGAGTTTCCTCTGAATGGAGTGGTCCTTCTTGGAGAGCACTGTCTGTCTGTCAAGCACGTTCATTGAGCTGACGCACCTTTATTGTTTTGACCTTTGTTTATTACAAATGTATACATTATTTAAAGGTTCAAAGCAGCATCGTTTAGTTATTAGTTAAAACGTATCTTAATGTGTTTAATTCGTAAATAAAACATGCGGTCAAAATTTATAATTTTCCTCTTTCTTTCAGCCTATATTGTCAAGGTCTGTCCGATCTGCTAGTTCCTCAAGATCAGCAGAGCCGTCCCCGATGGCGGCTGGTGGACATGGCGACGATGACCATAGTTTGGCTTATGAGTTCACACACTCGTTTCATATCGGATCAATGGCTCTCCTATCAGCTTTGCTCTTAGAGGTAATTCAATCGTAATATTCTTATCTCATAAGTCATATGAATGGATTAGTCCTTGTATAGATTTCACCAGACAAATCATGATTGTCATTAACGGTTCATTTGAGCTAACTAATTAAAGTATTTAAAACAGTCCAGGCTCTGAGTTGTCCGATGTATTATTTGCTGTAACAAAATGTCACATTTTTAACAGTGTTCTATTTATATTATTGAGCGAAATCTGTTTCATGTAATCAATATGCACCAAAAACTGCATCAGCAGATGAAAAGAAGTACAAATCCAATGTCGAGGACATGTCCTTGTTTCACGTGTTAAAAGATAATTTAAACGTGTGTTCTTGTCTTATTTCAGACTTTCTTGAAGATTTTTGCCATGGGGAAACATTTTCTTAACCACAAATTAGAGGTAGGTGAACAAACTGATTCTTGTACAAGGAAGAAATGGCGAAAACAATGAAAGGGGCAACATGTATTGTGTTGAGAGTTGACCCCCTGTTTTATTGGCTTCTCGTCTGGATATCTCATCAAAATATCTTAATTGAAAAGCCACTCAAAATTCTGTGTCCATGTTTTAAAAGGAGGCAAAGTTTCAATCCAATGTCATGCAGACAAACTTAAATGAGATAATCAAGAATGAAAAAAATCTTTTCTTTCAGATATTTGATGCATTTGTGATCATGGTATCATGGTGTTTAGACGTAGCATTCTGGGAGGGTATATGGGCGCAGCCCGGTACAGAAGGGGCAACACTCTTGATATTCATTTTGCCTTGGAGAGTGATTAGGATTGTTAACAGTGAGTATTAGATATATAGCTGCGACATTTTTATTCAAATTCTGACGTGGATTTCTATAAATAGGGGGTGGGCGTAATTTGTAAAAAAATATCATTACTATATTATGCAACAAATTCAAAAATTCACGCTGCCATTGTGAGAAAATTATTTGAAATGTTAAAAGCTTGTGAGAAACAACAGGGTCATCATAAATAAAATAGTACTAGTAGTATTGCTGATGGTAATGATATAAAAGTTCTTTATTTTAATCATATTATATACCTGGCATACTTAAAATACTTTGAAGTGTTTTAAAGATAAAACTATGGTCTTCAAAATCAAGTATGCTTTTTTTAACTCTGTGGTTAAAAGATTAATAATATTTATTACTACCTTACTGCCAAAAAAAAAGAAAAGAAAAAAAAAAGAAAAAGAAAAAAACAAAACAAACGCAGAACAGAAGTTCACCAGCGTGGGACAGTTGTGTTTTTCTTCCATGATTAAGTGAATGATTTATAACATAGTGTTTTATCATATTATACTGGGCTTTTTTAGTTTGATGTTAATTATATGGTAGAAAGATGATTAATTTAATATCAATGACATTCAAAGATCAAACGCAATAGTAGGACATTCCCGACAGTGTGTTGAAGTAACGCTGTAAGATATTCACGACAGTGTGTTGAAGTAACGCTGTAAGACATTCACGACAGTGTGTTGAAGTAACGCTGTAAGACACAGTAAGCAACGTCACGAACGTATAAAAAATATCTGCGAATAAGTGACAAAATTATGTTAATACATAAAAGACGCAACTATTATAGACGTTTTGCAGTAGTTTTAGTATTTTAATACAAAGCAATTTTGAAAAAAAAAAACTGATACAGTCTTGGCGTCCATAGATCGTCAATGACTTATGATGACGTGATGAAATAGCCTGATTATCAAGTTATCTCCCTTGTTTAATGCTGTGTTCATTTACTTCTTCCGGGTAGGTATTTCGGTGGACATACTTGTTGAAAACAAAACCGTCATAAGATTTCAAAGTATTTTTGATTCCCCATTAACATGTAATGTTAGCTTATTGTATCTAAGCTGAGTTTTATCAACTTTTGTTTTGGTTTTCGTTTTTCCATTAATGTCAAATCCCATTTCTGGGGACATAAACATTGCGCTTTAAGTCGCTCCAGATGAGGAAGCACTGAGGTATCTCAGTGAGTAATCGCACCAGTTTGGATTGTGGAAGTATGAAGAGAAACTCGCCGCTGCTTGGATACGAACTCGCGACCTCCTCTACACCATTCTTCCTCCACAACTTTTTCGTAGGTTCGTATGTGAAATATGTCCCAGTTGCAAAAAGTCTATCATTTAGCCTACCTTTCAACAAGGGAAGCAACTCTTACAGTTTGGTAGTCTCCCTTGACTTTCGAAAATACAAGTATATGTACTTAAACCAATGTTGGCTTAAAATAAAGGCAAGGTTTTCTTCGAAATTAATACTGGCATAGAGCTGACAGGGTCAATTAAGAAACTATAATTCAACTAGAATTGCTGAAAAAACGTAACGCCAAATTCAGCACACCATCTGCAGCGTAAGTGACGTTAGATATGAGCTATCCTTATACTAGACAGTACGAATAAGAAACACGTGTGTTAAGATACAAGTCAGATGTTATCTGACAGACGGCACAAGAAAAAGGGCATTCGGACATTTATTTTACTATTGAAATAAACTGAATTGAAAATCAGCAAAAAAAAACGACAAATTTTTCGTCCTCTTCAAAAACAAAGTTGAACTAAAAAAAATGATAGTCTGAATATTGTCTTTCTTAAAAATGCGTATCTTGTATACAATTTCTTGATTGCCGTTACCATGGCGACAGTTATCGGAGACAGTTTTTCCTTATGTAAAAATAATATTACCTGAATAATCCGCAGCAATGAATGATAACGTTTATAGTTTTGTAAAAAAAGCGGGATACATCGAAAAAGGAATGAATTTTACAATAAAATAGCTAAAATTCAAATATATCAAATTTATCATATTGATTTACTGCCAGCCGGATTTTGATTAGAATCTGACGTCAAATTTGGGTGTGTGACGTTATTTTAAGGAATATCAAATTTTGCACGGAATGTCCCTCTTCAACATGGTAGAGGATCGTATGTGTTCTATGCAGGAAGCTGAAAGTTTCAACAATAATCCTGGAATGTCGTTCGTTCAAAATTAATAAAAAGGTCAACTTCAAGAAATGATGTCCGAGTGCCCTTGATCTCGGACCATTTTTTGTTTGTTTAAAAAACATCAAAACATTTCATAATGATTGCAAATATAAACGATATTTTATGATATATTGGTAGGGTTAATGTGTGTCGATACACAAGAATGCTAGTTTGATGATTGATTAAAACATATTTATAATTTATTTTGACTGGACACTTTGATGAATGACGATCAATGTCCCTTTGTTCCTTGACAGGGGGCTTACTTTGGTTAGTTTAAGTATTTTGGTCTTTGTGCTAACCAAAAGTTCTACCAATGGCATAGTTCATTTCTTTAATTAAAGGGGGCAAAGCTATAATCTTAAACTGTGCCGTCTGTTTTGAGTCCATTCGAACTAGATAAAATGTAACAGCCTTTTAATTCAGTCTGTTCAGTACATCTTAAGATAACTATTGACAAGAAAAATATCATTGGTATATAAAAATTATAAATATAATATATTTATAATATAATTATTATACTGAATTTGAAACAAAAATATCATTGCGGTCAGACCTTACAAGACATGATAAGCTACTACTTCTAAGATTTATATAAAAAGCTATGAATGATAGAAAGTAGTTATCAAAGTGACTCAAATTTTTTTTAAAAAAGATCAATAAATAGATTATTTAACCCTAACCAACATTCGAGGCACCCTGCATAAGCAAAATACTGATTTACCCAAGACGTCATAAACATGTGACAGTTATATAACTATGCGTGGATTTCTCAGGCAAAATAACCTGTTTGACTGTTATTGTTGGGAGGCTGAATGTCTGTCACAGAGGGTAAATACTGTTTTTTCACAATTGTCTTAGAACAGATTGATTGACAGAAAAAAACAGCTTGCCTGATAAACATTTAGATCTGAGATTTATACCAAAATACAACAATCCTTGAAACAGGCGGCAAATGTCGTATCTTGACTAAGTACAAACAAAATTGCTTGAGTGATGTCATCATTTTTTCACTAGATGAAATATTTTCATTTCTTAATGTGTATGGTGGTGACAGAAGAAATTTCTCATGTCATAATGTCTAATATTTCCCGACATTATCTTGTCTTCCATTCAAAAAAATGGGGGAAAATCATAAAATGCGGTGTAACTTATGTTTGATTTATATGTTAAGTCATTAACATCAAAATTAGGAAAAGATACCAAAAAGTGAAATATGCACAGAATAACTTAACACCTTTGTATTTATTGCACGACTTATGTTAATTTGCTAATACACACAGTTATTTATATTTTCAAATATTCATAATTATTTCGGCGATGCACATTTGCAGTGTGTTTTCTTGGTGACAGCAAATTCACGAAAAACATAAACCTCCATAGCTCTTAATACGCAAAGAACTTGGTTTGATTGCAAATGGAGAGTTCTACCCTGTTCGCAGTTATTCCTTTAAAAGGGCATGTAAATTGTCTAAGGTGTAGTGTGCTTCAGTTCCACTTCTAGATTTCAATATTGACCCTTTTATATGATAATTACAGTGATCTTGAAGAGGTAAACGTGACTCGAACTATTAAATACAGAAGGCAAACTTTGTGTGTGCTCTGCATAAAGTTGTAAGATTTTACTTACGATCTTGCTATTACGTGCAACTGTAATTATCTTGCATGTTGTAGCTCAGTCAAATTACAAATTACTAGGACAACGATGCACCGCCCGAATTTCAAAGCTACGTAAAAAAGACATTTCCATGTTTGTCACAAAGTGTCGGCGGCTGTCGAGAACTGTCACTTTTACAGACGAGATATCTGCACATCCCTTTTGTCATATTCCAAGTAAACATTTCAGTGACGGATGCAGTTATACAAATGCTTGAACGTATTTGTGTCATTTTTCTACAGTCCTACACTTATGTTGCCCTGAGACAGAGCTGAAATACTTGACGATGTTCCACATAACTAAAATCTGTACTAGATTTCAGTACAAGTACATGACAAGGTTACACTTTCATAAAATATGTACCAAATTTCAGTTCAAGTACTTGATATGGTTGCAAGTAACTAAAATCTGTACTAGGTTTCAGTACAGGTACTTGAAAAGGTTACGCGCAACTAAAATATTTACTAGATTTTAGTGAAAGTACTTGACAAGGTTACACACAACTAAAATCTGTCTTGTTTTTCAGGTTTTGTACTGGTGATACAGGAGAAAGACCTGGTGCTGCTGAAGGTGGTCAAGCAGAGACTGAGGCTTCAGCTGAGGAAAGACAAGGAGTCTACGGCAAAGCTTGATAAATACAGGGTGGGTTTTGTGATATTATATATGCATTCAATTTCTTAAAGCTTGATACAAAATACCCCGAGAAAAGCTTTAAGCATAACAAATAAAAAATAGACAAACTTTTCAGCAGCCTGTAGAGTGAAGCATAACACTCAGGCAGGCAGGCAGAATATCTAAATTGTAAAGGACACAATCTGCAAGTCTTTATATAAGGTCCTGGACCAATACACTGCAAGATAAGAAATTCATTCTTCTTTTGTCAAATGTAAAGAAATTATGCGGAAAGTGAGGCACAGTTTTAGACCAATGCAATGGATTGAGTAATTTCCTCTTAGAATGACATTTAAACTCGGATTCCCAGGTGTTTTCATGAAATGTCTGAAGTTTGACATTGGACTGCAATGTCAGCACATAAACATATATCAGATTGAAAATGAATCTGTAATTAAATGCATTAATATTCAGTGACAGACAAACTACGTAGAGCTAACTCTTGAAATATTCTATTAGCATTAAAGCAAAGGTCAGGCTTTCAGATATCACTTTGAGGAGGTTTCTAGAGGTATCAATGACAGGGGAAAATGTTAATGAAGTATTTTGCTGAATACATTTAGCACAGAAGAATGCAGGTTTCGAGGAAAGGGACCAACGTCATGTCATTGCGATTTAATGCTAGTACCGAACAAAGACATTTGTAATTCAGATTGATTGAAGCTTGTCTATCACAATCTGCAAGGTGTTAAGGGTTTGTGTGAGAGTATATTATCGGTTGTTTAAGGTTTATATATGTACAGTGCAATTCCTGTTAAGATGACCACGGCTAAGGTGTCTGTCCGAAGCAGAAATTTCAATGTATTTCACAGGCTGAAATTAAAGGAACTTGAATTGAAAACCTTATTAAAAGAAACAACCTGTAAATATTGTTATACATGTATATTAAGGGCTAGGAGAGGACAACTGACGTTTACTACACGGTGTCAAAAGACCTCAGTAACTTTAGTATACCTATCGTATTTTTTTCTAAGGGACCAAAAAAGATACTAGATCCTGAACGGTGACTCATACCTCACAGTACAGTGTCAGCGATGGACACTTGTTCATGTCATACATAAACATTATTGTCAGTTGAATTAAGTATAAATTTAAAGAATTTATAGGAATCATCATAAAACCGAGCTGCTATGACATTCATTAACTTCGATGAAGACACAGAGGTGATAAAGGTATACAGTTTAAGCTTTTTTTCTTTTGTTCTTGTGTGAATAATATAAGGTAAAATAATTTTATTTTCACATTTTGACCTCACATGGTAATGCAAAACTTTAACTGTCCTTTTTTATAGAATCAAACTTGTTTTTTTTTTTACTTCTTTAACACGGCTTTTGCTGAATCTGCGATATTGTCTTTGTGTTTTACAGGTAACTGATTTTTTTCTCGCAGTTTTTAGGTGAATGGGGGATTGTCGACCTAATTACTCGGTATAAAGTTAATTTATCATTGTACTTCAATACAATTTATCACAAACAGTTTTTGATGGATGTTCTTGTATTTGTGTCGTATTATTTCGATGAAAAAAATAATGGATGTTTCGTAACAGTAAAATTGACAAAGATTATTTGTTTCCTAGACAAAAAGTACAACTGTTTTGCAGATTTTCACTTTATTAAATGCATTATTAATTTGTCTATCTGTGAGCATTGTTCAAAATTGCCAGTCATTCACGACTAGTTGTCATTTAAGTGTTGCACACAAGAATGAAACACAGCAAACTAATATGATATGCTTTTTTAAATATAGAAGGATATAGGTGTAACCCTCGTCTTCAGTTTTGATAAATTTCCAAATCATACAAAAATATACTTTTACAGAAATAATGATTCCGAATGTGTTTTTAATAATGATTCAGTTTACAGAGTCAGATTTGCAAGATGGCGCTGTAATAATCTTCTTTTCTTTTCGTATTATTAAAGGGACATACCCTAACATTAACTGATTATTAAAGGGACATACCCTAACATTAACTGATTATTAAAGGGACATACCCTAACATTAACTGATTATTAAAGGGACATACCCTAACATTAACTGATTATTAAAGGGACATACCCTAACATTAACTGATTATTAAAGGGACATACCCTAACATTAACTGATTATTAAAGGGACATACCCTAACATTAACTGATTATTAAAGGGACATACCCTAACATTAACTGATTATTTTCTGCAAATGCGTATAACTGGCTCATTCTCTATAGAAAAATGAAAAAAAAACATACTGATAATGTGAAGGCGAACATTATATTTAGAAATGTTCCGTAACTGATGTTCAGTTCAAGTAAATGGCTGTCGTCCTAAACTCTTACAACTATAACTCTTTATTTTGAAAACTTAACTGCAAATAATTGGAATTTTTCTAAGTCCAAGGGACATATCTCTGTCAAATGATTTAAATACATGTTCTCAGTTCAACTGTTGTACTTAGAATTTGTGTCTGACACATTGATATTCGGAAAATATTTATATAGTAGCATTCATATTTATAGAATTTTGAAAGCAATGGAATGCTCTAAATTTTCGGGTTTATCTCTTTAACAGCATTCTTCTCAATAATATTTCCTGTATAAGCGATAGATATTTGTTATTTCAGTTTTTAAGATTATTTAAGATATACAGAATATGACATATCCCCTGCAAGGACCCTTGCCTAATCACAAATACATATGCTATATTATAATTAATGATTCGAAAGCACTTTAACATACAGAAATATACTGATGAGTTTCAAACAATATTATACATGGATAAATCCTCTTGATAAGTGCACTGGCTCTGATGAAGGAAATTTTGAAAACATAAATTTTAGAGCGCTTACTTTTAACCACATCTAAATTTTCACCACTTCCTTTCGACACAAATGCAAGTCATTTGTCCAGAACACTCATACCAATATTTACCACAGAGTCAATCATTTTGGTGTCAATGACAGAAAATAAAACATTTATATCAGCCTTAGAACTGGTCAATAACCTATTGAAAACAATTACTAGTACTTATTTTATGCCATTGGAAAGCGATATTCTCGATTTGTCATAATAAAAAATCCACGTATGTCGTATAGGGGTTCTTGTGACATTCCCGTTAAAAATGTAAATTAAGTAAAAATTAATACGACATTCATGTTTGTATACAGAGTTGTATGTTTTATATAGTTCTTGAACTTTCTGTCCGTCAGTCCTTCCGCCATTTTGTTCGAAAACTTCTATAACGCCAATAACTTCCTTATTTAATTTAGTAAATGGATTTGCTTCATACTTGGACACAAGATAGTTTCACACTGACAAATTTATTTGACCTTGAGCGCTGAATGACCTAAAGCGCGAAGATCCAGTTGTCAAAAATGCTAAATGTTGGCTATAACTTCCTTTTTACTAAACAGATTTAGTTCATGTTTACAAACAACAACCCTTTGGGAGAAATCTTCAAAATGCCTTTGTTTTTTACCTTTACCCCTAAATGACCTTGACATTAAGGTTAACTTGCCAAAAAAATACTTTGAAAGATCTTCAGTATATTTTCATCTGGTCACATATATTTTTTCCTTGACCCCTAAAAGACCTTGATCTCGAGGTCAAATTATAAAAAAATACACTTCTTTTAAAGGATATACAATTGATCTGCATCTGGTTTATCCTCAACTCAAAGGCCAAATTTCCATTTCGGGGGTATTGTCATCTTTCAGTGACAGTTCTTCTTAGAACGTGTTTTCTTTCTGCCTGTCTGGCTGTCTTTCTTGTGTCTGTCTTTCTTTCTTTCTTTAGTTTTAAGCAGATCACAGTGATGAATGCCTTTGAGATTTTAATAACATTAATCTCCTCGTTTTTCAAGTTCGAAAAAAATGTTCCTAAAAGTGATGTCGTCAAACGGCAGACGAATCAAAGAGGTATTAACTTATATTCCACCAGTATTTCTTTTGTCAGATATTCCTTGTTGAAACCTGTGATAATACTATGCTTGAGTTTAGTTGATTGTTGACATGTACTGCATTTTTGTGTGTGTGTGTTCTTTTTCAAGTGCTTGTTAATTGTTGTGTCATAATCCTCTTGTTGTTTGTTTGTTCTCTCGTAACATTGTAGCTGAATTTACATCTGAAGGTTTTAATCTTTTGCTATGATATGCGGAAATGCAATTTACTCTCCACCATTTACGATCAACGCAGTCTTGTTTTGTACTGCATTTTTTCTCAGACTCTTACAGAACTCTTGGGTGCGACCGCCATACTTTTTGTTATAATAATAATATGACTTTAACATCTCAGTTTATGTAATCTGTTAGTATACGAAATGAAGTTACCTTGTTTCCTGATAGGAAATAAGTAATGTATAAATACTGATCATGTCATTAGTGTTGCAGTCTAATGATTTTTTCCTATGTGGTGTTTACTTTTGAGCATTGTGACTTTCTGACACATAAAATACGAGAATAAACAAATAATGATAACTTTTGAATGTATTTTTGACAAGTATTATTATTTATCACCTTTGTGGCAAACTACACCTCTGACGTGCTGACCTCAAAATGAAAAGGGGATTTTTAAATGGACAAGCTGATTACTTCGTGGCAGTTAAAAAATTTACACATTTTTCTTATGTGCTTTGTTAAATTTCAGCTTGAGGTTCGGCAACTACAAGGTTTATGTCGTCGGCACGGAGCGGACGAAAATGCCATACAGGCCTGTTGTCCTACAGGTATATTCCAATATTATAAACAAGTCAATTAGAGCAGACCAACAGAATGTAGTCTAGTAACTGATGTTCATGTTAGATGAATTGTTAGAAGATTTTTGCATTCTATTCATATTTCTTGTTGGTCAGAATAAGCTAGAAATTGTATATTGGTTATGTTTTCTTGCAGACATCAATCGATGCTATCAATCAATAAAGTTTAGGATTGTAAATATTTGTACTGCACGGAAAATGACGATAATCCTCGAAATGTGTCGAGTAAATAATTGATCTGTTGATTTATACAGGAAGGCGAAGAAGGAGCAGCTTATTTCAGAGCTTGACCAGTTTAGCATCAGTTGCTTTGGTAAGTGCTATGGGATCATCACCAAATCTTGCGAAAGATGAGATATCTTCTAGTGAATCAGAAGACGAGAACAAAAATGTCAAAAGTGTTCCGACTCTGCCGCGTGCGGATACTTGTGAGAGTGACCTGGGTGTGAGTTTTACAATTTCACCGGAACCGGAAGACGTGGAATATGAAATCGAGGTGAAAGGCAAGAAAAATAAAGCGTTTACGTTTGACGAGGAAGATATAGAAAAATTTAACAAATCAGCACCACAAGGAAATAAAAAGCATGAGGTAACGTTTTTGTATTGGACGTCATCAGTAATTGCTGAATCACATGTCATTATCCTTGGCTCTTTCAACTGTCATTTAGTGATAAGCGGTTGGTTAGTTTAGCCATTAATGATGTTTTTGAGGGCAGCGAATAATGAGTACGTTAATAACGATTTAAAATAGTTTTCATGCAAGTTAATTACGTCTTTTTCCTGATATATTTATGAATGATTATGAATCAAGGTTACCGTTTAATGATACTGTCTGTTTATAGAGTGGTCGCCTATGAATTAAGGAATGCATGTTTTCCAAATCTGTGATCATTCTCCTATTATTTATAAAATATAGAAATGACCAAGATAAAAAGGAATAAACAAACAGAAAAGAAGAAAACAAAATACTGTCAGATCGAAATATAAACAGACAGATTATAATTTTTTATATAAAAGTATAAAAATACAAATTTTCAACATATAATGTTTAAGCGGAAATTTCAGTTAGCGGAAATTAGAAACAGCAGAAGGAAGGGGGCCAGAAAATCACGAGAACAAACATAGATAAAATCCTTGACATACTTAAAGAGAAAAAACAAACAATATATTACAAGCAAAAAATAGCCTACAAGTACACAAGTTTTGTTGCCTTCAGTGACACCGGTGTCATTCATCTGATTTTTAACAAACAGCTGCCGACAAAAATAGTGGTTTTCACTCACCTGAAGTTCTAAAAACAACAGTCAGCATGCACTGTTTATGTGTTGGTCATGTAGCCGCAAACACTTTTCTTGATACGAAAAACTGCGGTCGAAGGCCATTATCTTTTTAAGTTAAATGACTAAGTAATTTTTAATTTCATAATTAACTTCGAATTCTGAATTTCAGGGAGTTATCACAAAGCTTTGAAAATGCATGAGCTATCTGACGACGCTTGAAAAGTTTAATACGGTTATCCAACTTAAAGAGACTGTTAATCGGATGTTGCTTTTTAATTACAAATGCAGTCGGAACACCATCGATGTTGCTTTTAGATAAAGAATGCAGTCGGAACACCATCGATGTTGCTTTTAAATAACGAATGCAGAAGGAACACCATCGATGTTGCTTTTAAATAACGAATGCAGAAGGAACACCATCGATGTTGCTTTTAAATAACGAATGCAGAAGGAACACCATCGATGTTGCGTTATTTAACAGTTTCTTTTACATGAACTGAAATGTATATAGATGTTTGTATCTTCTGTGATAATTTGTATTTCACATTTCCTTAGTCATTGTTTGTCAGTGGTTTGTCTGGAGGGCGTACAATGCACTAATGTTGATATTGTAAATTTTACCTGATTCGAGATTTACCAGTTTGTAATTGTCTCCTTTTGTTTGTTCATTCGTTCGTCTGTCCGTGCGTTACAAACTATTCCGGTGCGTAGCCCAAAAACTTAAAACGCACTTTGTTGAAATTTTACCAAATGCAACAAGAAACTAAGAGAATGTGTAGTCTGAGAAACCCATCTTGCTTTATTTTAGAGTTATTTCCCTTTCTTGAATCCAAGAGTTTTACTTGAAAAAAAAGAGAAAAAAAAAAATCAAAAATTTATTTTGAAACCACAAACAATGGCTAATGGCATCCGAAGAATCAGCGATGCAAAGAGCAATAACTCTACCTCATGGAACTTAATTATTTCCCTCTAACAGCGAATTCATAAGTTTCAGAGATATAATTCCTGCCTTTTACTCAAGTCTTTTAAATGTATGAAATTTGCATTGTTAAGGAGACGAAATGGTTACTGACTTCTTTGTTTTTAACCAGTGAATATGAATAGCTAGTATTTCTAACACAAGGTAAAAAGTTATTTATCTGAATGTTTTTGGTTTAATTTCCTGATGAATATCTCTAGATCTTTCCTTTTTTCTGTCTTTTGTAAATAGTCTTTTTTGATTATGCTGTGATATATTTGTTTATACTGTTCAGAAAAATATACAACGTTGAAATTCAACGAAAGACTTTCTTGGTGTGAATTTTGCTTTTTTGAGAACACCCTGTTTACTAAAGCATTTTGAAATTTGTTCAGTATATTCCGACCTCTACGTAAAGTATGTCGTTACTGGCGTCGTTTGTCCATACACCCATGCTAACCGATATTATCAATGACTTTGACAAAATAATGGAGCGGTGGCCTTGTGGTTAAAGTGTCTGCCTCTCAACCCAGGAATCGTGGGTTCGAGCTCTATCAGGGTAACGATCATGGTTCCTTATATGACACCAGAACTGGTTGGTTTCAGGAAGCGGACTCAAGAGTGATTCAAATAAACTGAAAGCTTTCTTCACAATCGAGCTGAAATAGATACTGTTTAAACTAAAAGACAAAGCAAAGTCAAGTGCATAGAGGCTGCAGAACTGTGCCAGTCGATTTGAAAAGAAAAGGAAAAGTATTGCTGACAATGTTTTACGTGTTTGCAAGCACGGCTTTCACGCTTTTCATGTTTCTGATGCATACTCATTTCTTAGCAAGACGTTTAACTTTTTCTGAATAATGATTCGCCACCAGAAACGATCCTGTTTTGGTAATATTTAAAGCGCATTAACATATTAAAATAACGTGCTGGAATTCAGATTCATTCGAATGACTTTGAACCCCTAGAAAATGTGATGAATTAAAAAAACACTGATGATAACTGGCAAACGGAAACGATAATAGAAATTGTATGTCAGTTTTTATATATTTATAAGTACCAACAAAGTTAAAATCTATTATTCGGACGGAAATTTTGGCAAATGAACCGATTCTGACACTAATTAAAACGATGTCCCTGAAATACAGAGATACTAAATCAAAAACTTGACTGCTGGTTTGAATGATGGAAGTCGCAATTCGTTTATCATTTTTAATACTTTTTAACTGTCAAAATATACACAATTGAAGTCAAAGTTAAATTAATTACGAATATTAATAGAATTATGATTGAAAAGGTATTAGCGGTATAATGGCCTAGGAGAATCATTTAAATGGGTTTCAATGTAAGTAAGCCCGTTAACGTGTGGTTTACGTTGAATTGCAGACAACGTTCATTGACATAAATGGTGTTTTAAGATTATGTTATACCAAATAAACAAAACGCAAGAAGATACATTTTTGTCGTAACACGGAAATGTTGTCAATGTTTTATAAAATAACCTAATAAATTTTTAAGGATCATTGAGTGCTGTATCCCTGTTACTTTTTAAATCACGGTAGTCATAAAACCAGTACAATGGCTGTGGTCGTATTCAAGATTTTTTTTTCTAGAAAAGTAATATTATGAATTGACTGACCTTATAGTTTGTACCAGTTATGCAGAAATCCGCTTTCCGCTGAGGGCGTAGCTTCCCACCAATAATTTTAATATGACGGGAACTACTCCTTATACAAGCATATAAGAAAACCAATTATATTTCTAGAATATAAAATAGCTCCTATGTTTTATACCCTTGTATTATATTATGCACATTCTATCTATGATATTTATTTTGAAAAAAAATAATTTTATAAGTTAAGTAAAGTAACATTTTATTGAGAGATAAATTATGTAAACCTTTGTCTATTGAAATAAATCTACATAACATGACAAATGTTCTATTTTTAGAATAACTTGCACCGCCTAATCTGTAAAATGTTTACAAGCTAGTAAACAATGTATTCGAATTTAATTTTTTTAAAGCTGTTGGAGAATCAAACAGTTCAGAGACTGATCCTCACAACCCGGGATGTAAATTGAAACAGCCAAGTACCGAATGACACGAAACAAAATACGAAATAAAAAAAGCTTGTTAAAATGAAATAAAATAAAATCGTCCTTTATATTTCATCAATGAATGAATAACATGCCTCTTTCGAGTGCGAAAACTTCAAACATTCAAGCCCTGTACTCGTGTTATCACTCCAACGCATACAAACTCCGCCCATATTTAATTCACTAATAAAATAAAGGAACTAATTTCTTATTTTTTTAATGAATAGAGAGTCTGATCTTGAAGTCCTGCATGACTGGACAATGTTGGTGGAAAGATATTTTCTGAATCTCACTTTCAAAATTGACTCTTTTTTTCTTATGTATCAACAATTAAGAATACAGAACATACCACAAACAGTTTGCTGGTTACTTGTCTCTTCTACTTCTCATTATTTCGCTTATATTTCTATGAATACAAACTATAATGGTCAGGACTGACCATCCTGTGTACCCTGTAAAACGTTCGAAATAGGGCAATGACAAGGCAGCCAATAATTATTTTCTCAAGCAACGCTCAACTAACTTCTATCACTTTAATCATCTTATTATAACACGAATTGATAACAATATCGAGAACACAAAACAGGAAAACTTGTTATAAGATTCTTCCCTTTATCACTGACTTTATTCTAGTCTTACAGGAACCTGTTTATAGCTGGAAGGCAACTTTAAAAAGTAATTCAATCATAGACTTACTAGTAAAACACAATGTCCTCTGCTAATGTGTGTTAGATTTTTTTTTTTAAATTTCATTTCCAGATGTAAAAGCCTTAAGTATACATGCAGATATTTTGTCATTGTCTCGTGAACGTATTACATCAAACGTCAAAAGCTGCACCAGCCGCTTAAATTGCCTTCGTGATTAACTTGCTTTTTAAATCTTAAAGTATATTTCATACTTTCGACATTTTCCCGGGTACATTGTACGTGAACGTTAATCAAAACATTCGTAATTATTCCTGCACCTTAAATCAAACGCATTGCCCACAGTATAGCTAAACCTCGTAGTACCCCGTAGTGCCATAAAAATATTTATTTAACAAACCATTTATCATCCGCCCCATCACATACCAGACACCTGACTTCTTTTGAATATAAGGGCCAATATCAATTACACTCATCGGCCCTGGGCCGGAAATGTGATATTGACATCGGCCCACTTGTAACTCAATTTGACTGGCTAACATATTAGGGCCGAAAATTGATATGGGGTTCAACTTTAAACAGCAGACATTCTCTTTTCCAGCTTATAAAACTGAGTTTTAGGAATATTTGAAATTGTTCTATCGACGTTTATCCTGTTTAGCAGTACGAAATAGATCCCTGAAAGGTTGTGTATGGTCTTAGTACGCTACACGTGTGAATAGCTTTTACACAATTTGTAACTCATGAACACAAGCAGACGACAAAAGATTCATAGATATGTCATTATCATTAGATAGTTGATATCATATAGGCCCGAGACAGACGTATTGGCCCTCGGCCTCGGATCAAATACGACTGCGCTTGCCCTCGAACAAATAACAGCAATTATCTTTATAATACATATTATTAACATGACGGGGAAACCACTAATGAGTTTTTTAGAATAAAAAACCCAAGGCTTTTGCTTATTGCTTAGAAACAATGGTTTTGACGTTTCCTTATTCTCTTTCTATCCTTTTTTGATGATTGGAGCAATTTTTCTTTCCTTTTGAAAGGTCAAGCCAAAAACAGGTCATGCATGAAAAATATCCAAGCCGGTTAACACTGGCGTACTTGCCAACACTTGTGAAACAAACTCATTGTTCTCGAAATATCTTTCCGGCCATATTGTTGTAAAATGACGACCTATTTATTTCAATTTGAACGATATGATAAAAGCTTCCTGCTCAGTGTACAACTTACAGCGTCTCCCTTAATGTCTCTGCAGGAAATTACTTTAGACAGTTATTCAAGTGTCATAAAATTATACGGTTCAACACAAAACTTTCATTTGTCTTTTTCCCACTATTTATGGCCGAGTAGTTGAAATTTAGTGCATTGCATAATGTTTCAAACAGTGTCTCATATATAAGATACAAAGATACTTTGTCTAAGGTGTCTCGTAACGTGGTCATGTGTGAAATTTCATAAAGGTCAAAACCATGCACGTATATTTGCGCATGCGCCTTGCTTAAAGCTCGCGAAATAATATGTGCTAAATGGCTAATTTCACTTACAAAGATGAAATGTCCAAACGAATGTCATTTATTTGGTATACATTTAGGTGTGTTTTAGACGAACTGCACATAGTTACGTAAATTCTGTTCTTTCCGTAGATTTTATCTTTGCAAGTGAAACTGGGTTCTTAAGCGCACTGTTGAAAAAGTTACCTGAAAGGTATTCTAAATGTGGTTAATTTGTAACCAAAAGACTGCTAGTATGATCAAGATTTTTAAGGAAAGCCACGCTAGCCGCCTGGCCTCAGTAAAGACGTGAAACCAGAAAGATGAAAAAAATAGACGGTAAGACCAACAGACCTGAAATAGTTCAAAGAAAAATCCAAACACTCCAATGAAAGAATAAATTTGTTTAAATATACACAACAAGGGTCAGCCGACCTGAATATTTTTTTAATGCATACTAGTACCGTTCTTTTTATCTTTTCATCCGCCGTTTGAAACACTTGACAGGGTGGTGATTGAGACTGAATATTTTTTTTACTTGCAGAATATTTGACTGACTTGTATGACTTGACTGAAAATGGTTTATTAAGAGATATTTTAGTGTAATGCACATTACAATGTAATGCCTTTGGATTGAAATATCTGTAGTTGTATGACTGTATGAGGAGTATATGTAAAGTTTGTTTTTAATGAACAAGAAGGCTCTGTGAAACGGTAATAATTTTAGAATTATATGACCCTTTGATAATTTAGTTGTACTTTTTTTCTTGTAGCGTAAACATATATATCTTATAATGAATATGATCAAAGAATGTAATTGGTATTTTTCTTGAAAACTATAATTTTTTGAAGATCATCATACAACAACCTACGAAATTTTCTTAGTTTGCTATTTTCATTTAATTTAAACTTTATACCTATATCATTAGTACTTACTGGAAATTTTATGTTTATTTTCGATGCAGCTGTCTAACCCAACATTTGACATTGTTTAATATTCCAAAATTTGTGGTCGATAGCGAAAGCATTATGCTGAATAAATGTATACACTTATTTGACTGGTTAAAAATAGTAAACTGCGCAAGAGATAGTTCCCACAATCACATCTCACAAAGGGTGATAGCACACACTGTTGACCCGAGATAATTTATGTTAACCGGGGTGTCTATGTCTATTTTTAGACACGAGTGAGGGTAAATTCCTTATTTCAAGGAAATGTTTTTATATCACTGGATGACAGCATGGACTGGTTATTACATACACAAAGAAATTTTAAACAGTGAAGTCACGTGAGGTATAGAATAGCTAAATATCGTACACGAGTTTCTTTCGCGCACAGAGCGTACGATTGCCGGGTAACTAACTCTGACCAACACCGAATATCTATAAAATGTTCTTTTTTTTTCTCTAGTGAGATATAACCTAGTTGTCCATTCCAGGTGAAGCTCTGTTGTTTGAGTCAGTTTGTCTGGTGACGTCTTTAAAAAACATGATATTGCATCAATTTACAGAAACGGTATATAATATGTACGTAGAATGTCAGATATTTTAGGTTTAGCAATCTGACAACTAAGCTAATCGTTTTGTTTCCGCACGAAATGTTTAATTTTCTAATATATCTGTTGTTTCATTACTTTGACTCAACTCTGCTTCCTCCACACATTGTTTTGATTAGAAAAAAGGAATGAGCCCAATGCCGTCGTTACCATAACAACTACCTTTTAAAAGAAAATGAAGATTTTTCTCAAATAAGTCACTAGTCTGCAAACGCTTTATCTTTTTCTTATTTAGATAGTTTGATACATACTTATGAAATGGCCTGGTTATCTATGCGAGTGTGTTTGTATTTTTCACTGATAAACCACGAGAGTTGGTTTTTTTTGGTGTTTTTTTATATGAAAGATGGCCATTTTTGTTATATTTAGCATACATTGACCTTTTTCAGTGGTATGTTGACCTACATGTTGTTGCGGATGTTTAAGCCTATTTCACGATCCGTCAGTTATAAAATGGAGTAAACTTATCTTGAATAGTAACTGTCAACCGGTTCGCTGGCTTTCAAGCGACCACATCTCCGGCGGTGGACAATATGTAATGATCAGACAAACAAGTAACAAAATAAGTGCCCCATAATTTTTGACACAGTGTTTAGTCACCTGATATATTCCGGTATAAAAACAAAAAACATAAATAACCACTTAAGGAGCTGTTGTTTATGAAGTGAACTTACTTGAAAATTATTTTTACCGAATCGATATGGCCTTCAAAAATGGTGGACTTTGGAGAAAATGTGAAAATTGTTACTATATGTGTTTCACTTTTCTGTTTAGAAACGTATAATTAGCTCATAATTATAAGTATGTACGTTTTCGTTCCAGATTCTGTCCATTTATTCCTGTTGTATCATGTGCGAGCTCAGTCAGTTTTTTTTTCTTTCAAATTATTCTTCAAATTTAAATTGAGCGGTCATCGAATATGACAGTACTTCGTCTGTAACAAGATTATAATGTGTCAAAAGAAAATATGTCTTTCATGTCATCCAGTGTCAATTTACTCCAAGGTTGTATCTTAAGATTAAGCATTGACTTTTTCTCATATTCAATGAACTGCCCTGGCAGTATGCAGATCCGTGCTGGGGCCTGTTTTAGAAAATAAACCAGTATATTAGTGTATATAATATATATGTCACATACTTCAAACTTGTGAACTTATTGCACACAAAAAACAATTCTCCGAAACAAATAAAAAATCCCTCTATTTGTCAAGTTTCAATAATTACAGCAGTCCGAACAGTTCTGACATTTTGTTTCCTTAAAATAAGTTGAAAGATAAAAAGTAATGGTTTAAAGGCCAATTATAATCTCCTTTTTTTCTGAAAGAACTGGATTTCATAACAAAACAGAAGGACAAGACACCATTATGCATAACAACATACCATTTATGGCTGTCGGCGGTGATATTTCCTTTATTAAGTCATCAAAAGCCTATTTTAGATAAATCTTTCACCAGGTAACCTATAGCTGCAAGCAAGGAGCAGGTTTGAATTAGGACTGCATGATCATGACAAAAACCTGCATTCATCAGGTGAAATATTATATCTGCGCATAGACCAGTTAAAATTTGCATAACTAACACTTTTTGACGTAATTAATGATTTTCGGAAATTGCGTAAAATATCTCTGCACTTGTCAAATAGCGCTAGAAAAAGAAACATTTAAGTTCGTCTCTATTTTTGTTCTTAAGGAAACACGAAAGACCTGAAATATTTTAAACAGGAATGCAGAATAACTTTGGAAAGCGAGAACATAAACTGTGCAAAAGAAACTAACAGAATAGTAAATAACAGAAAAAGTATTGAAGTTAATACCTGTAACATATGGTGGCTGATTTACGCCATGTCGTATTTTCGCCTTTTCGCAACAAAACCCGAATATGTGAAAACAATGACAATGACTTTGTCGTATCTTCGTGTTTTTGCATTTTCGCATTTTTAATGGAAAGTACGATATGGCGTAAATCAGCCACCATAGTAACAACTCATATCTGTGAAGGATAAGTTGGACATTAACTGACGAGTCAGGTTTTCAATTCAAACTGTGTCTGTTCACATTAATAATGGCAAATATTCGAAATAAAGGTATTTTAGTATCACTTCTCTTCAAATGACCAGCCTAATATAAGACACTTTTATGAACAACGTCATTGTCTTGCCAGTGAATCACAATTTTAGGAGTTTTCTTACACACTGCCTGAACAGACACAAAATGGACGTAAGCCTTTTCATTAGGAAAAAAATGTGACTTGACGATTTCTGCCTATCCTGCTGAATTATTACAAAAATAACGATGACTGTCTCGTAATATAGTCTTAAAATATAACGGAAAATATCAGTTTAAATAAATTGCTTGTGCCAGATATGCAAGTGCAGTTAAATACTGGATTAGTGGTGTCAAAGTGGAACGTCTAAAACTAGACATAACAGACAACAAAAACTAATATATTACATAAGATTTAGTGACACAAACACCTTAAATAAATTATTTCAAAGAAAGTAGCATAATATGTGCCATTCTGTCCTTAATTTGTAGACATTTAGACAGTTTTATATTTTTTTATTTATTCTATACATTCATTTATCATGTATTACAATTAACATAAGTAATTCTGTAATTCAATACAAAATGCAGCCAGTTCTTCTCACACAGGTCACATACCCATTTCTCTAATTGGCTCCTGACACGCTTCGATGTCCCCGTTGGCGGTCCGTCAGAGTGGTGTTTGTTAATTCTGTCTATTAACTGGGATAAGAACAATGGTTAGTACATTCTTTTGACATACAAATTAGCAAAGCACATTAAATTAGACCATTTACCTATTGCGTAACACGTGGAATGTGGCCATGTGAAAACATGTACTTGACCTTGTCATGACCTTTAGTTACGTCAAGCGGCTGTCAATGTCGTCTGCGAGATGGACATAATTAACATACAAATTATGGCGACACCAAACATGATTTTTGTAATTACCTCACAACACCATAAAGTGTCTATCAATACCCGTTAGCTAGACTGGGGTGTAGGCAGAGGTCTATAATGACATATGCTAGAAGCTGAAATGTCAAGCGGTAAGCTTTTAAATGAACACAATACTGTTACATTGTACATGCATAAAGATATTTGTAATATTCCGTCCGAAATATGTTTTGGTTAGATTTGTCCAATATTCTTGTGTTAATAATGTCATACTGGCACTTTTATTTGGCTGAGGACTATCAAATCGTTCCTAGCCAGTAGGGCGAGGTCAATATGACTAGTCAAGGTCAAATTCCAGGGCCAGTACCACATCACCTGATTAATTACTATTTCATTATTTAACTTTACAAAATGGTACTCAACTGAAAAGTAAACATGACAAATACGACACTACTTAGTTTATGGGAAAAATATAAATATATATATAACTAACACGTGTATCACTTATTATCGACACAAACACGTTTATAATGTATGAAGGCGAAATATGTTTCCAACGATTTAATTATGAAGGCGAAATATGTTTCCAATGATTTAATTATGAAGGCGAAATGTGTTTCAAATGATTTAATTATGAAGGCAAAATATGTTTTCAACGATTTAATTATGAAGGCGAAATTTGTTTCCAACGATTTAATTATGAAGGCGAAATATGTTTCAAATGATTTAATTATGAAGACGAAATATGTTTCCAACGATTTAATTATGAAGGCAAAATATGTTTCCAACGATTTAATTATGAAGGCGAAATGTGTTTCGATCGATTTAATTATGATGGTGAAAAATGTTTTCAATGATTAATTATGAAGGCGAAATATGTTTCCAACGATTTAATTATGAAGGCGAAATGTGTTTCGATCGATTTAATTATGATGGTGAAATATGTTTCCAATGATTAATTATGAAGGCGAAATGTGTTTCCATTGATTTAATAATGAAGGCGAAATATGTTTCCAATGATTTAATAATGAAGGCGAAATAAACTGTCTTCAAAACCCATTTTTAAACAGGATAATTGCTACGGTATGCTTTGTATCATGTTATAAATTGAGTCAAAATATTATATAAGTTCGTTGATCTGAAGTGTTTTCTGACTCTAGTATTGTCTTCAAAATTATATCATACAATGTGCAAATTACAAAAAAAAAAAAAAAAACTTTCCTTTTTATTAAGGTAAGTACGGGAAAAAACAGCAAATCCGTAATTTAGCGCCAAACCCCCTTTCCAGCCCCCCCCCCCCCCCCCCCCACACACACACACAAAATACAAAATATTAGGTATAGAACTGCTGATATGTAAGGCGTAAAAATACCAAATAAATAAAGAATATGATATTAGTTCAAAAAGGTATGTGTCCGAAAACTGTATTAACCTTTCATCAAATCCAGAAGTCCTGGTGCATCTGGTGGTCAAGTACAGGTCAAATAGAGAAAAAGACATCTTTACAACAGCTGATTGACAAATGGTCATTAAACTGAAATATATGTTCTAATAGCATGCATTTGGGCTAATAGGTCAAAATGTACTTCCAGTCACAGGATAATGAATTGGCTTCAAAATTTTCCATTTTATATCATCGTTAAAGATGTGTTAAATTTAGCAGACGAAAAAAAAACAACAGAAAGAAAAACCATTCTGAATGAACTTAAAAAAAAACAAACAAACGTTTATCAACAACGCTTCCAGTTCCTTTCTACAATATGCTGAAATACATGTTCATCGTTTATCGGAAGCGTTATTAAAAATATCTATATTTCTGGTTTTTATGGAACAAAAAATAAGATGCCCACGATCATCTGTTATAATTAATGATGCCTAACACGTTTCATGATTTTTAATAAATTGATGGTACAGCAATATCCGAAGCAGTTAGATGTAAAAAAAGACACATATACTGTATTTTTGTCATAATTTTATTTCATGTCTTGTGGTAAAACTCTGGCCTTAGTTTTAAATTTTTCCTATGTACTTTTCGTTAAACTAAAGAAAACAGAATTGTTCTCATGATTCATAAACTACCATTGTAATAATTGTTTAAATAATAGTGTTTAATTCATAAAAGTTGACATGAGATGATTCTTAATGTATTTTCGAAAATATTAACAGATGACCTGTCAAAAGTGTTTTTTTTTGTGTGACTTACATTTTAAAAGTTTTATCAATTTTCTATTGGAAGAAACAAAGATTGATCTGTTAAGGGACATGTAAACCTTTTTCAATATAGTTGTTGTTGTTGTGTTTATTGTTGTTTAGTTACATGTAAACATTCTCACAGCATTTTTGGCGAATTAAAACAAACAACAAGAACAAAACAACAACAACATCAACAAATCAAAACAAATAACAAACAAACAAAATCCAAAAAACAACAAACAATGGTTAACAACAAATCAAAACAAATAAGAAATAAACAAAATCCCAGAGATGGTTCAGCCATTTTTAGTTTTTGCATATACATGTATGTCAAAGTGTGATCTGATAATCGTAAATATACTCTACGACTTGCCTGATAGCTGCTTCAGGCTTTTTCTTAATTTCAAGGGGTACACATGCTTATGGTAATGTAGGTGAAAATGATGAATAATGGTAATTTTAAACACATACGGAATAATGTGGAAATATATTAATATGAATTTCTGACCTGTAACAATTACAATTAATACACCACAAGAAAATTTTCGCTTTGCAGTTTATGATTGAAGAAGAACAATTAAGATTTTTTAGAATACATTGCTTTATATTTTGCTTTTCCTGCCACTCAGGTACTTTCATGCGGGGTATTTTCCAAAGTACATTTCTACGTATATGACGTAGGATGTATTTCTAAAAGGTTTTCACTTCGATCTAGGTAACAGAATATCATTTATGCTAATACACTTTGATTTCTTTGTATTCAGCACAATATATGATTAGTTACTTTGAACTCTACGTGACTGACAGATTATGACATTATCGATACTTGCGTATTAAAACCAAAGTTACTTCGCAATAAAACATATACAGGAAAGATTGATTGGCCTTACATTTAATGCCTAGAACCATAAAATTTATCGTCGTTCAATAATGACACGTGTTCTAATGAGTAAGTTCTATCATAGCAAAGTGAGGGTTTGGTATCCGGATTTTTTTGTACACCTTAGTAGAGCACTTTAGTCACATGGGCGAGAAGATTCTTCAATAATCGTTACTTTGAAGGAAAAATATTCGACTCAAATCCTCGTTATAAAATTGTTTCTTAAATCAATTTTAACTCTCCTATAGGCAACTGCTTTTCTCTTTGTGTACAGTGTAGACCATGATTGTGCAGACTTTTCATGGTCTGCACCGATTTTTGTTCAGACAGTCAAAACATTTATCATTTGCACCGCTCTAGAATAGAAATTAGCCGGGCTAAATTGAATTATGAACACGTTCCTTTTTAGAAATTAATCAGGGGAGGGTAAATAGACAAATCATGCGCTTGTCTCAAACCAACAACCCTCATAAGTTCGCAAGAAAACATACTTAGACACACAGCCACGGAAACCGGCAAATATTAGCAACATAACAGAGAGATGTTTAACCTTATTGTTTAAGCCTTATTTCTAAATATTTTTACCTTCTTTGGCAAAGAACTATAAAGTTATAATTCTATATTTGCATACAACCCTATACGCTAGATTATAAGATTTTATATGCTAAAATCTGACATAGATACAATTGCTCATTTTAAATATTTTATTTAATTTGATTTAGAACGAAAGAAAATCAGAAATAATATAAGGTTGTCGTCTGTGAAACAGTCAGAAATACGCATTATATTGGGACGGAAATAAAACATATTTTCTATTTGGGTTACGATTTTTTACAAGTGTTTAGATTTTAAGTAATCGGAGTTGTCTATCAGACACAAATTCCAGCTTTAAGTTTTTTTAAACTGTTCGTGATGAAAAAAAAACAAAACAAGACATATCATAAGTATTCATCTGAAATCGCTCAAAAATATTGAAAGTCATTTAATCAAACTGAATATGCCTGCCAAAGTCTGACACCTCGTCATATAGGACTTTTTGGAGACATTATTTAATTTTGATCAATTTCCAGTTTTCTGCATGTCGTGAGAATAAAATCAATGACTTAAGCAATATAGGTTTTCAGAGAAATTTGATCATGTAGGAAGAAGAAACTGATGTACACAATCGCAAAACAGGTGTAGATTTTACAAGGAATGGCAGACGGGCACCGTTTTATAGCTACACCATTTTAACTACTCGAGACATAATTTTAAGGTGTGTTTCATTTTATTTTATAGCCCTACTTCCGCCAAGAATGTTTTATGTTACACCCACTCTTGTTAGCGGCAGACTCATCTCCTGCCATTTTATCTCCAGTTTTGAGGATCTACAAGTGTTTCTGCTATGCCCGAAAGAAACATGGCTGTATCATTTTCTTGTTATAAATACATAGTAATATTAATCATAACAAAACAACTATTCAAAATACACCAGCGCGCTAAATTTAGAGCCTTCCTTGTTAAGTTGAAATGGTAAAGAAATAGAAAAGAACTCCGTTGTTAAACATATGTATCATCGCGTGTCAACCTGTCAATGCCTTTTAATAAACAAAAGTGAAGTATGTTAATTAGAGACAACAACTGTCATTCGACAACCATGAACAAACCTAACATCTTAGTTATTAAATACAGAACTTCCTCGAATGAGTGTAGAATTAAAACAGTTATTACCGGCTATTTTAACTGTATACCTCTAGAGTGAATTACAGTTAAAAGAAATGAATTATTTATCATTTATAAATTCTTTGAAATATATTTTAAGAATCGCCTTGAAGTTGAAGTTTAATCACTGTACTTTAAGCTGATGCTCCATTCAGATATATTTTTTTGTAGAAAACATCTTCAGTGGACGAAACTTCATAGATTTTTGGCAAAAATTATCAAAGTTTTAACAATTATAGTAGTAATCAAAGTATGTGTCGATAAAAGGTTTGCGAAAAAAATGTTTTGAGTTTGTGCTTAGTGAAACTGAAAACTTCATTACTGCGTTACATTCACAAGGTGTGAAACTTATACGTAAGACTAACATGTAGAAATTTTAGGTTACATTTGCGCATAAACATATCCATTGACCGAAATAGGTCGTCTTTACTGGGTGAGGGTGATGGTCGGCTTTGTTGTGATGTATTAATAATCTTGAAGATATATTTATTTGGAATTGGGATATTGGGGATTTTTTTAAAATAAATGTTAAAGGTTTCACTCCAAAACAGGAAAATAAAGACAATAATTGAAAAATGACAATGAAGCGCATTGGCAAGACAGACGGAAGAGCTGAGGAAAACAGGGATAAAGTTAAGAACAGAACAGAACAGAACAGAACATTTAGACGTGTACAGGGTACATTGTCATGTAATACATATATACACATTGAATTAACATGGTAATGCACAGGTAATAAACACCAATGAAAGAGAAAAAAATTAAGTTAAGCATACATAAAGTCCGTGACCGTATGAAAGCTAGTGTATTAATATAGAGTCTCATGTGAAAGTAACATAATACGTGTATATCTGTAACATACATTCACATTGCTTCAAACATCTGGAGCTATTTCATGTTCATATTTCTGCAAGAGTCGCGGGTACATTAAATCACTACGTTCATCAATATTGGTCGCCATAACAATCTTAAATAATAGTTCAAGACGAAATTGCTGAGTCCTTTTCAGGAGATGACCTAATTTGACGTCAAATACTAGATTGATAGACAAGAAAACGCATTTTATAGCTGATCTTGCCTTCTTTTGTATTAATACTTACCAAGAAAAGTGATTTTATTATCGCCGTCCCTGGACGGCGATATATACAATTAACAAGATTTGAACAGTTTTGCCTGTACACCGCCTGCCTTTAGCCAATCAAAGCAAAGCATTTCATATCACATGATAACAAAATGGACGTCAAAATTCTTCTGCAAGGGATGCGTAAATGGACTCGCCCAACTGCCATGTTTGTCGGGTTACTTATTCTTACAACTGAAAAATACCATCATGAATGTACGATCTCAGGACCAGTCTTCAGCCTGGTGTAGGATAAACACACGATAATCGCAATATTTTTTGCTACATGTCATTTTTAACTAGAGAATGTAGTCTAAATAAGAGTATGGTTTGTTTGTTTTTTCCAAAACTTGCACTTAAAGAAAAAAATAAATGCTTGCTTCCGGGCGGTTGTAATCAGGATACAAACTCCCCACAGGGGTTACTTCCCCTGATTAGTACAGTAAAAGTAGCAAAGCGTGACTTAACCGGTGCGAGGAGTTTGATCAGGATTTTTCCGTGTTTTATATATGCTTCATTAGGGTTAGGGCGATATGTTTTTCATTAAGAAGCCAAATCGTCTGCTTTCAAAAATAGTCCAGCTACAATAAAAATTACAATGTATATTTAATCTACTTTAAAATTTCTGTGTGAAAATTATCAAATATAATTTCGCTTTTCAGTGCAAAGCATGTTGTAAGATTATCAAATTAATGAATGAAGAACATGAAATACATTCATCTATGGATAAGACGAAATGCATGGCTAAACGGCGATTTCAAGCATTTTTGGAAATGCTAATACTTGTATTTAAACATCTTTAATATAGGTCGTGCAAAGGACCAGAAAAAGCAAAACAATATGCTGGAAGGTACAAGGAATGTGATTTGGATTTCAGCAGCACTTTCCCCGAAACACAGATAGTGATGACAGTGGTCTTTCACGTCCAGCACTGGACACGTGCCTCTGAGTACGTGGAGTTTCAATATTTTCTTGTTTTCCCTTTTTGTCTTTTCAATTCGCTTTTTCTATTTTCGTCAACCTCCATATTTGCCATTTCTTTATTCGGATTTCGTCCTTCTTAATCGATAGGATAAAGGATTTCCGTACTCAACATTCAACTATCGCCTAAATCGATTAACGCCGTTTCCTTATTCGACTTTCATTTTTTAACATTCTATATTCCCCATTTTCTTACTCGACATTCGCCCACTTCCTTATTCGACTTTCAACCATTTCCTTATTCGGCTTTCATCCATTTCCTTATTCGAATGTAGACGCTCCTTTTTTCGATATTCGTCATCTTCTTAGTAATTTTTCGTTCCCCTATTTCGATATTCTGCTTCCTCTTGTCTGACTTTTACTTCTTTCCATTTACTATATTTGCAATCTCCTTATTCAACATTGGCCTTTCTCCCTATTCGCCTTTCTCCTTTTTCAACCTTCGCCTTTTTCTAATTTGATATTCGCCATCTCTGAATTTGATTGTCGCCCTCTCTTTTGACGTTTGAATACCTCCTCATTTGGTATTTGTTATTTCCTCTTTCTGCAATCATCCATTTCATAGTTTGAAATTCGCCACCGCTGCCTTATTTGACTTTCGCCAATCTTCTTATTTAGCTAATAAATCACATATTTTTCAAATCCTTAATTGACTTTCGCCCAACTCTGTATGCCATCATTGCTATTTCTTTATTTTGCCTCCTTATTCCGTTATCGTCATTTGCCCATCAGCGAATATCGAATAAGGCGAATACAAATTAAGGGGAAGGAAGAAGGTCGAATAACGAAATGGCGATTGGTGAACCAAAATAGGAAAAGGAAAAACAGGGAAAAAAGAGCTTACCTCACTCATCTCTTTATCACATGTTGGAAACTATTAAAAATTGACAAATAACTGAATCACGAGAGACACAGTCGTTTGTTCAGCGATAATTTGATTATTGTGTCTTTCTGAAAATTAACCTAAACCAAATGTACCACACTACCTTGTAAATGTCAACTAAAAAGTTCGTACTTTGAGAGTAGAGCGATGGAAACAAGTTTATAAAACCACAAAGACAAGGTGGTTTGTCACTGGTAGATAGTCTGTCCTAATGATAAGTAACACAGTCAATAACAAGGTAAGTAACACGTAAATATGTCGGTAAGAAAAAAATGAAAATTCATGCTGAACATGGCACTGGGAAGATGTACATGACTAGCCTTATCTTGCCGTGAACAAACATATTTTTCACGTGTTTTGTAAAAAAACTACATAAACAAACATATTTATCATAGATTCAAACGTCAGCAAATCCATTTACTCAAGCTTTGAAACAGCTTACATTTATTTTAAGGAGAAAAAAAATAATCCGGATGTTAATTGACGTCTAAAATGCACGTAAATGTCGTGCATATAATTGTATACATTATTAAAGTATTTAATAGAGATCAATTAAATAAATATCATTTTCGCTATATACATGTAATTCTAAGGCTTCAGACCAACCTGTACCTGTGTACGTGCAGAAGCCTCAGTTTTCAACAACAACACCAATCTGAGACATAGAGCCATCTGATTTTTGTTAACAAATCAAGTCCTTTTTTACTGAGTCCTTTTTCTCTTGCGTCCTGACCTTGGCACAGCTTTGAGTGGAAAATAAAGTTTAAGCTTCTAGTGTACAAGAACAAATTTTATATCTTATTTAGATATTGGAAAGTAAATGCTTTTGACTGGAATAAAGTCTAGACTGTTTTGGTAATGTTAAAGCGACATGCCCTAAAATTAATAATTGATACATTGCATATCTATTATGTCGGCTTATTTTCAATTTAAATGATAAAATGATTAAATGATAAATGATCAATATTTTTTTTTCATTAAACATCATTCTTATAAATACAATTTTGAAGGAAAAGGAATATTCCAGGTTTTTGGGGCTTGCCTCTTTAATGCTAATAAACATGTTTTGCGTTTCATTAACATCATATAATTAGTTGATGATCGCCAATCCTACTTGGGATGATCTGCGGTGAGTCCTAGAGATATAACTAGTTCATTGTTCGTCGAGTACCCTATGTGGGACGATATTAATATTTAATATTGTCATTCATATAGTTCAATAAAAAGTAACAGTAACAAAGTCGTAAATGTCACTCTTTGAGCTCATTTCTTACCAAACCGGTGTCAATTTGCATAAATCCGGCAAACGTTCTGATAGGATTAGTCTGTGTTATCTTTTAATATTCATATTTACGTCATCTTGAGGAAATACGTTTACTTGGTTTCTTTTGTTTTACATTCCAATCTGAGCTTAAAACAGAACTATCTTAATATAGATTCTAAAATGCCAATTAAACATAATTATAATATTTTTTCATAGACATTAACATGAATGATAGCGGAATAACACCAAAAACAAAAAAAATACAATTTCACAAATAGCTTTTTCAATGTCGAGCAGGAATTTAGCACTGTTTCGTTTGGTCTACTTCTATCTTTCACAGAAGTATGGGCTTTCTTTATTTAATGTTTGTCTTTATCTTCGTTGCCACAGCAATAGTTAGGTTTTGGGAGACAGTTTAGTATATAGAAAAAGACCGCATTGTTTCTTTAACACATTCACCGTGTAGCAACTATATATAGACATCGGTAAGTGGAGGAGCAGGGAATTGAACTCGTGACCCCTGGGTCACAAATCCTGCGCGTTACCTCTGGACTCCCTTGATCTGCCTCACTGACAGAGGCTCGCAGTCTGCACCATTTTATATTTACATGTACACTAGTACCTTGTTAAACCGATGAATTGTTATGATCAGAGCTCGTTCAAACAAAGATTACATATTAAAGCTCTGCGCACATACCTGATTGTTAGAATTATTTCTTTATGTAGAGACTTTTTGCGTTTTCTTTTTCCTGTATACGTAAACAGGAAGATAATGAAATGGCTGTTAAATGATGACCCAAACATTCAAATAAACTGTATAACTAAACAGTCTATTGACATATTTTTGATTTATTAAATCATCTGAGGTACACAAAGGATGTTCAAAATGTCTAATCTTACGATATGTTGTTTAATAAGTAAATGTAGACTTTCTTTCAGGTTTCAAACATGCCAACTGTCGTTGAGACAGTCCTATCATAGCCTCGTGAAGTCTTAACTTTATGCAGTCTATGCAGTATCTTTCATGTATGTTTATCGAAAACTTCAAACAAGTAAGTAAAAACGAATTTATGATTATGAATGATCATCGAATCCTCGCGAAAACTAACAAAAAACATCCATTCGTAGAAAGTCAGAAATCATGTAGTACATGACTACATGTGACATGTTTCCGAAGAGAGCAGACGAAGACAAGGCAGCCGATAAATCAACTCATTAACTCCTTATGTATAAAGGTGTTCACGATGCTCACGTGATATAACTGCGTCTGAGATTGGCGAGGTATATCCTGTCTGAAGTTGTTTCAGTAAAGGAGTTTTCGACAGGCAATGACAGTTATATGTGAATGTAATATATATTTTCTACACCAGATTCAATTACTATTGTGCCATCGGGTACCTCATTACCGTTATCACTACGTAAAGTCGGGTGTAGGTACATGACGATGTCGATTTTACCGCACTAGAAAAACTTTACAAAGCTAGATAATAGTTAAAGCATTCAGAAAACGAGATCTTGATTACAAAACACCTGTCCAGAGTCTAACAGATAAAAATTATCGTTGTAAGGACTAACTATGCTAATAAGCTGTTTTTCTTGTCTTTTTTTCTTATTCTTAATTTCTTTCTTAATTTCTTTGTTTATTTTTTGAAAACGTCTTCTAAAGGCTTTAGGTTTTTTAAGTGTTTCCAAAAAGCAAGCAAGCATGCCTTGTCACAAACAGCAAGCTTTGTCTACACACAATAAGCTTCGAAATCATACGTTTTCTATGTATCGTGTAGACCTAATTAATTTTGGCAGAGACGTATATATTTTATTCATACGTCTCTGATTCTGGCTTTTGTAGATTCAATGGCAAAACCATCTCAAAAATGTCAATAGGTCGAAGTCGTTTCTGTATCTTAAACTTGCAGATAAACTGACGCAACATGTTGATTATACTTAAAAAAAACAAGATTGTAGATGCAATGAAAGTATTTAACCTTAAAAACAAAGAAATTATATTTAAGAACAAAAGAAATATCGCTCATATTTTTATTCAATAATCACATACTGAACGCCCCTTTTAAAACATTGGCCTTTGATTAATAAAGTAACACCCATTTTGACGGATCAATCACGACCTTGCAACAATAAGGCAGTATAGGTTGAAAACTGGCTTCAATTTTGACGTGCTCATGGCTTATATTAATATAATTAAAATGTTAAACGAACCAAAACTGAATTTGACATTAATAATTCTGCCTCTCGCATTCATTTTAGAGTTGTGTTTCGCCTGGAGTTGTCGCTTGTCAGAACTATAGCTACTTGTCACTTTCTGCAGCGGATTTCTCCTTAAAAGTTTTCTTCATTTTCACTCTGGCAATTTCGCCAAGTAGTGCGTCTTGTTTAAGTCTTTCTTAACCAGGAATATGGAGAAAGGTGGCAATATGCAGGTTATATTTGAAGCACATGAGGAAGAGGAGAAAGGACATGTTCCAAGAAAGAAGAAAAAGGGGTAAGAAAATGGAGCATTTTATTTTGTGCATAAGAATGATTTCCTGTGTATGTAATATATTATGTGGTGTAGTTCGTGAAGATGTAAATATTATCAAAATCTGAACTAATGCTTTGTAGTCATGTATGATGCATGGGATTTAGTCTTTGAGAAAATTATACTTGGAAACAAAATGGCCCGTTATCATTTTTTTTACTAGTAAGATGGATCGTATAGGTGGGTAAGGTTGAAACTTGGCTAAAAGCTCTGGAGCATTTAAAGTTGTAAAACAAATATTTTATGTCAAAAGACTGTACAATCAGATAATTTAATTAACGTTTAAGAGGACATTGAAACACATCGCGACAGCTTTTGATAAACAGAAGAACACACTAAGACATTTACATTAAGAAGACGTTTCGTCTTTCCGTACTAAGACACCAAATGAATAATTTAACATAAAAGTGGGGTAGTAATATATCAGTTGCTAGTTTTACTCGTTTTTTTTTTCTTTTTTAGAACTACTTGATATCAAAACAGAAAACACTAAAAATCAAACATTAAAATTTGTTAATCACCCGTGTATTACAATAGAATAAAAGTAGTTCCAATACGTCACAGGGACTATTTGTTTTGAGAGGAAGAATCGTAGATGGCCTCAGGCTGGTATCTTCTTACAAATATCTTCTCTTTGTTTTAAAGAATGCACCGGATTGTTGAAAGGAAAATTGAATATTCAACAAAAAACAGAAACTTCCCACTTATCAATAGGTTATTGCAAAGAAAACGTTGATTATATGTAAATATTTCTTTCATCATAAGAAAATACAATTGAATTAATTCAATTGAAACAGTTTTACAAAAGGTCAGAACTTAGATATATGACACGACCAAGTACTTTATTTTTCAAATTTTACACATTTAACATTACTTGTTTTAAGTAAAAGAAATGACTGTTTGAGATATTACGGGAAATGCAGAACTACAAAATTTCTTCTTTTAGAGCTATGTTATATAGCGTTTTATAGCTCTGTCTGCTACTTAAACCTTGGTAAAATATTATGTTAAAGGGATACACATGTATATATGGAGGTCCTACATAGTTGGTTCTGAGCTGAGAATAACATATCGCCAACTTTGTTCTTAACTTCTCTCATTTGTCTTAAAGGTTTGTGAACAGACGAGACTTAAGAAACACGCATTGGGTGTGGCACTTCAGCGTTTGAAGAACTTGAGTTGGGTTCATAAGTTGTTTTCTATATACATAAAACTGAACTTGATTTTGGTTCATAAGATGTTTTCATAAATATTATTAAAAATTGGATGTTTAAAAAAAGACCTTTGCAATAGAGGTAGTCATGTACTATTCTGATGCAATATCTGTTCACAGACTAAAATATCTTACGAAATATCAGCATTCTTCCATTATATTATACCATCTAATTAATTCATTACCATCCAAGTAAAGAGATTAATTCTTGAGATATATGTGTGCATGTCAGAAGAGTGATGCTCTAATTTGTTATACTCTGTGAAGTATACACATGTATTACGACAGGTATGTAAAAATTACAGCGTACAGATGTACTAAAAAATGGAGACAACTGGTCGTTCATTTGATAAAAAAATGTTAGTCAAAAAATGAAAACACTTTTACTGCCGAAAAAAAGAGCGAATCTAAAAAATACACACAATTTATTTAGAAGAAGTGGATAGTCAAAAAGCAGACGTCTGACAATAATAAGGATTTGATAAAATCTGAAATTATTTAGTTTGTGTCCAAGTGGTAAGGGCGTCTGCGAATTGATAAAAATACTTTGATAACTGTGTCCAGCTTTCAGTTCTATAATTGGAAACGAACATGCCGATAATAACTGTCCTAAATGATAAATCAGTTATTAACAAGCTGGTGATAACTGTCCTAAATAAATAACAAACAATCCTATTATAACTGTCCTAAATATGTTACGATATTTGTTAATATTTTTCATGTTGAAAACGGTAACAGTATTTACTATGTAGGTTTGTAAATATTCCTTAGTTAGCTACAAAATATTTACCATTTACTCTGCGATATGAGACTGTTTCTAGATTATTGTAACCAACTTCCAAACGGAATGGTGGTCCAGAGTGCTTTCTCACGGACATTTATCGATGCTCTTAGCTGTAATCTGATCAGACAATATTTGATAATGACCACCGAGTGCTTACAACTTGCTATCAGTCGTCTGTGGTGGTGGTAGGGCGGGGGGTGTAAATGTGTGTGTGTGTGGAGGGGGGGGGGGGGAAGGCCTACAAAATTGTAAATAAAGTTTTCAGGTTGTTCACCTTTGGCCCCCACATAATGATGTGCATATAAAATGCAATTATATTGTGCCATTTTATGATTTATTTATGTCTGCATTTCGGCTATGAAATTCTATTATTGGCGCAAGCTGCTGGACGTGACGGATCAACGTACGATGTATATTAATATGAAAACTATTGATTTGCATAAATGTAAGGCTGTTTCTATTGTTTTCACACCCAACTGTAGCATGTTTTTTCAGTTCATATATAAATGTCGGTGGTCGAGGTGGGAAATCACGGTGCTTGACCTTTCAGAGCGTTCAAGGCTTCAAAAAGTATATCTTTACGACCTGCTATGAGGGCCTTGTAGATTGAAGGCTACTTACCAAGCATGTAATCAGCTAAAAGACACATATAGAATGACTTAAAAATTCCTGACGTGTATTTTCTTTAAGTATAAAGAGATAAAAGGATTAAAGAAAATATCATAAAACGACAATTTATAAGAGTTGTATTAAGATAGCAAGGCACTCAGGGATTGTACTTTCCTTGAGCTATATCATTTTTTAAAATATATTTTACCCCTAAAACAGACAAGTTTTCTTTACTAAGTCACTGTGAGATATTTCTACTCTTGAAATTTGAACTATCTATATCTTTATCTGTATCTGAGGAAGCTAGCATTTTTTTACAGGAAAAACAAAACAAAACAAAACTATTTGTAATCTGATGCTGATAGGATTCAAATGATATAGAAACTTAATTGTTATAGTCAAACTTAAGCACATCATTAGAAATGGTAACATCACTTAGATACATAATTGAAATAAATAGTACCAGTCAGCAAGGTGGGTGTTTAAAAAAATAATAATCGTGTAGTTGATGATCCGACTGGCTTACAGTGCAAGCACATAAATGTTCCGACATGATAAAGTAATTCTACTTACTAAGAGAAACATATTTGAAACATAAAAACGTAACTAGAAAAGTATGTGATCTTTATAGCATTTCTTATTAGAAATATGGATCTCTCTTTTTAAGTTCAACAAGTACGGTCGAAATTCGATAGACAAATTCTAAGATTCAGATAAGCTTTTGCACAAATACATTTCAAGTTTATTTGCAAGATAATTTCAACATCAGTTTGAACTGAACTGTATGTATTAAGCGTCTTTTTTACTCTAATACATTCTTTGTGAAAAAGTTTTACTTCTTCTGGGTATAGCTGAATCCGGCAAAATTCTTTTATCGCTGGTCCAGTCATAAATTAATTTTACAACTATAACGGAAGGTATATTTCTATTTATATCCATCTTAGAAGTGAAACTTGCCTTTGCTGCCTCAAAATAAGTTGTGTTATAACCCGAATTATTGTGGCTGGGGATGGGAAAGTCTGAAATCCAATATAAAAATCCTAATTCCAAATATTTTTAAAACACAACTTTATTTCTTGAAATGTAGATGGTGACTGATATTATAACAACACATTTTATAATAACAAATAACATTATAAAAGGATTGCATTAGTAACTGAACAATGTATATTGATAAAATCAAAATGCTATAACAAATATATAGAACTGTTGTTAAAGTTTGCTACGGTGGCACAGAGGTGACATGCACAACTTTTTTTTAAATTCCACTTCTCTTTTTTTTATCTCGTTCCCACGAGATACTAACTCAAGGGAACGACTTAGTATCTCGTTCCCACGAGTTACTAAGTCGTGGGAACGAGATAAAAAAAAGAGAAGTGCAAATCTGAAAAAAATCGCATTTGAAAAAAAAGAGTTGCGCAGTAAAAAAAAAAGAATCGTGTTGTAAAAAAAAAGAACAGCGAATGTAAGCTATGTCGAGGAAACGACTTACTAACTCGTGGGAACGAGTTAGCTATGTCGTGGGAACGACTTAATATCTCGTTCCCACGAGATACTAAGTCGTTCCCTCGAGTTAGTATCTCGTGGGTACGAGATAAAAAAAAAGAAAAGTGCAATTTAAAAAAAATGTATTGCTTTGGAAAAAAAGTGTTGCACAATATATTGCTTTCTCGTTCCCACGACATAGCTAACTCGTTCCCACGAGTTGGTAAGTCGTTCCCACGACATAGCTAACTCGTTCCCACAAGTTAGTAAGTCGTTCCCTCGACATAGGTTCCATTCGCTGTTCTTTTTTTTACAACACGATTCTTTTTTTTACTGCGCAACTCTTTTTTTCAAATGCGATTCTTTTTTCAGATTTGCACTTCTCTTTTTTTATCTCGTTCCCACGACTTAGTAACTCGTGGGAACGAGATACTAAGTCGTTCCATCGAGTTAGTATCTCGTGGGAACGAGATAAAAAAAAAGAGAAGTGCAATTAAAAAAAAAGTTGTGCATGTCACCTCTGTGCCACCGTAGTTTGCCGTATGGGGAAGAGTAATTTAAATATATAGAAAAAAATCTAATTAATTAATAAGTTAATTTATCAAATCAGCCATAGTAGATTAACTCGCTTTGCAGTGAAAGGCATACCGAGATCGTTGCCTATGCATAACCCTAGCTATCAGGTACCTAATTTGATTTTAATTTAATGTAAACAAAAGTCTTATTATAATAATATAGAATACTGTTTTTATAACAATTTACAGTAATTAATAAATCGAACCTTGGTCTAAAATTCCCTTTTTTTCAAAACATTACTATGTATACATTTTCAACCTTAAAAAAATGAATTTCTTTTTATATAAAACAGTGATTATTGTCTTTATTAATTAATAAATTGTATGCCTTCAATTTAAATTGTCTTATTGTTTTAACTAATAATAATACGCCTGGTGTACCAGTCCAGCGCGTTACCACTGGACCACATCCGCTCCTGATGTCCATCAAAATCTCTGGGCAGCTTTTATACTAAATTTTAGAAGTCATGCTCAACAACCATAAAATGACAGGATGCAATACTCTTAATCTTTGAAAAGATCAGTTATTAATAAATCACCTTTTTCTTTGACTTTCATATGTGGCAAGTTATCACTCCTGGCTTCCTGTGTCTGCCATTCTACCAAGTTGGCTATGCCGAGAGCTTTTAGATCAATTATCACCAATTAGTGTCACCATTAACAGGAAATCTCAAGATGAATTCTTGATAAACTTTTAATGTTTAAGTAATATTTTTGACAAAGAGTAGTTATGAAATGTGAAATTCTAAAAACAAAAAAAAAGTTTTTTTAAAAAATCAACTGAAAATTTACTAAACTTATAAACGTCAATACAAAACTTTATACGAAAGATGTACCAAACATGTCCCTACAGAAAAATTATACAGATACAGAAAAAATGTCATTTACACCACAGTACTAAGCTATTCGACATACAAGAAGTTGAAATGACAAAATACATGAAACCAATATTTATACATGTACACAAATTCATTCAAGACAAATATAATTTCTAAACATGAAAGTTTATTTTATAATGGTCCAGAAAAATATTATGAAATAATGATAATATATTATGAAATAATGATGAAATATTATACAGAAAAAAATCACATCATAACAGTTGATTTCTGAATACCGATTACGTTTTCAACATTTATTTTTACTATCATGCATCTTGATTATTTTGAATTATATCATGTTTCATTTACATATTCCGTCAGCGATTACAAGGAATGAAGAAAACAACCCAACCCTTTCCTTTAGAATAATAGATTTCTATAATAGACGTGTACTTTTTGTAAAAGCAACTGTTTCATCCTGCCTGTGTTCTACTGATAAAGACTAAAGTTTTGTTTGTTTTTTTAATTTTATTTGTCTTAAAGAATGTTAATTAAGTGTATCAAAAGAGTTGACTTAAACAATAATGTACCGATGCTAATCCCACATTGGCAGTTCTTTCTAAGCAATGTCATAATCAGTTAAGGAAGCGGTGAAATTGTACCCCTGTCATACATATGAGTCACTGGTGTATGTGAACATTCAAATACAGACTGCTCATTTAACTGGCTTTTTCAACTTACTAATTTGTGTCAGGTGATATAAAAACAGCCAGGATAGGCCGAGGTTGGTCTATAGCTTGTAGGCTTACAAACATTTGAAAGTTATCCAAGTCTCCCAGCACCTCCATACATCTCGTCTACTGCATATTTTATCGTTATCTTTACATCTGTAGCGTATCATTACTTAGTGTCATCTATAAAAATATGGATTGCACCACGACATTTCACTAAAACGCGTTTGATGCACTGATGCAATCTGATTTATATTCTAAATCTTGTAAAAAGGAATACATGTTACACGTAAGTACAAGCAGGTTCTTTCATTTATCTCCAAACTTAAAAACTTAAAAAAGTTAAACCCACCTTTCAAAGTAGTTTTATTTTCAAGGTGGCGTTAGCCAAGGAAAACTTTTGTCAGCTATATCGTTTCTGTAAAAGGAATGCCTCTGTTGAATGTTATACAATATCAATATTTTGAGTATGAGAAAATTTGAGTATGAGAAATGAAATACCTCTTCCAAAGGCATTTTCAACTGAAACTGACAACTTTAATCAAGGTCGGTGTAAATACACATGTCATTTTATGGAAAACATGAATGTCTAGATGTCATGATACTTCGGAAATACATGTAACCATGACGACATATAAATGACAAAATGTTAACATACGATGATTTAAAGTTATATCTACCATAAATCTGTTTCATTGCTGCTTCTACACGTGTCTTTTAGGGCTATTTTTTTCCAGACATTTGGATTAACACTGACAGAGTAGGTAACCGCTTTCTCATCGCATGAATTCGAATGCAAGAAATGAAGATCTTGTTTATTACTGACTTTATACGAATTAAAAACAACAAAAAAGAAAACAACAACAAAAAACAAACAAACAAACAAGTAAAAATAGTTTTTAAAACGTTTATGTACCAGATCAAGATATTTCCATATGAGTTGCATTCAAGTTAGTTTTTTTTCGCGTATGATTCAACTGTAAGACAATGTGTTTTCAAAAAAAAGAAATTTTGAATCTTTTGACCTTTTCCAAAAGTTTTTTCCTTTGCTCCAGCCGTTTATGATTATGTTTAATTGCAATCGCGGCAGGATTTCTATCGTATCATCGCCTTAGCTACATACCATACGGAGATATTATAGCCTAAATGAATGTCGTACATGTAAAAATACTTGTAACATTTTAATGGTGGGCCGGTAAAGATGAATTCAGCGTGTGGACATCTTGGTACTTCTAGGGGATTTGCTTGTGCTAAGCTATTTGCATTTACCAATAACTGATGGCAAGAGATGCGTTCATAATGGGAAAATCAGTAGACATAACTTTCCATTTTAAGCTAGTGAATACCTTTGAACGAGTTTATTCATTTGTTTTTAAAGACAAAATCATCAGTCAGTTTTTACAAAAGCGATTCTTTTATACGGATAATGGTTTTCAGCACTGTCAAGGTTAAAATCTGTTTTATGAATAATAAAAATTCAAAGCAGAGATAAAAAAAAGCTTTGCATTG
The DNA here is from genome assembly GCA_012932295.1 of Cyclina sinensis. Taxonomy (NCBI): domain Eukaryota; kingdom Metazoa; phylum Mollusca; class Bivalvia; order Venerida; family Veneridae; genus Cyclina; species Cyclina sinensis. The sequence continues at coordinate 15,568,271 of JAAONU010000003.1, read as the reverse complement.
AATGTTGCAAAAATAAAGGTAAAATTTCACTTTTCTTCTAAGACGTTCGTGTATGGGTATGACGATGCTATGTTACACCCTTGAATAAATATATACATTTGACTGGATCATTTACCATGACGTGGCATGAACAGACGTTCAAAAATGTTTCCTTAGGAGAAGCAGACACTTAGAAAGTGATTGGTCGTAATAAATGGTTATCAACTCAAATATTGTACTTCAAAAAGCCTATATAAAGACTCATATAAATTCAATCATTTCTATCTTATGGTCTGTAATTATTCATTCAGTAGCATTTATATCTATAGGATTTTGAAAGGAATGTAATGCTTTTGATTTTAGGTTAAGTCTCAATAATCAGTGTATTTCATTTGGCGATAGGTATAATGACATAAAAGTGAAGGAAATAGAGACATAATTATGCATTGTTAGATATATTGTCATCGGAGTGCTTCTGATATGCTATAGGTCTTAAATCCAGTTTAAAAATATCTGAGACTTAATACAGAAAATTTGAAGAAACACGTACAAAAAGACAAAAGAAAAATGAATATTTCATTTTGTTGGATTTTTCAAAATGGGTGAACACTGAGGATGTTTTGCAAGAGCTATATTGTTTACCTATATCCTGGAAGAAAATATACGAGGGGATTGCCCTTGTTTTTCCTTATTGGTTTTAGCAAGCATGATTAAGTATAAAAATGAAAGGTTTCGCTTTTCAATTTTTCAAAAAAAAAATAGCAATATAATTGTTACTGTCTTCACACAACGCGTGCTCACGTCCACACATTCGTGACAACCCTTCGACCAATATGCTTTTCTTCGTACGATACAAGTCGACTGACCGACAACATAAAAGAAGCTTATGAGTAGCCGAAAATAGAGCGGTGACAAAATGTGAATAATGGTACAACTGTCATTGTTCTGACAGGTTATTCCGTTTATTCGTCAATCTTTGTATAGCTTTGACAACCGCAGTTTTTATGTTACTATAAAGTCAAGTGTCGTCGCAAAATGCTCACAGATTGTCAACCAAGATACGCTTTACAAGCTAGTGTATGTATGCGCGGTGGACTTTTTGTGCAGTTGCAAAGAAATTATACGTACATCTAGGAATAACTCGTTCTTAAGTATATATCATGTCAGCATGGTGTTGAAAGCTTTGAAGAACTTAGATGCAACGGAGACAAAGCTCGAAAGGAAATCATAAGCTACACAGTGAATTTCCACACAAACTGAAGTAAATAATAAATTCTGGACTTTACGGTGCAAACGGAGAAAAGTGTTTTTTGCATGACTCATTTCCGTCATTTATATTAAATCCGCGTGCAATATACAAGTAAAAGTTGCTTTGTGATTTTTTAACAGTTTAATGTGTAACATGAAAGAGCGCAAAGATTCAGTGGAAAGTAACAATAATGAAAATCATAGCCAACAGCCTTCTTTTAATTCTAGCATAGTGCATCCACGACATAAACGAAACAGGTTGGTATGAGCATGGAAATCACGTGTAATCTTTCTCTGACTGGGTTTTGCTGATGCAATTCTTTTAAGATATTCCCTTTGCTTTTCTTTTGCACAGTTCTGTTCCGATTTCAATAATTAAATGAAATGCCAAAAGTTTCAGGTAATTCTTGACGCATGAATGGCTTATGGCTTTTGATTTTAATGTTACATTATAATGATTGTTATTTCGTCGATCGCAAAAAATTCACAGATGAAATCTCATCTCTAACCTGAACTGCGCAGGATTTCACTTACGTGCACTCTGTTTGTCAACGTATATTTTTTCCTAAAAATACTGGCGTTTTGACTTGCATTTCCTTCCTTCAAGATCATTTATTTTGAGTGTCCTACTGGGCATGTTGCCCGAGATAAAATATGTGCATGTACTATAAATGGTCACTAGCTTATACCTCGAAAACAAGTCTAAAGCCTAGCTTCTTTATGGCCACAAAACAAACCATATAAAATAGTACATAAAATCAGTTCTATTTGTTTTTTATTTCATGGATTTTATATTATCTGCCATCAGATAAGTTGTCACTCAACGTTTTTGATACCTTTTTTTTTAATACTCCAAAGCTTATTTTAGGCGCCATTTTATTCAATACACTATTTACGAAAAACAGATGAATGGAAATTTGAAAAAAAGTAATGTATAATGCGAAATGCAAAACTAATTCTAAATCATCAAATACAACTATTTTGTGGCTTGGGAAGCATAAAACGAGGCATACCGATGGTCCCAATGTTTATAAGTTATCGTCGTCTATTTGAACTAAAGGTTTTTGTAGATTTTTTATGTAGACTCATGTGTATAAACTAAAAATGTTAAACACCCTGAAATGTTTATTTCTATTGTATATATGTTGATATTTTAATATTGTGTTTATCTTGTTCATATAAATCTAACTTCTTTTTTGAGCGAGTATCCACTGATTACAATATGGGCCTGGAACTTAGGTAAAGTTTCATGTAATCATATTGGAATGATAAAACACGTTATAATGATCTTTCTGATTATTTATCAGGTTTTTAGGACGTCTTAGCAACAAAGCATAGTGCCTTAGAATTTTTTGCTTCCATTGAAAAGATGCAATTTATATTCAACACTTACCGGAAGTGAAAAAATGCTATTTCAAATGCAAATCATGAACAATAAGATAGCGTCTGGAAGAAACCGGAAGGATGATACGTCTGTGAAAAATCTCTTATAAAAAAACAATACTTCTGTATATAGCAATTTGTCTTCAAGGGTATTTATTATTAATGCAAGTTATAAACACTCCATGCTTACGCTGGTCGTAATAACGTTAAGAAATCTTTGTTGGCACTCAAGCGCTTTTTGGGAGTTAAAAGTTATATATAAATTGTACACTCGGTTGAGGCAATCAGCTTGTCTCCTTCTGTTAAATTAGATGTTTATATTCTGAATACAAAATAAACTGCTTGATAATTAAAGCTTTAACAATGCTAAGTTTAAGATTTAACAGAGATTTAGTTTTCTTCGATCTTAATTAAACTGTAGTTGGAGTAATGTTATTATGACATATAAGTAACTTCTGAAAATTGGTAAACGGGAAATCAGACTTGTCTGTATACCACAAAACTCTCGACGAGGTTTTATTATATGCTTATTTATAGCTTGTTAATAAGCCAGTCAGTAAAAAAATGCCAAAAAAAGTTTATCTTTTGATAATGCCAAAGATAAACATTTTTTTTTTGGCGTTTTTTTACTGACTGGCTTTAATACATATTTTATCTTCATGTGAACATATTTCAGAGATTTCTTTTTCAAAATAAAATGAAATTTAAAACAAAAAGTATGAATGAACATCTTTATGGCAATCACGGTTTGCTAATTATTTAATTAATTATAATTCACTTAACCTTGGCAATCCCTCATCGTTGAAACTGCTGTCATAATACAGAATGTCAGTTTATGCGCAAAAAGATTCAATTTAAATAGTCCCGACACAAAGCCGTTTGTTATTTCACGGACCAAAAAAAATAGTCCTATTTCCGTTCGAATATTTTTTCACACTAATTAGTGTAACACAAAACATAAAGTGTAGCGTGATAACTTAACTAAAATACTTTTTTATGAACCACAAAATGGATAAGTTCATGCGGTATCGTTTAATTAATTTTCAATGTGATAAATTTAGACGCCAGCTGATTTATGTCCGTACTTCATTCCCAGGGGCTGGAACTTCCTGCCCGATGCTAGAAACACATTTAAAGTGCACACATTTTTAAAGAATTTACTTACAAAGCATTATAGTAGGTATTAGCATATTTCTCCACTAGATCAAAACCTTTCTTTCTTTGGACTGTTCGGAACAAAACCTTTAGTGCTTGAGCTTTAAGACATTATTTTAATGCCTAATGTCCACAAAATTAGACATAGGCCAACAGTGTATATCTAGACCAGACGCCGCAATATGCCACGTTTGATCAGGGTCTACAGTGTTTGCATAAAGACTTTCTTCCCTAAACAGAATGAAATTTAAAATTTTTACCAGAAACCCATTTAAACCCATTTAACTGAAAATGTACTCGTCCAACTAACAAGAATAGAATAATCCATTGGGCATAAATGGGTTAACACTAAAATAAAAAAAGAAAATCTCCGACAAATTTTCAGTATAAACGTTCAAAAAGTCTTAACCGCCTAAAAGTTTTAGTCAGGCTACATAATGAATTTTCAGAGAAACGTATTTTTTTGTTTCTTCAGTAGAATAAATGCGATAAAAACAATCTGAAAGCAACACATTTTGGAATGCACTGTACAGTTGTTTAAGGATGGAATTATTCTTAAAACGTACATGTACATTAACTTGTGTTCAAAGTATGCAGATTTCATGTACAATTTGGACAGCATAAATTAGGTTGAAGCCTGTGCTCGCGTGATGCGTGCAAACTTTCTGACAGAAGAATTAATTACAAATGTACATAAAAAAGTACATGCATATGGGCAATGTATTACAAAACGTTTTGACGGGCAGCAGTGTAAATGCATGAATGTAATTATAGGTCATGACCCCTTAAATGTTGCTTGAATTTGTAAACATGAATAAAGTTGCCTGCAGTGGTTTTGACATAATAGCATGAGAAAAGTCATTTGTGAGACCCACTATAGCAGATTTTCATTTGTCATATTTCAGTGGACCTCTCACATGGATATTCAAGTCCCACAAGCCTTATAAAAACCATCTTTTTAGCGTATCTTGCTGCGTATATAGTTTTCATTTGAACATGTAAAAACATTTACTGTTTGTCTCGGTTTTGAAATATTTAAAAGCCAAACTAATTTATAATATATACATTTGAGTAAACCATGATTCACATTTTAAAAATACTGAACATTCTATTACCAAAGTAAGAGACGCCAGTAGAAGAACACATTGCTTTTGTGTATTCCTTCCGTCACACATCTGTTTTAAACACAACATTTGTACAACATTAAAAGTACAGCACAGTACATTGTGTTTCGATCATGTACGAGCATTCTCGTCTGTGTCAACGCCTTTCAAAATCACATCTTATCTAATCTGAAGTTTAATCATGATTTAGTTTTCCTGAACCTTAAACGTTTATTCACCGGTTTAATACCACACCGTTTTCCTTTTTGGACTGACAACCATGCATTTGTCAGACCTACGCAGTTTTCATCTTGACTAGAAGTATCGAGAAAATACATAATTTTAAAGGGTGAAACTTATTCTAAGCAGCTATCTAACTAAACTTCTGACCTACTGAATAAGACCAATTAAACTGGTGGCCGCAATCAAGGTTATAATCCTGGATGAATATTCAAAATGATTTCATTGGTCAAAAGTCTTCAGCCGCGCAAGAAAAAGTTACATGACAATTTTGAAGAGTTTGTGATTTAAAACTGCATTAGAACGGCCTATTTTGGTCGTGATGGGTGATTATAATAAATTTTTGATGAAAACGTGGAAGTAGTTTGTTAAACTTGACTAACCAATAGAAAGTCCCGTTACTCTGTCCAAAAAGTAGTCATCGGAAAGAAGCGGGTTATCTTTTCGTGAACAAGTTTAGCCTACCTATTGTTTAGTTCTCTCAACTCCGAAAATCTTTTTTTAATAGATTCTTCTTTTTTCTATTCCAGGATGAAGAAGCGAATGTCAACATTACTTCACACCCATGTGGCACTAATTATTCTAACGGCGTGTGCTACTTTAGATGCAGTTTGTGTTATTGGCCAAATTATATGTGATATTTTAATCATGAAAGGTATGTTATAACTTTATAAAATTCTCGTTATAAGTCGTGCACTGCCTTAAAATCATGAGAAACTATTTCATTAACCCTTCACTTGCTGAATTTTTGTAATGGATTTGCCCAGCTCTGAATTTGGAACAGTCCATTCAAAGTTTAAGGTATTTCAATACCCAAATACAAAAATTGAGCAACCAACAGTATAGAGCCTGGTCAGACTGCACGGATGTGCAGGCTGGCCTGGCTCTATACTGGTGGCAAAGGCTAATCACTTTCGGATCCAGCATGTTAAGGGTTAACCACAGAGAGGGCCGGTTCAGGTTGACAGATGGGGTTAATGTGCCTGAAAACGAGGCCATGTACCAACAATAAGATGCGATTTTTTAGCTGACCACTCTTGTCCAGTTAAGAATATTAATTAATGTAAAATGTCTGAGTAATGTTTACCATCAGGTCATTGTAATTATTTTTATATGACATATGCATGTTTCTCTTTTGTCTGTTTATTACTCCAAATGCACTAATGACAACTGCCTCATAAAATTGTGTACATGTATGCAAGTTTTATTCTAGTAGCTTTTAAAAACTTAGTGAAAAATTGTTTTATACAAGAAGTCCTGTCATTTATAAATTATAAATTTAAAAGAAATATTTATTCACATGTAGTATGATTAGTTGATCTAAATACTCGAAATTTTCACTTCTATTCGCTAAAATGCTGCCATATTCTGAAAAGGTTAAAAGTCATGCGCCGGCGTAAATGCTTAAAAATTCTCAGCCTGGTCTTTCTGGAAATCTGGTTTGTTTCTCCACTAAGATGCACAATAATTACAACAATGGCCATAAATATAGCTCAAATGTCTAATGTATTTCATTTTTTGCTTTACTCACCATATCCAGGATGTATCATTTACTCTGCATTTAAGACATAGGTCTAACATTGGTTCAGTGAAATTTGGCAGAAAACTGTGTGTAACATATGTCAAATAAGATGTAACACCTGTCTCATTTCATGTTTTTGACGCAATTCAAACCTAAAGCACATTCGAACCGGCGTATGTTTCATGCTTTGAACGATTATACATGTATCTTTTTTGTTGTTTGCTCAGTGACACATAATAAAACATGCCCCCGTGTAGGTTACAGAGATCTTGAGTTAGTTTCTGTGACAGTTTCTTGAAAATTAGTCATTTATAATTTCTTTGAATGCACGTGACTTACCCATGAAATACATTAATACTTTTCGGACAGTGAAGTTTTTAATTGTTAAATGTTTCAAACAGAAAGATCGAATAACATGTTTATGTCTGATGACTTTGTATACAAATGAGATTCGCACTGTAAAACCATGTTTCTAAATAATTCTAAGAAGAATTATAACAGTTTTCTAGACAAACCAAACCTGTTATATGTTGTTAAACCTTTTGTCATATTTTTATACAAGAAAGAAATCTAAGTTAGGTAAAACTTGACATTGACAGCTTTACTGTTCGTAAATTAAACGCCTGTTTTGTGTTTTGTCGGGTTCATCAAGGCAGTAATAAAAATCTTCATTCATAAAGAGGAACTTTTTTAACATAATACTAGAAAATTGGATAAACACTTACTTTAGGATGGTGAATGCATCTTAGAGTTCACTCCACCTTTTTCTCTCTGTATTTGATAGTGTCCGATCAATATAAATATCTGCTTAGGTAAAAATCATTCAGTTAATTCACTATAATTCACCTATTATATCAGCTCTGCCACACTCAGTGACATCGGACGATTCTAAGGTGAGACCAGGAAAGTAAATTTGTACTTAACATGATTTCAAAGACGGATAACATATAAGTCGATAAAGTTAAAATATTTTGTTTGCATAGTAACAGTCTTCAAACTATCACTTTGTGACTTATTTTCATATTTGTAAATGCTGTGAAAGTTTATTCGTTTTTTTTCATACAATACTACAGTCTCGGTTAATTATCTCTAGATTTATTGCATCCATCGTTGCAACGAAGTAACTGTAAGAATTATTCATTAAAGTGGAAGTATTTCAAAGACCTAAAAAAGGAAGAAATCAACGCTGCAAAATAATGTGCCGTATCTACCTCTCTTAAAATGAAATGGTCCAAACAGATATTAGCTGCATTCAAGTTAATTTCAACGTCATTGCAAGGCTGTCAGAAATCAAATTGAAATGTATCAATCGAGCCGGAAAAAAGAGGCGGGGTTTTCTGTTAGTCGGTCAAAACTCACTTGTTAGAATTTCAAACTAAGTCCTTCGGTCTGTGGCGCCCAATTCAGAATTGTAATATACGAACTTGAACTTTTCAGACTAATGACGCAGGTAACTAATAACCAATTTAAGATATATATGTGTACTTCTAATGTTATACACTGATTCTACAGAAATACTATGTAATATCTGCCCCTTATTGGCATAAGGTAGTAAGGTAAAATAATGCTGTATTTTGTTTACAGATGAATTACATGAAAAAGAAATCCTTGAAGCAACATCTAAAGAAATCGTGTTTGAGACGTTTCCGAACATTTTAAATCAAACAATTCATGGGAACTGGTCACTTCCCAGCATGCTGATGGAGGTACAGAAAGACTTTGGCCACACTCATCACGATGGAATAGAACACAATGCCATAGACAGACTAGCCAAAATGGCCAAAATTCCTTGGCCGGAAGTCGCAAATGGGACCGATTTCGGCCTTGACCTTGGGACATTACTAGGTCACGAGCACCACCTCCACGATCATACTCACGACCATAGTGATTTCCACTTGCATTCCAGGAGAAAAAGAGGGGCTGGGGCCAACCACAAGCACGACATGTTCCAGACGGACTCGGCCAAGTACCGCCATTATATGTTGCATGAGCTAACGCACGCATTCCATCTCGGCTCCATGGTGATACTCACGTTCCTCGTTCTAGTTACCTACTTCAAGATATTCATAATGGGAAAGAAATTTCTGCATCACAAAATTGAGGTAAATATTTACTTAATAAAAAGTAAACTACTTTTTGTGACTTTAAGTTCTAAAAGTACCTATATCTTAGGAACCAAAATAGATTGCATAATTCAGTGTTAAATGAACCCTGCCTATAACTTACAGTTAAGACAAATTTTATCTTTTCTCAACGAACGTTTATTTCTTTACATGACGAGAAGTATCACAGAAACAATAAAAGAGACTAAATAAGTGACTCGTGTATTGTGATTAGAGTATTGGCTTCTGTTTTATTGTGATATATTTTGCCGCAAGATAAAATTCATGTTGCATATCTTTTATAGTCAAAAATAATCCATTTTGGTTTTCTTCAAATGCGTTTTTTCCTGAATTGTCTGAATCTGTTACAGATATTAATATACACATTCTCTTTTGGTTATTTTTCAATACACTATGAATATTACAGGTTTTCGACGCTTTTGTCATCACGGTTTCCTGGGCACTTGATCTGGTGTTCTGGGAAGGACTCTGGGCTCATCCCGAGGATGAGGCTGCCAATATCATGATTTTCATTTTGCCCTGGAGAGTTATCAGGATAGTCAACAGTAAGAAATTTTGTGTTGTCTAACGTCAGTACCTTAATGAATTTAAAGTCCACAGAGCGGTTGCTAAGCGAATAGGGTCGATACTTTATCTATTTACTTGACTGTTTCCGTCAAATTTGTAAGAATATCACGGACTTGATCATCTAAGCAGAATAAAGGCTACGTTTGAATGAAAATTATATTAATTAGGTGCTTTATGGCAGTTCTTGAGTTTAAAAAAAATGTGCCGAATATCTTTTGTTAGTTTCGAGAACGAAAGAGAGCGTAATAATTTGAGTCACGTGACAAATATAAAAACACTTGCACTCACAAATTGTATTCAGTTATGACAAGTGGCCGACACTGTATGAAATATGGAGACTGTATCCGATATAGTCATAAAGTCACTTCATTTTTGACAGGTTAGACTTTCAAGGTTGTTGGTAGCTTCAGTACAGAAAGAACATGTGCCATATTACCTACTTAAAATCTTCTTTCCTTCACGAAGCAGATTATCAGTAGATTAGGAAGACAAAAACAAGGCATATAAACTGCCAACAAAAGTCAAAATTCCCCGTTTCCAAAAACGTCGTTAACAATTTTGCGTCTCTTGATCCGTTTATATTTTTACGGTTTATTTTTATAAAACCAAAAAAAAATCTTAGTGATTTATACTTACACAGAAAAACAGTAATTGTCTAAACATTACAAATAATGTCTGGAACACAAATGTATCAAATGTGTATTGTAAAGTGAATAAATTGTTGTTCATATGGCAGGCTTAGACTGTACAAGAACGGTAAACAGCCTGTAAGTCTGAATGGCAGTAAATATAAATGACAGGTTTAAGAGAATTTGCCAACAAATGTTTCATATTTGTCTACGGCCATTTCTTTAAATTTCTGAGATAGTCTGGGACAACCCTTGTATTAATTGTAAAGTTCAATCTTGAATTGATCATCGTCAGACACCGTATCTCATTTACGAGATTTATATATCGGTATCCTAGAGCGGCAAGTATACATCGGTATCCTAAAGCGGCAAGTATATATCGGAATCATAAAGCGGCAAGTATATATGGGGAACCTAACGCGGGAAGTTTACATGGACTGGGCCGTCGCCCTGTTTCCGAATATAATTTTTAGAAATTGTCTATTGTTTGCTTTTTTGGCAGTTAAACTACTATTAAACATTAGTCTTCTCCGTGTTAAACAACCTTCTCCGTGTTAGATTGTATCATTCTTCATTTTGCGTCAATGTCATCAGTTACACTTTAATTGCATGGTGTTTATCGAGTGAGTAATATAAAACATTAGAACGTTTGACAGAAAACATTTAAGAAAGCGTGTAACCTAATGGAGAATAGTTTTCCAGTGACCAAACATGGTGATATATCGGCTCGAATATTAAGTCAGATTCTAAATAAAAACAAAACGGGGAAAAAACAACCTGACATTATCAGCATTAACAAGAAATGAGAAAAAATGATACACTTTATATTATTCAGTCATATTTAGTAACAAGGTGCCAAAAATAGTCTGTGATATATAAATGACAAAAAAATGAGAAACATAGAATGAAATATTAACTACATTAAAAGTTACGACCTCTCGAACTACTTTATTTTCGATGTAGCAGATGTGGTCCATTCCAATTACCATAAAACGAATTACGAAAGATTAAAATTCGGTTGAGGTATTGCATGCAACTGAAGAAGGCAGAACAATAGTTTCAGTCTCAGCCCTCGTGTTTCAGGTGTTTGTTAGCTACAGCTTGTCTGTTTATCTTCAGGTTTCGTGCTGGTCATACAGGGGCGGGATCTTCTTCAGTTGAAGATTGTCAAGCAGCAATATAGAGGCTCTGTGAAAAGAGCGAACGACTTGAAGATGAAAGTAGAATTATATCGGGTAAGTACGGAACTATCTTGGCCATTTTGCAATAAAGACACCTCTATTTTTTAAGGTGGTTCCTTCACACATCTTGTTTATCATCTATTGGCAAATTGCCAATAATCAGTTTACACAAACCGGAAACTACGATCATAGCATATATAACATTGAGCTAACACACTTTCCGAGACAATAAAAAGAAATCCGTTTTGCAGCTAGGGACATTGAAATACCAGTGATGTTCTTGTCTTGCTGTATCTGGGTTTAAAAAACGAGACAAGTAAACTGCTCTGTAGGTTTTAAAAGGTCAGTAGGCTGTATACAATATGTACACGGAAATGTGTTCAAAATGTGTCCGGTGTTTTACATTCATAATATACAGAGGCTTATTCTCGCGCACCACTAAGCCTTAAACTATAAAATACAGAAAAAAACACTGCGGAATGTACTGGTCACATTTCTGTGTAGTGTTACTCATAAAAGACGACATTATCCAAGTTTATGGTTTAGCACGGCATAATTAAGGTCAGTGAATACCTGTGAAAAAAATGTGCAGTCGATCCTGGTCTGTTGAAATTATCGGGACTTCATATGGTATTCAAAGCAGTCAGTGAGCATATTATGACAATAAATAGCGACCTCTAAGTCACATTTCATGCATTGACAAAGAAATCTAGCTTTATTAATCTAAAGTCTTTTATGTCAGAAAACTCTAGACTACATTCGACGTGTAATTTCCGTATTTCATATGGACAAGAATTAATTATGTATGGACAGTTAGCTGGTACCTTAAGTTAATGACAGTTTATCACCTCTTAAAACATATATAGATTGATCACAGGCATACTATGATTGGTTGTTATTTAATGTCTCATTTTATTGTTTAACGCCACAAAATGGTCATCGGTAACGCTTTTTTTATGATATCTTATACATTTTTGTCCGCACATGGCCTAACTGTACCCTGAAGCACTCTTTGATTTTAGCAAGATACTTCGTTTCTATTTATTTATTTCTTTACTTGGATTTCCTCCTTGCAAAATACTTTATAGATTAAAAAGCCAAGTTTTTTACAGTTAGGCATAGTCTTTCAAAGATATGAATTATAAAAAAATCCATCCATCCATGACTGGCATACCATAATTGTAACATACAACATACTGCTTTAAGGTTGTTGGACAGAGTAGGTCCTTATCGCAACTCTGTGTGGACTATCTGCATTATATACTAATTACTGCTGTAATTTTAATAATCATTACCTAAAACCTGCCAAAAAACGAGAATTGTATGAAACTGAAAAGAGCCGAAATCAGAAATTGAGACCCATTGGACCAAGTAGCAAATTAAAGTTATCATAACTGGAGTTCTTTAAGCTGCTAAACAGAAATCAGTAATTCGCGCGATTGGAATTTTTAGCTTTAATAAAAAATAAAATGTTGGTAATATGAAACATAGAAACATAATTGTAATCGCTATTTGCGTCAAAGCCAGTTACTTACGTAGGAGAACATTTTAAAGAACAACTTGAAATATGAAAATAAATTAACATACTTATTTTGATTTGAATTATGATGTAGGATATAAGGACAGTTGTTGTTACTAAATTTAGACATATTTTTGTCTCAACAAACATTTTAGTGAACAACTGTGCCATGTCAAAAACACTTGAAATAAACATCGGACGGTTTTCGTTCTTGGCGTATGTCATGTCTTATCTACGTGACCTTGTTAACTCACCTTCAGTGTTACATGTAGTTAATTTCTTTCTTTTTTTGTATACGAAACTGAGAGTTGCTTTAAGAATGTCGCCGCTTGGATGTGTCTGAGGCGGTAGTTGACAATTAAGTAATCGTTATAAATTGAAAAAAAAGAAAATGAAAAAAAACACAGATTCACACAAAAACAAAACAACAACAACAAAACAATAACAGAGAACAAGCACACACACAAAAAAAAACAAAGACAGGAAGAGTCATTTCTGTATCAACATACCCAAGGAGATCAGTCAGTAAATAGGATGCACATCAATTTGTTAGTTTAATGATTGAGTCTGACGATGCTAGCCTTTCTTGAGTAAAAACAAAATGGTGCTACGTGTGTAAGCAGATGTTAGATTTTCTTATAAACTTTTATTACTAGAACCTTTAATGTTTTGTTTTTAACGTGACGTTTCTGTTTTCATCATGCCTCAATGCCATTTTTATCATAACAGGTTGAGGTGAAGAACTTGCATTCCCTTTGCAAAAGAAAAGGAGCCAGTGAAAAGGAGATTCAATCCTGTGCTGCAAATGGCGGTAAGCTTTTACACAGCTCTTTAATTTTAAAAAAATGCATTTTTAAGAAGCGGTTTATTAAAGAAGACTTCCCAGTCTCATAAAGTACCAAAAAAGGAAATAATGGTACTTAGATAAATGCAATATTAAAGAAGAGATAAATTTTTAACATAACTATGGTATTTGCTTTTATTTACACTATTAGTGTTATCAATCTGTCAAATTCGTGTCGTGTCAAAAGTGTAGAAAACTCTTGTGGCTATAAAACATTGACACCTGATTATTAAATGTTATTGTAATTGTTGTTGTTACAGCTGGGCGCAGAAGACGTAGTAGCTTGTTGCCGGTCCTCAACCGCCTGGCATCGCTTGGTTTGTCTGTGAACAGTCAGACAGACTTGACGAAAGCCACGTATGAACCCGAGCCTCCAACCCCTGCTGACTCGGACGACGAGCTTGATTCTACATACGTACCTTCATTTAGTCGAATGAGTAGCGTCAGCTTAGATGACTTTAATCTTGGACGAACGGTGTCGAATAGCACCGCATCTACACTTCCGTTGAGTCCGAAACAAAGTGTAAATTCAAATTACAGCACGGGAGAAGACAATCCGGTTTTTGAAGACGTAATTAGCCAAAACCCAAACGGAGATATTGAGGTACTTTCACATCAATAAGTTTACTGCTTTTTTAAATACAGATGCGTAAAGCAACTAAATAATAAAATGTACGTGTAATCCGTTACGTCAGAATAACGATGACCTTTTCATAAGCGACCTAGATAATAATCTTACATGTCAAAGATAATTTTTTATGCTTGGCAAAAACTTTGCAAGACGTCTTTCTAATATTATTTATTCTATGTTACAATCTTTGCAGGGTGTTGATACGAAGCTGTAAGTGACTGCTGCCATGGTAACAGTAAATTCCCGGTATATTACTTGTATTCCGTTTGTTTCGACGAGAGAAAAGCTGATCGACATGTACTGTATTGGGACACTTTTTACAGCCATCTGATTGACTGGCAGCCTCTCTCGTCTGCACTTTTTTGTAGCCAGTATTTTATCAAAAAGAAGTTGACATAGTAACATTTTGTCAATAGATTGCGTACCTCGTGGATGGATTTCGAACAGCAGCGTTACAGAACGCGGACTCGCTGGTCGTAACGTGAGGAATAATGAGTCACGTGATACTATTTATACAGGGATAGAGCCATGAATGGCATAAAACAATCAGGTTTTTAAGGATTTTTCCCTAAGAGCTAGCCTTATGAATTAGCTTTCTTACCTAGTCCGAATATTATATGAAAAAAAAGTTAAATATGTTATTTTTTGTAATGGCTTACACTGTTCATGTGCTAAACTGTTACGTTTCTGCTTGTTTTCAATGATGCTTTGAACGTTGTCTGTTAAAAAAAGGGAGAAATGTCTCCTCAGAAGCCATGTAGCTTCTACAGCATAAAGTAACGAAATCTATTCAATAAGTTTTGATTAAATAGAAATAAAACCTAATAATAATAAGTAATGTAAACTTCTTATGTGTAAGTGGTTTTTTATCAATTGTGTTAATAAAGTTAAATAGAATAACAAAAAAAAACAACGCACGAGTTACATGACTATATATTATATATTATTTAGGCAATAGTTCCGTTAATTGTTGACAAAATTGTAGACTTTCTTTCAATATGAATATCGCGGTTTAGCTCTCTCTAGACAATAATAAAAAGAAAAATGACTTGTTATACATTCTGTTATTGATATTCTACATAAATCTGTGATATGAATATATTTTGCGTATAAATGTAGTATGTTGAACTGTAGTATATATATTGCAGATTTGTAAATATGCGTCAGAAAGGTTTCTAGTAAAACATATATTATACTAAAGCAAATACTTTAAAACAGTTATACATTGCTTACAATAGTCAACACTTCTTCCAGACCAAAAAAAAAAAAAACAAACACACTCCCTTTAGCGTTTTGAGATTTTCATTTAGACCGAAAGTTATTCTTACGTTTGAAAGTGGACTAAAACCTTTACAACCAGACGGGATACATATTAACTAGAAAGCTATCTTTGGCTGCCATTTGATTCTTGAAACCACAGCAGCAGAAATGAGAAGATATACAAGACAGTGTAAGAATGCGTACCGGTCTAGAATTTTAACATGTTGCTCATTTTGTTACTTTATCTTGTGTTTTGAATTCTTTGTGTAATCTTTTTTGCGCGATTCTGTTGTTAAGGTAAATATTGCATTTGATTTTATGAATGTGTAGGTATTTTAACTTTTTTCTTTGCTTTGTATATTCGTGTGAGAAAACTTACAATATTTTATTTTTCTTGCTTGTTTTCTTCATATTTACTCATCATCATTATCATTTTTATCATTTTAGTCAGTATTGTATCTTTTTACTTGAGGCGGTACTCAAAGAGGCGGTACTCCGGGGAGGAGACTGGTCATCGTTTTTACACTACGTAAATTATTTATGAATGAAACGAGATCTTTGAAATAAACAGCCTAGAACATAATATGAAGTTTTGGATATCTGATGTTTAGATCTTTTTTATGCCTTTTTCATACAGACTTTTACATGTAGACAGGATCACGTATAAGTCTGACGTATAAGTTTCTTTTTTACCATTCCGTACCTTACGTTAATCAAGTCGACGTAATGGCGTAAATATTGACAAGGGAAGTAACTATTACAAGTAAACTTGAAAGAATGTAACTTGATTACTTAAACATGTCAAATTGAAAGAATATATATTCTAGCCAGGTACCTGTGTATAAAATTGTATCATTCATACATCGATAACATCATTAGGTCATTTTGTCATTAGGTGGATTTTAGTATTTGTGAATACTTCGTATGATTTATTTCGTATTAATCGAAATGGTATTTATTTTTCTTCAACAAATTTGTTGGATATTTAAATGAAGAATAAAATTGATAAAATGTACAGAAAAGGCTTTGTCGTTGATTTATTTAAGATCTTTTCCGTGTTTGCCGTCTGAATATATGAAACATTTATACTTTGTTTAGCCACTGCATGTGATCGACAGAAAATGATAACCCAGTTAGCATCACAACAGTGGTCGGTAAACGGCCTCAGGTAAAAAGCATTATTCTACAAGTAACAGTGACAACCATACAAAACAGAACACATAAATATGTTTAGACTTCTATTCAGTTGGTGTCAAAGATACACATCTTCATATAAATCCACACGCATACATGTATTAGGAAATGTGCGGTAACTATGCTCTTGAAAACAAAGGGAGACAATAGGAAGTGTTTTTTTTTTCATTCAGACATTCCAGATTGCTAAGTTCAGTGGCGATGTATGGTAAACCTGTGTGGCAGTAATGACAGGTTGTTGTCATATTTGGGCCGCCGGCTGAGAAAAGGGCCCTTAGGACATAATTTTTCAAAATTTACTTTTTTTTATTTTTTACTAGTTTGAACCCTTCTGAATGTAAAAGTATAGGTTATATATGTGTAATGGCAATAGTTAACGTCTAACAGTGTTTTGCAATATGTACCTGTACAGCTCAACAACGAAGACGTTGTGACGTGACGTCATGTTTTATAGTGAGGATATGTCATAATCAAATATCATGACTTTGGGATATATTAAATCAAGATGTTGGGTTAAATGTATGTATATGAAGTCGGGAGATTTGGTTAAATGTATCGTTTTAATCATTGGTGTTGGAGGACCAGGTTTAAATATATATTTAATTTCTTTCTACTAAAAGAGAAGTTAGGTAACAGAACACAGTTATTGAAGGTTGGTTTAATTATAAATCATATTCCTCAACAATGCACAACATAAATAAATAATTCATAGACATTCATTTATTTATTTATTTGTTTATTTATTTATTTACTGAAGTCTCAGTAAAATATAATATAACCGTTTTATGACAAACCCTACCTTAATGATATTGTATAATTACTGCATTATACAAAGTTGATCATACTGAAAAAAATCATCGTTTTCTCTTGTATTTAATCATACCCTAGAGACTTGTATTACTATGTAGCAAATACGTAAAGCAATAGGAAACAAATGTTATGATAATAAAGTAAAAATGCAACTCCTGTTGCTATGGCAACCGAAATTCAAAGCAACCGAAAGCCCAAAGATATCGACCAACATAGCTAAAATGTAAACCAAAACAAGCAAAAATTACACAAATTAATCAATATGAAATAAAATGCTTTCAAACTGTTCTTCAATATCTAATTGAATGATATCTGACTTGTGATAAACTTAATTTGTTGCGACAGTGAGAACCTAAATACATACTTTGTATAATGACGTCATACTAGTTTCATGACGTTCTTGACGTCATGTTATTATTATATAAAATGAAAAACGCGTTTAGTGCTTTACTAAAAACGTTATATAGCTCATGACTTAGTGGAGATAACTTCTTCAAATTTCATATGTAAGTGGTAAAGCTTTCTCTTTATGACAAGTGTGTTACCTTAATTTATATTCCGTCAATAAAGTAGAATTTGTCATGGAACAACTACACAAGATTTAATTAACAACTTTCTAGATTTTAACTGTAGTGTGTTTAACAACATGTGTGAATTAAAAAATTGAATACCCGAGTACTACATATTATAGTTTATATTTCAGAAATATTCCTGTGATAAAGAATTTGCTCTGGTATGTCCAGTATGATATAGGTAGTCAAACACATAATTTATTCCTCATGAGAAGGTTTGGGCACAGATGGTCTAGGACAGGTAGTGTCTTTGTGTGGAATGTGGACAAACTGTCTCAAGTTGTCATAGAGATACCAGGCTCTTTTGGCAGACAGTCCACCACATTCTAATCTTGGTGGAAGCATTCCAACCTCAACATGTTTTCCTTTTTTCAACAGACAAATTTCTTTCTCAACAGAATGCACATTTTCACGTACAAAGACACTACCTGGATGTAATGATGTAAATCTGAAATGTTGGTAGTTCTGAATTTGAGGTACTGGCCTAAAAAGAGCCTTAAGAAAAGTTTTCCAGTCTCTCCATATCCATGATGTATTTTGACCACCTGTATCATACTGGACAACACTTGCATATTTTGTTGACTTAGCTATTACATTTGAAACATCTGAAACACAATCAATGTCATGTCTTCTGAGACTTTTCCTACCTAAACCAAACATCCCATCAACTAGGCAGCGTGCATGGTATGGCTTCATGAAATGAAGATAAATTTCTTCATGAAGACCATTTAAAATTCTCCAGGACAAATAGCCAGTCATAATTTGATTTTTATTTTGGCCACCACAGTTATCAGCATTTAAACAGCACCTTTTCTCACCTTCAGACAAATATGCAAAATAATGGTCAAGCATTGAAATTACAGCATTTGAGCTATGACCCTGAGCCCCATCTGTTCCAATACAATTTTCTTCTGAATATATATAGTTTGTCTGTTCATTTCTCCCATCATTGCAGACCCCAAACCACATGCACTTAAGTGGACTTTTGTAATATAGTGGTCCTTCCTGTCTAACATGAGATGGCACTAAGACACTGTTAGCAAAGTCAAATGTATAATGTACATAGTATAAATTCTGTGAACAGGGTCCTGGATTTTGAACTTTCTGGTGATCCTGTAGTTCATCTGTTGCTTTTTTACACTGTTGTTTATAAAAGTCTCTCTCTGTTTGGGCTCCATGGAGATGATCAGTTAGATCCTGGGCGATTTTCAATCTCTCAGCCTCAGTATTAAATCTCTAAAATAAAAATTGATTTTTTCATAATACAAATTATAAAGAATGAGTTTACATTGATGAAGTAACTGCTCTAACCTTACACAAGTTGGTATGCCATCAGTTAATTAATATAACAGTAAGCCTAATTTGTATCATATCATAAAATAAAATTTACTAAAAACATAAATAAGTGCATATTTATAGTTCTCATGGTTCTATAGTCATGAAATAAATAGCAAGTTAAATGTATGATTGGTAAATTTCAACAATAAACTGCAACTGAAATAACATATTATGCCAGAGGTTTTAAATGTAAGCAAGCCATCTGGCTGTTCCAAGTTGAAAATTTCTGTTTAGATTTATTATGGACACATTTTTTTTTCAATATTTGATATCATATACTACTATAATACAGATCTGAGATCTAAACTTACAGTTTTCACTTTGTCTTGGAATTCCTCACATATAGGGCAGACATCAGTTCTGTTATCCATGAATGTGATGTGTGGTACACACTGGTGCCATATTCTTCTGTATCAAGATACATTTATTAATTAAAGACAAAGTAATAACTGTCAAAAAAGGAGAAAATATTAAGTGAGGGGACACTCTTTTAGGTGGTTTTGTTCCCAACTAGACATTGTGCATACAAACATGTACTTCTGATATGAAAGTGTCTCTTTATATACATTTAATGAGTTTAAAAGATCCTGTTATGAAATTTTAATTAAAATTTCAAACAACTTCTTGAAAAAATTTAACATATTTTAGAAGTATTAACAGTAAATTTATGGAATATAAAATCTAACATTCTTGCATGCAGCTATAATAAAAGGAAAAGTAGTTTTACAGTTATACCTAAATGTGGTCTCTGATAGAATTCTAACAGCCATTTCCTGGCATGATGTCTCATATTCCTTGTGAACTGATACATAGGTACAGGATCTTGGGAGATAGACAGGGGGAGCATCATCTCTTCCTCTTTTGGCAGCTGGTTGTGGCATACCATACCTCTGTGAGTACCTAATTAAAATACATTTGTATAAAATTTAAGAAATGACATAACTTGAAAGTATAATCAATAAATTTTCTGTCAACACAGTCATGTGTTCATCAACAAAGTAATCACTTATTTTATTGCAAAAAGTAAGATATGAAAGCATACAAATGTAGCAAATATATTTTAAAATAAGGTTAATATTTTTTAACTCATGTATTCATCAACAACTAGAACCATTTAGTTTGATTAAATAATGAATATATAATGCATATTGTGCACATAATTTGGAATGCAATGACTTTTTTCAATTATAAAACATGCATATATTTTATAATTGTTTGGCTTCAGTGACAAATTACAATGAACAACATCAAGCATTTAATCTGACCTTTAACTGTTATTAACATTTTCATTGCAACCTGTCAATGCAAGGCATGGGGATAAATACTTTAAAATATATATTTATTAAAAATTGGAATATTAAAATAATATGGAGGAATGTCAAGGGTTTTATACCTATGCATATTAATGTCTCTCTTTTAGGTTCATCAAATAAAAATGACTTCCTGTAGGGCATCTCATTGATTTCTGTTTATAATTATACTTAATCACAAACAAAATATGTTTTTTTTTAAGATATAAAATGAAATTGGCAAACTACAACTCACTAATTTTATAAAATTAAATTTTAAATAATGGCACACATTTTTACAAACTTACCCTTCTAAGAAGCTGACAACTCTCCTAGCATCCTCATAAGTCACTGCATGTTTTGGTCTCCTGTTTGCATTTCCATGGGTCCTTGGAACTATTCCATATGTTTTCATGTGTTTTTTAAGATTTTTGAGGTATCTATCTCCTACTCCATTTACATAAAGGAAGCATTCTTTACAGACATCAGTATTATTATACTGGTAATTGAACTTATGTCTTTTCCTTTCACCTGTCCTGGTTTTATTACCCTGACTTACACCACAAGCCTGCAACTGCCCCATTATTAGCATATCTTTACACTCCTTTTCCATTTCTTTCATGTTGAGTCTGTGTTCATGTATACTCTGACTATTAAACTGCAATAAACATTTCTTTGAACACTGAGAAACACATTGATCATTTTGTACTGGTACCCCAAGTGGATCCTCACAATCCAATTCTACAGCTGGTGATGTGGGTGGGGTACGACATTTCAACCCGCTCTCAGATTCTTTTAACACAAAATCATTAATTCTAGATATTATCAGAGGAGAAGTGATTAAAGGTGAATCAATGTCTTCACTGTCTGAAAAATCACAATAGCTGTCTTCTACCGGAGTTGTTCGGGAAAGTTGTGCACATGAACTTGATGAACATTTACCGGTACTTTCATTTCCAGAGACGGATTCCACTGTGAGAGTTTGTAAATAATCACCAAGATCCTCATCTAACTGTCTTTGAAGGTCATGGTTAGAACACTCTATATTTAAACTTACTGGAACTGCCATAACGACAATTTAACAATCCTCGATAAAAGATTTATACCATGATAAATACAGATAAAATGTATCGGCTGCTGCTACTAATGTAAACATTATGGCGCCACCTTTTGCATTTCCGTGTCGGGTTTATTTTATAATTATTTGCAAAAAGAAAAACTGTGTTTATGTAATTTAGTAACATAAATGCAAAGCAGTTTAAAAAAGTTGAATTCAAACAATATTTAATATTTTATTACATTGTTGTTATGAAAAGTTTGCCAAAGTCTGGTAGAGATTATTGGAAAAGTGGAAATTCCATAACGTCATCATTTTATCTGTGTCACGCAAAACTATTAATAGATGTCGTAAGGGCCCTTTTCTCAGCCGGCGGCCCATTTCAGTTTTATTGTCACTATTCTGACACATGTTTACGAGCAACTCGGAGTGTTTTGACGGTACATGTAAAATTTACCAAATGGAAATCAGACATTCATTACTAACAATTCACACAATACCATCCTAACTGCTACACAAATCGACGGAACATACGATAGTTTAAATGATCCTAGATTTTTCGTGCGATACAAACACGAAAAATTTGGAATAAATTAGAAAAGTTTTTGTTGATAGTTGACAGATGCAGCGGATGTACTGATGAAATATGTCAGGTTTTTGGATACATTGCCCACTAAACATGCTACTAGCAATAATAATTCATGTCTGTTTATAACAATTGCTATGTGCAACTGAAGAATGTACAACTTAACGATATCATTTTATATGTAGTCAAAAAGCGATAGCGCGAGTTTTTATCTAGGTGTATTAGCGATTTGAATGTTTTTGAGACATCTTCGCTGAAAAATACGCTATCCATTTTCTTTGAATACATGTACTCGTATAAAAGAAAGGTAGGCTGGGATAAAAATGTAAAAACTTGATGCTGTATACATGTGTATCATGGACTATCAGTTTTTATTATACGCCAAGGATTTCATAACACTTTATTGAATACCTTTGCCAAACCCTGACATGCCGAACCACTGTGCTGGAAAAAACTAGTGCGAACAGAACAGATGTCGATTTGATTTTAGTTGAACTCATTTAGTCCATTTGCTGTTATTGTTTGTTTGTTTGTTGTTACCTAATCATTTGCCCAGTTCTTGCTTGTTTCAACACAATGTCTGTGAACTGTGTTTTTATGCAATGTTTGTCTCATGTGTTTTACATGTATGTAGCCCAGGAATAGCTAAAGTCAATTGAACGGCAAACTTTATTTATAATAGAAGTTTCAAAACATCTCTTTGAATTGTCAGTTTACGCATTTTCTGCATTTTTCATGTTTTTCAGCTATTTTCATAAGAAAACTAAAGCAAATATAATTAAACAGTTTTACTACATATGGGTATGGAATGCAGTTTTCGTCAGGGGAAGTAAATCTGCCTGTGGATAGGTATATTCGGTCAAAATTGGGAACATGTTCTACTGGATGTAGCCACAGAAAAATACACCTCACCCGTAAACTTCTGTGTTTTTCGCAGTTTTCGTAGAAACTGTCTATCCTAATACCGTCCCGCCGAGGCGGGCCGGAACAATTGTTAGCTTAACTGCAATAATTGGAGAGCTCATCAGACCTCTCCACAGTGTTGGCTTTAATTGCTGGCGGCATCTATTTTTGCATATCAAATTAAAGTTAATGATCTCATATTAAGCCTAAAATCATGAAAACCAGTCTACAAAGATAGTTATGCGCATGCTCCGAATCATAATACGAATTTATTTAAACGAAACCAAAATTTAACATCGGGTCAAAACGGCCCATGGTTTAAACGGCCATAATAAAAACGGCCCATTATGAACAGAACGTACAGAATAATTTTGTATTCCCTTAACTAAACACAAAAAATACAATTATAGGGATGCATTTCTTATAATGCATGCTACTTTTTAAAAACTACAATTTCTAAAATGCATTTTTTCTGAGAAACTCATCAGCCTGTTGAACAAATTAATATTTAGCCGCATGGTCATGAAAAAATGGTAAATATTTTTTACGAATTTCAGAGCATTTTTGACAAGTCCATTTATTCGATTTGGATCAAATTTACGCCCTTTTAATATTTAGTTCAGCTTAACAGATACTATCGCTGATTATTTTGTAAAATATTTGGACTAAGAAATGTGTAATAAAAGCTTGAAAAGGAAAACAAAACTTGATAAGCCTAAAAAAGCAGCAGTTTAACATGGGAGTTCTGGCTTCAACAACTACATGTATTGTTGTAAAAGAGGAGGGAGTAAAGCCTTACGGGCTTATAAGAAGATCCTCAAGATTCTACAAGGTATGAAATACATAAGGTTATCTTAATTTGTTTCATTTATTTAAATGATAGATACGCCACTATAAAAACATTTGAAATAACTAAATTATAGTCAGTTTCGGTCATTTTGCCTAATAAGGTATTAACTATTAATAATAGTTAGGTTACTAGTTTTTATAATTTTTTAAGTCACAGAACGTTTAAAAAATTCAAAATGATCTTGGAAACAAGTACATGTAGATTCATTCTTTCAGTGACGACAGCTGCTGACCTCTCTTTTGGCTTACTTTTTAAAGGAAGCCAACTTGTAATAACACTAATGCGGTCGTAAATTAGATAACAAAACGTTTTAATTATGAAAAATTACACAAAAATTGTAAAAATATATTATCAACATGGCTAAATGTTTAATTTGTTTGACTGAGAAAATGATATTGACACTTTTAGCATTCATTTTATTTTTCAATATTTTTTAAATTTTTTTTTGTTGATAGCCTAAACGTAAAGATAGAACGTTCGATCACCACGTGTGTTCAATATTTGCCAAAATCCGAAAACTATACACTTATAGGGCATTCATTTTGTACTGTATCTACACAGATCGTCTTTTTAAAAGATATTTCTGGTGTTCAGTGTCAACACAGATTGCTTGTGACCATTTCTCAGGTACAGGGAAAGAAAAAAACATATATTAACATTTATAACTGTCCCAAATGCATCTGATTTGTTAGTACTTCATTACGTAATACTTTGCCATTACATGTTTTACTGTTATATTATGACAAACTAGCCTATACTTCAAAGCACACATCACTAGTTATTACAATGTTTGACAAATTTTATTACTTAAAGTTGTGATGGTTATGTATTATTTTGACAACTTTACACTTTGTGTCCTCACTTGCCTTTATGGTATTCATTGCCTTGAAGTTTTGCTTGATGTGCAAACATGGCGAAATACAAAGCTTCAACAAAACGAAACAACATATACATGTATACACAACAATATTTAATCTTTTCCGAACCCTGTTTAAAGTTTTATATCGGTATTTTTCTATATAGCTGCACAACCATATTTCGCCTACACATCAGGATTAAGTGGATTAATTGAGTTTAACGCCCACTAACGGTTAGTGATATCGGGCAGACAGTTTACCTAACCATCTTCCATGGGAAGGACCAGTACTGAACTCCGTCAGTTAGCTCTTTTCAATGATGAAGATTATTTGACTTATATTATCTGAATCTTTGTTATCGAGGAGAAAATCTGTATGAATAATTCTGACGCGTATTTTAAAGCGTCACAAATCACGTTAGTACTTGGAAATAAACCCCATCTTGAAATATTAGTCTATCATTTAAATGCATTAAGTTCTGGAGAGCCCGGTCCCCCAGGCAATTAAACCAGACACAAAGTGTTTTTCTAGATGTTACTCTAGACGAAGGCACTGTGCAATATCTCAGCCGCTTAATGGATACGAGAGATAAAAATGCTTCTTTCTCTCACAAGTGATTGCCTCTTTCATGCATGATAATTGCTTTCAGACGAACATTGATAGATCGTAAAAACTTGCACTACAATCAAGTTAAAATCAGTAATTTTAAGATGTAGAATCTCTTTCCTGAAGGCAATATTATTGTTTTACAGTTTCAATTTGGTATTCATACTCTAGTGAGTTGATTTTAACAATTACAATTTATAGGTATTAAATATACATTATTTTTTTATTGGATATACAATTTGCAATCTGAAGTAAGACTGCATGCAGAAAAAAAATCCTACTTAGATGTACAAAACTTGTTATTGGTCAAGATTTTATATCTCGTAGAATGACGAAATATGGCCATTTCGACAAATCTAGAAATGATAGCACAAAGGGAGTTTATTTATAGAACTATGTATTTACGAGTTCAAAATAAATCAGTTTACTGCTAGAGGCATGTGACACTAGCCTTCGACTTAGCAAACAATACCTAAAGGCGAATCAATGGTCAAGTGGTCACGTACAAGAATTCTTATCAAGGGATTTCAGTCTCCATCTCCACCATTAACTACTAATTTTCTCCGGATGAGACACTAAACAAAGGTCCCATGGATCAATGCTATATACTGAGCATGAGAAGACCAGGGGTGTTCCTGCTATGAGGTTCTTTCTACATCTTGGGGTATCACAATCTGAAATGAGTAAATTTTTCATGAGTGTCGGTTATAGGGGCAACCGGAATCGAATCTGAAATAAATAATGTGTTCATGGGTGTTGGTTGTATGGGTAAATGGATCCGATTATAAACAAACAATGGACTATTTTCAGGACGCACCTATTTCTTTGACTTACATCGATATTCAAATCTAGCATCTGCGAAGGAACTAGAGGTAGGCGTTTAGATGCTGAAATATTACAGTTGAATACAAGATGACCTTTTTGAAACATAGAAGATATAAGTTATTCATACATTATTTAAGAAAAATAAGACATTGAACAGAAAACGCTTCTGCTAATGGTTACATTTAAAGTTTTATATGGTCAAAAGGGTCATTAACAACCAGGTCTTATTAACTGAGTTTTTCTTTCTTTTGTAATCTTCTTAATTCAAAAGTATCCATTTTGTCGCCAATTTGCATGAGCATTAATCAAGATCTGAATTCATGATGCACCCTTAACATAGAATATTTCTAACGTATAACATTAACCAAGTCTGAAGGTCATACAAGATTCATATGACATTTTAACATGTATGTCTATATAAAGGAAATTAAGTCATACTTTCGGCTATATATTTTACAATGTTATGACAAGTTTAGTGCAAGTCTGTATGACAGTTTCATAAATGGTGAATACTGTGACAGGTTATTATACCCCCCGCAAACGGTGTCTGGCAATTAGCCTGTCTGTCCGGTCGACGACCGGAGTAAAAAAGTATTTTTATCCCCATAGAATCAAGACTTCCGGTTGTTATTTGTTTTTAGAAAAAGTAACACATTTTTGAATATTTATGACCCTCCTCCTTATGAGAAACTAGCACCTCTTATGCAATGTATGTATAAATGTGAGTCCCTTTGACAACAAAGTTTGACACTACTACTGATGCTGTGACTTCTGCTGTTATGACTACTGCTGATGGTTTGACGTCTGATACTGTGGCTTCTGCTGTTGTGACCACTGCTGATGCTGTGACTTCTGCTGTTGTGACTACTGCTGATGGTGTGACGTCTGATGCTGTAACTTCTGCTGTTGTGACTACTACTGATGCTGTGACTTCTGCTGTTGTGACTACTGCTGATGGTGTGACGTCTGATGCTGTGACTTCTGCTGCTGCGACTCCTGCTTTTGTGATTACTGCTGATGCTTTGACTTCTGCTACTACAACTGTTGCTGCTGTGACTGCTGCTGCTGCTGTGCCTACAGCTGATGTTTTGACTTCTGCTGCTGTGACTACTGCTGCTGCAACTTCTGCTGTTACAAATGCTGCTGCTGCGACTTCTGTTGTTGTTCCTACTGCTGATGCTGTGACTTCTGTTATAATAGTAATAATGATAATAATAGTAGCATCTTTATTTAAAGAAGGTGACATATTAAGGTTATACATGAAACATACATAACATACATGGACCTTATTTACAATATGGCCTTCTTAAACAATAAACACCGAATATAATACATGTACATGTTAATTATGCATTTAAGCTTCACACATACACAATACACATCGACAGAAACTCAAAATTATATTCATTATATAATATTAATTAACAATAGACCCTTCCCGCTAAAACATAAACCAATATGTAAGGCAAAGTGGAATCAGCAAAATGCAATTATTTAGTAGTGCACATTCATAATATATCGGTTAAACATTTCATTCACGCAAATATAAATGAACATGGTAATATCAAACATCTTATTTGTCATCTAATATTGTTGATTGCAATAAATGATGCTTGTATCTGTATTTAAATGAGCTAAGAGTCGGAGCCAAACGAATAAAGGTAGGAATATCATTCAAAATTTGAGCACTATTATAGGGTTAACGCACGTTTTTTCGTGTTATAACATCTGCAGAATCCCGAGGGATGGTTGGTCCCCGAGCCCGTAGGGCGATGGCACCAACATATCCCGAGCATTTATGTTTATCCCTAGCATAAAATGATCTAGAAAAGACATGTTTACGAAAAAAAAAATAGAACAGTCGCCTTTGGGTTGTTATGGATACGTGTTTTAAAAGTGCGTTCCAGGGCGACACATGTTTCAACCTGTCGAGCGGCCATCTTGAAACTTAAAAACTGTCGATTAAAAAATATTTGGGAGGAATTCATGTGGATTAACGATTGATAGTATACACTGACGCCTTATCAATAATCATGAATATTTCGTCTACGTTCCGACCTGCAAAGTTACATAAACTGCCGATTTGGGACAAAAAAACGGATCAGCGACCATTATTTACAAAGGCCCTGTAACGCGCATAACTGAATACGGGTAATAACAGCGCGTGAACGCGAGAACTTCCTTGTAAACAAAACGGGCAAAAACAAGCGATTTTATGCTAGAAGCAATGTTAGTACACAAGCAGTCATTTTATCACGCTGGGGATCATTTTACTACTCCTGGGGTTATTTTCCTACTCGTAGTGGAGATTTTTGAGACTCAATGTCATTTTCATGAAAATAATGACCCGATAGTCATTATTATGAGGGATTGAATATTTTCAAGAGGCACTTACTACAACTGCTAGTATTTAGTGTATGCAAATGAACTGCAAATATACACATGGCGAATATTTTCGCGACAAATAGTGTATTACGATGCTCAGTTCATATATACGGTAACCCAACAGTAAAAATATTTTAGCGAAATTTAAACGAAAAATATAAATTTTTAACAAGTATACACTAACTTCATTTCCCATAGTGTTAAGAATATGCACTTCCTACATGATCGTAACTGCACCGTGTTTGTTATCTTAATATGAACGTTCTTTTTGCTACAGTACAGTGGTTTTCCTCTTCATTCCTTTTACAGGGGACATCAGCAATCAAACATTTACCACACCACGTTATAAGAGTAACCTCCCTTCTATCCCATCTCTGCTTAATAAGAGACTTTACAAACATCCCATTTTTCCACAGCGGTTTTCAGAACTTTGAAAAAAAATCTTCTTTGGGCATATGAAATACTTTTCGAGAATCATATTTAGTGCATTTCACTATTCGCACTATCGCTTGTTTAACGTCGCAAGTTTGGGCCCACCTTGGCCGATATAAACAATCAAAAGATGTACACCAGAGTGACACGACGACCACTGACTTTTGACTGAGGCAAGTTTTAACGTCGAGAAATTTCAATCGCCTACACACTGACCTCCTTATCATACAGTGCTAGACCTAAAGTAATCTGGCTTTTCCAGCAAGACTAAAAAATACTTACTTCCGGTTTAATTATATTAGCAACAGACTTAATTAATGAAATGTCAAAAGAACTGTATCATTATTTTGCAGGATTTCAATGTAATATTAATGATAAAAATCGAAAAGTTTTGAATTTAAGCACCGCACAGTGAAGGGTCATCGTACAGTTATTATAAACCATCTTCCAGTGAGTGAAATTATGCAGAGAAATAGTGCTGTTACATGGAAATATTACTACGCATGAAGAGCCGATTCACACACATTGAAATGTTGTATTCAAAACAAAACAGGACTTTATAATCATAGATAATAACATTATCTGAAACATTGTAACGGATTAAGCCGACGATATAACAGATAGGCTTCATAGAACGTATATCAGTTTGAAATTTCCTCTTTCAAACACAAATGAGAGAATTATTAACTTAATTACAATTCATAGCCCCAGAGGAACTCTCCGATTTTCTTCCTACGCAGGCAATAAGTGCTTCTACTTTGAGAGCTTTTGGCTGTCGACAGCAGATGTATTAATACAAGGCGAAAATGAGCATACGAAAGTGCCAAATTGTAACAGAAATATACAGGAAACATTTGTACTAAAACCAGATTAAAAAAAATATATGGGGAAGTAAACTGACTTTGAAGACATTCCACTGTGTTGTATTTAAGCTATATTTATAATGAAGCCCCCTTCGGTTAATTCATGATAATATTTGTGAATAGAATATTTGCCAATGTTATAAATCAAAAGTAAACATTTTTCCCTAAAGAAGAACATAAATACTACCAGTGGCCCAGACTGAGAAAGAAACACATTTTCTAGCAGCCATTGATACATCGACTTGTGAATGATAGGGCTATAGTTCTTTTAGGAACAACTGGACACAAGATATCTTTCGCTACACATGTCTTTAATTTACGCTTCACCAAACACATTACACATTCGGTGTGTGACTGAAACACTATTACATAATTCATTATATCCATTTCTTTTTATATTTTATCTTCAAAAATGTTATCTGCTAAAAAAAGTACGACCTTTTGAACATAAGGTAATGGCCATTTCTAACATCTTCAGTGTTGTAACTTAGTTAAAAAGTAGGGACAACGGTGCTTTTTTTATAAATCCAGCCTAGTTTTTCTTGAAACAGAAAGGAGATCTATTAAAGTGTTTCCTAAACGTATTAAAACTATTCCATTTTGATTCGAAATCAAGTTAAACATTGACTGTACTTTAAGAGTTTCTACATTATTAATTTCAGTGAATTAGAAATAATGCATTGTATGTAAGGAATTAATATCTGTATAGGAAAGTAAAAGCAATTAGACAACAAATGATAAATAAACTTATAATTGAGAAGACAGTTTGGAAGAAGACTTCAGATTTGATATAACTGCTTTTGATAAAATTTCCAGAGCAAAGTTTTCAAAATATGGCAGGGCATGGCTTCAGAACAATACAAATATCTTATCAAACCAACGACAGAAGCCCACTAGACTCGTTTCTAATAATTAGATTTCAGTTGACTGGATATATTTTTATTTTAAATATGTCACGTGTTTTGAGACCATTACACAAAACGATGGAATGCAAAATAGGACCTGAAAGCATTTGATACCAACAAAGGCTAAAAATGGGCATGGTCCGCTATGGGTTTCACAAAGTTTGAGCTTCAGAAAATAACAACAACAACGACGACGACTGAACTTTATTATTATTGGTAACGAAAAGAACTGTTAAATAAACTGACATTACCTACCACAGGAAGTTAAAACGTATCTGTTGTAGGAGAAATTAATTTTCAATTTCGTAATTATTTAAATAGTTTTATATTACTTGACAATAAATAATATTTTATGCACACATAAAATAATTTATGTAATTGGACCCTAATTGTAATATCCAGAACATAACGACTTGTACCAGAATTTATCTAGACGCATAAGTTACGCCTATACCCAATCAAATGATCGCCTTTTATCATGTGATGTTTCTAAACCAATAGATAAGCAGATGGGCCATATTTGTGCTAATTTTGGCGTACGTTGTTTCGTCGCCAATTTTTTGAAATAAAAAAAGTTAAAGGTCCATTTAATACACCGCCGATAAAACATTTACGCATCAGCCCCATTGGCGAATGGGCAAAAATGACGAATCGGTGCATTGTTCTACATACTGATAATGAGGCAGTAGTACATATTATCAATAGGCAGACATGTAAGGTGTCTGCGGTTATGGCCCTTGTTCGTCGATTAGTTTAAGCTAGCATAAAGTATAATATACTAATACGGGCAGAACATATTCCTGGCAAATACAACTTATCACCAGATCTTCTTTCTCGTTTGCAGATCAAGGAATTCAAAGCTCTGGCTCCAAACATGGACAAGGCCCCCACACTGGTCCGTTGGGAATTAGCCAAGCTTCATTGAATAGGGAAGTATACCATCTCCCCGATTCAGCCCTATCTACATATACTAAATGTAGTTATAAAATGCCTTGAATCATTACAAAAATGTTTGCAGTACATTCTATTTCAATTCCCCACTCCTACCGGTTTCTACTGAACAATTTGCCCAATTTATTACAACTTGTCACAAACGGAATCTTAAAGCTTCAACAATAACTTCCTACATTTCAGCAATAAGTTACATCCATAAGCTTCATGGAGTTGTCTCCCCGTCAGAGCCTTTCTTGGTTAAAAAAGTTGTTCCACAGTATTAGGCGTCACAAACAAATAAACGTCGTCCTTTTACTTCTACAAGTTTGGGTCAAATACTGGGATCTCTAGCTTCTATTGATACTGATAGTTACACTCTCAAACTTATGCATGCTATGTTTTTAATTGCATTTTTTGGCTTATTCCGGGTGGGTGAAATAGCCTTTTCATTAAACTCTCCCTAAAATGCCATTAAGCAGGAGGACATTGTTTTCCATTACAAACACGGCAAGGCTTCTCACATCTCGATGCCTATACGCAGTTACAATTATTCACAAAGGCAGACATTTATAGTCCTTTTAAAGAGATTAACCATCAAAATGTTATGTCATGTACATGCTCTATTACGGTATCTAAGAACAGCTCCACCAGGCAATGGTCAGTTATTCAGACATAGCAATGGCCAAGCGGTCTCTACTTATCATTTCAGATCTGTTTTAAGATCATGTGTTGTTGCAAACACTATGGACCCAACTCTCTTCACAGCACATTCATTACCTATCGGTGGAGCAACTCACGCTCACAACTCTAATATGTCTGGCCCACAAATACAAAAAACTGGGTCGTTCGTGTTCCTCTGCCTACTTGAAATATATCCGTCCTACTGCTCTTCAAATACATAATATACAAGAACAAACATGTTGCCCAGTTTACCCTTAAACATATATAATATGACATACATACTTTATCACCAGGTATATGCTTATTTTTGGGATCTGTCGGTCCTAGGCAGCAGATCTAGATTACATCATTATGTTATAGTTGTACCCGTGAACTGACTGCCATTACCACATATCTTTGTATGCTGACGGTTGAAGGCCGCAGTTTTATGTTATTGATCTTTGTAGACGGTACAAGACCTTAAGTTTGTTAAGTGATGTAAAACCACTATAAATTTATATAAAGGTTCAATTTCTGATGCGTATTGTCGTACCAGTATTAGTTATCTTTTTATAACTCTTTGTACTGTGTACATGTTTATATAATATTTGCTCAAAAACTTTGTGTTTACGCAGTTTATGCTGATGGTTTAAGGCCGCAGTTTAATTTTGTTTATTTTTTATGCTGACAGTTCAAGGCTGCAGTTCATTGTAGATTTATATAAAGATTCCATTTCTGCTATGCCTTTTTACCACATTTGTTTCACTCATGGTACGGTGTACATATTCCATAATTTTTAGTCAACACCGAAGCGAGTTCAAGGCTTTTTTGACGGTTTAAGGCCGTAGTTTAAGTTTTGTATATAGTATTACCATACAAGTTTACAGACTTTTATACTTTCTCGAAATTGAGAATTTGCTATATACAATTACGATACAAGAAATTACCATTCGTTTCCTCAATTTGTGTATTTAGTATAAATAATAATATTTCGTGGCATTTTAAATAAATCCCCATTTTTCATTCAAACCATCATGTGTTTTGCTTTAGCTTTTTCCCTAACGAGTTCGACCTAGCCTGTGATTCTTATCCTGATCTTGGACAATACATAAATAATATTTTATGCACACATCATTGTAATATCTGGAACATAACAATTTGTACCGGAATTTATCTAGACGCATAAATTACGCCTATACCCATTGAATCAAGTGATCGCCTTTTATCATGTAACAAATTGATAAGCAGATAGGCCATATTTGTGCTAATTTTGGCGTACGTTGTTTCGTCGCCAATTTTCTGAAATAAAAAAAAACCCCACCTCCTCCAACTCCACCTCCTCTTTCACATATTGCCAAGATCTAGGTACGTTTAGTTTATTCTAGTCACTTTATTACTTATACATGTTTTCATTTTTGTGTCGCCCTTTCGAAGAAACAGCAACATTTCTCAAGGACAGATAACCCTCAAATTTATGTTTGCAAAGTTATGCCCATTTTTCTGCTTAAAAATTTCTTGGTTAACCAAAAAATGTCCATTTCTCAAAAAGTGTCAAAGATATTCCATACAAACTTGGAATACTAGATCAGCAGCAAGACCCCTGCAAAGATTATTGGTACCCATGTCTCTGAGGTCAAAGTTAGCCCCACCCTCAGGGGTCACTTGATTTTGCTTATACTTATATATAGGAAATAAAAAAAACTTCTTAAGTTTAGAAATAAAATATGAACTGAGATTAACATGAGAAGGGAAAATACCCCCCTCCTCCCACAACCCCTCTGTATGGGGAACCCCCTTCCCCCTCCCCTCCTGCGTTACCCCACCCCCTCCAATTTTTTTCTTTCATCATTTTTTTAAATATATAGGTACTTGCCAACCCCCCCCCCCCCGAATGGGACTCCCCCCAACGTGTTAGTCCCTCCCCCACCCCCCCCCCCACCCCGAAAAAAAAAATTGTTTTCATTTCTTTTTTTTTAAATATGTAGGTCTGAAGTTACTTGCTCCCCCCTCCCCCCACCCCAATGGCGAAGAAAAGTTCTTTTTTCTCCTTTATTGGAAAATAACTTTCTTCCATTATTTTTTTTAATATGCAGATTCTTGACCTCTACCCCCACCCTATCAAATCCTCCCCTCACTCCCCACCCTAAAATTTCTTTTTTCTCACATGAGTTACCCACCCCCTATCCTAGCACTAAACTATTTATTTACATGGGATATGGGATTGGTAGGTATTTCTTCCACAGCCCCCCCCCCCCCCCCCCACCGATTTTTTTAATACATAGGTACCTGCCTCCCAACCACCCACCCTCTTAAATGACTAGGTACTTGCCCTCCCCAACTCAACTTTTTTTTTCACTTGGGCCTTTTGTTTAACTTGGCTTATAATTTATTATGCAGCACTGAGAAAAGTGGAGCGTGCTGTCTGCGGACAGGTCTTGTTGTACTTGGACTAGAATGCTGTCTTTTCCAGCAGGCTCTTGTTTGTTTACCTTTTTAGTTATTCTAACAGAGTACCCAAGGGCGACAGAAGTGTTCAACTGAACACCCATCTAGTTTATTCTAGTCACAAATATTCTCATATGAAAAATTGTCATTACACAATGTTATTACATCTGTTTTTGTAACCTGTATTAATACTTTTTCCCTTTTTCCCTAACGAGTTCGACCTAGCCTGTGATTGTTACCCTGATCTTGGACATTACATAAACATTGTCATTATTAAACATGGAACATCTCCTTTTTAATATATCCTTCTTCATTTTATGGTATGCAAAGAACTTTACATCAATGTAATTTATCTTTATACTTAACCCTCAGTCAGACATTACGCCAGCACGTGCTACCCTGAAGCAGAGAAAAGTGACATTTGGAATGACGTCTTTTCGCGACAAAAGAATAATATAAAAATTGATTATGTCTATAGAGCTTCATAATCGCATTTTACTTCAAGAGATGGTGACATAAAGGACAGCTTTATTTTTTTCTTTTGATATTGATATTTGTGTCTCCAAAATCACGGAGTATTCACAAAGTTTACGGTGACTCCAATATTTACAAACTTCTTAAAAGCGACAGGCACGGTTGATCTAGAATAATAAACACCGACAGAATAGCAGACAAGAGTGGAGTGGATTGTAATGAAAACTGGTTGACATTTATTTATTTTCTTCTTTTTTTCATTTATACTGTAAATGTTTTCATTTGTATTACGAAATAAGATCATTTTCTATTGTATTTTTCCTTGTCTTCATTTGTAACGGTATATTTTCACCTTTATTTTTTTAGATGTCTTTTCAGTACTATCAATTAGTTTTTCATGTATCCTATACATGTATATGTTAATATATAGAGGATATTCAAGTTTTTTCTATAAATACGGGATTTATTTTCATCGAGTGGTATGAAAATATATATTTCATGAATGGCGATAGACACGAGTGAAATATGATAATTTTCATACCACAAGATGAAAATAATCCCGTATTTATAGAAAAAACTTGAATTTTCTGTTTATTATATACTTTACTCTTTTTTTGCCTTAAAATTCGAAAGAATTCCCCTTTAATTAAGTGTATTGGCTGAATTTAGAAGAAAGTAGTCCGGCAAGACACCAGTGAAAATACGGAAAATATGTTTCACTGCAGTGAAAAATAAATTTTTTCAGTGAAAATACGGAAAATGAAAATACGCAATATATTTCATCAATATTTCATTTAGAAGTATATAATAAATAGAATTATGTGCATGAATTCGAAGTGTATAAATTCTATTTTCATTTGTATTTTCTCCTAAATACTAAACAGTGTTTCAGTAATTGTTACAGTACTATACAGTGTTGACTGCATTTATATTTTATAAGTGTAGCAATTTTGTCTTTGCATAATTTGTTTCAATGCACTTCTTCAGCTGAAGAAAACACTATAATAGCCTCCGTGTTGTGCACGACGAAGTAGATAGATAATTTCATAACATCCAAAAGAAGCGGTATTTCTCTAAACACTCCTCATACTCATTTGTGAATTTACTGTAAGTTAGAGCTGTTTAATTTCCAGCATGAATGTGGACGTATTCTTGAATATGCTTTTTAAACTGTTTTTGTTTTTCATAATGCAGGAAAAAAGTACAAAGTTCAGTTGCATAAAAAATCAATAAATAAAATATGAATAAATTAGTAGAATAAAATTTAAAAAATAAAGCTTTAGGGCACAGCCATCTGTTTAAATCGTGTTTACAGATACTGATAAAAAATTTAATTTATTAACTTACAGTCAAATATGCCATAAATCTCTACTTCATATAATGTCATTGAAACACATCAAAACTTTTGACGATGAGTTTGTTGCTTTGTGCGTTATTTGAGGAAGATTGCACAATATATCAATCTCCAAACGGTAGTTTGTGTAAAGTAAAACCCTTATTGATCATACCGTCTAATTAACCCTTCAATCTCTTCAATGATTGACATATGCCTATTGATTTCGCCACACGAGGAAACATATCAAAACTACCAGTTTCTAATTTCATTTATTTGGCTGTCGATAGGATTTTGCAAGTAAATTAATTTACAGCTGTACTTGCGGACTTTCTTGTAAATGAAAATTATAGTTCTTGATACTTTTTTTTATAGAATGTATGGCTCAACCACAACTATTCTCGTTTTTTTAAAAAAGATAAACGGTTATATATATTCAATATAATTAGATTAACAAGTCTTAACCCGGCCATTTTAACAATTTGTACATTAGAGATTTGAAGATATACAAGTCTTAACCCGACCATTTTAACAATTTGTACATTAAAGATTTGAAAATATACAAGTCTTAACCCGGCCATTTTAACAATTTGTACATTAAAGATTTGAAAATATGCAAGTCTTAACCCGACCATTTTAACAATTTGTACATTAAAGATTTGAAAATATACAAGTCTTAAACCGGCCATTTTATCAATTTGTATATTAAAGATTTGAAAATATACAAGTCTTAAACCGACCATATTAACAATTTATATATTAAAATTTCAAAATATGTCAAATTTTAAAATGACAGCACAAGTAGGAAGAACAGCTACTACGATTGTCTTAGTACATAACTTCCTTATGTATTTCTATTGTTTTGAGACTTATTTAATTCTCTTACAAATTGGTACATCACCCACCGAAACTAATGTTTTTACATTTGAACAGACTCATTTCACAGAAAGGAGTTTTATTCTGAATTAGACTTTGAATAAATAATGAAAACTGTCTGAGGAATAAAGCTGTTTCGGGGGCAAAGGTCGCTTAAAAAATCAATAAATGCATAGCGTACAGATTCTTTAACATAAAAATTCAGACTACCCTGTCTTTACTTGTAAAACCCTATTGTTCTAATAAATAAATTGTTCATTTGAAAAGTTAATTTCATAAAGACAGCGTTTTATTTACTTCAAAGCTTTTGTTTGTTCAAAATCGTGCCAGTTATTTTTGACGAATTAAAGATATAACCATAAAAGATCTCATGATTCCTTGTTCTCTTTGAAATATACATGTATAC
This sequence comes from Cyclina sinensis, assembly GCA_012932295.1. NCBI lineage: Eukaryota > Metazoa > Mollusca > Bivalvia > Venerida > Veneridae > Cyclina > Cyclina sinensis. The sequence goes on along the minus strand of JAAONU010000003.1, from coordinate 15,530,288 downwards.
AAAAGTAGTCTAAGGCAAACAGTTCAAACCTAGATCAGACGCCGCGTCTGGTCAGGGTCTACACTGTTTGCATCAATGACTTTCTTCCCTAAAAAGAATAACATCGAACATTTATACCTGAAACCATTTTAGTTGAAAATGGACACGTCCAACTGATAAGGATAGCATAATCTATTAGGCTCAAATGGGTTAATTGTGACGATGTCGAAAGTGGAAACAGATCAGTTTACAAGAAAAACAGCCATTTATAGTTTTTACGTACACGATAAAGTATGTAAATGCCTAAATACAAGCATGGAGAAAAGGAGTTTTTAAACTCAGCTTACAGATGTTGGAGGTGATTAATTATTTGGAATGATCTAAATTGTCGATTCGTGTTTACCTGGTGAAGAATAATTTTTAGTGTTATTTATTTCCCCAAGATAAACAACAGCCTTAATTTGATTTAACTAAGTGATTTGGGAACATCTAAAACATTTACTCTGCAGTTATCTTGAAGCGGATTCCACAAAATTTCTTTCAACAATCGGAAAAGATAGTTCTTAATCTAATGAATACTGCAGCATTTCTTCCTACGCACCCCACGAAAAATAAGACGATTTAACAATTTCTGTAAAATTCACTAGTATGTTATTACAGTAATACTATGTATAAAAGTTGTGATTTTAATTATGTTTTGATATTGAATAGGTGTAATATTAGATTTACATGGTAGTCATAAAAATCTAGTAAATTTACAAACTACAAAATTAACATAATTATCAGAATATCATTGCATTTAACCTTAGAGTTTTCTGCCCTGTCACTTTTAATGTATTTACAGTAAATGTATTATTAATGTAGGATGCTAATAGATAGCATGCTTGCCACGTAATAAAAAATAAGGGGTATTTTCCTTTATACAAGATGTTCAGAAAATCATCATTTTCATATCATATCAATTTTCTAACTGTTTATTATTTTAACATACTTCCAAGTATGAAATGTTGGTCTACAAGTCCTGAGAATTCTGTTTACAATGATCCATTACAAATTGTAACATAGATCATAAAACTATAAATGTAATAAAGTCTCTTAGCAAGATCGACATCATGACGTATTGACCTTACCACCTTGGGTGCTTCAGCGCTTTGATTTTAGTCTACTCATCCTTTCCTGAACATTGTCGCCAGAAATAAGCCACTTGACAGAAAGCTTTACGCAGAATAGGTAGTCTTAATCCGCCGCAGATAGATATTCTTTTATTTAGATCGTATACCTCTTGCGCTGAAATATACAAAAGCACAATAAGGAAATAATCACAATTAGAGTGGTTAGCTATGAGATCTGCAATCGACGTTCGACATTCAATGTACAGCTATGCAATCAACATTCGGCTATGCATTAGCAGATATGCTAATACACAGCTGTGCAATCTACGTTCGGCTCTGCATTCAACGAATGTAGAGCTGTGCAATCGACATTCAGCCCTACATTCAAAATACCGTATTCCTGAATGTAGAGCTATGCATTCGACGTTCAGCTCTGCATTCAACGAATGTCGAGCTGTGCAATCGACATTCAGCTCTACATTCAAAATAAATTATTCCTGAATGTAGAGCTATGCATTCGACGGTCAGCTATGCATTCAACGAATGTCGAGCTGTGCAATCGACATTCAGCTCTACATTGAAAATAAATTATTCCTGAATGTAGAGCTATGCATTCGACGTTCAGCTCTGCATTCCCCGAATGTACAGCTATGCATTCGACGTTCAGCTCTGCATTCAACAAATGTAGAGCTGTGCAATCGACATTCAGCTATACATTCAAAATGCAATATTCCTGAATGTAGAGCTATGCATTCGACGTTCAGCTCTGCATTCAACGAATGTAGAGCTGTGCAATCGACATTCAGCTCTACATTCAAAATAAATTATTCCTGAATGTAGAGCTATGAATTCGACGGTCAGCTCTGCATTCAACGAATGTAGAGCTGTGCAATCGACATTCAGCTCTACATTCAAAAAACCGTATTCCTGAATGTAGAGCTATGCATTCGACGTTCAGCTCTGCATTCAACGAATGTAGAGCTGTGCAATCGACATTCAGCTCTACATTCCAAATAAATTATTCCTGAATGTAGAGCTATGCATTCGACCTTCAGCTCTGCATTCCCCGAATGTACAGCTATGCATTCGACGTTCAGCTCTGCATTCAACGAATGTAGAGCTGTGCAATCGACATTCAGCTCTACATTCAAAATGCAATATTCATGAATATAGAGCTATGCATTCGACGTTCAGCTCTGCATTCAACGAATGTAGAGCTGTGCAATCGACATTCAGCTCTACATTCAAAATAAATTATTCCTGAATGTAGAGCTATGCATTCGACGGTCAGCTCTGCATTCAACGAATGTCGAGCTGTGCAATCGACATTCAGCTCTACATTCGAAATACCGTATTCCTGAATGTAGAGCTATGCATTCGACGTTCAGCTCTGCATTCAACGAATGTAGAGCTGTGCAATCGACATTCAGCTCTACATTCAAAATAAATTATTCCTGAATGTAGAGCTATGCATTCGACGGTCAGCTATGCATTCAACGAATGTCGAGCTGTGCAATCGACATTCAGCTCTACATTGAAAATAAATTATTCCTGAATGTAGAGCTATGCATTCGACGTTCAGCTCTGCATTCCCCGAATGTACAGCTATGCATTCGACGTTCAGCTCTGCATTCAACAAATGTAGAGCTGTGCAATCGACATTCAGCTATACATTCAAAATGCAATATTCCTGAATGTAGAGCTATGCATTCGACGTTCAGCTCTGCATTCAACGAATGTAGAGCTGTGCAATCGACATTCAGCTCTACATTCAAAATAAATTATTCCTGAATGTAGAGTTATGCATTCGACGGTCAGCTATGCATTCAACGGATGTAGAGCTGTGCAATCGACATTCAGCTCTACATTCAAAATGCAATATTCCTGAATGTAGAGCTATGCATTCGACGGTCAGCTCTGCATTCAACGAATGTCGAGCTGTGCAATCGACATTCAGCTCTACATTGAAAATAAATTATTCCTGAATGTAGAGCTATGCATTCGACGTTCAGCTCTGTATTCAACGAATGTAGAGCTGTGCAATCGACATTCAGCTCTACATTCAAAATAAATTATTCCTGAATGTACAGCTATGCATTCGACGTTCAGCTATGCATTCAACGAATGTAGAGCTGTGCAATCGACCTTCAGCCCTACATTCGAAATACCGTATTCCTGAATGTAGAGCTATGCATTCGACGTTCAGCTCTGCATTCAACGAATGTAGAGCTGTGCAATCGACATTCAGCTCTACATTCAAAATAAATTATTCCTGAATGTAGAGCTATGCATTCGACGTTCAGCTCTGGATTCCCCGAATGTACAGCTATGCATTCGACGTTCAGCTATGCATTCAACGAATGTAGAGCTGTGCAATCGACATTCAGCTCTACATTCAAAATGCAATATTCCTGAACGTAGAGCTATGCATTCGACGTTCAGCTCTGCATTCCCCGAATGTACAACTATGCATTCGACGTTCAGCTCTGCATTCAACGAATGTAGAGCTGTGCAATCGACATTTAGTTCTACATTCAAAATGCAATATTCCTGAATGTAGAGCTATGCATTCGACGTTCAGCTCTGCATTCAAAGAATGTAGAGCTGTGCAATCGACATTCATCTCTACATTCAAAATAAATTATTCCTGAATGTAGAGCTATGCATTCGACGTTCAGCTCTGCATTCCCCGAATGTACAGCTATGCATTCGACGTTCAGCTCTGCATTCAACGAATGTAGAGCTGTGCAATCGACATTCAGCTCTACATTCAAAATGCAATATTCCTGAATGTAGAGCTATGCATTCGACGTTCAGCTCTGCATTCCCCGAATGTACAGCTATGCATTCGACGTTCAGCTCTGCATTCAACGAATGTAGAGCTGTGCAATCGACATTCAGTTCTACATTCAAAATGCAATATTCCTGAATGTAGAGCTATGCATTCGACGTTCAGCTCTGCATTCAACGAATGTACAGCTATGCATTCGACGTTCAGCTATGCATTCAACGAATATAGAGCTGTGCAATCGACATTCAGCTCTACATTCAAAATGCAATATTTCTGAATGTAGAGCTATGCATTCGACGTTCAGCTCTGCATTCCCCGAATGTACAGCTATGCATTCGACGTTCAGCTATGCATTCAACGAATGTAGAGCTGTGCAATCGACATTCAGCTCTACATTGAAAATAAATTATTCCTGAATGTAGAGCTATGCATTCGACGTTCAGCTCTGCATTCCCCGAATGTACAGCTATGCATTCGACGTTCAGCTATGCATTCAACGAATGTAGAGCTGTGCAATCGACATTCAGCTCTACATTCAAAATAAATTATTCCTGAATGTAGAGCTATGCATTCGACGGTCAACTCTGCATTCAACGAATGTCGAGCTGTGCAATCGACATTCAGCTCTACATTCGAAATACCGTATTCCTGAATGCAGAGCTATGCATTCGACGTTCAGCTCTGCATTCAACGAATGTAGAGCTGTGCAATCGACATTCAGCAATCGACATTCAGCTCTACATTCAAAATAAATTATTCCTGAATGTAGAGCTATGCATTCGACGGTCAGCTCTGCATTCAACGAATGTCGAGCTGTGCAATCGACATTCAGCTCTACATTCGAAATACCGTATTCCTGAATGTAGGGCTATGCATTCGACGTTCAGCTCTGCATTCAACGAATGTAGAGCTGTGCAATCGACATTCAGCAATCGACATTCAGCCCTACATTCAAAATAAATTATTCCTGAATGTAGAGCTATGCATTCGACGGTCAGCTCTGCATTCAACGAATGTCGAGCTGTGCAATCGACATTCAGCTCTACATTCGAAATACCGTATTCCTGAATGTAGGGCTATGCATTCGACGTTCAGCTCTTCATTCAACGAATGTAGAGCTGTGCAATCGACATTCAGCTCTACATTGAAAATAAATTATTCCTGAATGTAGAGCTATGCATTCGACGTTCAGCTCTGCATTCCCCGAATGAACAGCTATGCATTCGACGTTCAGCTATGCATTCAACGAATGTAGAACTGTGCAATCGACATTCAGCTCTACATTCAAAATGCAATATTCCTGAATGTAGAGCTATGCATTCGATGTTCAGCTCTTCATTCCCCCAATGTTCAGCTATGCATTCGACGTTCAGCTATGCATTCAACGAATGTAGAGCTGTGCAATCGACATTCTGCTCTACATTGAAAATAAATTATTCCTGAATGTAGAGCTATGCATTCGACGTTCAGCTCTGCATTCAACGAATGTCGAGCTGTGCAATCGACATTCAGCTCTACATTCGAAATACCGTATTCCTGAATGTAGAGCTATGCATTCGACGTTCAGCTCTGCATTCAACGAATGTAGAGCTGTTCAATCGACATTCAGCTCTACATTGAAAATAAATTATACCTGAATGTAGAGCTATGCATTCGACGTTCAGCTGTGCATTCCCCGAATGTACAGCTATGCATTTGACGTTCAGCTATGCATTCAACGAATGTAGAGCTGTGCAATCTACATTCAGCTCTACATTCAAAATGCAATATTCCTGAATGTAGAGCTATGCATTCGACGTTCAGCTCTTCATTCAACGAATGTAGAGCTGTGCAATCGACATTCAGCTCTACATTCAAAATCAATTATTCCTGAATGTAGAGCTATGCATTCGACGTTCAGCTCTGCATTCACCGAATGTAGAGCTGTGCAATCGATATTCAGCTCTACATTCGAAATACAATATTCGTGAATGTAGAGCTATGCAATCGACGTTCAGCTCTGCTTTCACCGTAATTGATTAAATTTCGATAACATATAACCGAAAATGACTTTGATTACTGATTACTGTCGATCACTTGAAAAATATATTTGATTACAATCGATTACGATTACTGATTACAATTACACCATCCCTGATCCCATTTTTAAATTCTATTTCATTTAGTTCCGCACGTTGTCTCGTTTAGGGGAAACATATCATTTTCTTACGGACCATATGTTGTTTTTCGTGGAATTACATGAACATATCACATTGAAAATTCCATGATCACCGTTGATGAACGCATCTGTTTCTAAGTTCAAAATTTCACAGTTTAATTTTAATAATAATTTTAAATTTTAGATGTAGGATTCTGCTTCATCTGGTGCTAGGGGCCTTGTGACCCCTCATTATATTTATTGTTTGAAGATAAAGTGTCCTCTTCTGGTTTCAGACTATTCAAGTATTAACAAAAATTTTCAGAACATTTCCTAAGTAAAAAAGTGACATAACTTTGTCAATATGTAAGGAAGAGTTGTAGAACTTGTCCTGCTGTGCTTGCCTGTGACCCTCCATGTACATTTTGAATTTCAAGTTAATACCTGTTTAGGCTTCAGAGATATTATAGTACATGCACATTTCAAGATTTTTTAAAGTAAAAAAAGGCATAACTTTGTCAAAATGCAGAACTGAGTAATAACACTTGGCCTGCTAATCATGCTTGCATCTCCTGGAATCCATTTAATTTTCAAGAGTACATCTGATCTGGTATCAAAGATTTTTAAGTAAATGTTAATTTCAGAAAATTTTCTTTGTAAAAAAGAGGCATAACTATGTTAAAATGCATTAAAGAGTTATGAAAATTGGCCTACTGAGCATTCTTGTGACCCTTAAGATATATTTAAAGTTTTGAATCAGATTAAATTACAGAGTTATACATCATGACACATGGAACTGCACTGGGATGCTGGATTGATATTTTAAGCTTCAAGTTCAAATCAATACTGGTTCCAGAGATATGCCAGAAAAATGTAAATTTTGGGATATTTTCTAAGTTAAAAAGGAGCATATTAAGTTCAAAATAAACATCAGAGTTATTCAACTTGCCAAATGGAGGTGCTTATGATATTGCATAAATATTTTAAGTTCCTTTCCATTCTGGTTCCAGAGATATTCAAGAAAAATTGTAAATTGTGGGATATTTTCTGAGTTAAAAGGGGCATAATTATGTCAAAATAACTATTAGAGTTATCAAACTTGACACACGAAGTTGCATTGTGATATTGCATCGATATTTCAAGTTTCAAGTTATAACTCTACCGGTTCCTGAGATGGGACAGGACGGGACAAAGTGATTCCTATATAGCCCTATAAATTTCCGGGGACGTTCATACCTCGACAATTTATGATGTTTGTGTAACAGGTGGGGAAAAATTGTGGCTCAACCGGGACATGAACCCGGGGCCTTCCCAAACAGGGCAAACACTCTACCAACTGATCTACTTAGCCACACGGTTCTGCCTCATCAATTTAGGGGGAGGGCATAATTAAACAAATTCTTTGTGGAGGACCTCTAGCTATGCTCCATGCAATATATCTTAGCCCTTGACTTTGTGGTATATGGCAAGTTTAAAGTTTTCCCTATACAGGTCTTTTCAAAATCAAGTGTCTCCAGGGATAGGGCCAATTTTGACCCAAGAGGCATAATCTGAAATAACTTGGCAGAGGACCTCTACCTGATGCCCCATGCAAAATATCTAAGTTGTAGGCCTTGCGGTTTCAGAAAAGAAGATTTTCTAAGGTTTTTCCCTAAATAAGCCTACATAAAAATCAATTGACCCGAGGAAAATGCCTACATTTTCCTCAACACTGTTATTATAACATTTTCATTATGTTAGTTTATCTATGTATGTACATGTATGTGGAATAAATCCTCCGTCAATTTGTGTACAATGATCGCTAAAAGGGGAGAAATCTTGGGAATGTGGGTTTTCTAACCTAGACCAGTTTTTAAAAAAACAGTTCATATCTAATATCTGTGGACTCGGTTGCTCTATATAAGGCCATCATGACCGATTTGTTTTTCGATACATTGGTTTTTACTTATTCATGCTACTTTCAGTAAAGATACTGCAATACAAGTAATCATTTCTTCCATTCAAAAGATGATGTAGAGCCCTTTGACCTTTTGTAGCAGCGCTTCTTTCTCTGCTAAATCTCTGCAACACTTTTGTACTTGTAATGTAAAAGGAGACGAAATACCTATTTTATAATGTGACTAAAAAGTAATTTTCTAGAACAGAATTGACGCGTAGTAGTCATGGCAAAAATGTGACGTCACCAAACAGCAAGTCTATTAGTTGGGGAATAAAAAAATCAACTTTCAGCTCGACATTCCTTTTTATTTTTTGTTTCTTTATCTTTCTGCTAAAAGTCAAGACGAATGTCGAGCTAGCTCAACCTTTAGCTCGACTTTCGATTTTATTGTATTTTTGATTTCCTGATGTAGAGCCGAATGTCACGCTTCAGTTCGACTTATGCTTAATAATATCTTCGTAATTCGATTGTTGAGCTAGATGTCGAGCTGGCACAACATTCAGCTCGGCATTCGTTGTTAAAAGATTTCTCGTTTCCCTATTGTCGAACCGGCGCAACATTTGCCTCGAAATTCGTTTCATATCGTCCCGAATACATCCAGAGGAGGCACTGTGGTCCAGGGGTAGAGCGCAGGGCTCCGGATCCAAAGGTCGCGGGTTCAAATCCCGTCAGAGGCGTGAGAGAATCATGATCTTCACATTCCTCCATGCTGCGCGAATACTGGTATGGAACCCAGGAGGCAGTCATCGAGCGTGATGAATCTAAGTTGTAAGAACTTGTATCGCAATCGATGTAAAATAAATGAGTCTAAACTAAACATCCAGGTCAACATCACGTTTCGCATTTTCAGTATTTGAAGAGAATTTGAAATGTGTGAAATAATTGTTTTTCACAATTTATTATGATATAAATGAGAAATTATGTGAACCCTGTTTTTGTTGTTGTTGCTTTTTCCCAGGAAACCTTGTTATATGCCCTAAGTTTTAGTGTCTAGATTTATGAATATTAATTCTTCGTTTATACATTACATTCAAAATGCAAGTGACAGATAAAAATAAACACTTATGTCCTCATAGGCATTAAGAATTTACTGTCTTAGATTTATTTCATATCTAATCCAAAAGAAAGTGAATACGATTTTGCTTTTCTAAGAAAATTTATACATTGAGGCTATCTTCGGGAAAAAATGCTATCCAAATATATTTCCGTACAGCTGCTCGAACTGAGCAAATCCGGGATTTTGAAAACGCCACGTTTTATTGCGGAATATTCTTGTCATCCGTGTGTACGAACACTGCCTCCACGACAGAGTTACAACAAAACAACTATTAGAATCACTAGAAATACATGTAAGACATCATAACTTTCGCCTTGCGGGAATAACACTTCACAGAGAAAACCATTATTGTGCCATAGTTTTCTACAAGAATATATGTTACTGGTATGATGGACTTTCTGGAAATCTTCAGCCATTACCACCAGACTTAGAAACTTGGTTTCCAAGTCATGCGGTCTACTGTTCTTTGTTATACTATAAGTACTGTTTTTTTCGGCGAGGGTGTTTTTGGCATATTAACGATCGCCTGCCCTAACGCCTAATGTAAAAAAAACACAAATACCACACCTGAAATAAGTACAGTTCAACATTTTCTGTATTTTTATGCCCCTATCGAAGATGAGGGGGCACATTGTTTTGCAAATGTTCGGCCGGTTGGTCGGTAGACATTACGTTTCCCGAAAAAATATAGAGAAAATCCTTATACTAACCGTCCTCAAACTTGATATATAGGTTGGTTATGGCCAGTATATGACCCATATTGTTTTTCAAGTCACCAGGTTAAAAGTCAAGGTCACAGTGACCGTGAAAAGCAAAACGACTATAGAAAGCATGGTCCCAGGTTTTTCAAACTTAATGTGAAGATTGGTCATGACCAGTAAATGACACCTGTAACTTGGTATATAGGTTGGTTATAGCCAGTATGTGAACATTATGTTTTTCAAGTCACCAGGTCAAATGCCAAGTTCAAAGTGATATTGAAAATCAAAATGATATCCAATTAATAGTTATAGAAAGCTTTGGCTCATGTTCTTCGAATTTGATATATAGGTTGGCAATGACCAATAGATGACCCCAATATCATTTCAGGTCACCAAATCAAAGGCCGAGGTCACAGTTACGTTCTATAGCAAAATGGATTTCTGATCAGTTACTATAGAACCCTTTAGGCAATTCTCCTCAAAACTTCATAGGCAGGTTGGTCATGCCAATAAAATGACCCATATTGGTTGTAGAGTTATTAGATCAAAGGTCAAGGCCACAGTACCCTTGATAAGCGAACCAGTTTCTGGGCTCAGGTTCGTCAGGGAATCCTTGGGCTCAGATTCGTCAGACTTAGTATGTAGGTTTGTCATGATCAGTAGATTACAACGGTCATTTTTCAGGTCATTGGGTCAAAGGTCACCATGGCTTTGAAAATCAAAATGGTTTTCGATGAATAGTCCATCAAACTTAGTGTATGTGTTGCTCATGACCAGTACATGACCCCTTTAGTTTTTCAGTTCTCTAGGTCAAAGGCCAAGATAACAGTGACATTGAAAAGCAAATGGTATCTGATGAATAACCGTAGAACGCTTGGCGCATGTTCCTCAAACGTGGTATATAGATGGTTCATGAGTAGTAGATGAGCCCTTTAGTTTTTCAGGACATCAGGTCAAAGGACAATGTCACAGTGACCTTAAATAGCACAACGGTTTCCGATTAAAAACTGCAAAACGCTTGGTTTCATCTCCTCATAACTTTGTAGCTACCTCTAGGGATAAGTCGCTACGGGGGCATATATGTTTTACAAACATCTTAAGTTGTTCTCGACTTCATATAAACACTCTTCAGAAAAAGCGAATATGTAGAACTGCGATTTTTTTATCATTCTCTCATATAAAGGTAGAAACAGTAATATGAGATTTTTTTTCTTTTGTAAAAATCTTACAAGATATATTCATATAACAATTTCCCTTTCAGTTATACTTGAAAATATAAACAACATTGAATTGAAAAATGTGGCTATTTTTTCATGGTTTATGTGATTTCGAAATGAACTATGGAATGTAACTGTGTTTTAACAAGATAAGTGTTTTGTATATCAATAGGGTGTTAAGTTTTGGTGTTTTTACTATCAAGTCTGATCATATTTGTCAAGGTCTTGAAAAAAGCATAAGATGTGATGTTATGTCATTGTGTACTGTTTGTTGTGAAACCTCTATATATCACAAAAATGTTTTTTGTGTAAGTGAAACATTTAATTTTGTTGCAAATACTCGTTGACATTGAAAAGTAATGTTCAAATGCAAAATTGTTTATACGGCAGTGATAGCAGAGTAACTGGTTATAAACATATTACAGACTTTTCTATATAAGCTGCCTATTTGATTATGGATACATTAAGTAGTGACTCTTTTTACGCTGAAGCGTCTGTACACTGTACTATTCTCTTATGTCGCAGTGATATTATGTGTCGCAACCTATTCTAAATGTCGCAAACATATGTCGTATAATATGTCACGTTATCTATAACTGCGTCAATAAAAAGAAGGAAATGCAAAACTTTATTTATAATTATATCTAATTTATCAAGCGAATAGAAACAAGTTTAAGATTCTTTGTATTATATTTGGTTAAACAATATTTATTTCATAGATATTTAGTACATTAACAATACTTTCATTTACACAGTATAAAAATCCAAAAAAGTTTACGTTAGAAACTTCTATAAATGCAGCTTCAAAATCCGTAAATATATAGCGGCTATAAACATTTCCTTTTTTCAAGATTATATTTATTTCTGGTATTGTAAGGATATTTAGACAAGTGCAAAGCCAGCAGGCGGATCGAAAATGGTACGAGTCCACATATACTCTGTACTGTGCAGAACACGGTGAAATAAACTTTTTATTCGATATAATTGCATACATTTTACACATTGGGACGATTTGTAGTCAAATAGATTAAAATAAAAAAAAGGGCCGTCAAAGTGTAGATTTTAATTAACTCTGAATATGTCTTCGCCAGTATGTTTAGCACGTGGCTAGTTTAACTATACCAATTTTACGCATGTGCATTCAATATAGAATCAAGCGGTAAAAAGTAAAGTAATATGACTGGTTAATAAAAAGCTATGAAGAATAATTAATATTTGTCTATTAATAATAATCACATGTTAAAAACATTTTTATAACGTATATGTTGACCGCCAGCAATCATTCCGGCGGAAAATGCTTTTAGTCAACGACGAAAAGCGAACATTTAAGAGAAGATACGTTTATATTTCCACAAAGGTGTTCTACTGCACATAAAGCCATGATAACAAAAGGTACCAAGGCTTGGAATAATACTTCAGTTATTTTGAAGAAGTGACAAACATTCAGTAGTTAAAAGATAGAGAGGCTGACCATGTCAACCACGTGAAAGTAGTTTAAACATTCATAACAGTAAGATATTTTTTGCAACATGTAAAACTACATCTTTTTACGACACTTGAAGCAGCTTGCGACTTTTTCTGATGTATGTATGACACATTTTTTGGGATATTTCATTTAGATTGAGACATATAAGAAATATAAAGCGCCCGTCTTTGTAATTAAAGCAACAATGCACGAGTGTTTTACAGTATGCAAGAACATACCGGTATGAGTTGAACTTTGCATCTTATTATGCCTAGGGTTAGGGTTCCGAAGGGAAGCATATCATTTTTTAACTGTAAATTAGTTAGTCGGTACGTCAGTCCCTACGTCAATCCGTCTGAAAACTATAACATGGGCCATGGCTTCCTTATCAGTAAGTGCATTAACTTCATATTTGCACACAACACCCCTTTGGACAAGCCCTTCCCATTGACCTATACATATTTGACATTGAACGTCGAAATAACCTTGAGATACAATTGTCCACAAACTTTTACAATGGCCATAACTTCCTTCGTAGTAAGTGGATATACTTCATACTTGGACACAAAACCTCTTTGGACAAGACCTTCCCGTTGACGTATTTATTTGACCTTTGCCCCTGAATGAGTGAGCCTTAGTTCAAAGGTTAAAGCATCACTTAGGAGGCATTGTCATCTTACAGTGACAGGTCTTGTTTTTTTTTCTTTAAAGTGCAAAATTTAGTTTGGTACATTAGGAGATTACGTATTGTACGTTAAGATAACACTTGCAGTTCAGGTTTCTTTTGGGAATGCAGATGTGATTTCTTTTATTTTTCTTACAAAGAGATGTAATTTTAAGTGTAAAAGATATATAAATAAGGATGCACATGTATTACACGACTTTTAAATCGTCATATTTTCAAATAGAACTCTATGTTTGATTTCATATACATGGTTGCCGTGAATAAACATGAAATATATTTGTCTTTTGTGATAATATTGTAATGTTTAGAATAACCTGTCTGCTACTGTAGTGAATGATACATTTAACATAAGAGCAATAAATTGTTTAATCAACTGTCTCAGTTTTTTTTAAATATCATTTTCTTTATTAAAGAATATTTCCTTTTTCATGTAAATGTACTGTGAAAGTGACAGTCTGCTAGATAGACATCCATTAACGCTTTGCATTCGTTATAAAAGCACTTAAGAAAAAAGGAGAAAAGAAGAAAATGGAAATAATATCTCCCCCTCCACCCCACATACTAAGCTGCTGGACAGTTTGAAGTTGTCCAACCAGTTTCTGTTTCAATGTCTTTTTCGACGGATCTGTGTTATAAATCCTTTCCGAGAACTTTATATCTTTTGCCAAGCTATATACTTGCTAATATATAGTTGATAATAGAGCTGAATGTCGATTGCACAGCTCTGCATTCGGAATATTGTATTTCGAATGTCGAGCTGAATTTCGATTGCACAGTTGCAAATTCATTGAATGCAGAGCTTAACGTCGAATGCAAAGCTCTACATTCAGGAATAATTTATTTGGAATGTAGAGCTGAATATCGACTGCACAGCTCTGCATTCGGTGAATGCATAGCTGAACGTCAAATGCATAGCTGTACATTCGGGGAATACAGAGCTGAACGTCGAATGCATAGCTCTACATTCAGGAATAATTTAGTTTCAATGTAGAGCTGAATGTCGATTTCATAGCTCGACATTCGTTGAATGCAGAGTTGACCGTCGAATGCATAGCACTACATTCAGAAATAATTTATTTTGAATGTAGAGCTGAATGTCGATTGCACAGCTCTACATTCGTTGAATGCAGAGCAGAACGTCGAATGCATAGCTCTACATTCAGGAATACGGTATTTCGAATGTAGGGCTGAATGTCGATTGCACAGCTCTACATTCGTTGAATGCATAGCTGAACGTCGAATGCATAGCTGTACATTCAGGAATAATGCATTTTGAATGTAGAGCTCAATGTCGATTGCACAGCTCTACATTCGTTGAATACAGAGCTGAACGTCGAATGCATAGCTCTACATTCAGGAATAAATTATTTTTAATGTAGAGCTGAATGTCGATTGCACAGCTCGACATTCGATGAATGCAGAGCTGACCGTCGAATGCATAGCTCTACATTCAGGAATATTGCATTTTGAATGTAGAGCTGAATGTCGATTGCACAGCTCTACATTCGTTGAATGCATGGCTGACCGTCGAATGCATAGCTCTACATTCAGGAATAATTTATTTTGAATGTAGAGCTGAATGTCGATTGCACAGCTCTACATTCGTTGAATGCAGAGCTGAACGTCGAATGCATAGCTCTACATTCAGGAATACGGTATTTCGAATGTAGTGCTGAATGTCGATTGCACAGCTCTACATTCGTTGAATGCATAGCTGAACGTCGAATGCATAGCTGTACATTCAGGAATAATTTATTTTGAATAAAGAGCTGAATGTCGATTGCACAGCTCTACATTCGTTGAATACAGAGCTGAACGTCGAATGCATAGCTCTACATTCAGGAATAAATTTTTTTTAATGTAGAGCTGAATGTCGATTGCACAGCTCGACATTCGTTGAATGCATGGCTGACCGTCGAATGCATAGCTCTACATTCAGGAATAATTTATTTTGAATGTAGGGCTGAATGTCGATTGCACAGCTCTACATTCGTTGAATGCAGAGCTGAACGTCGAATGCATAGCTCTACATTCAGAAATACGGTATTTCGAATGTAGGGCTGAATGTCGATTGCACAGCTCTACATTCGTTGAATGCATAGCTGAACGTCGAATGCATAGCTGTACATTCAGGAATAATTTATTTTGAATGTAGAGCTGAATGTCGATTGCACAGCTCTACATTCGTTGAATACAGAGCTGAACGTCGAATGCATAGCTCTACATTCAGGAATATTGCATTTTGAATGTAGAGCTGAATGTCGATTGCACAGCTCGACATTCGTTGAATGCAGAGCTGACCGTCGAATGCATAGCTCTACATTCAGGAATATTGCATTTTGAATGTAGAGCTGAATGTGAATTGCACAGCTCTACATTCGGGGAATGCATAGCTGAACGTCGAATGCATAGCTGTACATTCGTTGAATGCATAGCTGAACGTCGAATGCATAGCTCTACATTCAGGAATAATTTATTTTCAATGTACAGCTGAATGTCGATTGCACAGCTCGACATTCGTTGAATGCACAGCTGACAGTGAAATGCATAGCTCTACATTCAGGAATATTGCATTTTGAATGTAGAGCTGAATGTCGATTGCACAGCTCTACATTCGGGGAATGCATAGCTGAACGTCGAATGCATAGCTGTACATTCGGGGAATGCAGAGCTGAACGTCGAATGCATAGCTCTACATTCAAGAATAATTTATTTTCAATGTAGAGCTGAATGTCGATTGCACAGCTCGACATTCGTTGAATGCAGAGCTGACCGTCGAATGCATAGCTCTACATTCAGGAATATTGCATTTTGAATGTAGAGCTGAATGTCGATTGCACAGCTCTACATTCGTTGAATGCATAGCTGAACGTCGAATGCATAGCTGTACATTCGGGGAATGCAGAGCTGAACGTCGAATGCATAGCTCTACATTCAGGAATAATTTATTTTGAATGTAGAGCTGAATGTCGATTGCACAGCTCTACATTCGCTGAATGCATAGCTGAACGTCAAATGCATAGCTGTACATTCGGGGAATACAGAGCTGAACGTCGAATGCATAGCTCTACATTCAGGAATAATTTATTTTGAATGTAGAGCTGAATGTCGATTGCACTGCTCGACATTCGTTGAATGCAGAGCTGACCGTCGAATGCATAGCTCTACATTCAGGAATAATTTATTTTGAATGTAGAGCTGAATGTCGATTGCACAGCTCTACATTCGTTGAATGCAGAGCTGAACGTCGAATGCATAGCTCTACATTCAGGAATAATTTAGTTTCAATGTAGAGCTGAATGTCGATTGCATAGCTCGACATTCGTTGAATGCAGAGCTGACCGTCGAATGCATAGCTCTACATTCAGGAATCATTTATTTTGAATGTAGAGCTGAATGTCGATTGCACAGCTCTACATTCGTTGAATGCAGAGCTGACCGTCGAATGCATAGCTCTACATTCAGGAATATTGCATTTTGAATGTAGAGCTGAATGTCGATTGCACAGCTCTACATTCGGGGAATGCATAGCTGAACGTCGAATGCATAGCTGTACATTCGGGGAATGCAGAGCTGAACGTCGAATGCATAGCTCTACATTCAGGAATAATTTATTTTCAATGTAGAGCTGAATGTCGATTGCACAGCTCTACATTCGCTGAATGCATAGCTGAACGTCGAATGCATAGCTGTACATTCGGGGAATGCAGAGCTGAACATCGAATGCATAGCTCTACATTCAGGAATAATTTATTTTGAATATAGAGCTGAATGTCGATTGCACAGCTCGACATTCGTTGAATGCAGAGCTGACAGTCGAATGCATAGCTCTCTATTCAGGAATAATTTATTTTTAATGTAGAGCTGAATGTCGATTGCACAGCTCTACATTCGCTGAATGCATAGCTGAACGTCAAATGCATAGCTGTACATTCGGGGAATACAGAATGAACGTGAAGTTGGCACATAGATCGCAGCTCTACATCTAGCTCTGCAATCTTATATCATTGCAGAGCTGGGTCGCAGCTCTACATGTAGCTCTGCAATCTTATATCATTGCAGACCTGGGTCGCAGCTCTACACCCAGCTCTGCAATCTTATATCATTGCAGAGCTTGGTCGTAGATCTACATCCAGCTCTGCAAACTTATATCATGGCAGAGCTGGGTCGCAGCTAAACATCCAGCTCTGCAATCTTATATCATTGCAGAGCTGGGTCGCAGATTCACATCCAACTATGCAATCTTATATAATTACAGACCTAGGTCGCAGCTCTACATCCAGCTCTGCAGAGCTGGGTCGCAGCTCTACATCCAGCTCTGCAATCTTATATCATTGCAGAGCGGGGTCGCAGCTAAACATCAAGCCCTGCAATTTTATATCATTGCAGATCTGGGTCGCAGCTCTACATCCAGCTCTGCAATCTTATATCATTGCAGAGCTGGGTCGCAGCTCTACATCTAGCTCTGCAATCTTATATCATTGCAGAGCTGGGTCGCAGCTAAACATCAAGCCCTGCAATTTTATATCATTGCAGACCTGGGTCGCAGCTCTACATCCAGCTCTGCAATCTTATATCATTGCAGAGCTGGGTCGCAGCTCTACGTCTAGCTCTGCAATCTTATATCATTGCAGACCTGGGTCGCAGCTCTACACCCAGCTCTGCAATCTTATATCATTGCAGAGCTGGGTCGTAGATCTACATCCAGCTCTGCAAACTCATATCATTGCAGAGCTGGGTCGCAGCTAAACATCCAGCTCTGCAATCTTATATCATTGCAGAGCTGGGTCGCAGACTTACATCAAACTATGCAATCTTATATAATTACAGACCTAGGTCGCAGCTCTACATCCAGCTCTGCAGAGCTGGGTCGCAGCTCTACATCCAGCTCTGCAATCTTATATCATTGCAGAGCTGGGTTGCAGCTCTTCATCCAGCTCTGCAATCTTATATCATTGCAGAGCTGTGTCGCAGCTCTACATCCAGCTCTGCAATCTTATATCATTGCAGAGCTGGGTCGTAGATCTACATCCAGCTCTGCAATCTTATATCATTGCAGAGCTGGGTCGCAGCTCTACATCCAGCTCTGCAATCTTATATCATTGTATAGCACGGTCGCAGCTCTACATGTAGCTCTGCAATCTTATATCATTGTAGAGCTGGATCATAGATCGACAACTAGCTCTGCATTATTATTATCATTGCAAAACTGATTCCCAGCTCTGAATCTAGGCTATCGACATCTAAATTTGCAATCTATGATAAATACAGATCTGGGTATAATCTCTAAATATAGCGCACTAATCTTGTATCTTTGCTCTAGGAGAACTGTGTCGTAGTTCGACATCTGGTTGCAATTTAACATAAGTGCAGAGGTTGATTGTTTATAGATATCTAGCTCTGTTATCTAACATAAGTGCAGAGCTGGGTCGTAGATCGACATCTAGGTCTGCAATCTTGTTTCACTGCAGTGCTGGATCTCAGCTCTACATCTAGATCTGCAGTCTTTTTTTCATTGCAGTGCTGGGTCGTAGACAACGAGCACTTCAAACATTTGTTTTTACTTCTGTTTACATATTCATTATTCAGTTTCAATTAGGTCTGCAAAATTTTAATGGTATTTCAGTATATCTTCACTGTAGAGCGTTATCTTAATGACGTTTCAGATGAGCATAGTTATTTGACCAAATAGATTTGTAATGGTGTTATTATTATACAGAAACAAAAACTGGAAGGATAGAACTTGTTTTAGTTTTGTCTACTTTTCATGTACAGTCATGTAGGTCTATTTACACTTTTGGCGGCTCTTGCAAAGAAATGTTTGATTTTCTCATATCTGCAAGGGGAACTTTGATCTTTTCCCTGCTTCCTTGCTACCTTGTCACTACGGTGGAAAAGAGGTTATACATGTTTAAAAGTAATTTATTCCGTATAAGAAAAACATAAACATTGGATTCGTTTTTTTATCTCGATCCAAAGAAATGCGACGTAGTATATCGTAGTACATTTAACGAGCAACTGAGTCGTGTTGAAACGACATGCAAAGTCAAGTGCATTATTTTCAAGATTACAATAAGATGAGAGACAGATGCGCTCAAGAAGGAATGCATTAAAACAAGAAGTATACACTAGCTATGGCTATGAATACAAAGTGCGTAAAAGATTAGTTTTGATGCAAGCATCAAAAGCGGCGCGCATATTTTTAAAGTATGGTTTAAATTCACCAAAAAATATTATAGTGTTTGTTTTTGATGCTATGAGCAAAATTATTTACTGCTGGGTTGTAACATTTTTGACAGAATTCATGAACTATTTGTTTTATTGGTTGTTTATGATTTTTCCTTTATATCTAACCAGCAAGTATCAATTTCTCCACAAATGAATGACTTTCTCCACTGTCTCTAACATGAGTCTGAGACAGTGGTGAGAGACGAATGACCTTAAGGCAAAACGTTCGAGATCAATCGTCACAGAGAAATTTACACTCATTCCAGTGATCGAACCTTTGATTCTTAATACAGTACTGTACCAATTGAGCTCAGTAGGTGGGCATCTGTCTTAAAGGAAAATCGTCCCATCGCATTTTCTGGTAAAATAAGGGTCATGATCGGAACACCGTCACGGTAGGACTAGATAATATGCTTAGAAGTGAAAAAAATACTCTATAGTATTCACAATGTAACGACTTAGTGACGTAGTGAACAGATATGTTTCTTTTATCTATATCTCTTCAAAAGAATCATTGTGTTTGAATTTACACAGGCAGCTGCTAAGCAATACATAGATTGATGAATCTGTTTAAACGACAGATTTTTTGCAATTTAGATTTTAGTTGAAGTTGTACGAAGTAAGGGCGATCTGCATTTCAGAATTTACACTGTGAGGCACTGCTTGAGTTATGCATTATTACCCCAGTGCTTACAGCGCTTTGATTTATCTTCCTTTACGAAACCGTATCGTTACTATATATACAAAACTTTGAATTGTTTCAGATGTCGATTCTTCCTAAAATTATAAGTTATCAAGTATTTAAGATGATAAACATTCGTCTTTTTTTCAGTTAGCCGTATTTTTATTTCCCTTTCTTGTTTTAGATGTAACACATACATGGAAACCTTTTAAAGACTGTTGTCAAATCAGTTGTTTAGGTCCGAAACCGAAAGCTATAAAAACGCGCATCCTGTAAGATTCGGGAAGAGTCATTATTTTCTGTGTTTAATGCATTAAAAACTTCTTATATAAAATAAAAACGTGCATAATTTGGAACAATTTATGGTTAAATTGAAAAATAAGATTTATGCACTTACATATTTTTAGTGATGTACAGAGTAAAATTTTTAAGGTAATTATAATCTGAACTGCTCCCAAATTGATTACGTCAGCCCATGGTAAAAAAAAATAGTATCCCAATACAGGGGTCGCCGGGAGCGGATGTGGTCCAGTGGTAACGCGCTGGACTGGTATACCAGGGGTCCCGAGTTCGATCCCCCGCTCCTCCACTAACATTACTAATAGTCTTTCGGATGAGACTTTAAACCGAGGTCCCATGTATCAGTGCTATACACTGAGCATGTAAAAGAACCAGGAGTGTCTCTGGAATGGGATGCTTTCTGTATCTTGCACTACCCCCACCACATAAAATAACTAATCTCTCCAGGGGGCGTCGGTCATATGGGCAACCGGTACCGACGATAAATAAGCTTAAATAGATAGATAGACAGGGGTCGCCGTTCTCGGCGCCGCCAATAAAAAAGTGTCATCCCTGTGCCGCGCTACATCAAAGGAAATTTAGAGGTCGCTTTGATCTTCCCGCGCAAATCTTCAGAAGAGCATCAGATTGTTTGACGGAAGCGTCATAGATTGAAAATCTCTCAGCGAAGCAGGTTTGTTCATATTTATTTCTTTACATGAAAATTTAATGTACAAGATTTAGTTTAATTCTATGTCCTTGCTAGGCCATTTATAAGATGTATAAGTCTGCCACTGTTTTATCGTAACTTACAATAATTCTTTGTTTCATAAACGTAATTTCCTTCTGTTTCTTTTGCCTCTGAAGGGAGGCATGTAGTGATTCCACTGTCCATCAGTGCGTCTGTCCTTCCGGTTCATGCTCTCAACAGCCACCAGTTAAGTTTGAATGAAACTTTCACTAAATAGAACGTCATCACTTACTATTGTTCGTCCGTCCGACTTCCTGTTTGCCTGTTTAAAACCTTTTCAGTGCTTTTTCTACACAACCTGAGGGCCAATTTGAATGAAACCATCATCAGAACAGTTCGTAGTAAAATTTTGCCTGAATTTTATTGTCACTTTCAGTCTCATTTTTAAATGAGTTATTAGTCCCCTACCCGTCTACCGGATGGGACTATAAAAAGCCACTCGCACTCAATAACACTTCACTACAGCAAAACAGAATCGCATATTTTACTTGTCCTAAAATTAAAAAAAAAGAAAAAATAATTCATAATAATTCAATGATATAAAATTGCAGAGCTGGATGTAGAGCTGCGACCCAGCTCTGCAATGATATAAGATTTCAGAGCTAGATGTAGATCTACGACCCAGCTATGTAATGATATTAGATTGCAGAGCTGGGTGTAGAGCTGCGACCCAGCTCTGCAATGATATAAGATTGCAGAGCTGGATGTAGAGCTGCGTCCCAGCTCTGCATTGCTATAAGATTGCAGAGCTGGATGTAGAGCTGCGACCCAGCTCTGCAATGATATAAGATTGCAGAGCTGGATGTAGAGCTGCGACCCAGCTCTGCAATTATAAGATTGCAGAGCTAGATGTAGAGCTGCGACCCAGCTCTGCAATGATATAAGATTGCAGAGCTGGATGTAGAGCTGCGACACAGCTCTGCAATGATATAAGATTGCAGAGCTGGATGTAGAGCTGCAACCCAGCTCTGCAATGATATAAGATTGCAGAGCTGGATGTAGAGCTGCGACCCAGCTCTGCAGAGCTGGATGTAGAGCTGCGACCTAGGTCTGTAATTATATAAGATTGCATTGTTGGATGTTTAGCTGCGACCCAGCTCTGCAATGATATAAGATTGCAGAGCTGGATGTAGAGCTGCGACCCAGCTCTGCAGAGCTGGATGTAGAGCTGCGACCTAGAGCTACGACCCTAGATGTTTAGCTGCGACCCAGCTCTGCAATGATATAAGTTTGCAGAGCTGGATGTAGATCTACGACCCATCTCTGCAATGATATAAGATTGCAGAGCTGGGTGTAGAGGTGCGACCCAGGTCTGCAATGATATAAGATTGCAGAGCTGGATGTAGAGCTGCGACCCAGCTCTGCAATGATATAAGTTAGCAGAGCTAGATGTAAATCTTCGACCCAGCTCTGCAATTATATAAGATTGCAGAGCTGGATGTAGAGCTGCGACCCAGCTCTGCAATGATATAAGATTGCAGAGCTATATGTAGATATACGACCCAGCTATGCAATGATATAAGATTGCAGAGCTGGATGTATAGCTGCGACCCAGCTCTGCAATGATATAAGATTGCAGAGCTGGATGTAAAGCTGCGACCCAGCTCTGCAATGATATAAGATTGCAGAGCTGGATGTAGAGCTGCGACCCAGCTCTGCAATTATAAGATTGCAGAGCTTGATGTTTAGCTGCGACCAAGCTCTGCAATGATATAAGATTGCAGAGCTGGATGTAGAGCTGCGACCCAGCTCTGCAGAGCTGGATGTAGAGCTGCGACCTAGGTCTGTAATTATATAAGATTGCATAGTTGGATGTTAGTCTGCGACCCAGCTCTGCAATGATATAAGATTGCAGAGCTGGATGTTTAGCTGCGACCCAGCTCTGCAATGATATAAGTTTGCAGAGCTGGATGTAGATCTACGACACAGCTCTGCAATGATATAAGATTGCAGAGCTGGGTGTAGAGCTGCGACCCAGGTCTGCAATGATATAAGATTGCAGAGCTGGATGTAGAGCTGCGACCCAGCTCTGCAATGATATAAGTTTGCAGAGCTGGATGTAGATCTACGACCCATCTCTGCAATGATATAAGATTGCAGAGCTGGGTGTAGAGGTGCGACCCAGCTCTGCAATGATATAAGATTGCAGAGCTGGATGTTTAGCTGGACCCAGCTCTGCAATGATATAAGTTTGCAGAGCTGGATGTAGATCTACGACACAGCTCTGCAATGATATAAGATTGCAGAGCTGGGTGTAGAGCTGCGACCCAGGTCTGCAATGATATAAGATTGCAGAGCTGGATGTAGAGCTGCGACCCAGCTCTGCAATGATATAAGATCGCAGAGCTAGATGTAGACCTGCGATCTATGTGCCAACTTCACGTTCATGAATACAGAGCTGAACGTCGAATGCATAGCTTTACATTCAGGAATAATTTATTTTGAATGTAGAGCTGAATGTCGATTGCACAGCTCGACATTCGTTGAATGCAGAGCTGACCGTCGAATGCATAGCTCTACATTCAGGAATCATTTATTTTGAATGTAGAGCTATGTCGATTGCACAGCTCTACATTCTTTGAATGCAGAGCTGACCGTCGAATGCATAGCTCTACATTCAGGAATATTGCATTTTGAATGTAGAGCTGAATGTCGATTGCACAGCTCTACATTCGGGGAATGCATAGCTGAACGTCGAATGCATAGCTGTACATTCGGGGAATGCAGAGCTGAACGTCGAATGCATAGCTCTACATTCAGGAATAATTTATTTTCAATGTAGAGCTGAATGTCGATTGCACAGCTCTACATTCGCTGAATGCATAGCTGAACGTCGAATGCATAGCTGTACATTCGGGGAATACAGAGCTGAACGTCGAATGCATAGCTCTACATTCAGGAATAATTTATTTTGAATGTAGAGCTGAATGTCGATTGCATAGCTCGACATTCGTTGAATGCAGAGCTGACCGTCGAATGCATAGCTCTACATTCAGGAATAATTTATTTTGAATGTAGAGCTGAATGTCGATTGCACAGCTCTACATTCGTTGAATGCAGAGCTGAACGTCGAATGCATAGCTCTACATTCAGGAATAATTTAGTTTGAATGTAGAGCTGAATGTCGATTGCATAGCTCGACATTCGTTGAATGCAGAGCTGACCGTCAAATGCATAGCTCTACATTCAGGAATCATTTATTTTGAATGTAGAGCTAAATGTCGATTGCACAGCTCTACATTCGTTGAATGCAGAGCTGACCGTCGAATGCATAGCTCTACATTCAGGAATATTGCATTTTGAATGTAGAGCTGAATGTCGATTGCACAGCTCTACATTCGGGGAATGCATAGCTGAACGTCGAATGCATAGCTGTACATTCGGGGAATGCAGAGCTGAACGTCGAATGCATAGCTCTACATTCAGGAA
This sequence comes from Cyclina sinensis, assembly GCA_012932295.1. NCBI lineage: Eukaryota > Metazoa > Mollusca > Bivalvia > Venerida > Veneridae > Cyclina > Cyclina sinensis. The sequence goes on along the minus strand of JAAONU010000003.1, from coordinate 15,505,836 downwards.
TAATTTATTTTCAATGTAGAGCTGAATGTCGATTGCACAGCTCTACATTCGCTGAATGCATAGCTGAACGTCGAATGCATAGCTGTACATTCAAGGAATACAGAGCTGAACGTCGAATGCATAGCTCTACATTCAGGAATAATTTATTTTGAATGTTGAGCTGAATGTCGATTGCACAGCTCGACATTCGTTGAATGCAGAGCTGACCGTCGAATGCATAGCTCTACATTCAGGAATAATTTATTTTGAATGTAGAGCTGAATGTCGATTGCACAGCTCTACATTCGTTGAATGCAGAGCTGAACGTCGAATGATAGCTCTACATTCAGGAATACGGTATTTCGAATGTAGGGCTGAATGTCGATTGCACAGCTCTACATTCGTTGAATGCAGAGCTGAACGTAGATTGCACAGCTGTGTATTAGCATATCTGCTAATGCATAGACGAATGTTGATTGTATAGCTGTACATTGAATGTCGTACATCGATTGCCGATTTCTTAGCCAACTTCACTCTAATATAATCACATTCTTCACCAAATAACTGTGATATTCGAAACACCTTATAAGCACAGGCATCTTTTTCATCACAAGACTGAAAGAACTTGCAATGGATTTCACGGTAAAAGGGACAAGATTAAATGGAGAAAGGCACTTGTAGAGTTGTGAAGAATAGACGATAGACATAAAAGGTAAATTTCAATGATCCGAAAAATAAAGAAAATAAAGGCTATTAAACGTCAACATGTTTAAGTTCTACACATGGTTAAACAATAGCAAACTAATGTATTAACAGAAGTAAATATAACACTTGATGATTCTTCAGAAAATGTAACGTGATGCGACTACAATTTAGTTTCTTTCTGGCATCAAAGCCACTAACTCTAGCATATGTGTACAATTTAATGTACTTCTTAGAAAACTCTTCAGCCCACTGGGACATTTTAGACTCTTGTATATAAAGTTTACCCTAGTCCCAAACCAATGCCTAGTTGTCAAGTTTTGCACAATTTAGTTTTGCTGCTACATGACATAGAATATCTTGGAGTCATGGTGATATATTTTTGGTGTTGTTTCCAACGAAATGCCGGAGAAACAGCATTCTGTAAATGTGTTTACATTCAAGTTAATATCAAATTGATTAGAAAATGATTGGTAGATTTAGCATATACAAGATAAACATAAAGCGGTTTGTGCGTCCTCCTTAAACGCATGCTATGCTTGGCTCTTTGTTGCATTTGGCAGTAATATGTAGAAGTTTTCCACAAGTCAAAGACTTTATAGGTTTACTATCGGTCTGTTCTAAATATTTCGAAGAAACCTCTTTGGTTTTATACGTGAAAAATTGTATAATTATTGTCGTTAATTATTTAACTAATTATTAATTAATTATTTATTATGGAATTATTTAATTCCATTGGTATTAATTATTATTTACGTAGCTCGAAATTTGTTATATCTGCGGCAACTTCTGACTGAAAAATTGGATAAGAATATCAGTAAGCTCTTAAAGTCTCAACAGTATATCACGTGTAAGCAAACAGTGGGGCTATTAAAGGATTTAGGCAAAATTTTGGTATTCATTTTTTAGGATTAACTGCCTGCAAAACGATGTAGCACACGGCAGGACAGATGCAGGCGTGATGATAGACACACATCTTTAAAAGAGCGGGTGCTATAAACGTGGAGTATATTTTGTCTTAACCTTTCAGTTGTAAATTCTACTGTGCAGGCTTGAGACGGAACAATCTTTACAAAAAGTAATCAGTGTTAATTCTTATAGCAATTCTTTTTGCTTTTTTGCCATGGAATCAGTACATACTAAAACCAATAATGTTTTGCATAATCACATTCTTATACATACGTAATTTCTTGTGAATACAAATAACATCATAATTTCCCTTGATAATAGAACTATTTTACTGTAAAGTTGCTGCATTTGTCGATAAAAGCGAACTGTAACTTGAGAATTCTAAATTACTCATACTTTTTCTTAAGCCGTGTTTTACTCAGATCTTTTTCTTAAACCGTGTTCACTAAGAAACATACTTTTTCTAAAGCCGTTTTTTACTCATACTTTTCCTTAATCTGTGTTTTACACAGACTTTTTCTAAAGCCGTGTTTTACTCAGACACTTTCTAAAGCCGTGTTTTACTCAGATTTTTTTTAAAGAGGTGATTCACTCAGACATTTTCTAAAGCCGTGTTTTACTCAGACTTTTTCTAAAGCCGTGTTTTACACAGACTTTTTCTAAAGCCGTGTTTTACTATCTATGAAAGATCCAGTTTCACTTACAAAGGTAAGAGATTTTAAAATTAAGGATTTACATAATAGATCTAATGTGTTACGATTGTTCTTCTAACGTGAATCTGTATTTACAACAAACATTGACATTCATTTAATATGTTTTTTGAAAATTTTAACCCAATAAAATGGGTTATCACTTTTACTACTGAATATTTTATTTTGTGACATAGATGATGGGGAATAGGATTTTGCAGCCTGTTGAGACAATTTTTTAACTGAAATTGAACAATCTGACCCTCAGATTTCATCGGACAATTTAGTGTTTTAACACAAATGTAGACCATCTTGAGAATTATTTCAACCTGCTAGCCGTTTTGTAGACGCAAGGTATATTCTAGCCAAGCAATAAACGTCAGTTATCAGGTTCAGTATAACGATTGTCATATACCGGTTATATCAATTTTATACTAGTATCTTCATACAAAATATCATGATGGAAGACATTTTTTTTTTAAATTACCTTTAACGGAAAACTGAAACTAAGAACTCTTTTTCGTGGTGATATTGTCATTAAGAAACTACAGTATGCATTTATTGTCAATAAAGAACATTAAAATCCAATTAAATGTTGCCTCATTACATTTAAATCAAACTAAATTTTGCCTTATACCTTTAAAGTGTTTAAGATATATGTAAAGATTAGTTTAGCTGTTTTTCAATTTTGCAGTTCAAATTTTCAGCCATTTTGCTTCCAGCAGTAAGCTTGACATTGTGTGTTGTGACACTGCCCATAAGTTCCTTGTTGGTCAGAGTATTTTTGTATCCACGACTTAGCTTCTCCCTATGATCTGCCAGCCAATCTGACATCTCGTTCTTAATGTAAGACCTCTAGTAAATTGCTATTTAGAATTTCTAAAACCAATAATGTTTTCTTGAATCACATACGTTTACATACGTATTTTATTGCGATTACAAATGACAGCATGTAATTTCTCGTGGGAAAAGAACTGTATAATTTTGTAAGTTGGTGCTTTCATGTCAAAAGACAAAATGAAGTTTGGAAATATTCATCTTAGATTATTGAAAAGCAGATCAAAATACTCGCATTTTAACTGATGAGTTTGGTAAACTCTTAAACATTAAATTTGTCCATGGCGCTTTTTTTTTAACGTCATCTATGTGATGCATGTTCTTACATTCGTTTTTCTGTACGGTAAATTGCCGGTATTATATTCCTATATGTACAATTGGAGCGGGGTTAGTGTTTTCCAATATTATATAATTCTATGTTTTGATTGTCTGTTAGCAGATCCGATTATTGCCGAAGCATTACGTATTTATACGATGTACCACCTGTTGAATCAATTCGAATGCTTGATTCGGATGTTGTGTTATTCCGGAAATTTTCTGGACGTTATGCTCCATTGTGTTTATAACATTTTACCCACATGTTTCATTATAATTCATTATGTCATTAAAAGCACCGAAATATCAATGAACTGCTAATTCACTCTTTCCTATTGTTCAGTTCAGTGTTACGCTGTATATTTTTTTTTAATAATATTGTGTCTAAAATATATTGTTAGTATATAGTACAGTAATAATAGAATCTGTTACCAAAAAGTGCATTGATATAGGATCTTTATACCGTTTTGCAATGACTATGAACAAGAACCCTTATAAATATTTAGAATTGCTTGACCTCATCTTAATGTATTACCTGTTGAAATTTCTTATACATGTATGACAGATCAGAAGCATAGTAATAAGTGACTGTATCTCATCTGGTTTTTATGTTGAATTATATCAAAGTAATCAAAGCATGGTCATAGTTTATTATTATAATTGATATTACAAGTATATTTGTTATTCCATGCATGCATGTTTGTTATTCTTTTCAAGCATGCTATTCCATGAAATTCATGTTATTTTGTTACTTAACAAAACAAACAATTTTTCAGTATCATAATTATCACCATTAACATCAAGAGATATATGGAATGAAAAGTTGAATAATTATGTTGTTGTTCTTCTTCAAAAATGTGTATTACCTTAGTTATAATATATCTGAACAGACAAGTTTTCAATTTAAAGATATGTATTAAATTCCTTTTTATTGGCATCTGCAAACAAAATAGAGTGCTGTCGCTTAAGGTTCCTTAAAAACACAATAAAAACCGTACACTCAACTGAACTCAAGTCCATTTGAATTTTCCTTATTGAATTAGAAGACATGAAAACAACTTTTATTTCCTTTTCAGATTAAAATGTGCCACGACATGAACACTCCGAGTACTTAAATCAATAATTTTAATCGTCATCAACAATTAAAAAACTTAATAAAACATTCTGTGGACGTCATCACAGTGGCAGACCACCCCGGTACCTTCGAAGCGCATTGACGTTGCTAACCTCTATAACGGCTCCTGACAACGGCAACTGTTAAACTCTGGTAACGCTAAGTTTCAAATCGTTACAACTGGAGGTTTGATAGTAAAACATGCATTATGGAACATTCGAAATACAAATCTAACTCTGCTTATTAATATTGATACAGATACCATTTTTTGCTGATACTAAATGAAAACAAATATTTATACAGCCAGGCCGCCATGCATAAGCTATATAATATTATTTGTCTTGTAAAAATAACGCCATCAAAAATGAATTTGCCTTTTCATACAAAATGTTTGTTTGTTGTTAATTCAAAATCCTTTGATAAAATAAGCAGGTGTCCGTGGTAGGTGATTCTTCGACGATAATGTGCAGAAATATTTGACAACTGTCTGACATTACTAGCATCAGATTTCTGCTTGCAAAGTTAATAAAAGCTGACAGACTACGAGGTAATTCACCATCATAAATTGGATTATTTATCAGAGCATGTGCAGTCGCGATAAAACAAATTTGTGAAATTATTGTCGTTAATTATTATTTAATTGAATTGATATTTACAATTTATTGTACAAGTTCATAACTTTGTTAAAGTCCGTTATTAAACAAACTTGCTTTTTTTGTACAAAACGTTTAAAGTTAAGAGAGAATAATTATAACGGTTAATATCATAACTTCAAAGACTTTCCTTATTATGAAATGTACATTCTCTTACTTCGAATAAAGAATATATCTTTTTTTGTGAACTATTTGATTGTATTTATATATTCTTGTGACCGTTTAGCTGTAAATGCTGCAGTTGTAATAAACATTTGTTCTGTTCTGTTCTGATATTTATGATTTGTGACTGTTATTTGCGTATTTGACTGTTATTTGCGTATATATAATAAATTTTCTACAAAACTTATAATTCTCCTATTGAAAGTACCCAAATCAACTTGAATCTGTGTTACACATCACATTTATTATTTACACAACGGCAAACAAAAACATTGTGCACCGAGAGCAAAATAACACAAGTTACTCATTCTTTTAATTTATAGTAAATTTAGATGACGAAGCTCTTTTTTTTCTCTTTTTAAAGTTGTAAAATCAATCGCTTGATAAAAAGCGTATTTCACGGTATAGTCTTATTTTTCAAAAACATTTTCAATTTTATTAGATAATAGATTACGTAAGTGGTCCGAAAATTCATATGTGTTAGATGCTGTACAGTTTGGCTTCTGGAAAGGTAAAAGTACTATTGATTGTGTAGAGTAGTATAATAAATAAAGTTTTAAACAACGAGAAGAGAAAATTATACTTAGCTTTTGTTGACCTTCGCCAGGCATTTGATGTTGTGTATCATAATGGAATTTGGTACAAATAACCACATATGGTGTTTCTAGTAAAATTGTGCAGATGTTAAAAGTAATGAATGAAAACGTAAAATGGTAGTCTCACTGACTACTTGGAGACATACATGGGCGTGGAACAAGGCGAACCCTTATCGCTTCTGCTTTTCTTTTCTTTTTTCATTTAACGATATGTATAGTCAATTAGCTGATCGAAATATTGATACATTTTCAGTAAATGAATTACAAATATTTCTCCTATTGTTTGCTCAGGACACTGTACTTAACTTATATAGTGCACAAGGTCTACAACTTCTGTAAAACAAATTACATGACTATTGCACGAAATGGGGTATATAAGTAAATACAGAAAAAAACAGTTGTGATGTTATGTAAGTATAATTACATAAATGATGACGCTGATATATTTTATAATAATGAGAAAATTCATATTGTTAAGGAATTTACATATCCTGAAATAACACTTTCATCAAATGGTAAATACCATCAGACACAAAAAGTTTTAGCTGTTCAAGCTAGTAAAGCAATGTATTCCTGAAACTCTTTGTTTGAAAAATTGCCTATGGTGTATTTCTGATGGTTTTACCAATACTAAATTATCGTTCTGAAAATTTGGGATTTCAGAAAGCACCAGATATTGAACGTTTGCATACAAACATTTTAAGCAACTGATGGGTGTTAGGCAACAAACTGTTAACTCTGCAATCTATGGAGAATTAAGGGGATTCCCGATTCATGTTTACAGAAAATTTCGAATACTAAAGTATTTATAAAAATTAAAGAATAACCCAGAGCCACTAATGTATAAGGTATTGTGTATGTCTGATAATTCTTGAAATATTGATAACAAATGGTCAAAAAATGTTAGAGTAATGTTTGATGATCTAGGTTTTAATTATTTATGGAACTAAGTTACTATTACTAATGTACATCAAGTGTTACAAAGAGTGAAGGACCTATATATTGAACAATGGTTTCATGACTTTATATTTTGATGTATGTTCTGTAGTATGGCGTTGAAATGTCCATGGTTAGTTGAAAAATTTAGTAAAAAATGAAATGAAAATATGCGTATTGCTGTCAAAAAAGAGGGTTAAGTCTTAGTGTAAATCCACTTTATGAAAAAAATCAAATTGTATATTTCTTATATATTTTTAAACGGACAAACTTACGTCAAGTCACTAATTCAAGTATCGGTAGAAGTGTCTGAGTAATCACAAACAAACATAAAATAAAAAATAAATAAATAAAAGGGAGGCAGCTGTTCATGAAAACAACCAATGTTGCAAAATTTATTAAACTAAAACGTTACAGTGTTGAAGTAAAATGCTCAAATAAATCTGCTGTTTTATTTCCAATTTCTAGGAACAGAGCTAAAACGGGTCTCTAAATTGATTAAAAACAATTACTCTGGACGTGTACCAATACCAAACAAGCCTAATATGTACTAACGGAAACTGGACGTGAATAATTCAGAGTGCGTTTAACTAATATCTGTGTTAGTTTTTGGTCAGCAGATAATAAAGAAACTAACAAATAAGAAGATGTTTCAGATGGAACCTACATCAATCAAGTTAAATGATACAGAAATGTAACGGATTCTTGGTTTTGCTTACGCTTAATGAAACTACTAGAAAAATTAATTGTTGAATTGAATATTGTCTGTGTTTCTATTTTAACCAATACATCTGACTTCATTTTCTATGACAGCTGTAGAAATTGTGGTTCACACACTGTCGACGTTTACTTATTCACTAGCAGTCGATGCGGATTCAACGAGCAAAGAGAAACAGTTTGTGATCTTTAGTAGAAATGAATACTACACGAAACACAGTATCAGCAAGCAATGCCTTCAGTAACGAGTGTCACATGTTAACGTACCAAATAGTAAGGGAATAAAAAAAGATTAAAAAAAAACAGACGCCATTGTCATTGTCATTACATATGCATGAAATGAAATTAAAGTTTAATCTTATTCAACTTTTTGTTTTCTTTTGAACAACTCACGTCATGTGCCCGAACCTACGGTTGAGGCTCTAAGGTTATTGTCAGGTATTGTTGCATGTAAAACAGATCAGACTATTTTGACTCTGTCATTTGGGTTTAGTGTCTGCATGTTGGCATTCATCTCGGCAATCTTGTCCAGTCTGAAGTATATCAGTGAATGGAAAGATTTCATGACATGTACACATAGATCAAATATTGTGGAATGTATCTGTTAGATCAGTTGCTTAAAATTCAAGGTCATACATTACGTACATTAAGATTTCCTTAAATGTCTATAAAACTCTTTATATTGAGACTAAAAATTGCTATATGTTTTAAGGTAATAGTCCCCTTTTCAGTCATGAATCTTCTCGCAGAACTTTTGTAAAATTACAGATATTTGACTGTAAAATGTAACCTTGTAATTATTTAAGATCCCTTTTTTAAGGTTAAACCCCTGTTTCTATTTCCTTTCTAGGATGTCGCTAGAAAAAGGGTATTACTAGATACATTTATTCAAAGTTATATATCATTCCAAAATGATTTTTCCTTTACTTTTCCTAGGTTTAAATTAGGAGATAAAACTTAGTAGATACAATTTTCCATTTCAAAATTAAATACCATTTTCACAAAATTTTGACCAAGAATTGTGAAAAATATGTATCAACTTTAAATGACTTCAAAGTTAATAGTAGCCATATAAAGATATTATTTATATTTGGTCAGTCAAACCTAAAACCAAAATTGCCTCAGCGAGTTATGCTTTTTTTTTCATAAAGCACAATCAACCAATGATTAGGTAATACTTTTTGTATAGTATCATGTCTTTTACCTTTCTGCGATGTATTCATTCTGCTACTGTAAACATTTGTTGCAATAAACTAGTTGTCTACTTTTACGATTTGCTATGCAGTACATTGAGATATAATATAAGACATTCTTTTAAAAGTGAAGATTGAGATAAAATAGATTTACAATCCTACACGTCTCGAAGATTATGGACCAAGTAGTTATTTTGTGCTACATACATTCCCTGCCCGTCTAACTTCTTTGGTTAAACTTCGAACCCTCACCTGTTGGGTCTTGAAATAATCTAAAAAATTAACGCTCTAGACCTCTGAGTCAAATAATCGATTCTTGTCTCGGTGGTCTATAGCGTTGGTGTTCTATAAACACAAGACCCTGGAAACAGAGCAGGTATTCAAAAAAGTATGTCGTTTTTAATGCATTGATGTTACGGACAGACACATGTAAGAATGTTTTACATGTAGAATTAATGAAAATGTGTCCAGATCACAAATGTCAAATCTGGTACATGGTCATTACGCAGGCTTTTTCTCGTTGACAAAATCCCGTTTATTTCTCCTGTAAATATTAAATCACAAGGAAAAGAAAGTTATGTCTAGAATGTTTTTATTTTAAAAAAATATTTCAATTATTTAATATTTATGTAAAAATGCAATCAGAAATACGAACAAAACGCGGGAAATATTTCCAGTTTCGGTCTCTATTCCTACTTATGTTTTTTTAACAAAACGCTTCACTATAACAATAAACTCGGGTTTAGGACGCGAAATAGTTTATATTATATTAATTTATCACCGACTCAAGTTGGTTCGGGTCATGGCTAGGATTTTGCACGAAATAACGGCGGTACAGATAAAGTTAACCTACATTCTACTAAATCTGGAGAGGACTTTGCAGCCTGCTGAGATAAAAATTGTCTTTCTTTTCATATCAGACACACTAACCCCCACATATCTTTTGACAATTTAAAGAATTATTAAACAAACCTTTTTGCCGAGCAGTAGACGGTAGCCATATTTTAACCAAGAAATAAACGTCAGTTGTCAGTTTCAATATAAAGGTTGCCTGATACTTGTCATATCAATTTTATACTGGTATCTTTTTACAAATAGTTATTTGGGAAGGCATTAATATCTTTTGTTCTTTTTTGGGGATTAATCCAGCAAAAACAACAACAACAACAATTGTCTTTTTATCAAAACTGCTTCACAACGCTAATTACATTTACATAATAGTGTTGCTATTACTGAATTATGTATTATGTATTTTTTCTCAGATATTGGCAATAAAATTTAAAAAAAAATATTGCCCTATAGCTTCCGAAATGTTCAAGATGTATGTAAGCAGACGTCCAGGTGTGTTCAATGTGTATATGGAAATTAAACTGTTCGTTTTTCAACAGTACGCATGTCATTGTGTATTTTTAGTTACTTGGCAGTCAGGTTTTTTTGTGTTCATGAGTAAGCCTTCAGTCCAGTTTAGAATTTGATTCTAATTGTAAGACTTTTCTCACAAGTATTTGGAATGCTATTTAGAATTTTTAACCCAATTATGTCTTCTTTTTTTTGTTCAAATTATACGCTTACATACGTAATTTCTTGCAACTGTAAATGACAACATGAAATTTCCCTTAGGAATAGGACTGTATAAATTTGAAAGTTAAGGCATCTATGAGAGATGAAAGATAAACTTAAGTTTTAAAATATCCAGCTTAGAATAAGGACAACCAAATCAATATAATTCAGTTTGATAAGTTTTGTAGAAATACCTAAACATTTTAAAATCGAATTACGAATTACGAATATTACACGTTTCAATTAAATTGTATCAAAAGCATTCTGCAGACAACAAGATGTTCTCCTCAAAAGAGAGCAGCCACAAGCTTTAACATGTATTAGTATTTTCTAAACATCACCTTTTGCAATATCTAAATTTGTTATTTTTGAGCCACCTGACCGGGTAACCGCGTTTATTCTCCCCGACCATTGGCTAAGTATGGGTCGGGGAACCATCCCCTACCAGCCTTGCAAAATTATTTCAATTAATATTACCTTTCAAAAACTACATTATATCTAGACATACAACTTTTCACATAATATAATGTTTCTAAAATAGAGTGTTTTCTTACACTAATGATGGCTTTAGCAAGAAGGTAGAGAACGAACTAACATCATACTGATAATAAGAATTCTTAATGAATAAATACATAACATAAAATAACATAACATAAAGTTTATTGGCATCAAATGTGATATTACATTTATAGCCACAAAAAATACATGTATGTAGTGAAGAGATGAAAACGTTAACACTGGAAGAACAAACAAACAACAAATGTAAGGGTAATGGGTATTATAAAATCATCATTTTAGTTTATACGATATTTTAATGCTAAATATATAAATTTGGCTACATTGTTTAGAGTTTTACTGGATGTACTTGAAAGTAGTTCTGAAAATTTACGAATTGTTGGCCATCTACAGTAGTAAGGTTTAAATAATTGCGATCTAAGGTCTCTGTAGTGCGGGCAAACTAATAAAAAGTGATATTCACTTTCCACCATCCCCATATTACAGAACAAGCACAGACGGTATTGTCTGTCTATATTAAAATATCTTCCCGTTTCAATTTCTAGGTCATGTGATGATAATCTGAATCTTGTAAGAGCCACTAAATGTTTTCTTTCGTATATACATGACAAATATTGTTCAAGTCGTAGATTTTGCTTGTATATACAATAAGACTTAAGACGATTAGAACTATTTATACTAGTGTACAATGCTTGTTAATAGATATCAATAACACGCTGTTTTATTTCTTGATAAGAAAAAATTAAAGTGTCCTGATGTACCCAAAACTCATAAAGACCTATGTTTTGTAATATATTTCTAATTTGATATGCCCAATTCATGCCACAATATGAAATATTATTGTTTGCATCTTTTCCCAACATTTTATACACTGTATTCAATAAAGGATTTCTTGTTCGTATTATATTGACCCAGTATTTCAACATAACTAATTGTCGATATATTTTCATGGGATACCTTCCCAGTTCGCCGTATAAACCATCTAAGTTAGTAGATTTTTTTACAGCTAGGACTTTGCGCAAAAATTTACAGTGTATTACTTCTATATCTTTTGATTCATGGTTTCCCCATACCGCGGCATTGTAGTTAAGTATCGATCCAACCAAAGTATCAAAAAGTTTACATTTTTCAGAAACCGTTAATTCCATTTGATTGAAAACTATAAATATATTGTGTAATGCATTCAACGAATGTTGTACTAGCCGTTTTTGTGTTCGATACCAAGACCCATTTTTAAACAAGTGTGTTCCGAGGTACTTAAATGAATCGACTACTTCTAGCGTTTTCGTACAGAGTATAAAATCATGATGCGTCTTTCGGCCCTTTTCGAATATCATTATTTTTGTTTTATCAGTGTTAATTTTTAATCCCGATACGTGACAATAGGTTTCTAGTTCAGTTAATAAGTGCTGCAGACCGTCAATTGTTTTGGCAAATAATACTGCGTCGTCTGCAAACATGAGTAAAAATAATTTAAATTCATCTATTGTGAATAATCCAGTAAAATCACTGTTGATGTTATTTAAAATATCGTTCACGAAAAATAAGAAGAGCAAACTGGAGCTCGGGTCTCCCCGTTTTACGCCCACATGAGATTTAAAAAATTCGGATTTGTTGTTGTTGTAGCGCACGCACTGTTTAACCATACTGTACATAGACTGTAAAGCTTGTACAAACTTTGTGCTTACATTTTCTGATATTAATTTCTGCCATAACAAGGATCTATCTATCTTGTCGAAACACTTTTCATAATCCGAAAACGCTGCATATACCTTTTGATTTAAACTTAAGGATTTCGAAATTACCGCATATAAGGTGAAAATACAATCTGTGGTAGATTTACCCTTTTGAAAACCGAACTGGTTATTAATTATTTTTTCATTGACTTGGGACCATTTGTTTAACCTGTTGAGTAGTATTTGTGAGTATATCTTACCCATAATATTTACAAGACAAACACCTCTGTATTTATTTGGATCCTCAATATTACCGCCTTTGAAAATAGGTACTATGATTCCCTCACCCCATATTTTTGGATATTCGCCTCGTTCCATTAGTCTATTAAAAAGTCGAACAAGAAACGGGCTAGTTTCTTGTTTAAATACAGTTGGAACCTCAAGTCATTTTACAGACACATCTCACCCTCACCTATATTAATAATCATGTAACAATTTATCAGCCACCAGTATAGGGTTTTTTTGTTGTTGTTGTTTTGTATTTTGCTAGTTTTTCAATAATTCAGGAGCCAAATTTTAAACTGGCCTTTTGTACCTTGTAAAGACTGTATTTTTTTCCTATTACACAGGAAGATATATTTCTTAATTTCTAAACACAATGTATTATTATGTCCCAAAGTTTTACTATTGTAACCTAATATAAATGTTATGTACATTAATGTAGGATTCTTGATCATAACATTTTTCCATATTTTTAACTTCTGTTATTAAGATCTGAACAAAGCTACATTCCCAGAATAAATGAAGAAGAGTTTCATTATCAGTTTTACAAAAATTACATAATTCAGTCAAACTTTTATTCATTCTATACAGCAGTACATTTGTACCTAAAATTCTGTGGACAATTCTTGTTTGAAACCTTTGTAAATAATTATGTATCGTTGCTAAATAAGAAGACACAAGTGTATCTATGCATCCAATCAGTGGCTTCAATCTCAAAAAATATTACACGATTTTTCATTGCATGAAGGCTTTTCTGTTTTTCTAATAAGTTAACTATAAATACACTTAACAAAATTTTCTATTTGGCCAGCCTATAAAATTATAATTTACCCAAACTAAATATGGGAACGACTTGAAACTTTGCAGTATGTTGTTTTCCTGTCTTTTCCATAGTTTACAACAGCTATGGCATATGTATTGCTATCAAGAGCCCTCATCTGGAATGGGGTGAACAATGCCGCCTTTCCGCGGCAATTAAACTGTTAATCTGTTCAAATAAACTTCAAGTGGCCAGTTAGAAAATTTGTTAAGTGTATGTCGTGCACCTCACTATCCTTTAGAATAGGCTTTAGGTAAACTGGTGTTATAGGGAAAACATACTTTATACAAAAGGAATCATCTTTAAAACGTAATTTGTTAAAAGATTTCCTCACCTCATTTTTGATACGTAGATATTTTGAAAAAATTATAGTTAAGCCCGTTTTTCTTTCTAACTCATGTTTATCAAGAAACGTACCATTTTCTTTTAGAATATCTGTGGTGTATCTTATACCTTTGTCATACCATGTTTTTTATAAATATACCTTTGTTATGAATTTAAAATATAATGGTATAAAAAAGGGGTATTTCTAAAAAAAAGAACTTGCATTATTGAAATCTGTATAATGTCGATCAACTTAGAATATGCGTATAAAACATTTTTCCAAAATTATGTTTTACTTGTTTTAACACTTCATTTACGTAAAGTTTACCATATATGTGATTTAAAAAAAAATATTATGTTCTTAACAAAACCGAAACGCGTATTAATTTAAAAATAGGAAAAATATATAATAATTTAAAAAAAGTTTATCTATCTCCTGTATCATTTCTTTATTAGGATTAGGTAAGGATGTAAAAAGAAATTAATTTGTTAATGGTAACCACAGAACTTCTGATGATACAATATAGAGCGATGCAGGTCTGTAAAAGATCTTAGTGTGGAATCTTCAGACTTCAGAAATTTGAAAATGAATGCTGACATATAGTCATGAATTTTAGAAGCAATTCTTCAGCAATTTGATCTTAAATAAACAGTAAATAATAAATCATGAAAATAATTTCAAAATGGTTTTATCTTTCACGTGATTAAATAAATTTTAAACTTTTGGCAGATTTTGGAGCTGGGTTAGCACAGGTAAATATTAAGAATAATGATTTATTTGATATACAGCGACTTTCTACCACCTGAAGAATGATTTAGGCTTAAAATTATTATGGTAATTAAACTGTATCAAGAGTAAATGGGATAATCAAAAATTCAAAAATTCATTGTTCTACCCAAGGTTATTGACATTGTGAAGGATAAAGATTTGTAAAGATTGTTTAAGACAATTCTTTGTCCACAAAATTTTGGTCTGTTAGAGGCTAATTGCTTTATGAAGCTCAATTAAGTCCGAAAAGATTGGCATGTGTCAGTTGATTAAGCCATTGAAGGTAATAAATCAAAACCGCCAGTCTAGAAACAGTACACAGGGTTTTTCATGCACACATAAGAATAAGAGCGGATATTAGATTTATAATCAGTCTTCTCCCTAAAACAAGGAAAGGGTATTTTCTTATGAAGAAATCCTAAAAAAACTAAGACTTTATAGAATCGGGAGATGATGTGACTGAGTTAAAATATCGATGATGACTATACAAATAACTGTAATAAAAACTGCCACAATTTCTCACTTTGGTAATAACAATATAAGCATTTATCATATTCGTTAAAGAGCATAAAATTGTTACTGTATGTAATAAGTTGTAAATGTAAAAGTAGCCAATTCTTCATGTTTGATTCCTTTTAGCAGGCAATAGATCTAAAAGCTTGTAAAATTTGGTCGTTTCCGGAAGAACCGTTTTTATGCTGCTTACGAAATAATGCTCTTCGCGAAGTTTGTTAGCTGGTATTCCAAATTTATATTGTGTTTATAACTTTGACACGTTGTTTAAAAATACAAAGAAAACTTTATTATTTTCTACACCTTAGTTTAAACAAACGTCATAAAAACTGGGTTTTAGTAACCAAACTCGATTTTCAGGTGTTTTATTTTTCACTCTCTAATCTAGGCCTATTATAACAATTTCTTATGTATTAGTATCTTTGGTCTAGACCATTAATAACCGAAAACTTGATAATATTCATTTGTCGTTGAACAAACAAATGAAATTTCTAGTTCCACCGTAAACAAAAACATTCTGATTGACTTCAAACCTTATATTCTCTTACATAAATGTAAATGTACTTTTTTCCACCTGAGTACCTTTATCAAAACTCCAAACCTTAGACGTTAAAAATAATATTGGTGCAAAAATCTTTTTAAATAGTTCAAACATATGACTAAGTGCCGTAATTTTGTACAAGCACATACTAAGCTGAAGTATTCCCTTTGGGTTTGTCAGTTCAGGGTTTATCTGAGTCGTTAAACTCACCACCGATTGTAAAAAAGTAATACCCAAGGCGAGATGCCGTCTTACACTGACAGCACTATTTCCGTATCAATATCAATTTTCATTCTACTGTAATTAAGCGTTCCAAGTATGTAGATGCATATCCGGTAAATGTAATCGTCTATCATGCGTTGATCAAGATGGACCATTCAGCAGTAAACTTTAGCGTTCGAAAGAAAAAAGGTAGTTGTTTTATTCAAAAGAAAAAAAATCAAACGAAATCAATGACGATTCAATGATTATGACCATTAAACTTATGGTTCTAGGAAAACAATGAGTTCCCGTATACCCGATGTTCCGAATACGGATTAGAATATTATGTCCGTATATTATGCGAATACGTCCCGTATATGCCCGTATATCTAAAAAATATGGAACCGTACACTTCCGTATATTGGTGACCTTTGAGTTTGATAATGACAGTTCCAGTTTCAGTTTTTATTCAGCATACCGGCATTTGCTTGCCTTTGGCCATTTACATAGAAATACAACAAATATGACCAGACATGAAACAGAAGTATAGACAAAATCATAATTACAAAAAAATGACAAGATGGATCTCTCGGCTTAATTTAAGTCAACAGATAACGATTTTGAAGGTCTGTGAGTGAGAGAAGACATGCCATCTAACAGCATATGGTGTTAATGATAAGGAGCTATATGAGCTCCAATAGTTGAAATCAGATTGTTATGATTCAGGGAACAGTATAGTTCTCGGCAGAAATACTCAGCATGATGAAAGTCCTATGTTCGAATAAATCTTGCGGCAAGAGTTCTCTGCTGATTCACATTTGAAAAAAAAAATAAGCGATAAAACTTCTGTGAACTTTGAGCATTAAGCATGGAAAGGCAAATACTTTATTACTTTGACAAGAAAGCTAACTCCAGGTAAGTGAGAATGTTATTTTTTTTTTTGCTCTGAAGCATAATGAATTAAGTGCTTTTTTAGATGCAAGATCGAATGCTTCATTTATTTTTCTTCATATAGTCTTTTCTTCACTCCCGGAGACCTTTTATTGTTAAATGAAATCTTCCATCCTAAACCTCATATTATTCTTTCTTTCCTCCTCCTGTCAATATTATTCCTGTCAGAATCTGAGTTACAAAAAATAAAATTCTTACCACCCAATGACTTTTATTTATAAAACATTTCAATTGGAGAACCGTTATAGAAGAACTAAAGGTTTACATGGAGTTGAGCCTATCGACTTTTCTAAGCACAATTTTTTGTTTTAGCACTGAACGTTAATTTACACCTGGTGCAATAATCAGCTAAACATCCAATGATTCTTATAACCTTTCTGATATAAAACAATACGGCCAAGTAACAAAGGTAAATTATTACTTAAGTAGCGGTATATTTACTCTCTATCCAATTTAATATAAAAGTTGCATTTAAAATAATTTAAGTATCCAAAAAGAAATAAAAAACATAAAAGAAAGGGAAGGAGATAGAAATTCCCCTTGTCGTGTTTTATTTCACTACATATGTAGATATTAATCTTAATGAACAACTGTTGAGTCCGTTGAAAATTGAAATGGTCGACGGACAAATTTAATTATTGTTAATAATTTTTATTTAAAAAAATTAAATATGTATAAACTTAAGAATCAGAGACAGTTATTTCCATTAGGTTATTCAGTTTTATATATTTGTTTATATATCTTAGCATTTATTAAATATTAATGAAACTATATGTCTACCACTTATGTGACAAATATTTATTGTGTAACCCAGAAAATGTCGTGGACTTCCCCGAGTAAAACTAGGGAACTCGTGTCACAAATTACACACTATACAAGCTCACCATTAAAGCTTGCTGACGGGCAAGTGAATAAAAGAGTCGTTTTATACTTCTGTTACACTTACACACCCTCCTCATAATTCTTTCTTGCATTCTTGAAGTCCGGCATGTGCCTAGGACCTTCTACAGGTATTATCCCGTCTACCCTAGTAAGTTACTTACAATGTCCACCAAAAAACAACCCAGAAAAAATCAACTTGCCCGAACTGCATTCGATCTCGGGAATCTTTAGTCATATAGCGGAGGCTATCCCGTGGCCATCAGGCTAGCTGATAGGCAAGAAATTGCAAGTGCTGCATCATACGAGGGGTGATTCAAAAGTTCGCGGAATTGCTTTATTACTAGAACGGAAAAGACAATACAAACACAAAAATTACATCACTCGATACGTTTACTCAATACTAAAGCAGAGCCGTAATCTCATTGAAATACATTTACTAATAAATCGTTTGTACATATTTGAATTGTATACATGACCGGCACTTGACGCACGCCATCACGACGTCGACGTCACTAACGGTCAAATTCTAGCGTACGATTCACCTTCTCGACGTAATCGCCGCCCGTCGCTACACACTTCCTATGCCTTTGTACCCATTGCATAAATGTTACCTTAAACCAATCCTGACTGAATGAAGAGATTACTTCACGAGCCTTATTGCGTAGCTCTAATGTTGTTTCAAATCTCTGGCCTCTGAGTTCCCTCTTCATATCTGGAAACAGACGAAAGTCCATCGGTGCTAGATCCGGGCTGTACGGCGGATGTGGTAAGAGACTGAAACCAAGCAGTGAAATCTCTAACTCTGTACTCTGTGCCCGATGTGCTGGAGCGTTGTCATGATGGAGTATAACATCATCCAGTACCAACAGGGGGCGCTTGCGGCGCAGAGCCTGTATCAGATCGCGTCTAAGCACCTGAAGTCAAACAAACAAACGGGAAAACATGAAATAATTTAAGTTTAAGAAAGTAAAAAGCGGCACATTTTAAATAATATTTTTATATATTTTGTTATTTGAAACAATACATACTGTAAAATATTAGTTTGTTATAAAAATAATATATAAGTGTTGATCGTTTGTATGACTAAAATGCGGCATACCTTTGAATAATAGTCGGCATTTACGGTACATCCGTCGCGCACCTTGTGTTGAAGCAAAAGCCCTTGTCTATCCATGAAGAAGATGAACATTTCCTTTTTGCAGCTGCGTGTTGTCCTGGCCTTTTTTGGTGGAGGTGTGTCTGGTGACTTCCAGACGGACGACTGCTGTTTCGACTCTGGATCATAATGGTATAACCATGTCTCGTCTGTCGTGATGATTTTGTCCAAAAACTCGTCACCCTGTGCGTCGTACAGATCCAGAAATTGCTGAGAACATTCTAACCTCCGCTGCTTGTTTTCATCAGTCAGAAGTCTGGGCACCCAACGCGCAGATACTTTGGACATATTTAGCTCTTCTGTAAGAATTCGTTGCACAGTAGAATACGATAGGGAGAGTTCCTCTGCAATACCCCTAACCGTTAAGCGCCGGTCGTTGTCCAAAAGCTCTCTCACTAACGTTGCGTTGCTCGTCGTCATAGCGGATGCTGGTCTACCTGCTCTATCGTCATCAAGTACCGATTTTCTGCCGTTCCGAAATCGCTCATGCCATTTGTAGACAAACGATTTACCACAAGGTTGTAATGTATGCGAGTTTTTAATTTGATTCAACGTCTCAACTGGTGTAAGTTTGAGTCCAACACAAAATTTCACAACTGCGCGTAGCTCCAATTCACTTGTTGACGTCGCGGAAGAAGTTGAAGACATGGCGACAACTCGCTGCTGTGGAGTAACGGTTCAACGTAATGTAATCAAAATTATAGGAAATGACGTCAACACGTCATTCTAACGTCAGTTACGTTCGCGCCAAAATTGAGCAACATTTGAAAACATACTATCGTCTGAAGTGAATTAGTAAAACGAAATATTTTGGCCTGCTTCAAGTCACCTAACCGTGGTTGCTATGGAGACCATTTATATTCTTCCGGTTACACATATTCCATAAACTAAACGAAAATGTTAGTTAAAATACGTTGAATTATATTTATGCGAAATTTAATGTGATTCGGTGAAAAAATAAATGATTTAGAGATAAATTCCGCGAATTTTTGAATCACCCCTCGTACATGTGTTTTGATATCTCAGTATGACATAAGGGAATTACATATTTTTTAATGAGTCTAAAGAGTCTTAAACAGTCAGTTGTCCATCGGCTCATTGTTAATTATACGGAAACTGGCGACTATACTGGATGTCTCATTCATATGTCAAGTTCATAACTCGGGTAACTTTTATTGTATATTTACAAGCACAATGCAGACTAAACGTAAAAAACTACAAAAAAGGAAACATTGAAATATGTATTCTGACACAATGCTGATTTGTTCAACCAGTATGCTCAAATAAGTTTGCCTATTATTTCTAATTGATTGCAACAGACCTAAAACAGATCCCTAAATGGATTACAAATAATTACTCTGGACGTGTACGAATGCCAGATGAGCCTCATGTGTACTCATGGAAACTGGACGTGAATAATTCAGGCCTGTTAGAACAGAAAGAGTTAATTACTGAAACTAATATTTGGAGTAGGAAAAATGTCGGTTATTAGTTTGCAAATAATGAGCAAACTTATTACTACGAGGACGATTTAGATGGGACGTAGATCAAACAGGTTAATTGATACAGAGATGCAACACATTCATGTGTTTGCTTTCGCTAAATCATATTACCACAAGGACTCTCAGTACTGAGTAGAGCACTGACTAATGGTGTCTATGTAAATTTACTAACTGACTAATGGTTTCTAGTTTACCCAGTGTTAGAACCATCCAGAGTAATTGTAGACAACATGTGTCTAGTTTACCGGTGTTAGAAACGTCCAGAGTAATTGTAGACATTTGCTCAAATTAGGCCTTATAACTGTTAAAGGGAAAAATAGCAGTCGAAACTGAAAGAAATATTAATTTAAGTAAAATAAAACACAGTTTGTAGTTTATATATTTTCATAAGTTAACTTATAGCAGAACTGCGAGCTACTCAAATAAGTATATCGAAACAAATAAGGTCATTAACTGGTAAAGACAAAACGACATAATAAATAAAACGATTAGGTTTTTGTCAAGAACGGAACAATATTTTTAAGTTTTTGTAACGAAATAGTCAGTAGTCTGTAAAAATTGAGTAGCGTAGAATGTCATTCATTACATAGAGGTATAAGCGGATAAATCACAAAAAAGTAACTCTTTACATGAAATGACAAGGCTTTACTATTTTGAAAATTGAGCTGTGTTCAGCTGCCTATATGTAGCCTCTAATTTCCTGCAATAGTTTTATTTGGAGTATTTGTTGAAACTTGAAGAAAAGAAAATGTATTTTTCAACATCATCAGTCAACGAGTGTAAAGTAACCTCTTCATGCTATTAATTATAACCTGTTATGAGGATTGCAAGTGCAGTTTTAGTTGTTTTAGTATTCGTTATTATCTGCTTGTTATTTTGTATTCATGTTATAAATGTTGATGATATGAAAATTGTAACTGATGTTTTATATTTAATAACTTATGTTATAAATATTAAAGATAAAGTAATAATAACTGATATTTTTCGGTAATTCATTTTATAAACGTAAGTAATATATAATTACAACTGATGATATTTTTTTTTCAATATATCATATTATAGATGTTGATATATAATAATAACTAAAATTTATAATTGTTTTAGTTATAGTCTGAATTTGGGAAAAAAGTATTCACAGTTAAAAGATAGGAACACTGATAACGTACTCGGAGTTAGTTCTCAATAAAGTACGTAAAACGAACATTCCAGAGGCATCTCTTGGAGGAACTGCATACTGCAAAGATTTTATTTATCCTAAATATATTGGTTTATAATAAGTACTTTCAGAAATTACATAAATGTATCTTGCTTAAATCAGAGCATATAGAAATAATTCTTTGTCTTCCTTACACAAATACATCCCTAAAAAATTTCTAAACGTTAGCACATTCCCTTTTTATTGTTCCTGTACTTTGTCTGAGTCTGCCACTTAGGAACCATAAACCGTAATGATTGAATTTATTCCTATAGAAATAGCTCGTAATGAAAGAATGATATAGGCCAGTGGCTGGTCTGTATTTAAATCAAGTTGTCTGGATATTGCGCTAAAACATCTCCATAGCTTCAGAGAAAACACAATACAAGACGATAAACAACATAATATGTTCCTTGTATTACTTGTTCATTCTATCTGTTTGTTAGAATAATTGTTTGAAAAAGAATCACTTATGTTGAAAATCATACTCCATGTTTATCATTTCTTAAAATGAGCATGTTTCATACATGGAAGTCAGAAATAAACATTATCCATTTAGAAATTTAACTTAGACCTGTAAATAATTGTTAGTCCGTATAACTTTTTAAAATGCACACTCAAGCGCTCCTGTATTATCTGTAGCTAGTGTTAGGCACGGGTTAAGTTTGTTGGTGATCTGCATTAATGTTAAGATGCCTGTGTACAGCGGCTTTATAGATTAAGATATATTTAGAAGTACGGAGGTGGTCTTCTTCCTTCGCCATCATAACTTTGAAACCAACAAAGAGCGCATAATAGCAAATAATAAGAGCAAATAATATTTCAATTACAAAGTGACTTTCAAATTTGTATAGGCAACTAAAGACGTCCTTGAATAAGATCAAATAGCGTTGCTGATTGAAATATGAAGAATTCTTTGGTTGAAAAATAATCCTTAATGAATATGATGCGTAACACAAATCCCCCGTGCTAATTTCTCTATGGTATCATATAAGTAGAATGCGATTAATACATGTGTCCAAGTAACATTCTTCATGTGGAAAGAACGCATTCAAACTTCTTTCTAAATGCTAACGTTTGTACACAGGCTAATACTTCATTTTGGTGCAAACAAGATTTTAATTGAAAAGACGCCCGTTCAAGTATCGGAGAAAACTCAACATCAAACGGAAGAGAGAAAAACTTATTGCGACAGACTCGCTTTAACTGTTGCAGAGACTGGTGATAGATTACAAAGAGAATTGGTTTAGAGAGAATTCACTGGAACAAAAAGTCAAACGGTAAGAAGTGTGTACATGTATTTAACGTTTTATGACTTATCTTTCATACTATGGATTTTCAAATTAAGATAAACATTAAAACATAAGTAAAACGTTACTTCATGCTTTTCTTGTCATGCAATAGGCTATGGAAGTCTTCGTTGGTATGGACTTAGTTCCATAAGTCATATGTAATTATATGTAGTTGTACTTTTGCTCAAAATTATGAAATTACTTGTAGTTTTAATACAGCGATAACATTAAGCATTTAAAAAGTGCCCTTTTAAATTTAAATAAATTAGAATTGTCCAGAATGAAGAAATGGTACTTTTTGAATTTACATTATCAAATGAAGTGATAACTGACTATGTGTTTTATATTTTAGGATCGGACATTTCGGATTACATATATTGCCCAGATCAGATGCCATAGGATATTCAGGATTTAAATGAAATTTTGTCAGAAGCACGTTATTTATACCGGTTAACATAATCGTCTTAAATACACGGTACAGATCTTGAATTAAATGTATCTGATACAAGGATAACTCATTGTGTTTATAAGTATTCATTTACTGTTTGTTATCAATAAAATGTGAATGTATACTGCGGACCCCTCGTAAATGAAAGACACTAGTAATATGATGTCTCAAGTATCAAAAGAAAATAATGAAATCTTCGCGAGTGTTGTACTTAAAGCATTCAACCTAATTGTATAAAGGGGGCACTACTTAATAACTAGAGGAAATCACTTTTTAATGTTTGTTGTCGCGGGAGATTAGGCTAGAGACATAACAATGTGTCACCTCACGTGGAAGGATTTATACATAAACGTATTATGTATGTTTGGTAAGTCTTCACATTATTCTATGCTATGCTTATATTAGAACATACCCTTAAATTTACCGATCATAAGTAATTTTGTAGCTCATTCTCTTTAAAAAATGAAAAAGAGAGATAATTTAAAGAGGAACATGTGTTAAAAATGTTTTTAAGATATATAGCGACAAGGAATAGGTACTTTGTGATAAAATGGCTAATCGTCAAAATATGGTATAACATCAACTCTCTCTATAAAGACTAATATTAATGCATATACCTGTTGTATTGGTACATTGACATTATGCAATAAACTATTCAATACCATTCGTATTTACATGATTTTGAAGAAAATGCATGGAATTCTCGGGAGTTTAGTGTATGTCCCTTAAAGTTAAACCTGTATTTAACGCATCTTTACTGTTCTGTAACATAAAAACAATAAATTAACAGGTAAGTAGAAAGTCGAAGCCATTCCGCCTGCTTAACCCTTGAGGATTGTTGAAAATGGATGATTTCTGTTTGAATTTAATACATTTTCTGAGGAACTTGTCGGTGTCTGCTCTTGGCTTCACGGCACTTTCTAAATTATGTTTCATTTTAAATGCTTTGCCATATTTTTCTTTTTATTTCGTAACGGATACAAACAGAATACTGTTTAGATAGGTCAGAAAAGCAAGTTTTTCCTCACAATTCGTCCTGTAATATTTCCCTTGTCTACAGAATACTTCTTTATTCATTTTGGAATAAACTGCAGACATTATTAGCAGCAGGTTTGCAATCAATGCTCACGACGTTAATTTTAAACTTAATAAAGTATTTGGCTGACTAATTGGTAAGTAAGTAAGTATTAGCTTCGAGTCTACATGTACAAAATGCCCTAAATGTCATACGTCTAAAGTCTAATGCAACATTACGATATCTTAAGAGAAGAAATTATTCCCTTAGGCCAGAAAATCATACATTTTCTGTGCTGATTGACAAAGCTTGATACAAGTTATTGGCAAGAGTTGTTTAACAAGTTTGACAGTCACCTGATCAATTTGTTTAAATCCTGTGCCTAACTCTTTGGTATTATCACCGACTATCTATATCATGGTTAGTCTGACGAATGATAACACTTTTAACAGTTTCAAAGATATCGACAGTGTTAAGTTGTAAAACTTTATATATACGTAAACTTCACGGTGTTACGGTTCTTGACTTCATGCGATGTTACAGTACGTAAGCTTCATGCGGTGTTACGGTTCGTAAGCTTACTCCCTGTTACGGTAAGCTTTACACGGTGTTACGGTACGTAATCTTCACAAATTGTTACGGTACGTAAGCTTACGTTGTGTTACGGTACTTTAGCTTCACATGGTGTTACGGTACGTAAGCTTCACACGGTGTTACGATAAGCTTCACATAGTAATGGTACAAACTCTTTATACAGTGTTACAGTACGTAAGCTTCACGAATTGTTACGGTACGCAAGCTTACGTTGTGTTACGGTACGTAAGCTTCACATGGTGTTACGGTACGTAAGCTTCACGAATTGTTACGGTACGTAAGCATACTTTGTGTTACGGTACTTTAGCTTCACACGGTGTTACGGTACGTAAGCCTCACGAATTATTACGGTACGTAAGCTTACGTTGTGTTACGGTACTTTAGCTTCACATGGTGTTACGGTACGTAAGCTTCATGCAGCGTTACGGTACGTAAGCTTTACATGGTGTTACGGTATGTAAGCTTCACACGGTGCTACGATAAGCTTCACATGGGTAATGGTACGAACTCTTTATACAGTGTTACGGCACGTAAGCTTCACGAATTGTTACGGTACGTATGCTTACGTTGTGTTACGGTACTTAAGCTTCACATGGTGTTACGGCAGTAAGCTTCACGAATTGTTACGGTACGTAAGCTTACTTTGCGTTACGGTACTTTAGCTTCACACGGTGTTACGATAAGCTTCACAGGGTTTAATGGTACGAACTCTTTATACAGTGCTACGGCACGTAAGCTTCACGAATTATAACGGTACGTAAGCTTACGTTGTGTAACAGTACTTAAGCTTCACATTGTGTTACGGCACGTAAGCTTCACGAATTGTTACGGTACGTAAGCTTACGTTGTGTTAAAGTACTTTAGATTCACACGGTGTTACGGTACGTAAGCTTCACGAATTGTTACGGTACGTAAGCTTACGTTGTGTTACGGTACTTTAGCTTTACTTGGTGTTACGGTATGTAAGCTTCACACGGTGTTACGATAAGCTTCAAATGGTGTAATGGTACGAACTCTTTATACAGTGTTACTGTACGTAAGCTTCACATGGAGTAATGGTACGAACTCTTTGTACAGTGTTACGATTAGCTTCACATGGAGTAATGGTACGAACTCTTTATACAGTGTTACGATAAGCTTCACATGGTGTAATGGTACGAACTCTTTACACAGTGTTACGGTACGTGTGCTTCACGCAGCGTTACGGTACGTAAGCTTTATGCGATGTTACGGTATATAAGCTTCACATGGAGTAATGGTTCGATGAAATTAAACAAAATCACGGTACGTTAGCTTCACATTGTGTAACTATAAATCCACACGGTGTAATTGTGGGAAATTTTAGTCAGTGTTACGGTACGTAATATTCACGCAGTGTTACGATAAGCTTCACACGGTGTAATGGTACGATGTTTTTAATAAGTGTAACGGTACGTAATATTCATACGGTGTTACGATGTATTAGCTTCATCGTGATGTAAAGTTACGTAAGCTTCTCATAGAATTAGGGTACGTTAGCTTCATGATGATACGGCACGTAAACTTAGCACGTTGTTAGAGTACGTAAATTTTCCTTAAAATAACGGTGCGCAAGTTTCAACTGAAATTATGGTACGTAAACGGTGTTAAGGTACGTAAGCTTCACGCGGTGTTACGATACGTAAGCTTCACACGGTATTATGAAACGTAAGCTTCATATGGTGTTACGGTAATCTTCAAGCGATGTTACAGTTCGGCGGCTTGTCATGGAATTACGGTACGAAAGCTTCACATGATCTGACTGTATGTAAGCTTTGCATGGTGATACCGTACGTAAGCTTTATGGAATTATGGTTAGAAAGATTCATAGTATGTAAGCTGCTCACGGTGTTACGGTAAGCTTCAACTGTGTTATGGTTCACGCCATATTACGATACGTAAGCTCCACGCGATGTAACGGTACGTAAGCTTTACGCAATGTTACGGTGCGTAAGGTTCACACGGTATTACGGTAAGGTTCACACAGTGTAACAGATTCACGCGATGTTACGGAACGTAACCTTACATAGAATTACAGTACGTAAGTTTACACGGTGTTACGGTACGTAAGCTTCACACGGTGCTACAATACGTAAGCTTCACACGGTGTTATGGCAAGTTTAACACGATGTAACCGAAAGCTTTACGCGATGTTATGGTATGTAAGGCTTATATTGAAATACGGTACGTTAG
Organism: Cyclina sinensis; assembly: GCA_012932295.1. Classification (NCBI taxonomy): domain Eukaryota; kingdom Metazoa; phylum Mollusca; class Bivalvia; order Venerida; family Veneridae; genus Cyclina; species Cyclina sinensis. The sequence goes on along the minus strand of JAAONU010000003.1, from coordinate 15,478,586 downwards.
CTTCACATGGTGTTAAGGTACATAGCTTCACACGGTGTTTCGGTACGTAAGCTTCAGAAGGTGTTACGGTAAGGTTCACACGGTGTTACGGTAAGCTTCACGCGATGTTACCTTCACATGGAATTACGGACGTTTACACGTTGTTACGTTACACAAGTTTTTCACGTTGTTACGGTACGTAAGCTTCACGTGGTGTTACGTTACGCAAGCTTCATACGGTGTTACGTCACGTAAGCTTCACTTGGTGTTACGTAAGCTTTAGATTGTGTTACGTTACGTTAACTTGATATGGTGTTACGGTACTTTAGTTTCTATTGTTAGATTTTCGTATCGTATAAAGCTTTCGTCTGTCTCATACATATGGGTCATAATCAGTTGGTTGTGTTTTTATTCTCTGTCTGAAAAAAAGTATTTTATCAAGAAAGGGTAAAACTGTTTGAATAACTTGTCTAGACCTTAATCATGGAAAGCAGGTACAGAAGGTAAAAGTGACGACCGAAAAATGGCAGTGACACATCATAGCAAGAAGCTGAGACGGACCAAAGGAAATAAAAATAAACTTTATTACAGTCCGTCGCCATTCTTGGACACACATCATTATTTATTCCATTTAAATTTACTTCAAAATCTTTATAAACGTTCTGAAAATGAGCAGTTAATTCACAAAATTAGCTTCAGTTTGAAAGCAGCTATAAACCTTCGTTCTTTCCACATTAGCACTAACATTTGTTTGTTTACAATACATCTTAATCAGGGAATTCTCAGCTTCAGTATTCAGTAAATTTATTGCTAACTTTGTGGCGTCGAAATGTCTTTTTTATTGCGAACTGAAAACACGTTTAAAGACAAATGAATTTGTAGTTGCAATGCATTTGCAAAGTTAGTAAAGCAAATAATCATATATTTAGAAATGAAAAATTGCTCCTTTACGTATTTATATCAGTAAAATTAAAGTAGAGGGAATATTGAATGTAAGGCAGGATTATCACTGCACCTTTAACACAGACAATTTCCACGTAACACTGAAAACAATCAGTAGTACAGTATTGATGGACATTTAATAATTTCAAGATTTGATGAAACATGATAATGAGTGAATCTCATTTTATTTTTAAACGCCAGTTTAAACATATTGTTTTGGTCTTATCCCGGCGGCAAGTCTACCTAACAAATGTTCCGACGTAACTAAACATTTTACTAACCAATCCGACTCGTCCTCACTTGTGTCGGTGAACCTCCTTTAACGTTTAAATGATTTGCAATATAGCTTTATGAGACATCAGTTCATATGGCAAAGTCATATCACCCATGATATGCTTTTTTGTAGATACTTACTCTTAGACCCTGTCAAAATTAGCTAATCAGTACTGCAGTATTTGACGATTGTTCTGTTATATTATGTACACAAAATACTACGATATGTAACGTCTTTCGTTAATAATGATGACTGATAGGCTTTTTTCACCAGAATGTCTACTCAATTGTAAGGTTGTTTAATTTCTGTCAACTTATTACCAACACTTCTCCAAAACAAATATTTGTTTCACCCATTAAGTGTTTTCTATTCTAACACACCGGAATTATTCACGTCAAATTTCATTACAACATCAGACTCATTTGTTATCCGCTAAAGATTACGTCTTTAATATCTCTGTGTAATTCCTTTAGGGTACTGTCGCCATTTAGCTCTGTTGCCAATAATTGGAGGTCTAAAATTAAGTCTAAAACATCAGTGCTGATATAACGGAAAAAAGAGTGTAACTTTAAGGCATTGGTGTGGTATTACGAACTGGTTCAAACTTTTTCATAGAGCAGAACAGTTTGATATGTCCTCAGTCGGTAATTTAAACAAGGACTGCTTAATAAGTAGTTAATAATTCAGTTTTTTCAGGCAAAAGGCATGTGTTATTTTACGTGTAAATAGCCCAATCAACTCAACATTATTCAACTTTAAGTAAGTAAAATAAACTCACGATAATAAATTGTTATTGAAGTTGCTTCAAATTCATACAGTCAAATGCATTTTTGATCAGTGCGCACTGGACGTGTCATAACGGATTAAATATTTTCAAAACTAGCTAGGGTGAACCCATTAATGCCTAGGGTGAACCCATAAATGCCTAGAGTCTACAAAGTAAGACTCAGGCAAACAGTGCAGACCCAGATCAGATGTTGCAGTATGCGGCGTCTGATCAGGGTCTACAGTGATTGCATAAAACCTTTCTTTTCTAAGCAGAATGAAATTGAAAATTTTTACCGGAAAATGGACTCACCCAACTAACAAAGACGGCATAATCCATTGGGCATAAATGGGTTAAAATATCAAGAACACAATAAAGCGTTAATGTGTAAAAGCAAAAACGTAAAATGCAATAGTTCAGTTGTAAATATTACATCTACACACATGACGTCGGGTTAGCTGAGAAAAATATAGTTTTCTATAGCTTCTCTTGTTTTAAATACATTTTGACTCAGATGCATAAACACCTTCCCTACCATCATAATTTTGTTAAGAAGAGTCATCAGTATGTTCCAAAAGCAAAATCAATTATTTGTAATGCTACATAATTGTTTGTTTTATTTGTGCTTACAGGAAATACAGGAAAGGTTAACTTTAAGTAGATAACTACTTAAATATTTATGCTGCACTTACCGGCTTTTCAGCTTAAATCTAATTAACTTTTTTACTTCAGAATAACCCGCTAAACTTTAAAGGTTCGTAAGTGAGAGTAAAATCTTTTCTCGGTGAATTAAATTTCAAAACATAATCTACACGTACATGGTGAGCAAAGTATATGAAATCGATTTGGTTTAAAGAAAAAAATTCAAAAAATAAAATCTTTTAAAGTGAACAATCTGTATTTATCAAAAATAGGCTATCAGAGCCTGGTTGGCTTCATAAATAGGCGATAAAGATTTGGCATGCAGCAGCATATATGTTTAATTTATGATTACTGCGTAGAGCCTTATTGTTTCAGTTCATTGTCTCGTGGTTCGATGTATTGTCAATCCGCGTTGGTTAACTGGTATTTAGATCAATCATTTCGTTTCTAATTTAGCAGAAGCGGCTAGCCTTGTGTTGGTCAATAGTCAAACAAACATCAAACATAAAAAATACCCTTGCAAAACCCTGTGCCTTACCTTATAGCCAACAAAAAACTGCAACGTTTAATGAAACAATCGTCTTTGTCGTATCGTTTATCAACAAATATGTCAACAATGATATAAAAAAAAAACATAGAAGACCTAGCAAAGCGTTAAGTTTTGGGAGATTTCGAGTATTTACTTTAACCATCTATAGTTGCAAGAGGAACTGTAGTTGGTATTACGATGTACAAAGAGTTTACGTACTATGTAAAAAGATACAACAACGATTTAACCCGTCTTGTAAGACAAGTGTCCATTCTTCCTACAGGGGAGGCAAGCATAAAGTCATAATGTTTTTTATAAGATTGTTAGTAGTAATATGTTAATACTATGTGATTCTGTTTCTATGTTTGTTACAGCAACACTTACACGTTTTGTTTCGTCCCAGTGTTCCGAAGCTCACAGACAAGCTTGTTCCTACCCGTATCTCCAGCTAAAAGATATCAGTGCCACATTAACACCCTCCGAGAACTACGTACCCGACTACAATGAGACTACATTAAAGAGCGTGTGCGAGTAGGTTACCTTGATAATATAATTGTAGATTGACATGTATTTGGAACATTTAACATGTTGCTTAAAAAATAAATAGAACTATACTTTACTGTTTACTTACATAATTATTTATTTACACGTATTTGGAAAATTTAACCTGTTGCTTAAAAGCTTTTATATAACTATACTTTATTTTTTACTTACATAATTTTGTATTGACACGTATTTGGAACATTTAACCTGTTGCTTAAAAGATAAATATAACTATACTTTAATTTGTACTTACATAATGGCATACTGACACGTATTTGGAACATTTAACCTGTTGCTTAAAAGATAAATATAACTATACTTTAATTTGTACTTACATAATGGCATATTGACACGTATTTGGAACATTGAACCTGTTGCTTAAAAGATAAATATAACTATAGTTTAATTTGTACTTACATAATGGTATACTGACACGTATTTGGAACATTTAACCTGTTGTTTATAATTTAAAGATTAATATAACTATAATTCAGTTGTACTGACATAATGGTATATTGACTAGTATTTGGAAAATTTAACCTGCTGCTTAAAAGATTAATTTGTGCAATATAAAAAACGTTTTGACACTACAATTATTTACTCACAGTTTTGAGGTCTAAATACCATACAGCATAAGTATTGACACAGTCATGTACAATTAATGTACCAGTGACTAGTGGCTAACTGAAGATAATGATAATTTATTTTCAAGTGTTTTGTATAAACTTTTAAGACTTTTATGTACGTACATAAGCAGCTGTTTTGCTGAGCCCTTTTCAGATAAAATATTAAATAGTTTAATATGTTTTAAATTTGTCATTTCCACACAATCACAGTTAACACGATTTTTTCAGTTTGTTTACAGAGTACTACAACTGTTCTAAGCCGTTCTTGTCTACATGCAACAAACAAACGATGACAGAGCTACAAACATATGACATTACACTGGGATTAATTTGTAAAGACTTGTTCAGTGGTATGTCGTTCTAATCCAGTTTGTTCCACAAAATAGCTATCAAACACACTTCTTTGGTGAGCGAGATTATTGAATTAGTTTCGCAGTGCTGGCATCTTTAGCACCTCTGTGAGGAATAACAAGTCTCAGAATAGAACTGGCGGACGATTCACGTCTCTGCGTGTTTTACGACGCGCTAATGTCTGTGCATCTGAAAATGTTTCTAGATATACAAGAAGACATTCCTCGAAGATTTACAGACGAGGATTTAGAGACTCAAATTTAAGATATGTAAATTATAGATTCACATTAGCATTTAAATGGCCTACAGAGTATCAAAAATGCATTATTATCTATGAAAATAAGTGAAAACCAATGTTTTCAGCTTACTGAAGATAACAAATCAGAACTGACAATGATAACAAATATTCAAATGTTGATTTATGATATTTTAGCGTATTTTGGGGTCCAATTTTCAGAAATATAATGTGTTAATATCTTTAAGCAGTATATCTATATTGTTGCAGCCAACATTGTTTCAAAGTCGAGTTTAGCATTATCATAGACTTTCTTTTTTTCTGACTTTACATGGAATGACTTCTCTTTATAACTAGTATCGTTTGCAGTGTGTAATTATTCCCCGTTTTCCATTTTCAGATTATTTAACAAACAGAAACTGTTTCCACCGACTGAGATTGCCCTACAGATCTTGCAAGAATAAAGAGATATCGACTATCAGTAAAGTCTTCACTTCAAGTTCAGCACATAATTATGTTTTATGCAGGTACCATGTCCTGGAATAATTTGTTTAATGAGATTCGTGTGATTTTCGACTATTTTGTAGACTTAGTTTAAAAGGTCTCTTTTTCTGGCAGTATGCGCACATGATATCATGGTCGCCTCCAACAACATCTATGACTTTCATAACTATTGCAATAAGGTCAGTCTATACTTTACTAAATGTCGAATCAAAAACGCTTTTTATTGATTTAGCATGTTTCAGTGAAGTTAAAAATTTGTAAGATCTTGCTCATTTTTCACAAAACATGATCTATTGACTAATTTATTAACTTGACAGTTCAGTATTTCCTCGCGACCTATAATAAAATATGGCATTAAGTTTATAATATGGGTAAATGTTGTTTCAAAACAAGATCAGCTTGCAGCCATGATATCTCAGCCATTGTTTGCTTACAACAAACATTCTCTTTGTATGTGCAGTTGTTGTATCGCTTATATATATAAATTTGAAACAGGTTACTTAACTTTGAAACGCTAATTTCTTATACTTTTTAAAGATTATTTTTCTCGAAAGTATTGACAATATGATAAATAAAGTTAGAATTAACTTGACTGGCACCTAACTCCGATATGTATTTAATGAGCAGTATTTTCTGTAATCATTAGTTTGTGTATTACCATCATAAATATTTCATAAAAGTTCTTCTATATAATGTCTGTTTAATAAATATATTATATGTTGTGCATACTTTCAGTTCAGCAAGAAATTACGCACTGTGTGTTTACACTGCAACAGCTCTTGGTTGCTCAATGTCAGCTGCAGATGTGTATTTTAAACTTTTAAACCACACAATTAGCAATATGTTTAGTATGAACAATTATCAGTGTTTACTACGTCATCCTATGGATGAAATATCGATCTACACTACGTCATCATCTACAACGTCAGGTATCCAAAGTGCTCAGATTACTACAGGAAATATCAAAGATACGCCAAAGCATTACAGAGAAGTGTCTTGTGCAGATCGACAACGCTGTCTGTGTATATTGACATATTTATCAATCTTGATTATAACATTTGTTCAAAGAAAAACATTAGGACTTTGAAAGAACGACTTCATTAAATGGTTGTGATGAATCAACTTTTGGTGCTATAAACTTAGTCAACTTGGCATTTGCATTTTTTGTTAGAAAGTGATACAGGTACGTGGGTAGCACTGTGTCTTCTTTTATATAAACAAATTAAAATGGAAAACGATGGAGACAATTTGCTCTCGTCATTCAGTTTATGGTACCTATTTGACAAAATAAGTTTTTCTGAGCTAATTTTCTGTTACAAATTACTGTTAACTTAAAGGAAATGTTGTCGAAAAAATATGTGTTTATTAAGTAATTATGTTTTAAAGGTTACGATAATTGAAGTGTTTATTAAGTTCCATGCACGAATCAGTTACTTCCAACATGTCACACGTGCTTTCATAAAAGTGTCAGCGACATGTATCCTGTTGAATTATCAGATGTGTTGTTTTTCATCTCTATGGAAATATAATTCTCAAAGTGTTTGGGTATTTGTCGAAAATTACATTAACTTCAACTTGGGTACAGTATTTACATGTATTACTTTTTGTCTGTGGATCTTTTTAGTGAAGATAACTGTTTAAAACAAAATCGTATTCACTACGTTATATGGTTAAGACAGTATGACATTATTATATTATTAGAAGCCTTAAACTATATGTTTGGCATCATGTGTTCTCGCTGGTTGTGTTACGTTTCGATTTATGTCGAAGACGTTGAACATATACACATATTGGCTCTTATTGAAGGACTTTGTTTTTAAACGACTTTTCCTTTCTTCAACTGATATTGACCTGTTAGCGGTACTGGAGGGGAGATGTTTTGTTTTATGCATATAAAAAAAACAACCAGTGTTGCACTATTACTGCCAATTTTTTAGTGCTAATCTATGAATGAATTTAATGAAAACTGTAAATAAATTACAGATGACGTCTTTCATAACGTCAGTTAAGGGCACAAAAGGTTACTCATGCTTTTAAGGTACATTTTAAGAAAAGTATAAAGACAATAAAGGTAGATGTTTTGACAAAGACATCGCGTATTGTAAACTCTTTTGGCAACTTACGTGTAAAAGTACGATCTGATATGTAAGTCTGCACAGATGCGATTTTCTTCTTTTTTATACTAAAAGTGTTAGGCAGCTGGTTTAGGGAAGGTTTAAGACATTTCGCTCATAAAATGTTCCTAGATACGTGTATAAATAAAAAAAAATGTTTTAGAAAGCAATGGTATTGCTGTTAAATTATTCACCCCCTGTAGACAATACTTAACTTTAGATGACACTTTTTCTAGCCACAGGCAAATACATTTTGCTCTTATGTTTTGTTGTGTAAAAGGGAACATCATTTCAGATGCCGCCAGTTTTTGCTGGAGGCGGTTAGGAAAGTGCAGAATTGCTATAAAGAATATAGAAATTTCCAAAAGATGAAGCATAAATTTTAGTTCCAGTAGGTTAAAAACCCAAGCAATTCTTCAAGTATGATTAATTTTATCAAAAATGTTTAAAATTTGATATTTTACTTCAAACAAGAAGAGGAGTAAAGCAACACGAGATTTTGATTCTCAGATGAATGACGTAAATAAAGTTTGTTTACTAAATTTCAGATTTATTTATGATTTTCTGTTCATAATGACACACTCACATACGTAATGTCATGCCTCATCTGTTTATCACTATTCATTGGTACATACATACCTTTTATGACCTTTTCCGTCTGTTTATCACTATTCATTAACACAAACATATATGTTACGTCATTCTTCGTCCGTTTGTTACTATTTGTTGGCACAAATATCTACGTTATATCCTTCCTCGTCTGTTTATAAATTTTTGTTGGTACACATATCTACGTTATATCCTTCCTCGTCTGTTTATCACTTTTTGTTGGTACATACATATACGTTATGTCCTTCCTCGTCTGTTTTCACTATTCGTAGGCGGAAACATTTGCCTTAAGTCATGTTTTGCCTGTTTTTCACTATTCGTTGGTACATTCATCTACGTTTTGTCATTTTTGTCTGTTTATCACTTTTCGTTGGTGCATACATGTTCGTTTGTCATTCTTCGTCTGTTTATCAATATTCGTTGGAACAAACATATAGGTTGTTATTCTTTGTCCGTTTATTACTATTCGTTGGCACAAACATAAACTTTATGTAATTCTTCGTCTGTTTATCACTATTTGTTGGCACATACATATGCGTTTTATCCTTTCTCGTCTGTTCACTTTTCATTTACACGAACATAATACCTTAAGTCATTTTTCGTTCACTTGTTTCCACGTGCAGAAAACCTCCAAGCAGCAACAATTAAAAAATGCTAGTTGCAGAAGATTTTTAGAACGAAATGATGATTTTAAGCTATATCATTGGTCGAAGAGACTCTGATTTGATCTAGAAAATTGGATTTTCTTAACCCAGTATGTCCAATGGATTATGCCATCCCTATCAGCTGGACAAGTGAATTTTCAGTGAAAAGGATTTCTGATAAATATTTTATATAGGGAAAAAGCCTGATTTAGGACTACACTGTTTGCATGTGACCATTTTTGTAGACGCTATGTATTACCGGGTTAATTTATGTGCTCTTAGAAAACAAACTTTATTTCTTATTAAAACTGGTAAAAATTTTCAATTCTATTCTATTTAGGGAAGAAAGTCTGACCTGGGTCTGCCGTGACTGTTTGGATGTGTATTTTTGTAGACGCTAGGCATTAATGGGTGAATATGTGGGCTGTTAGAAAAACAAACATTACTTATTATTAAAAAAATCTAATGAGAAAACTTGAGTTTTTCAACAATATTGTATCATCGTAAATATTGCTACATTTTAGGAATAACAAGACCATGCCATTTTGTTTTACAAAAGCATTCTTTAGGATGACAGTCTGTGCACGGAATACAAATACACTCCAACTTACACCAATAAATATTGAATGAAATACTGAAAGACATTCATGGGCAATCAATGTAGTACTTTTAACCTTATGGATTATAAGATACCCTGGCCAGGAAATGCCTCAAAATAGTGTTTACAATTAAACAATTTAAATGGAGACTTAATTTGAGTCATTTATCTCTGAGACAAACCGAATTAATGTTGCAAAATTTTACAACCTCCTGTGATATTCATAATAGAAGGCAATCTACAATAAGTTACATTTCTACTTTCGTTAAGATGAGAGATGAAATCATCCTCCAAAATGTCTACTCAGTTTAAGTTTGTTTATTATCTGTCGACTTATATCCAAGACTTATCCAAGACAAATATTAGTTCCACCTATTAAGCGTATACTGTTCTAACATACCAGAATTATTCATGTCGAATTTCATTACAGGAACACACAAGGCTCATCTGGTTTCTGTTATATGTCCTTTATATGACTTTGTAATTCTTTACCAGAACTTTCGCCATTAGCTTTGTTGCCAGTAATATTATTTCCAACCTATTACATCAATACTTGTTTACAAGAAAACAAGCAACCACAGTGCTTGGAGTTTTTTCAAAGCACTCAATTATTACTTTAGCAATAATTGCAAATCTATTGTTTTTGTTACATTTTATAATGAAATCATTTGCGATCGAATTAAATCAGGATATAAAATCGTTAAATGTTATTTAAACTTGAAAAAGATGGATCCTGTAGTTAATTTTTGAAGCAAAAATGGCACATTCATTTTTATTATTGAAGCATACTCTTTACGAATTGCATTCGTTGTAACAAAAGAAAAAAATATTAGACGGATAAAGCAAATTTTCTTTATTTTCAGTTTCGAACAGTTTATATATATTTCAGAATAGTCTGAGGGTGACATGCAAATGTGCGTAGGTCAATACTTGCTATACCTGGGCTACACTAAAAATATTTTGAAACTACTGGATATGGTGCCAAGATCTACAGCTCAGTTTTGCCTACTGTTATTAAGACGCAGATATTAGTGGGACAAGCAATATTTAAATTTACTAAAAAAATGCAAGAATAACCATGGTAATCAATTCTCTTAGAAGTCAGGCTTATGTACACCTTGTATTTAGAAGTTTTGACCATAGATATGCGAGAAATGTAAAAAAGAATCAGACTAGACTTGTTTTGTGCCCTTGCATACAATAACACATTGAATAAAAATGACTTAAAAGTATACAAAGAAATCTGGAATATCCAGGTACAATAACGTTTTAACTTGAATCTGAAGCATAATATTGACAGCTTGTCCCGGGAGCTTGTCAGGGTTAGGCAAATTTTCTATGAAATATCAATCATATCCAAAAACCAGACATTCACTCGTATGCGTTTTGTGTTCATTTGTTTAGTATATTCTTGAAAACTTATACGTAGTTGCGACGAAAACTATCTGCAACAGAGACCTTTGGGTGAATAGCTTTACTAAACCATACTTTTCCTCGCTCTGCTAGGGAATACTCTTTGTATTGTTCTATTCTATAATGTTCTGCTCTATACCAGATTATACTCATCTATATAATTTGGAGAACTTTTACAATGTCCTTGAAAAAGATTTCCCATCGCAAAATTCCTCTTTATTACATAGAGAAGCATGTTAAATTCACGAGACAGCAGTTGTCACGTTGTTACCTTTTTGATTATTACTCACAGTCTACCACGGGTTCTAACTTTTTTTTCAGAATGAGGTATGTTGCTAATTTGATACTCTTTTCTGAAACTGCATCAACAGTTGTTTAGGAAGCTTTCGTTGGTTTTATAATATCGTGAATTAAATTGACTCACAAATTCTATTAATGGCTGCACAAAGCTCTTTGCAAACGACTAAAATTTTAGTAGTAATTAATAGTCAATTTGTAAGTGACAACACGTTTTATAGTTTCAATCAATATCACTATCTAATTTACTTTCAAATATTTTTTTTTCTGTGTTGCCGTATTAAAATCGATTTTGACCTATATTTGAAACGAAAGAAGTTGTTAGGTACAAAAATCTGCAGCTGAAGAAGGAAATTTACCATTAGTTAAACGTGTTTCTATTACGAAATCTTAGGGCAGAATTCGTAATTATTAGCTGTATTGCCCCTGAAAATGATGTATCAATGATAACAGTAATGCAGCTGTAAATTATATACCAAACCGTTTTAACCATAAAAAATATACTAAACGGAAGGTATATATAATAAATGTTACTCGATATTTTATCTATTTTACTGAAAATGATTTTGACACTTTTATATTCAACCTAACATTTTTGGTTTATAGCCTAAACCGTTACGATTACTACAAGCGTTCAATACTTGCCAATGTCCGAAAACTATATACTTATGGGGCATTAATTTTGCACTGTATCAACGCCAATAATTTTTGTACAGATATTCTTGTTTCAGATGATGTTCCTACGTAAGCCAAACTCAAATGACAGATGTTTCCTTCTTTTGTTTTGTTAAATGTCTCCTGTTTAGATAAGACAATCAAAGAAGCATCTGTTGATCAAAAGCATTTTCATATACGGACACAGGTGATTAATGTGGAAAGGTTTTTTTTCAGTGGTTTTCGTCTAAATCCAGTCTGTTTGTCCGCAGAGACATTGTTCTTTGGTGAGCGGAGTAATTGAATTTGTTTAGAAGAACTGACATTTTAAGTACCGCTGTTGCTGTGTTGTCTAACAAGTCTTGGAGTAAGAGCTGCAACGACCTTCGCCTGTTTTTTGTTTGTTTAAGGACGAGCTAGAGAAACTGCTTTTGAATATGCGAAACCCATCTTATATTAATAATTTGTAGATACTGATGAGTTCTTAAGAAATGACATTGATATGTTTTCAGATTAGCTATAAATTCCGTGCAGCGGAATCCTGGCCCATTCATCTTGCAGTGCACATTCAAGGTCACGTACTTTGTTGATGACTGACGTTCTCTCACCTGCCGACCTAAATAGCCATGTAAGTGTTCAATAGCAGAGAGATCAGGTCAAATTACCTGGCACTGCAACACATCAGTCTTCCCATCATGATATATTCCTGCCCATACCATGACACTACTATAACCGTAACGGTGACGTTCGACGACATTATCCGGTGCCAGCCTGTCGCCTCTTCTTTTCCAAACGCGAATCCTGCGGTCAGTACAGGACACGTTGAATCGGGACTCATCTGAAAATAGAACGCCGTTCCATTGACTGCATTTCTAGTTGCGATGAATCCGAACCCACTGGAGCCGTGCCTGACAGAGTCTCAAATTTAATGGAATGTCAGCGTAATAGCAACACGCTTTCAGTCAATTGGTGCGAAGCCTGTTTCTTACCGCACAGTCTCAAACTCAAGTTCCAGTAGCATACCTAAGGAGACGGGCTAACTTTCGACTTGAAAGGAATCTGTTATGTAAAAATAGTCCTCTCGTGGCCTGTCTGATCTTGGTCGTTCCCTGTTTGCTGAAGTCTGTTCCGCAAGCGACTAATTGCCGAGCGATGTCTCTTGCTGACATGTCAACCGTAAGCATATCGACGGCTCTCTGACGTTGCTCCAACGTCATTCCTGGTCGATTTTTGTAACTTAGTCATTTAGTTATAATGATTAGAGATTTTTGAAATTTTTATTTAGTTTCTATGTTTACGAGATAAAGCTGTGTGAACGTGCGCTTTGTTACACGCTAAGCGCCGTAGCATGACCTCTACATTTCTGAGTTTCCTCCTCTTGAGCATCTGTTTGGGCCTATTAGACCGTAAATGTTTCAGAAGCTTGAAGATGCTGTGAATGAGAATAGGACAACATTCTAGTTCGTGAAGTCAATAAGCGTATATCCTCTATGCCACCAAAGGTACTGGCCTCTGAATCCAACTGGGGACATAGATTTCTGAACGCTTAATTTACCTAAATGTTGGCAATTAGAATCAAATTCAACGTTAATGTCATCTTGAACTAGAAAACTTTTTGATGAAATACAATATATTGAGTCACAAGAATTTAATTCTTAAAGTTCTGATAGATCATTTCTCTATGCAAGATAGCTGGACAGTTTTGTCATAATTTAAACATTTGAAACTCGAATACCAATCTAATATGTTAGTCTACAAGGCAACATATTACAGATTGTACTACAAATTCCCACGTGTGAAAACAATATATCTTATTTGCGTCTCCATTCTCAGAACAGACAAATTACGCTAATACCAGTTGCGTGTTTTGCACCAATTTTGCAATATCAATCAACAAGGCGATTTGCTGTATACCTATATAATGTCATATGATGAATGAAGTTCATAATCAATTTGACTTGCAACTTTTCAGTTGAAAAAGGCCACGAAAACACATTACTCGTATTCTGCTTTTGCAGATTGATTTAATTCAAGGCGTATTTTTTCCAATACAGCAAGGCTTACCTGGTATTAACCCATTATTACTTAGCGTTTACAAAATTAGACATAGGCAAACAGTGCAGACCCAGATCAGACGTCTGATCCGGGATAAAGGACTTTCTTCCCTAAATAGAATTAAATTGAAAATTTTTACCAGAAAACACGCTATAATAATTTCAAAAAGTTTAGAATATATTTATTTGGTGTCAAGAAGAATGTTCATGTATTTACATTCATTAAAACATTTTTCTATTTAAATGAATAAAAACGTTTTAAAAAAATCTTCAGTGCCACAGGACTTCGACTCTTGTGTATTACTAATTTTACTTTTTTCTTATAGTTTTACCCGTCATATTTATCAACGGGATTTCTGTAACGGGGTTGCAGGCGCAGGGATTCGTGCTATGATGTTCTAATAGTATTGTCTAAAATTTCGAAGAAATGTTGCTATGTTGTTACGTTGTAACATAAGTCATCAATGTGGGAATTACGTCGAACATACTGTTGTTGTTTTTCTCACAAAGATAAGTTTGTCATACAACGTTATACGCATGTGCGTTCAATAAGCCCATGTACGAGAAATTCAAGGAAATTTGAAATCTGTGTATATGGCGAATATCTTGAAAAAAAAAGAACCTCAACAGAGGTCAAGATATGCCTTAAATATGAGTTAAGACAATTCATTACAAATGACAATCTATATGTCCATTTGAGGTTGATATCTCGAACAAGCCCGATTAAATTAAGGTCATTAGTGTTACAATATATGCCGTCTAAACCGAGATCCTATTTACCGAGGGAAAACGATATGTTAGGTCTCCGTTTCAATTCAGATGATTGATGGAATCTTTCGCCAGAATGTCTACTCAATTGTTAGTTTGTTTATTATCTGCCAACTTATTACAAACAATTTTCCAGCTCAAATATTGGTTCCTGTCATTAAGCGTATTCCTCCTAACACATCTGAATTACTCATGTCGAAGTTCATTATACAGACACCAAAGACTCATCTGGTAGTTGTTGATATTTTTGGTAATCCGTTTAAGGGAGTGTCGTCATTTCGTTCTTTTGATAAAATATATTTAAACTTACTGTTAGCGTATTATAACACCGATAGTAGAACTGACAAAATCAGAATTTAATAGGCCGTTTCAAGTTTTGTTTTCGTTTGTTTTTGTTTGTAAAAGTGTTTCAATTGTTCTAAAGGTCGGTATTGCTTTATTGGTACTTGATCAAGAATATGTGACAACACATTTAAAGTTACGTAAGTCTTTATTCTGAGATACAATTTTGTAAGGACATGTATTCAGTCAAATACATTTTATTGCCAAAGAATGCCATTTATTCTATGACAAAATTTCTCCAAGGTTCTGGTATTTTTTACAATAAACTAAGAAATGTTTTTTGAAATATTATTTTTGAAATATTTATCTAGGCTGCATTATCTCTGTAACTCTGTAGGTAGTGTTTTTAAATAAATGTTTTTTTTCACTCAGACATGAAGGCTAACACACAATATGAATATCCAGCATGTCAGTATGTCACATTTAGTCTATTTTTAATGAAAATTATCTTTTTTTTTGAAATTTGAATACTGTAGAAAGATTATTTTATGTCTTATTTACGTTGTGTATTTTAACTTTTTTAACAACAATCCATTTCTTAAAAGTTCCAATTAAGCACACAGCTGATATAAACTATATAAGAAATGTTGGTGTAACTGAATGCGATTGCAGGTGTCTCTTCAAACTAGTGTCATGGTTATTTATCAAACGACTGGCTGCTACAGTCATCTCTAGACTGTTAATTCGGCACTAAGTATTTTAAAGGTAATTTTGTAGACATTTTTCCAGACAGATAAATCATGTCCGATAAGTAACAAAACAATCTCAGACAGAAAAAACATGAACTATATAGACACTGTTAATGAGATTACTACTGTTTCATTTCCTTTATAAGTATTCATTTTTTGTTTTACCATTTAAATGCGCTTCATTTAATATGATTATCATTAAAAACCAAAAACAGTGTTCCCTTTTTTTTTCCACTTTGATCTCCCTCTGGAAAAAAGTAATAAAAAATTTTTAAGAACGTTGGCTGTTGTCAAGTTTTTTTTTTGTAAAATGAGAATAAAAAAAGGACTGAAAATCTCGATTTTCATTCGAATTCGAAAACCTTAAAATGATAATGTCTCTTGCATAATGATTGCAAGCTAGAGATCTTGGTTTCATTTTACGCGCATTTATGACTGACGTGTATAATCAGTATGCAGAAAGTTCTATATTTAAGCGCAATAAAGCAATATTCAAAATTGTTACAAAATAGCGAATAAAATATGAATATAAGGATTCATAAATAAGTGTTAACGTATGGAAACATTAATTTAATAATTCAGTGATTAAAGTTTGATTACAGAATCCTGTATCCACAATCAAGATTTCTTGAAGATGCAAGTAAAAACCAAAAAAGCTTAACTTTTTTTTTCGGATTTTCAACAACTCAAGAAAAAAATTGTAAAAGCCGTTTTTTTTTTTAC
This sequence comes from Cyclina sinensis, assembly GCA_012932295.1. NCBI lineage: Eukaryota > Metazoa > Mollusca > Bivalvia > Venerida > Veneridae > Cyclina > Cyclina sinensis. Next base: position 15,462,290 of record JAAONU010000003.1, on the reverse strand, counting down.
AATTGTCTGACTGTTATCATGCTATAATAGGCTTTTCTGTCAAAATATAATCGAAACTGTTGAAAACTAAAGAAAGTTATTTATGCTTTTCGAGTTGCATTTCATGCATTTGTTTTTCAGGCAGGTGTGTTATATCTTAACTAATATAGCGCCATTGATCGAGAATATCGACTGCTGACAATACCTTCTTGATCTTCCCATTAAGGATACCAAAATCAGTATTACAGAACATAGGGATCAAAGGTCCGTTGTACCGAATTTCTTGTCGGTGTAATAAAAGCATATGTTCCTTTAAAGGATTTTGAAATTATTTGATAGAAATATTCAGCATATCAATAGAGTGGGCACGCACGTTTCGGCCTGCTGAGTTCAAAGTAGGATCTCAAGTCTTACGAACAAGAAAGTCCGTAACAGAAAGATGCAAAACATCTTAGAATACACAACACAGAGTGGTATTGGAGCGCATCGAAGGCCAACACTCTAACAACTGAGCCAAAGATTGTAAGAGATTGTATTTATACAATTATAGGAATGTATGCACTTGACCGTAACGTTGGATCAATGGTCGGTCGATCCACTTGCCCTTGATCTACGTAGAAATCTAAGACTCCGAGTTGTAATTTGGATGTTAGCAATTTTTTAAACTACTGGGTGTTTCATAAACTGAACAATAAAATAGTTTTTTATTCTTTACTAATCCAAATGTCAAAATGTCATAGTCAAGATTTATAGAGAAAAGTAACGCGTTGCACCAAATCAACAGAAATAGTTTTCTCAGGGAAAATGTACCGCGACTTCCATTTTATATTAATGATGTTATAAGATTGATCGAATCTCTCACCAAATTGACAACCTTGGTGTAATCTGCTATTTATTTTAATAATATCCTAGCTACTAAGCAAACATCCCAAACAAAGTTTTTAATTCCGCTCACAGGGCGTATCTGATTTTGCACATCGGAGGAGGGCACAAACAGTTCATCTGGTATAAGTATACGTCTGGGATATCTAATGGAGATCCGTTCAAATATATATTTAGGCTCTGTTTCAAGTAAGTGGAAATATATAACAAACCTAATAGTGCAAACATGCTTGAATGATACAACACAGACGTCGTTTTGCGCCGTGTTTCTCCAGACAAAACAGTTCAAGGGACATTGATATGTAGATTCCTAATAATCGATCCGTTTTGAAATAATACAGATACCTTGTCAATTTAAGATACTTTTCTTTTCGAATGGCTAACTTAATATATCATCCCAAACATTCGACATTCGATCACATACTTCATGAGAATTGTTTCTTATCAAAATCAAGAAGATATTACTAACTATATATTCTTTCACTTGTAATGTCACAGTCTTTTTCAGTTGTGGTTTCTTAATGAGATATACACGGTTCTAGTAATGCGTAATTTTTTCTCCATTCCCTTTCTGATGGAGTGTGTTTTAAAATAATTCAATTAAACAACATTTCATCTATCAGCTATTTATATATCATAATCATTTTAATAAGTTTTTAACCATAAGAATTTATCAAGCCTCGTTTTATAATTTAAACAATTTCATTTCAAATAAAATAAATGCTGATGCATATCTAGATTCTACGATAACGTGGTTTGGGAAAATATCTTGATTTTGATCAATATCTAAAATCTATAATTACAATTTATTTAATAAATTTTAATAATTGGATTGCCTTTAAAATATTTTCTTTTGATTTATATATATTTAATTTTTTGAGGAAGGGGGCATTGTGTACGATCGTGTGGTTGACAAACGGGTAATAAATACATAATAAAAAAATACGCTTCTAGAAATGTATACGTAACAAATTTGAAAATATATTTCGACTGTTCTAGTCGAGATATGTTATCATGAATATATACAAGTTTTTTTTTATCTATTTACGATATATATGTTTAGTTGATCTAAATAATAATTTAATACATTTCAAAGTTAGTAGATTAACTACGAACCGTCTAATCAAATCTCTATTCAAGCCTTTCCTGAACATCAGCAAATTCATAAATATACTTGAGACATTTCTCCATTTAAATCTAAAGGCATTAACAGGCATTAAGGTACAGAAATTTTTATTTTTTTTTATTGTAAAACTACCCCATTTTTGTAAATCATTAATTTCCAAGGCTGTGAAAACTTTTCATTTAAGATAATTTCTAATTTTAACTTTTTGGGTTAAGTTTTTAAAATCGTCTAGTACGTTAAAGTAATTGTAAGGTTGAACTTCTTTTAACAAGTCATTTTGTCTACTAAAGTTTACACAAATGCTCCAAAAATGTCATATGAGTTGTAAATCTTGGCAACACAGATATACATAGTACAATATGGTTCCCCTTGAGGATAGAACTTTGCCTTCTCATAGATATTGTAATGTTTTTCAACAGTATAATCTTTTATTTATAGATTTCTTTTCTTCTGGGTTGATTGAAGCCACATAACTAGAGTAATTGTGAAAGCAGCCCAATACATTAAAATCATCATATATATCTAGGGCAAGGGGCTTGTAAAGAAAACATGTTTCCTAGAACACTGACGACCGAGAAATGATCTGCCTGATCTCATATCTGAAATTCCAGATACATTTTAAAACTGACAGACATTAAGTCGTTTTTATTAAGGACTAAGTGCAATCATTCAATGCGATTTGTCTTTTAATAAGAGATTGTGGGAAGGTTAATTTCTAAATATTATGTTGACAGGTAACAAGTATTCCTTTGTATGGGAAAGCCGTTAAATTACATTTCTCTTCACAAAGTTAGTCATGTAAGGAACATATTTGGCTAATTTAGTTTGGGCAAACTAATTTGGACTCGCAAGTTAACTATCTCAATTGGCAGGCGCTTGTTGCTGACCCATTGCCTTCGCTTGCCTGGTAAGTAAGCATCTGTCAATCTTTAAGAGTTAATTGAAACTTCTGGGATCAATATTGATTCTGATTTGTAGTAAAGATAAAACGTTTATGGACAGAGAATTGTCTGAGAAAAATATACCATTTAATAACATTCTTTGATACCTGTTTTTCATGACATTTTGTCACTTTTCTTTTAATATGAAAGAAATATAATCCATAAAGAATAAGTCATTCACTTCTGGTTTTAGCCTGCTTTTTCATAACACAAGAAAGTTTTAGTTGCATACGTGTATCAAGGCATTAAGAACAATGGCAAAAAGTTATACCTATATTGAACATCGGCCCATATAAAACGTGACGATTTTGCCTTAAAATAAAATAACTGTTATGTTGCTTTTAGTGTTTAAAACATGCTATTATTTCTCTACAATATGCGGGTACGTTTTGAGTTTTGAGCATTATGCAAACTGTCAAAAAATGTTTTTGATCTTGAGTACATATAGCTTCTTGTATTCTTTAATAATAAGGCTAGAAGATATTGCTGTGTTGCAAAACCCATCAAGTTTTCAGTAACACCTTTTTAAAGTGGGAAAAGTGACACTTTCAGAAACTTTTCTTAATAGATTATTTTATCCTAGACACAAAGATGTGCGTTCAAACACGGATTTTCGAACAAAATTCTAACTACTGGTCTATCGCATAACTAAATCACCCACTGTATATCGTGCAATATATTTGTTTTACAAGAACTGTTCAAGTGCATTTTGTTAATGTAATAACTGTTCAAGTACATTGACCAATATAATGCTTTAACCAAATGGCATAATTCTTTTGTTAATTTTTTATCTGAAATTCGCATATCTGAACCCAATAAAGAAATGTGCACATGTTACTCCATACAGAAAATGTTGGAACATATTAGTGTATTTGATGCAGTTACAACCCTTGTTAGGGCACACTGTAGAAAATGGTTTACTTTCACAAATAAGAACGTCACCCTAAATTATCTCAGGGAATAAAGATATTTGACATCACAAATGGCAGTTTGTACTTGTAATTGGTAGTTTCATACCATGACTTACTTCCTTAGATTTACCGCTGAATATTTCTGTCGTAAATTCAATTCAGCACCCACCAATCGCTATGTATTACTGCATTTAGCTACAATCAATTTTCTTATAGGAGCAGGTGAACAAAACAAGGAATTACTTTGGTTTGTAGATCGAAGTTATAGGTTGGAAAGCATAAAACAATTGGTTTTAGCCACAATTCAATTATGCCATAAAAGTTATAAAAATGGTTAGGTCAAAGACGCGGATACCGCCTTCAATTTCAGTTTATGTTTTAAAAGTCGTAGAGTTGAAAGTAAATATAAACATTAACTAAAAACTAAAAAAATGCTCATGCATATCATTTTGATAAATAGAGCTGCTTGTTGCTGTCCCTTTTTTGAGTACAACAGAGTTGTTAACAAATTATTCTAGATTCAAATATAAGTGGAATAAAGTTATGTCTTTAAAACTGTCAGCCTAAACGTATGTTAAGTACTTTCCCACGGTGCATAACCCTATCGGCAGTCTCTCTGCGAAATCTGTCTTTTTGGCGGTCTCTCTGCGTCGGTACCGGATATTCTCTGCTGTAAACACAGTTTGTGATGGAAGACCGTCAGAAGAATCGGACAGACATCAGTTCAAACAGCTGAGTTGCTTAAAATTATTAATAAGTTCACGGAACATTAGAATGTCTTTGCTAGGTATACGCGTGTCTACTTTTCAATTATCAGTCACTGCGCTCCGAAACTCGGACAAATTGTTCAATGGTGTACTGACATGAACAGAATTCGGCACTTTCTACCGGCTGAAACGAGTTATTACTTTTATAACGCACATAACAATCCCATCAAACGTAATCACTGTTCAATATTCTTCAAGAAAATACTAATAAACTGGTCGCTATTTATTTAGAAATCTTGTACACTCTCTACTTTCGGTTTTTGATGGTGCACAGGAAGTCTCTCTGCACAGCAGCTTTTAAAGCACAGGTAGGCTCTCTGCAAAACAGCACGGACAGGCTCTCTGCCAGCAAATGATTTAAGCAATCGCTGTTTTTTGAGATTAATTTTTGTGAATTGTTAAATGCACAAACTTAAAAGTTCACGTCTTAAGCCTACATTGCTGGAATTGACTACAATGAGGTATATGATGTTCCTGTAATGTTTAATGACTATACAAGGAATCTCGTTGTCTTTTTTAAGTTTTTAAGTACTTCTGGTCGAGTATGAGATGTCTTTAAGAAAAGAAAGTATCAAAATAATGAAATAATTCTGTAAAATTACAACTTCTATTTTACAACTTATTTTATAAAGTTAGACACGCCCCGGTGGTCATGCTTTGACAAATTACCGAAATTATACTCTTCGTTCGCTCGCTCACTCACTCACTCACTCACTCACTAAGTCAATTAATCATTCATGCTTTCATTTATTATTCATTTATCGACGCATTCATTCATTCTTTTTTCATCAGTTTTTCCATCAACGCAAACATTTATTCATTAAATCATATATTGCCAGTTTATCTGGCGTACACGTGTTTTTTTAACAGTAGTGTAATTCATTTTTCTTTTGAGGAAAATATAGTTAAAATCTTGGAATAACCGAAGAGAACTGCGCTTAGTATGCAGCTGGAAATCATAGGAAAGAACGAGCGAACTGTTTCCTGCGTTACATTGCCATATATAAAGGCACTGTAACAGAAGAAAGTACTGCGTATGCGAGAATTTGCTCTGTTTAGGACACGCACTTTGAACGTCTTCAGAGTGGTAGCGCATTGACCGATTGTCTTGCAGTCAGTATCAATTATAATTCACTCTACGGGCAAACGTCTGAGACCTCTCAGACGTCTATACGTTTACTGGATGGTGCAGGAGAGCTCTCAAAAACATGACGTATAAGATTTCTACAGTATATTTATCGTATAGTAAATATATGAGTAGATAGAGGCACTGTAATAGAAGTATTCATTCATTCTTTTTTCTTCAGTCTATCCATCAACGCAAACCTTTATTCATTAAATCATATATTGCCAGTTTATCTGACATGTACACATGTTTTTTTTCAACGGTAGTATATTTTCTGTTTTCTTTTGAATAAAATATAATTAGAACCGGGAATAACTTATTTTTCAGGCTTTTGTTTAATACTTCGGCATTTTAATAAAAAATGCAGGTTGATTTAACATTTACGAAAAAAAAATATTAACAAATCTGCATTTTCCTGAATGGAAAAACTGTAATTCGAACCCTAGTCATTTAGTTCAGTTTATAATTGTTAATGTAACACAGACAATATTTATCTTAAAACTTGTTATTGATAAAATTCAGAGCTAAAATTGACAAAACTTACTATAAAAATATTTGGTAGATTTGTACACCGGCTGACTGCGAAAACAATTTCATACAAACTACATTACGTTGTGCTTCTTGCATTGCAGAGAATGAAAATGTGTATTTAAGAAACACCATGTAGTGTAAGTGGCATAGTGATATAAGGTCGCACTTTTTGTAATTAACACACTGATCGATAGAAGACTCCCTTCCTGCTCAGATCTATCGCAGGCAGAGAGCCTGCCTGTGCTGTTTGCAGAGAGCCTACCTGTGCTTTAAAAGCTGCTGTGCAGAGAGACCTCCTGTGCACCGTCAAAACCGAAAGTAGAGGGTGTACAAGATTTCTAAATAAATAGCGACCAGTTTATTAGTATTTTCTTGAAGGATTTTGAACAGTGATTACGTTTGATGGGATTGTTATGTGCGTTATAAAAGTAATAACTCGTTTCAGCCGGTAGAAAGTGCCGAAGTTCTGTTCATGTCAGTACACCATTGAACAATTTGTCCGAGTTTCGGAGCGCAGTGACTGATAATTGAAAAGTAGACACGCGTATACCTAGCAAAGACATTATAATGTTCCGTGAACTTATTAATTTTAAGCAACTCAGCTGTTTGAACTGATGTCTGTCCGATTCTTCTGACGGTCTTCCATCACAAACTGTGTTTACAGCAGAGAATAACCGGTACCGACGCAGAGAGACCGCCAAAAAGACAGATTTCGCAGAGAGACTGCCGATATCGTTATGCACCGTGTTTACTTAATTGATTTAAATAAATGAGCCGATTACAGTATATAAAGCTAAAATAATGTTTGGACATAATTGTAAATTTGATTCATCAGAAGTATTAAGTTTGCTTCAGGACATAGCAACAGAGATATACGGTTTAAATCCTCACCCGGAAAAGTGTGTATCACATTGTTTTAGATATATAGATATCACAACATGAAAATACATTTCTTTTTTAATAAAGTACACAGGGGATTTTTTTTTACTTGAGTACTTTGTAATCGTTAAACATCTTAACAGCGCAAGTGGATTCAAATCTAACGATAAGTATAAAAATTTTAAAGGATAACTATGTACTCTTAATTTACTATCACAATTAAAATTTTACAACTAAAAAAGGGGCCACAAAGCAGAAACGGTGTAAAGAAATGATTTAAAATGCTTGCTACATGTGCTTATTTCTGCTTATACTTCTGAAAAAAAATCATACTTTAATATTGTTGCAACGATTTTCTAAGTTCCCTTTTCATTACTCCCCACAAAATTATGACCAATTCTAGACTTCAGGCGTATGAACTGAAATAATTCTAATTTCCCGATAGACTGGCGTAAAACTTATCAGTGAGCATTGGCCTTTTACATTCCTATTCTTTGATATTCATCGATACAAGTGGCAAACACTTCTCTGTCTAAGTGATTGATGGAATTTTTTTCACATTGTTCAGCCTGTCGTAAATTTTGTTTTTTTAAATAGTACGTTACAACACTTTCCTCACATCAATTTTTTTCTCACATAAGACTTATGAACGTAAGAGGTAAGACGTACCTCTCGCTGAAAATACTCTGCGCCTAACGTTGATCACAAAGTTCAACCCGTTATTATAAATATTATAACAACCAGTAACTTAATCTATCCTATTCTATTAAATCTTAATAAATACATTGTAAATGGCTTTTTATATGAGTAGCACTGATCCACAGGTAAAGTTGACAGGATATATGAGTAGCACTGATCAACAGGTAAAGTTTACAGGATATATGAGTAGCACTGATCCACAGGTAAAGTTTACAGGATATATGAGTAGCACTGTTCCACAGGTAAAGTTGACAGGATAGATTGCAACCTTAAGGCTTGTAAGATTATTCACAGGCACTTAAGTTTTACATCCTAGAAAATCTGTCAGGAAATTGGCATATTGGGCGAACGAAATAACGATTGTTGCAAATAATTGGTAGTTTCATACATTGTCTTACATCCGTCTGAAAGTAAATGCTACCTCTTCTGTTGCTAATTCAAGGGTAGTTGTGCCAATTGTTGTTTCTTCAAACCAGAAAGCTTGAACGTACGACTTATAGTACATTATTTCGACTTCCTATGGTCGCTTGTTGGCTGTAAATAGCGACTTGCTTTATAACCATATATTATCTTTTTTAGCGAAATTAGACCTAAGTAATAAAGAAATAATTTGTATATATAATACTGACATGGATTACTTGCCACGTTTATTTTTCAAAGCAGAACTCTTTGCAAATGAGCAGCTAAAAGATAGTACATGTTGGAAATGCCGGGCACTTGGTCTAAGTTATTGCCTTAAGGCGTTTCATTAATTCAAATACAAGCTTTGAGAGTTAATTGAAACGCCAGTTCAGATTTGGCGTCTAATTTACCAGAACACATTATATGCGGATGTACAAGGGTTGTACCTTTCTCAGAAATCCAATGCGTTACATCGAATTTTCTGTCAGAAGTAAATAAAAACTATGCATATTCTTCTAACCATGATAGTCATAACAAAGAAAGCATGTGAACGGTCTTGTTGAACAAACTGTGCAAGTTCTAGCTATTCTTTTCTATGTCGCGGAAGCACTCGTAAGAGTGCTTTACGTGTATATTTCTTTTTGACCAACGTGACTTGATACGTGCCAAAATACGATAGGCTAAACACCTGGCTCTAAAAATAGATGATCTAATGATTGAACTTTCTGGTTGATTCTCCGAGGTAAATGATAGATTAATCAAACATCAAACATTGAGGCTCCGTCGGAACCCCCGTACCTACGCCTGTTCCCACATAACCACTCGATTATCCAAACATATGATAAAAATACTGTAAACGTAATGGAAACTGATAAAATGGCTCATAGATATTGTGGGATAAAAACACTGTATGTGTCTTTCTGTAAAATCTGGTGGACATCTTTTTGAACGGTCACTGCTTGTTGCAATGCAATATACCAGGCATCCAGCAACGACAAAATAAAACCCGTCTATTTTGGGGTGGTACTTGACACATTTTTTGCGTCACCTATATGCTAAAGAGTATATATACAACATAATTGATTGTTATACCTATACATTGAACTACTGGCTATTCGTCTGCTTGTAAAATAAACATTTTACCCCTTTTTCTTCCTTGTTTACTCTCCTTGCAAAGGTTGACAGGATAAACGACAGTGCATCACGTGGCTAGCTGTATCCAGTATTCGTACGCTCGATGACAGAAGAGCATACTCTCGACTCACCTAACAGGTGTTAAGATAATGGTAAGAACTCACCTAACAACAGGTGTTAAGATACTGGTAAGAACTCACCTAGCAACAGGTGTTAAGATACTGGTAAGAACTCACCTAGCAACAGGTGTTAAGATAATGGTAAGAACTCACCTAGCAACAGGTGTTAAGATAATGGTAAGAACTCACTTAGCAACAGGTGTTAAGCTGATGGTAAAAACTCATCTTGTTTGTCAACTTTGCTTATACATTCTGTATTATGCTTTTAGGACTGCTAACGGAAGCACTCTAACAAAGCTTTTTCTTTATATTGGAAAATCCTCATGTTGTATGATATATACCTAGAGTGAAATAAAGAAATTGTCATTGTCACCTAACAACAGGTGTTAAGTTAATGGTAAGAACTCACCAAGCAACAGGTGTTAAGTTAATGGTGAGAACTCACCCAGCAAAATTGATGCTTTAAGAAATCATACTCTGGTTTCAATAGCGTTCAGTAAATAGTTATGTGACTTTTAATAGGACTCTTAAAATATGCTTTTAGAATATCATTGAATGAGAATAAAGTATAACTTCTTCAGCTTTTTATGCCCCCCACCATTTTGTGTGTGTGTGTGGGGGGGGGGATATAGATATGCCTTTGTCCATCCCACTAGTTTGTGTTGCGTGTAACTCCAAATGTATAACTGCTAGAGCCATGAAACTTTAGTAATAGTTGTCAGCAAGTGAACTTAGGCACCTGGGTATTTTGATGCAAATTTATTGGAGATCGGCAGACTTATGCCGCCTGATTAAGCAAAAAATAGCATTTTTATGCCCCAACCATTTTTTGCGGAGGTGGGGGTGGCATAAAAATCTTCCTTTAAAAATACACTGAAAATATTTACTGATTGCAGTCACTGTAGCATTAACAGAATCACCAACCATACATTCATAATTATGACTCTTAATATTTCAAGAAACATGATCTATTTTCAAAGACAAAAAATACCACTAGATACAACTCTGTTGCAAATTTGTCTTCTTTATTCAACAAAAGTCTTAAAAATTCAAAAAAAAATCTTCCTTTGAAAATACACTGAATATATTCAATGTTTGCTCTCAGGGTAGCATTAACAAAATCAACAAACATACATTCATATGACTCTTAATATTTTAAGAAAGATGATCTAGTTGTAAAGACCAGAAATACCACTAGATACATTGACCACTCTGTTTTGATTAACATCCTGAAATGCAAAACAAGTGTTATCTGCCTCTTTTTATATAATAGCACTTTCTGGCACTCTCCCCTACACACAGTCTTGGCAGTGGATTTGACATAAGAAAAGCTATAGACCAAAGTAAAGGAACGCTACTACACATCATAATAAAATATAATAAAAATCCAATAACACAAAAAATATAATTGCATAATAATATTCATAACAGTTAGAAGTTAATGACTTTATTCAAATCTGAAAAACACAACACTAGACATGTCAAGTCTTTTATTTATATTTTTTTTTTTCTGAAAAATTAAAAGGGACATAACTCTTTGGAAATTTACCCCTGCTCAATATCCTGCTGACATGTACAACTAAGGGTTGGCACTACTGAGCTCCTTAAATTTCTTCTTTAAAATTGGACCAACGGAAACAAAGCAGTAAGAAATAAAAAAATCAAACAGGTTTAACTCACTGAAAATATATCTACAACATGCTTTTGAGAACTTTGCAGATTCAGCATAATGACTGTAAGAGTTTCAACACTTAAATTTTACGATTACTTGCAAAGAAATAGCAAAGCCAAAACTCATCTACAGAAACCTGACAGGTGAATATATTAAACATTTAAATGAGAGAAAACTTAAGTCAGTCGTGTCTTCAAAGTTGTAAGTATCATTAGGTATATATTACTAAATAAAAGGCACAGTCTTGAGAACCTGTACATACACTTTCATTATCTTGCATGCTAAAAGATTTTCAGTTTTATGGAAATGCTGTTCAAACTGAAGATGGTGTCTGTATTCCATCAAAATCCCTGAAGCCCCGATTATTTAGACTTTGTGATTTTGGAAACTGTTATTAGCTTCATAACAGTAAGTCAGAAACTCTTATCAAATATTATATGAAATAATATGTTCAAATAACATGTACATGTATTCAGGTTTAAAAATCTTGTGTCTTCAGAGGCATTAATCACAATTATTTCTTTCACTGTCAGTTGTCATTGTTCTTCTTCATTACTTAGTAATGAAATTTCCTCCAAAGTTTCATCCTCAAGGCCATTACACTGAGATTCCTCCATTGAATTCTCTCCCTTGATTTGAGAAAGGCTCCACCTATCTTTGTAATTGTGAACAATTGCCTCCCCTGATGGAAATGTAGACATCTGAGATTCAGACAATTCCCATCCCTGATTGCGCAAACACTCGCCCACTTGCAAGCGTACATTACTTCCTGTTAGAGCAATTTCTGTGAAGTCCTTTCCTGTATTCAATTGTAAGCGTTCACGTTCTGCGGGGTGGATCTGATGTGGTGACAGATATTTATGAATAATATCTCTGCGTCCTGATATTATTGTCTTGATTCTAGAATTCATTGTAGGCATTGTTGCAAGATTGCCAGTTCTAACTTCAATAACTTCTAGATATCGGATACGCACTAGTTTGTCAGGCACAGGCTGTTTTAACAGTTCGATGTTTTCAATTAAGGACGTTATCTGATAGAAATCTGCTTCAGCACAGAGCTGATCCAGGTCCCTAAAATCACTGGGAAGGGCTAGTCTAGATGATCGCAAATAATTCAACACATATTTAAACAGCTCACCATCTCTGTCAATAAATACACAACCATTTTCATCGAGGCTTGTAGACATACTGCCATTGAACATGGCTCCAATCATGGAGTTTGGATATTTACACAAAGTTGACTTAGTGGTTGTGTAAATCATGCCACCAACATTAAGTTTCACTATTTCTGAACTACTCATGATTGCTTAATCAAATGGTATTGCAGAAGACCTGATCACCCTTGAATATTAAACTACTGTACATATTTTTTAGTCCTTATTTTGTAAAAACATATCTATTGATATAGGTTATTTCTTCTTAAGTCCTGAATAGTAACAAACGCTTCATAAATAATGCACTGTCACTATTGATATAATCAACTTTCCATTTTTGTTTTAATGTTCATTTATAATAAGTCACCAGTGTATGGGCAGCCTGAGTGAATTCTCATGCAGTAATTCACTCATACAAACTTGGGTGTAACCTGAAAAATAGAAAGAAAAAACTTAAGCTTACATTTTCAAAATGCCTATGATAAATGCTACTGTTTCAGGAATTCAAGTCAGAAACAAAATTTACAAAGCAAGTAAAACCAACTGCAAACTTACAAAAAAAAAAGAAGAACTTTTTGCCTATAAAAATTGAAAACAAAATCATGATCATACATAGAACTTTTTTGCAAACAAAATTTATTTACTCATTCCTTTACAGTTCATGAGAGTTTTTATGAATCTCTTTATCCCTTACCCTACTAAATTTCTAAAATTTATAAGTCAATCTTTCAATGTGGGCAGTACCGTTTATCATTTATAGGAGTATTAACTGTGATAATACTGACTGAATAGTGAACAGTGCAGGTCATGATCAGACTGCACAGATGTACAGGTTGTGATAATACTGACTGAATAGTGAACAGTGCAGGTCATGATCAGACTGCACAGATGTACAGGTTGTGATAATACTGACTGAATAGTGAACAGTGCAGGTCATGATCAGACTGCACGGATGTACAGGTTGTGATAATACTGACTGAATAGTGAACAGTGCAGGTCATGATCAGACTGCACGGATGTACAGGTTGTGATAATACTGACTGAATAGTGAACAGTGCAGGTCATGATCAGACTGCACGGATGTACAGGTTGTGATAATACTGACTGAGTAGTGAACAGTGCAGGTCATGATCAGACTGCACGGATGTACAGGTTGTGATAATACTGACTGAATAGTGAACAGTGCAGGTCATGATCAGACTGCACAGATGTACAGGTTGTGATAATACTGACTGAATAGTGAACAGTGCAGGTCATGATCAGACTGCACAGATGTACAGGTTGTGATAATACTGACTGAATAGTGAACAGTGCAGGTCATGATCAGACTGCATGGATGTACAGGTTGTGATAATACTGACTGAGTAGTGAACAGTGCAGGTCATGATCAGACTGCACGGATGTACAGGTTGTGATAATACTGACTGAATAGTGAACAGTGCAGGTCATGATCAGACTGCACCGATGTACAGGTTGTGATAATACTGACTGAATAGTGAACAGTGCAGGTCATGATCAGACTGCACAGATGTACAGGTTTTGATAATACTGACTGAATAGTGAACAGTGCAGGTCATGATCAGACTGCACAGATGTACAGATTGTGATAATACCGACTGAATAGTGAACAGTGCAGATAATGATCAGACTGCACAGATGTACAGGTTGATCATGGCCTGCACTTGTCACAAAGACTAACAAAATAACCAACAAACAAGCTAACAAACATCCAGGAAGGGTTGTGTACCGTGAAGCCATAACGGTAAAAGTTTGTTTGTACCCCCGAATTACCTCGGTTTAACGTCTCATCCGAAAGACTATTAATAATGTTAGTGGAGGAGCGGGGGATCGAACTCGGGACCTCTGGTATACAAGTCCAGCGCGTTACCACTGGACCACATCCGCTCCTTACAAGTTATCACAAGGTGTAATGGGATATTGCGATAGAGGTAGTAATTACCTGTGCACGAATTCCCACGTAAGGCAATCTTTACACGAAATATATCTCATCCCATGACAAAACACTGATCAACAACAACTTCATTTATGAAATTTCTACGTCAAGTATTCGTTAGAAAAGCGTTTCTTTGGAATTTTCTAGCAAATTATCGACAAACTTCTGAAAATCTCAATCAGGACTATTTCGTCGTACAAATTTGTAACAGAGCACCGCATTGAATAATTCACACGTAAAAAAATCACACATTTCACCGGAAAAAAAATAAGTTGGTAGAGTAGCCTCCCCTGAACTTACCGGTGCTACGACACGATATTATCCAGCTGTTAATTAGAGTTTTTCAGCTTTCTTGGCCATGATGCGGAGGTTGCATGCAGACGTAAATAACACTTCTTTTTTCCATTTGAAACAGAGGCTTCTGTCGTCTTACTGCTATGTCTTTATCTTAAAAAATGTCTGTCCTAACCTTGGAAGTTGTGTAGTTTTCGGATTTGTCAATCATGTAGCTAAGGTTGCACTCCACAATAAATTTCTAATTCCTGCTGTCCCTGTACACAAACAATTTTCCGAAGTTCCTGGTACAAAAGTATAGAACCTGAAAAAATAAGAATCATTTTATTAACAACATATTAAACATAACATTGTAAATCAACAACTAAATTGTCACAAGTATTGTGTTAGAACTATACATGGAGCAATGCCAAAAAATACCTGCAAATATAGCAGCTACAGAAACACTGTTTCTGTCTTGCCAACTCCCTATACATGCAAAATATCACAAAGAAACTGGTGCTTCACCTTGAAGATTTTTTGCTACTAATGAAAGTATGTACCCCCTTGAAAAATGTCTTGATTCTTCCGAGCCTGCAGTTGAATTGCACTGTTTGCAGAAAAACGGTGTTCTTGACACCATCTGTCTGAACAATTTGTTACTAGCCCTATTTTCGAATTTGACAGAGTTCATTTTAGATGTTACAAAACCAAATCTGATGCTGAAAATGCATTTTGAACTCAAACAGTCATTTGACTCCAGAATATTTACACTTTTAAAGAAATCCTCCCTGGCCTTTCGAAACTGTGGCTACAATTAGTGTGGTGTGCTACCTTAAGGAGCACCTTAATGATTATAATTGATCTTCAAATGTATTTTTTCTGCAAGTGTATACATATCTAAACAAAACTGTGAAAAATTATTGCTCGATATTGTTTTGGTTTCATTATATATGTCTTTTATGAACGATGGCATTATGTGCCATTTTCAGTCCCTTATAATGCTAATGTCAGTATAAGCAAAGAATGAAAGTATACCCAATTTGAATTGTCCTAAACCTTGTTTTTTCACCATCTATACAATTTTATTGCAAAATTATGTGCTCCTTGTGTATGGACTTTAAGAAATATTCAATAAATAGCCCGTAAGTTTAAAAAACTATGACATTTTAGACCTAAATTGGAACTGAAAAGACACAAAATAGAGCAAATTTCATTTCTGTCAGACATAAAAAGGTGTTATTTTTTCATCCCTTGTTAGTTAAAAGTTTTCATGCAAGTTTTAATAACTGCCAAAAATTTCAGACACAACACATTTAAAGGCTGTCAGATAGACATTGAAGAGACCTGTTCGGATTGTCTCCCTTGCCCCAGAGAAATACACAATTTCAAGACTCACTTTACTCTGGAATACCCTCATCCCTTAGTAAAGAACACAGTTCTGGTGTGAACTGCTGAAAATTTCTGCCATTGCACAGAAAGTAATTGACTCTAAACTTCAGTGACCTTGCATAGTAACACATAAACTTGCAACTTTCATTAGTTACCTTAAAAATGCATTGCTTGTACCCATCATGGCCTACACATTCACCAGAGTTTTTGCAAACCATTCTATTATTGTTTATAATTGGTGGCTGATATGATGAACGATTAAAATAAATACACAATTTTTCATGGCAAATATGAGATACATGCATTGTTGGATTTGAAAAGAATTTGCACTCCAAAGATACATAATACATTAATCAGTAGGCTGCAAACAAAATTCTTTTATTGTCTATTGTGACACGAGCCACCCCGTAATGGTCTTGTCAACCCCCTCCAAAGCCAAATTTTACAACCATTTTCATTAATTTAACAAATGACCTTTTCTTAAGAAATGCTTTTAATTTAGAAATTTCACTTTCACTGACAAGACTCGGAAAGAATGTGTGGGCCATTTTTCATACTGAAATAATGAAATGCCTATTTTTCAAGTAGAAACTGATGAAAATTGTATGAAAATATTGACCAATCAACTTTGTAAATGATAATAATCATTCTCCTGTATGTTGTTCTACTGAATATACTGGATAATGTGTCTTAACACATTAATTTTACTTGATATGCAAGCACAAGTTTGTCTTCTGGCATCCTCAAAGAATTTATATACTTGAATTATCTCCCTTTTTAAAGATGTTAAACTGTTAAGAGTTAACAGTTAAAATTATTCATAGATTTTTTATGCCCTCAGGGAGCCTATTGTTCTTGGTCTGTCTGTCTGTCTGTTTGACACAAAACTTTAACCTTTACCATAACAGGGAATTCCTTCCACCTACAGCCTCCAGACTTCAGAAGTGCATGCGCCAGACTTACTTAGAGGTCAAGGGGTCAAAGGTCAAGCCCCCCTGGGGGCATAGCATTCATTCCAATGTAGCACTTGGTTTTTTTATTGCTTTTTTAAAAACAAAAATTTTCATTAACCATGTGAAGTTTTTGCTGGTTTGCAAGAAAATTGAAGGTACATGTAACAGCCTAGAAACTTCTGTCATAAAGCTCATTGTTTTTGATGATGATAAAATATTAGATCTTGTTCTTAATTTTTTCCAGGAACCAGCTCAAAGGCCAGGTAGTCCCAATCTGAGCAGAGTACCTGTAAGTGACTTTACCTGCTGATAGTTATAAGGCACTGAATTGTTTAAAAAAGAATCATATTATGTAATTTTTCACTGTGTTAGAAACAAGTTCTGTCGGAAAACTTGGATGAAATTTCAATTAAGTTCAACAAGATATTAGTCTGAATTTGTCACAAGAATGGTAGAAATACAACTGGAATTGATAAAAAATGAAGCGGTAACTTCTCAAAGTGACACACAAATGAAATTTGTTAGAACATTAACTGTTTCTTTCCATGCTTCTGTTAAGCATATGGGTACCTCTGGTATTTCTAAAAAGATGGTTAACTGTTTATCTAAAAAGATGGTTAACTGTCCATCTATAAAACCGTATCTGAAATGCATACAAAAGGCTTTATACATGTTACAAAACTAGGAAGCAAAGAAACACTCATTTCTTGTGAGTATAAGCAGTACTTGTATATAATCCACGCCACTAAAATTCCAATGAAGGTGTGAAGAAAAATGTTTAATAAAGTTTTAAGAAACAGATATTTTTACTTGTTTGATCACTGTCTGGGGAAGTAGTGTTTTTACATGTTTGATCACTGTCTGGGGAAGTAGTGTTTTTACATGTTTGATCACTGTCTGGGGAAGTAGTGTTTTTCCTTGCCAACCAAAACTTATGGCAAAAGGTTGAACTTAATATTTTTCTTGGGATTATAAGAGTTTTAATAAGGAAAATGTTACTTATATGTTGTATTACATGCAAACCTTATATTGTTTACAGGCCAAGGTAGACAGGGTGATTATTGATGGCATTGCAAGAACAAAAGATGACATTGTTGTCAGACAGGTTCAGACAGTGTTTGAGTCAGAGAATTTTGAAGATGTAAGTGCAGTGTAAACATTAAATTCATGATTCTCTTCTGCAGTTATCTCCCCTGTATTCTTCAGTAGATAACTCTGTTACCAGGGTTACAACTTTGCTAGCTAGGAGTTAACGTTTTTTTTCAAAATTTTCCCCAACTTCATTTATTCTCTTTTTAATAAAAGTTTATTATTTTAAAATGTTTGCTTGTTAAAAAAGCAAGAAAAAAATTCAGTAAAGAAAAAATTTTGTTTATCTACTTTCAATTATCATTTCCCGATGTGCCTCAGGTGATGTTGATTAATGTTTTGTAAAGGAACTTCAAGCAACAATTTCTTAGTGTTTGTATGATGATATTAAATAAAGAACTGAACTTTGTTTCTGAGTTAAAATGGTGTTAACATACCCATATATCAGTATTACTCAAAACACATTTACATGATTGTTCCAATTTTCTCAACAAATTTTCAATGAAAACCCTGTTACGTTATAAATGGTACCATCCAAAAAGAAAGGTAAGCAAGTCCATTAAAAAAATTTAGTAGGGTAAGGATGGAGCACATTTGTATGACAATATTATAAACCTTGTAGATGGTGTTGCGAAGCCAGGAGGCCAAGGAAAAAATGAAGAAACTGGGGATCTTCAAAAACATAAATATAGAAATTGATACCAGTAAAGGTATGTGTAATTGTTTATCATGTTGCTATGGTAGTAAATAGAGTAATGATTACCTTTGTTAGTAGTTTAGACGACTTGTACATATGTACAGTTTTCAGATCATTTTCATTGGGTAGATATTATTTCAGTGCACTGTCCTTTTGAAAAGTGAATGGAACAGTCGATATGCTTTTTAATCTGATAAATCCTACCGTTGATTTGTTTCAATAAATTGCTAAAAAAGGTGAAAAAAATGGAACAGTCCTGGTTTAATTGTGGACAAGTCCATTTTGAAAATACTAGTTCAGCAAGAACAAAATTGAATCACATTGTATTTTAGATATTTTGAAGACAAACTTCATTTGTGAACATTATGTCAGTCAGTTATAATTTGTATAAGCTAAAGTATTAAACAAGAAACACAGATGATATAAATCACTCTAAAAACACCATTAATATTAATTCTGCTCTGTAACAAATCAAATTTGAAAAGAGTGTAAGAAATATTTGTACCTTGAACCAGCTCACAACTTGATAGATTATGGCACATTAGTGGTACCTGTCAGTTTCTATTGTTGCTTTAAATCACAATTTAATTCTCTAAAAATCCTGTTTTCTCTACGTTTTAGGTTCTAAAGCAAGTTCAAATGGTTATCAAATAAGATATAAAGTACAGGAGATGAGATTTTTGTCTGGTGGAACCCAGATGCAGGTTGGAACAAATGACGGAAATCTGGTGAGTGTTTGTCATGACATTTCCTTTCCTATTTACGTACCAGTCATAGATTTATTTTTAACTGGTCCGGCTCTAAAACTGCTTGCTTTTATGTGTATTCAGTTGTATTCTTGCAGTTTTGCATGAAATTAACATGTATTTAACTTGCACATCCCTACATTGAGGGCCATTAACAAGTAACTTAGACAGTTTGACAGGCTGCTCTGTGAGGGTCTTTCTTCATAGAAGGCAAAACAACATGTCTGAAAAGTGTTGAGGAAATTATGTAAAACCAGGTATAGAAATACAAAAAATTCTGTACCATATTCAAATGGCCTTTGGCTAAAAAATATCCAAAGACCCAAATGAAATTCCAGTTGCCCAGTTAGTAAAAACTAATACCAATTTTACAAGCCATGGGCCTTGCGACTGTAGCTTATTTTGCAGATTGTTCACAAAGGTCAAGGTCTCAGATCTTTTACTAAAAGAATTTTAATGAGATTCTTAGAATTTGCGATGGACTTGATTATTATTTTTGTGTAAAATTGTATTTTTCATTGTAGCACATCTTCTGTGTCTAGCCAAAAGTACTAAAAGGTGTTTTTTTGTCATGATTTGTTAGATCATGTTTTGCCCAAATTATGCTCAAAATTATGTGTTCCTAATTTTCTGTAGTATGATTTTTCTTGTTGTAGCTTTTCAACATAAGAATCCCAAATTTGTTTGGTCGAGCAGAGAGGGTTTTAATGGAGTACACATACGGTACCAAACAAACTAGAGGGATAGGCGTTCATGTCACGAAACCTGTCAATGGGAACACAGACGTACTGTGAGTCTACTGTCGGTGAACTTGATAGGCCAAGCATTTTTGTGTTCATGATTATTTTCTGATAGAAGAAGCAATACTAAAATGATTTACATATCAGCACAACTTAAAACTAGGCCATAAATATTAGAATTATAATTATGATTTATTATCAAAAGGTTGGCAGAATCACTGACTAATTTGTGCCTTGTTTACTTAGGATGTGCATAGATACATAGGCTAGTTTCAGTTAATTGTATCTGGATAAAGTTTGCTGCTCGTTTTTACACAATTGGGCATAGATATTTATGTTCTTTTCTAATGAAATACAACGTATTTGTAGCCAATATATTGATGTATATCTGTATTGGTATGTATATCATATTTGTCTCTGAACAATTGTAAAAAAATTTAGTGCCAGTAAAACTTTGACTTTACTTTACTTGTCTGTGACCTTGAGACTCGTCTTTGTTTACCAGTTACAGCTTATTTTGAATACCAGTTATTTTAAGGTAAGCTGCTTGTCTAGTTGCATCTGCATCTTATCACACGTAGGCAGTTAACCTCTTGAAGGGGCATTGCTCATATTGGCCAAAGGAAGAAGTAAATTCCCACTACTTGGCTTACTGAAATGTCATACATTATATTTTACAGGTTTGGCGCAACTGGTTACCAGGCCCATAGTGAGTACCCCTGGAGTGGTTATAAGGAAACAGATCGAGGGGTGGGAGTTGACCTGTCCGTATGTAATTTTTGTCATTTTCATTACTCAGCATTGTTTCTTAAGATAGTTTTCAGAGTAAAGCTTGCCTGTAGTAAATTCCTGACATTTTTGCAGAGAAAAAAATTATAAGAAAGGATTGAAAATTCCTTTTGTTATTTCTGTATGATCTGTTTCATGATAAACTCAAGACAACAATAGTTTTGAGATGGGTTGTTTCTCTAAAATTCTTAAACAGGTCATAGCTACATGTACATATTTCGTTCTGTGTGAAATTTACTCATTTGCATATTTCTGAGTCAAGCCCTACAGTGTAACTTCTGTAACCCCTCAGACTCACTGACTATAGTTGTGTGTGAGAGCCCTATTATTGACCGTGTTATTAATTCTTATTTTTCTGACTTTTGTACTGGCAGCTGAATTAATGAACATGTGAAGTACCCACTTACATAGATATCTATATTAGTTTTGAATTGTTTAAAATTTGTGTGAGAAAGTTGGCAGTTTCTTACAGAGAGTGTGAAGTCTAGAACTGGTCCTTATCAGAAGCATTGGTGAAGTTTACTGCCTTCTTATATGACTTTGAACTCCGATAAACCAGGCTAAACGAAACAAACAAAAAGATAACCATTTATTCCAGTTCAGGGACAATAACCTACCATATAAAACATGTTGCAGTAACCAACCATAGCTGTTAATATACATGTATTACAGTTCCCGTCACTCATTGGTAGCCACAACATTAAGTGGGAGGGCGTGTGGCGAGATTTACGCTGCATGTCCAACATAACATCATTTGCTGTAAGAGAACAGGCAGGCCATAGCCTTAAATCAAGCATTAAAGTAAGTTATGTATATTTGTTCCTCAATATTCTAACATAGTATTGTTGGAAATGGAATACATTTTGTGATGCTGTTGTGGAAAAGAGACAGAGAGATTACAAAACTTTTAACTAAATACACAAACTGAATAGAGTTTCACCTTATTATACTTCCAACAAACTTTATTTGCCGGGGTGTATAGGAGTCTTCCTACAGTTGGTCAGTTTGTCAGTCAGTTGGCAGGTACGTTGCCGAAATCTTGTGACCCTTACAACTGTCACATTTCTAGGACTGTCAGTTTGAAACTGTGCATTTTCACCAATAAGTTTAGTAGTGTGTGACACATTTTACATCTGCAGTTTTATGGACCTTGTGATGTAAACAACATCCACATTTCAAAGACTATCAATCTTAAACTTTATATGGATGTTCAAAAATAAATGTAGTTTGTGTGGTGTGTTTTTCATGCATGCCAAGTGCTTTTAAAGGAGAAAAAATTGTCATTCATTGAATTTTATGAATTGATATGATTTAACTAGGGTATTCATTTCTGTTCATGTGATACAAGAAAGTATATTAAGTTAGTTTTCTAGGGTAATTATGAAGAGATAGAAAAAGTTATTGATAATGTTTTCTTAGTGTTATGTGTACAAAAAAATTGTATAAGTTGCCAGCCAATGGCTAGGAAAAGAAGGATCGTTTACAGTAGATGACTGCTTAATCAATAAAATTTACTTAAAAAACTATATATAAGGGAACAGTTACTTTAGACAAAATGTGTTGTTTTTTCTTTTAAATCGTTACCATTTGATTGGCAGAAAATTGGTATGGTCATAACAGTATCACAAGGCTATTTTCAGTACTAACTTGTAACTATATCAAAAGTAGAAGTGTTTTGTCTGTATAGTCTGAAAAATTTATCTTGTACCCCTCAAGTTGCAAGACACCCTTGACATAACAGTGTATAATCAGTATTATATTAGCATTTTCTATGAGGGAACTTATTGCCAAAGTACAGAGGCCTTTTAGTTACACTAACTACAACCTCAGACAAATGAAAGCTACATATATAATATTTGATAATACTTGCATCAAGGGTTGTCTTTGATACCATTGTAACTGCATATGAAAATAGATGGCAGTAGTATAGTTTATATGTCAGTATATATTTGTATATGAAAGAATGAGTTGCTTATAACTGAAAATATACCCACCTCCATGGTTGGTTGATTGGTTAAGGTCAAATCACTTAACCTCTTCGTGATTGATGGTCAGTGGTTCAAGCCAAGTTTATTACCAGCTATGACCATTTATGTCAGAAAGTTGGCAGTTTCTTATAAAGAGTGGGAGTCTAATACGGGTCCTTCCCAGGAATAATGGAAAGTTAACTGCCTGCCCAGTATGGCTTCCACTGTCAAAGGGAGTTAAACCTATACCATACGCCATAGAATTAAAGATATTTGATATCTTACTGATCTATTTCAGCACACATTTATGAGAGATAGCAGAGATGATTCAATTTTGCCTTCTGAAGGAACACTGCTCAAACTTACACAGGTTTGTATGTATGAAAAAATGTGTTTAACACTCTCACATATTTACAATACAGTATATGTGAAAAATAAAGTATTTGGGAGTGAAGAAATGGTTTGATTCAAAAGCTGTAATTCAGATACCTTGCTACCCCATAAATCCTATTGATTATACAACATTTCTTTAAAACAGTTGCAGATTTTGTAGGAGGAGTAAATGCAAGGTCAGACTTTGAAGATATTTACAACAGTTGAATTTATGGGAAGATGCAGTGTCTCAGAAAAAATCTGTGTCCTCCTGTGGGATTTTAACTCATACCCATCCAAGAAGGCCAGCTTGAATAACTATCACTCAAGACCACTGAGCAATTAAAATCCCTCTTATGCATGTATTTATCTATTTGACGTTTCCCATATGATTGCTCCCCAGGCCCCCTCCCTTAACTGAGTTATTAAGATTGTGGAGGAATAGTAACACTCTTAGTTCTTTATAATGCTTGTGTCTCACTGGACCATTGTTTAAAGTTTAATCAAAAAGACAATTAGTATCGTTAGTGGAGAAGTGGGGATCAAACTCACAACCCCAGGATAACAGGTCCAGTGCATTACCACTGGACCACAGATCTGCCCCAGATCTATCTAATACAGATGTAAGTAGTTGAATTTATGAGAGCTGATTAGTAACACTATATTTGTTTCAGGAATATTCTGGTTTAGGAGGAAATGCAAGATTTTTCAAACATGACATAGAACTGCAAACCAATAAAGAGTTGGTCCTGGATTCTGTAAGTTCTTTTACTCTTCAACTGAATATTCATTGGTCAGATTTCCTGGATTCTGTAAGTTCTTTTACTCTTCAACTGAATATTCATTGGTCAGATTTCCTGGATTCTGTAAGTTCTTTTACTCTTCAACTGAATATTCATTGGTCAGATTTCCTGGATTCTGTAAGTTCTTTTACTCTTCAACTGAATATTCATTGGTCAGATTTCAAGAAATTTTTAATTGTTGAAGATACTCATAAGTTGAATGTCAGGTTATTCCTTTGTACATTATGATTATAGCTCTTGTGAGAGCTTATGATGAAACCAGTTCTGGAAGAGGATTCTCATTGTTCCTTTATCTTGTACTTACTCAGCTTTGGTAGACACTGAGCCTGTATAGCACAAGTATCTTTGCCAAAGGGTTGGAAACTGTTACTTGCACATACAAAATTACTATTGAGCAGTATCATTGAAAGGACTTTAGATGTATTAAATAGTTGCTAAGTAAGAAGATTGACTAATATGTGTAGGTTCATTTTCAGTTTGTGTTTGTTTCTGTAGCTATATTTTGTTTAATATGAACTTGTCAGTCATTCTGTGTTGATTGGATTATGGATCGTCCTTTGCCAATCCTGAATTTCAGTTATTGCCAATCTTTACAGGTTTTACAACTGTCTTTAGCTGGTGGAATCATGAGGCCACTTGAACCAAATAAGGAAATTATGATCATTGATAAATTTTTCCTAGGAGGCCCTTTAACCTTGCGAGGGTTTAACATGAAAGGTGTTGGACCACACAGTGATGGTAACTTGCCTTCAGATTTTCTTTAGCAATGATTTATATTAACAACAGAGGTTCATAAAATTGTGTAAGATAAATTTAGGCTGATCTAAAAATTACATAATGCAGCAATACATCTGAATATTCATGCCATATTTCTGTGAGTTTAAATGTTATATGTGTTTTAAAGCAAAATGTCTGAACGTTTTATTGCAGTAAGTCTGAGATTTAATGTAGAATTTCAACCGGTAACTATTTTACCCCAAATCTCTGTGAGTTTGAATATTTATATGTCTGTGAGATTTATAGCAAAATGTCTGTTTTGAAATAAAGACATCTGCATCAGTATTTACAGTATTATTCTACTTCTATTTGATCCTTGTGATTCAGTTTATATTGGAAGAACTTTTTTATCCATAATGTACAAAACATTGTATGAAGACCAGCTGATCTATGAGCAGTGAAGTAATCCAGGTCTAGAAAATACTTTTAAGTAAAATAAAGTAAATCTGAATGATTTAAAAATTTACATGTAATATATATTTGTATACTCATTTTTATTTTCTCCTTGTTAGGCAATGCATTAGGAGGTGATATGTATTGTATGGGAGCTCTACATTTGTACACACCACTACCATTTAGACCAGGCAGTGGAGGGTTTGGTGAGCTCTTCAGGTCTCATTTCTTTGTAAATGCTGGGAACTGTGGAAATTTTCATACATTTAGCTTTGGTGAGTTTGCTTTGATAAATTCATTTATCTGGCTTAAATTCATTTATCTGGCTTACAGCATCAAAAAGATAGCAAAATGTTGGATAAAAAGATGAAAACATATTTCTTTTATCTGGAATGAAGTGAATTGTTGGTTGAATAAGCACTTGGAAGTGTCTTCCTTTTTGATTTAGGACTGCAGGACTGACCTACATAGTAGCTACATTTGTATGTTAGCATTACCAGTATCCAAGATAGCCAATGGCTACTGAAAGTTCTGAAATTATTTGAAAATGACTGCTTGTTCTTAATTTCTTGTAAAATTACTTTGAAATGATTTTTTTTAGATTTAATGAAAAATCTGGCAACGGAGTTTTAGTTCTTAACGCCAATCTAGTATAGTCTAGTGGTTATAGTTGGTTCTTGCAAGTCACTAAACCTCTCAGGGATGGAAGGTGATGGGTTCAGGCCTCACTACTGAGCATGACCATTCATGTTTGAAATGTGGCAGTTTCTTTTTAAACTAAGGATAGGGTCTAATACATGTACTGGTTATCCTTTGGGACGATGGTTAGGTAAACTTCATACCTGTTGTAATTCTGGCTATTATGAAGTTGATTAACCCTTAACATGCTGGATCCGAAAGTGATTAGCCTTTGCCACCAGTATAGAGCCAGGCCAGCCTGCACATCCGTGCAGTCTGACCAGGCTCTATACTGTTGGTAGCTCCATTTTTGTATTTTGATATTGAAATCCCTTAAACTTGAATGGACTGTTCCAAATTCAAAGCTGGGCAAATCCATTACAAAATTTCAGCATGTTCAGGGTTAACTTCAGCTAAACTAAACTGAAACCAGTGTTGCTGACTGATAACCATCTTAACAGCATAGTGATTGAGAGCTGTAGGTTTGAGGCCTACCACTATTTTAATGTTACGAGATTTCTTTCAGAAGGTAGAGGTTTTATATATAAGCACTTCATAAGACTGATTGATGGTTTGGTGATCTACCTGCTTTTACTTATCTGATGTGATAGGATGTTGAACAGAGCTTAGCATTCTGAACTGATTTGTTTTACCTCATGATGTTTGTTTGTTTTCTCTATTCAGATCAGTTAAACAGAGACAACGTTGATGTGTTTAGAAATTCACTGCGACTGGCATATGGTGCAGGGATAGTGTTACGGCTTGGAGGCATTGCAAGACTTGAACTTAACTATGTTGTACCTGTGTGGTTCAAACAAGGGGATAGGTATGAGACTTGACTTTTTTTTATGTCATTTGTCATATCATTTTAGACAGGTTTGGGTTTGCACAGGCTGCTGTTAAAGTTTGCTATGTCTCTACAGTTTCTGATATTAAGTAAGAAAACGTATTAAGTTAACTTGAATGAAGCTTATAAATCAAGGGTAAATATGCAAATGATAATGTTATATGGCAAAATCGACAAGTCCAAAGCTGGATTTGAACTCATGATCATTTATTGTTTAAGCACACTACCACTTGCCATAAAAACTAGTCTACAGGCAAGGGAGAACAAGTGCAGTATTATTCTTGCCCTGCAGAAACAAGAGAATCTTTCCCATGCAGGTCTGCCCAGTATTAACATTGGAAGCCAAAGTTGGGGAGGTGAAGGTCATTTCCTCTAAAAGGATTTGAACCTGCAACCTAAATTTACATGTAGAATTCCCATTTGAACCACTGTCACTTTTTGAAAGTAATCTAGAAAACTATGTAGAGTCTTGGTACAATCAAATGAATTGCTGCAGAAGAGTGAAATAATGGTGAACTATGAAAGAATTCCTCAGTCTTTAGTTTAAAAAGATCTATCATACTATAAAGATGCTCTTTTGTGAAAACAGCAAGTAGGTTCATTTTTGATTCCAAGAAGTGTTTTGATACTAATGTCCTTCTTTTTCTACTTCCAGTGCAAACCCAGGGATACAGCTTGGTGTAGGATTAACATTCTTGTGATAAAACAGTAATAACATTTTTAGACAATTTATGGTTGTTTTTCCTGTGGTTGCAATAGAGTAGATGGAACTGTTATTGCTTAAACAGAGGAAGAAAATTATTTAGGTACACTGAGAAAGAACATAAAATGGATCAGCTGTTCTGAAAAGGGTATTTCTGATGGAAAAATCTCATATTGAAAGATTGTCATAGCCCGTTGTTTCAGTGTTGAAGTCTATTGAACTTGTATTTTTTTATATTGTGAACATCATGCTATGACAATAATCCGTAACATATTCAGTGAAACTAAAGTATCTGGTCATAGATTCTTGTACTTATCCATTTTAGTCCTGATGATAGATTATCTATATTTAGTCTTTCTTTGACAGGTGCCTCTACAAGTGTAAAGCATTAGAAATAATTTCAAGATGCACTTTCAATAATATAAACATCGTTCGCTTTGAATATTCAGCAGGTGTTGCTCACCTCTATGACGTTCTAATGGTATTGTCCAAATTTGTAAATTATATGTACATGTACTAGTCTGTTCCATTGATTTGGGTATGTAAGGATTAACATTAGGTAAAAATTGAATTGAATGCCTTAGAGTTGTAATGCCTCAGTGTTTTTATCGATAGAAACTTTACAGTCATATTTTTTTGTTTATTTGGATTTGATTCCACAAGATCTCTGTTTTTGAAATTTTGCTGTTTTTACAGTGTGTTGCAGTTATTTTTAACTGGTCTGAAGACTTCTGTGTGGGTTCTAAACAGTATGTGTTGAAAGTGTTGAATATACATAGTCAGTGGGTATTTCCATAGTCAGTGGGAACTGTTAACCCTGGTTCGATTCGAACCAGCAACTTCAGATAGGTGCTCTGCCCCTCAACCAATGGTTTACCTACATTTATATGGCTTTTGAAATTTTAAGACCTTAGATTTGGCTTCATTATTTTGAAAGATGATTAGCCAATGTAATTTTTAGCAATGAGACTGGCATATTTGATGCAGATTGAAAGGCTTTTTCAAAATAGAATAGAACTAATACATGATGCCAGAAACTGTCATGAGATTTAGCCAATCCATTTATTAAACTTGCTTTACTTTCAGAGTGCTTTTAGATTATTGTTTTTATGGTAAACATTTCATATGATATATATAGTAAAATCATGTTAAATAAACAAAGGAATTATTTAACAGAAACTTTTTTCTTCTTTTTTAGCACACCTGACCAATTCCGAACTTCATATCAATGGTCCTTGAATGGTCCCATTTTATGTAAAAAATGGAATTCCATGCAGAACTCTGGTTGCCATGGCAACTGAAAGGAAGAACTTAAAAAAATCTTTGGTCACATGATCAACAGCTTAGATATTTGGTTTGTAATATCATCTAGTTGACCTCTACCAAGATTTTAAAAGTCATTACTCTAGGGTCAGAATTGGCCCCACCGAAGGGGTCACATCATTTCATATAAACTTGTATAGGAAAAACATTAAAAAATCTTCTTGTCAGAAACTATAAGGCCTAGAATTTAGATACTTGCTGTGTAGCATTGTCTAGTGGACCTTTAGCAAGTTTATACAAATCATGACCCCAGGGTCACAATTGGCCCTGCCTCAGGGGTCTTCTGATTTTACATAGAGTTTTAAAGGAAAAGTTTTAAAAAATCTTCTTGTCTGAAATCACAAGACTTTTTTAGTTCTTGTCTGAAATCACAAGACTTAGAGTTTAGATATTTGCTGTGTAGCATTGTCTAGTGGACCTCTGCCAAGTTTATACAAATCATGGCCCCTGGAATTCAATCGGCCCCTTTCATCTTACATAGAGTTATATAGGGAAAAGGCATTCAGCTTTGATAGTTATTGTTCAGCATTGCCTAGTTAATTAGATGGGCTTTGGAAGAACTTGTCCTTGACCTCATGAGACCTACTTCCTAGTTTTTGAAGCTGTGTAATTCAAATTTTAACTAGTTGTATAATTTTGCATGCAGACTTTAAGTTTAACATTGGCTAACCTTGACCTAATGACCCACTTCCTTGTTTGAGAAATTTTAACTATTTGTATAATTTTGCATGCAGACTTCAACTATGATCTTGACCTTTGCCTACTGACCTACTTCCTTGATTTTGAAACTACATGTATGTCACTGAAGTTTTAATTATTTGTATAATTTACATAGTCTTCAAATTTGACCATGGTTTATTTTGACCTATCGACCTACTTTCTGTTTTGAAGCTGCTTTCATGTCATTTGTACCATGTATACAGTTTTGAAAAGTAGATTTTATTACTGACATATGCTGATATTGTGGTAAGTTTCAATGGTATCCAGGTGAGCGATATTGGGTGATCATGGCACTCTTTTCTCTTATGATTGCAGAGTCAATGTGTTAGGTTTAAAAATATTTCTTGATACCTAATGTGGTATTTGAATCATCTGCCATGTTAGAGACCCAGGACCATTTGGTCTTTTGAATTGTTATAATTATAAGTGCAGCTGATTTTCCATTGAACACATTTATCTTTTTTCCATTTCCTAGCAACATTGGACATTTGAGAGAAATGTTTGTTAAAAGCTAGAATATAACTTCAGTTGACTTAAAACCTGTATATGCAAGAGCACATTTTCAACTATGTTTTCACAAGGGAGTACTAAGAGCCTGTTATGTGACACAACTCTAGAAGGTAGGAATCAATTCCACAGTAGAAATTAAACTGCTGTTTAAGTTTGCATTATCATAACAAACAAAAAACAATAAAAACAAACTTTTTGAATTTACAAACATGACGGATAGATAGGTACCCGTTTTTTTGTAACATACATATTGTTTAGCCATCTTTTATTATATCTCAAACATTCTTGACATCTGGTTGTGTTAAACTTTTTCCAAAGTTTTTGGAAATTTTGCAGATCGTTGGCCACTGAGAGGATGGTAAATTGCAATATTTACCTTAATCAAGAGTAATGATGGTACCAAAGTTCTCACCCAGGTACAGCTCTCCATTTTGAAAACATTATTATTATTAATGTATAACCTGTCAAATCAGATTTTTTGGTCAGACAATCTCGCTCTTGTTGAAACCAGATGGCCTAGTTTCCTACTTATCATTACGACAAACATTCTGATTCAGCATCAGGAAATGATGACAGATGATGAATGAAGACAAAACAAAAGCTCTTACTGAGCACTTGAGCTCAAAAGGCTGTGCAAAAATGTAGTTCAAAAAGGATTTTTCACAAGGAAATTTAATGGATTAATACTAATTGGTGACAGATAAAATTACCTATACCAAGAAACAGGACAACACATATAAAGTATTTTAATTTCATTGCTAAAATATCAAATGGTTACATTTTTTAGTTACATCCTGATGTAAATATAAAAGGCAAGTATTAACTGGAGCATACTACAAGGAATTAAAAGACATCCTTTCTTTTCATAAAATCAAGAAAACCTACAGAAATATTGAAACCAAGAATTTACCGTACACCTACTGTCAAAACTTTCATGTTGTGAAATACTTTAAAACTACATGTACTGTTTTTTATTATTAGTATGATTGTAAGTCAATGCCATTATACAGATATTAATGCATGGTAGATGATGAAAAATTGATATGTCGATAGTCATTCGCTTAGTAAAACTGACAAACTGAGGTAGTGTCTGTGTGTTCATATAAGACAAGTCTACAAAGTATTTAAATACTTGTAAATACAAGTATTTAAATACTTGTAAATACTAATATTTGTAAATACCTCAGAAAAAAACATTGTAATTTTTTTTCAGATTTGCTTAAATAATCAATGGAACTGTAAAAATATACAAGATCTAAGAAAATATGTCCATATTAATCATTCAACAGTGGTCTGGTTAGTAACAAAATTGAACATTTACCATTCCGCAGTGGTCTGATTAGTAACAAAATTGAAAATTTACCATTCTGCAGTGGTCTGATTAGTAACTAAATTGAACATTTATCATTCAACAGTGGTCTGATAAGAAACAAAATTGAAAATTTACCATTCCGCAGTGGTCTGATTAGTAATTAAACTGAACATTTATCATTCAACAGCGGTCTGATTAGTAACTAAATTGAACATTTATCATTCAACAGCGGTCTGATTAGTAACTAAATTGAACATTTATCATTCAACAGCGGTCTGATTAGTAACTAAATTGAACATTTATCATTCAACAGCCGTCTGATTAGTAACTAAATTGAACATTTATCATTCAACAGCCGTCTGATTAGTAACTAAATTGAACATTTATCATTCAACAGCGGTCTGATTAGTAACTAAATTGAACATTTACCATTCAACAGCAGTCTGATTAGTAACTTAATTGAACATTTACCATTCAACAGCCGTCTGATAAGTAACTAAACTGAACATTTACCATTCAACAGCCGTCTGAGTAGTAACTAAATTGAACATTTACCATTCAACAGCCGTCTGATTAGTAACTAAATTGAACATTTACCATTCCACAGCCATCTGATTAGTAACTAAATTGAACATTTACCATTCGACAGTGGTCTGATTAGTAACTAAATTGAACATTTATCATTGACAGTGGTCTGATTAGTAACTAAATTGAACATTTACCATTCAACAGCCGTCTGATTAGTAACTAAATTGAACATTTACCATTCAACAGCCGTCTGATTAGTAACTAAATTGAACATTTACCATTCAACAGCTGTCTGATTAGTAACTAAATTGAACATTTACCATTCAACAGCCGTCTGATTAGTAACTAAATTGAACATTTACCATTCAACAGCGGTCTGATTAGTAACTAAATTGAACATTTACCATTCAACAGCGGTCTGATTAGTAACTTAATTACACATTTATCATTCAACAGCTGTCTGATTAGTAACTAAATTGAACATTTACCATTCAACAGCTGTCTGATTAGTAACTAAACTGAACATTTACCATTCAACAACCGTCTGAGTAGTAACTAAATTGAACATTTACCATTCAACAGCCGTCTGATTAGTAACTAAATTGAACATTTACCATTCCACAGCCATCTGATTAGTAACTAAATTGAACATTTACCATTCGACAGTGGTCTGATTAGTAACTAAATTGAACATTTATCATTCGACAGTGGTCTGATTAGTAACTAAATTGAACATTTATCATTCAACAGCGGTCTGATAAGAAACAAAATTGAAAATTTACCATTCGACAGCCATCTGATTAGTAACTAAATTGAACATTTACCATTCGACAGCCGTCTGATTAGTAACTTAATTGAACATTTACCATTCGACAGTGGTCTGATGAGTAACTAAATTGAACATTTACCATTTGACAGTGGTCTGATTAGTAACTAAATTGAACATTTATCATTTGACAGTGGTCTGATAAGAAACAAAATTGAAAATTTATCATTCAACAGTGGTCTGATTAGTAATTAAATTGAACATTTATCATTCAACAGCGGTCTGATAAGAAACAAAATTGAAAATTTACCATTCAGCAGTATTCCGATTAGTAACAAATTGAGATACAATATTGCTGTACCATTTCACCTATCACAATATAAAGGACAACACTACCCCCGACACCAATGCTAGGATACAAAAAACTTAAAACTGAGCAAAAAATTTTGATGGCACTTTTTCTAAATTATGCTGATGTAGCATATCAACATTTACAACACTTCCAGGTTCTCAAGTCACAGAAAATTTCAGGTGAGGTTATTTTGATCTTTGTGGCACCATTCACAGTTCTTTAATTATTCTGTTTTTCCAATCTCAGTCATGTAGGCCCCAAGTAACTTTATCTGAAATAGAAATATTCCTGTTTGAAGATCATGATAAGTTAACAATTCCTACTACAATATCAATTTCACCAACACAAAAACATGTTACCAGTCACCAAAATGAATTTTAGAATTAACAGTTATCCCCCTCAACAAGTGCTCTCTAAAGTGGAGATAAAACTGAATGATTAACCTATAATTTCTGTTTCTTCACCTTCTCTGTAAATATTCTAATAAAATAGCAGACTGTGTGAACAACCAATAGACAACAGTTGCTAAAAAATTAAATAAACAACTGAAGCACTCAAGATCTGTTAACTTCTCAAAAAATGTCAGGGGTTAGAATGTAAAAAAATATATATATGAGAGCCGTATACTTTACCCCATTGATGTAGTTATATTTGTCAATCTTTTCATTCTGTGAGTGGGCACCATCATCTGAGGCTCCGATGGGAAGCAGTATCACATTCTTTCCTGTGGCCTCTTGGAAGGTCAAGGTCACAGGAATACTGCCACCTTCTCTTGTCAGGTCAGGCTCAACACCAAATACTATCAAAATATCAAGATACAGTTTTCAATGTGAAAATGCTTCCTTACACAATGTACTTATTATTTAAGAAAACCTTGGTTTACTTGAGTGTTCTATTATTGACTGGTTTCAAGATTTTCACCACTGCTGAAGAAAATAACAAGACAAAAAAAATAATTCTGTTTACTCAAAGAACCATGCATGTTTTTCCAACAAAATCTTATATGATTTTAAAATATTACTTAAAATATTACTTAATTTTATTTCTGAAGAATTATTTGCAACTGAAAATCTAGACTGTGAAAATTAACAGATTTCTGGCAATTTGTACAAGGAACTCACAAAGTCAGCTGAAAAAAACAACACAAAATTTCACCAGAACGTTAGAGGTCAATGGTCTGACAGAATACAACAATGATGTATTGATACCCGAACTTAAGGTTCATCTACCAAAAAAGAGAAAAGTCTACAAAAGTCTGCTCTGAAGAAATGCAATTAAATAACGCAATGACAAAGAATAACCTGTTTTTACAGCATTTCTGCCTGCTACGTAGTTAGGATGGTTAAAGTCACTGACCCATGGTCTACCTCCTCCTCCTTCTAAAAATAACCTACCATAACAAAGTAAATATTTAACAATATTGACTGCTGATAATGAGGGCAATATTAAACAAGAAGGCCATGATGGTCCTGGATTGCTCACCTCAGTACTTTGGCTGTGGGTCTGCTGTTAAGCAAACACCAGAAGCAATATTACATTTTCTAACTGAAGATTTTAAGATCTCATATTCTATACAAATAAAACCCATGGGGCAGAGGCAACTTTGAGCTAGCAGCTTGTGCAGGGATGTCATTTGAGGCCAAATATTGATGAAAATCTATTTTTAGCTCTGGCAGTCATTTTGTGCAATGGAGCAGAACAATCTGAGCAATTTTAATAGAGAGCTATATAAGGAACATTTCTTTAAAATTGGGTAGAAAATCACTTTGCTCTTTATGGGGTAGATGTTGTTTGAATTTTTTTTTTTTTTAACTTTTGCAGTCGTTATCAGCAATTGAGCAGAATGGTGTGAACCATTTTATAAAAGGGTAATATAAGAAACATTTGCAGCCAAATAATGATGAAAATCTATTTTTTAGCTCTGGCTGCCATTTTGTACAATGGAGCAGAACAATCTGAGTAATTTTAATAGAGCTATAAAAAGAACATTTTGCATATTTGGTGGAGAATCACCTTGCTGTTTAGGATGACTTTGGTTTGAATTTTTTTATTTCTTGGGCTTTAGCAACCCTTATGTGCAATGGTGCAGAAAAATTTGAGCAATTTTCGAAAAGGGCAATATAAGGAACATCTATGTCCAATCTGGTTTAAAATGGCCCAGTGGTTTTATAGGAGACGTCATTTGAAGCCAAATATTAATGAAAATCTATTTTAAGCTCTGCCAGCCATTTTGTTCAAAGCAGCAAAACAATCTGAGCAATTTTTAATAGGGCAATGTAAGGATCATTTCTGTGATATTTTTTTATATTTTTAGCTTTTGCAGCCATCATGTGCAATGGGGCTCAACAGTTTGAGCAATTTTAGAAAATCGGAATGTAAGGAACATTTCTATAAAGTTTGGTTAAAAATGGCCTTGTGGTTTTGGAGGAGTCGTCATTGGAAGTAAAATATTGATGATGGACACCAGACACAGGTTGATCACAATAGCTCACCCTAAGCATTTGCTCAAGTGAGCTAAAAATACAGACCTTGTGGCTGTGGTAATCAAAACAGCCAAATAAGAGAAGAAATTCTGAGGCTATGGAGAAGATAAACCATGGTAATCAAAAAGGACCATTTTTGGGAATCAAAAGACTGCCACAATTTTCTTCCCCACCATCCTCCCCTCAGCCAAAAGGAAGAAAAGAAAGAGCAAACAAAAATTCTACACTGAAAAAAACACAAATATTCAAAGCAAAAGAAAAAAGAAGAAGATTTTCACAAATTAAACCATCACCACAGTTTTACCTGTTTTGACAGCATTTCTGCCAGCAACATAGTTAGGATGATTAAAATCACTGACCCATGGTTTACCTCCATGACCCATAGTGATCCTGAATTTATAGAGTAAAAATATTTATGTTAATAAGATACAGTTTTGTGAGAGCAATGTTTCCGATAGTTTTAGATATGACTACTTCACTGCTTATAAGACACATCACTGACAATAAGTTGCTACACAACAATTTAGTAAATCAATTATTTTATGCCTACCTTGTTTACCAAGTGTAAGCAGAATTTAATTACATGAAACATTTTAATGTTGCTAAATATGCTCTACATAAATATATTTGAATCTGTTTTTATTTCAAATCCTGCCATGTCTGAGTCCAAAATAAAATTTATGTAATAAATAACAGGGGCTGTCACTGTGTTTAAGCACAACCATGTGGAAGTGCAGTGGTCAAGGGGCAGAACACCCAACTCCATATCTTTGAGGCTGGTGGTTCAAATCCCACCAGGGGTGAAGTCTCGGATAGCTTTCAACATTCTACTTCTTTGGCATGATTGCTAGTTTGAACAAAGGCAGCAGTCACTGAGAGGTATTAAATCAGCTTGCCATATCTTGTTTCTTAATTGATGTATAATAAGTGTAAATTAAACACATATGTGCATGCAAAATACAATTACTAAATATTACTATACGTATGTATATTTCACTGCTGTATATGCCATCAAGTGGGAACACCAAAACATGATGGCCCTATATAGCTCACCCGAGTACCATAGCATTTAACAGCAATCCCAATGAAAGACATTCAACTAAGTATCGCATACTCAGATATTCAAAATAATGTTCACTTAATGGCAAGTTCCTTACCTGGCCCCCGGTCTCTGTCACCTGAACAAATTTTTTTATGCTAAGTGAATATTATTTGGATGAGTACTTTAAGTGAATACTGGCACAGGGCCAATTTTGAATTTCTTATCTGAAATTTCGATGAGAAAGTAAGTGGGAAGGTCATTTAGCTGTTAAACAGAAAGTATGTCAGAAGGTCGAAGTCATGGTCACTGAAAGTGCAAGTTGATATGTTCAAGAAAAATTATGCAAGAAGTTAAAACTTTTCAATGCTGTAGCTCTGAAAACAAGGAAGTAGGCCACTGTTAAGTTCATCCAATGATGAACTAGGATCTACATGCAAAACTGTACACATGACTAAAATTTCATAGACACAGCTAAAAAAAAAATAGGAAGTAGGTCAGTAAGTCAAGATTGGGCAAGTTCAAAGTTGACATCTACATGTAAAATTATATATTATATATATGTAGTTCAAATATCAAAGCTGCGACTGCAAAGAAAAAGGAAGTAGGTCAAGGTGAAGGTCACACAAAAGTCAAGAGCAAAGTTAAACATGTTAACATGAAGGTTCATCTAGGTATTATTAAGACGATTTTTAGTTTTTCCATATGAGGCTACATAAAATTACTGCATGGCTATGTTTATTCTTCTTTTTCATTTCTTTAATTTTTTTTAAAAGAAACAACCTCCGAAGTTTTGTTTATTTTCTACTCTAGCTGAGGCAGAGCTCTTGCATTTTTCACTGCATTTACATGTACGTACTTGATCTGATTTGGACTGCCTCTGTCTTTGTGCACTTTTTCTACATGAGCTTTTACCAGTCTTTCTACTTCCTCGGGTTGCATGTCTGGAACCAGTCGTATGGAAAATTTTCCGATTACTTTTCGTGGTATCACAGTCTTGGCCCCTGCCCCGCTGAAAGCTCCCTCAATACCTACATAATATATATTTATCATAAAGTAATGAAGTGAGCTAAATAATTCAGTTTATACTAGTACATTTCATCTTGACAGTGGTGAAAGTTTTTTCCCAACTGGGATACATATTTCATTACCTTAGGCACTACATTTGCTGAAACCATCTCTATTAAGATGGCAACAATTTACTGTTCACTGGTCAAACACACACCTGGCACTAAGTCTCTTTGCTCTTGGTCACATTTACAAAATTAACAGATTTACACAAGAAGTTTATCTCTTCTGCTGTAAACTGTATTCAAATAAATATATTCTTTTTACTTTAATACCAAAGCTGCCTGCAATACCAACTTGGGAAATAAGTGATTTTAGTATAAATGTTCTAACTTCTGAGCTTCTGATACCCATAGACATTAAGAATTTCTGTTACATAGCTAGTATGATCTCTAAGAAACAGTTACTTTCATCTAAAGA
This sequence comes from Cyclina sinensis, assembly GCA_012932295.1. Lineage (NCBI taxonomy): Eukaryota > Metazoa > Mollusca > Bivalvia > Venerida > Veneridae > Cyclina > Cyclina sinensis. The sequence goes on along the minus strand of JAAONU010000003.1, from coordinate 15,424,274 downwards.
CTATCAATTATAAACCAATTGACCTCAAGTAACGAGAGATGTCTATGGCTTGAAAGTCAATGATCTTAGCCACTAGACCTATAAAGCTTAACTTGACAGTGAAGACAAACTTATGAATATAACTTACCGTGTAACGAAAGTGACGGGTACCTCCATCGTGCCATCAGAACGTTCGCTTTCTTGCTATGTATCAGCTTCTCTACACCAATATCACTCTTGTACTCTTCCTGAAATACGTTACGGTATAAACAAACAACCGTTCAAGTAAAACATATTGCTGGCCTTAGTTAACAGGTGACATCAAAATAAAGTAAAAGTTTAGTAAAAAATATTACAACATACTGCTTTTTTCTTGCTTGTGTTTACAGCAAATCTATTTTAGACTAACAGGTATTGTAACATCAGATGCCTGCTCATAGAAAATAAATGATTTTAAAATATTATATCCATTTTGCCACACGATGGACTTTCATTCCACTATAATAAAGCAAATCTTGTTTCAATAATTTCCTCTAGTTTTATAAAAAAAAAACTTTGGCTTAGAATTTTTTTTTTTCATCTTTTTATTACTGCTTTTAAAAATCTATAAAAGCTCTGAAAGATATATTACATGCAGCATGCTTCACTTCTATGGCATACAGTTTTTTCTTTCTTTAACATCTGTTAAAAAAATTTAAGTATTTATGCCAAATGTATAAAAACAGTAATATAAGAATCTTAACAAAGTTTACTGTGTCAAAATCAATTGGTCCATAGAGAGCTTCCTCTTCTGGTGTAAGTTTAGCAACAGCGTCATTGATTCCTGGTATAAGTATCTTGCCGTTTACGTCTACCAGTGTCCCCATTATGTGGATCAGATCACTCATAGCTTCATGTCTGCATCAGATAGAAAAAAATTGACTTTAACTGAAGGTGATCAATACCCCCAGCACATCCAAGGGCATATAACTCTGAAATATCTATACATAGCATGCTGATATCATCAGAGATTCTCTTCCAAAATCACTTCTGGAGTTATATTTGGACACAAGTTAAAAATACTTTCAATACATTCTATTACATGTGCAAATCACATGTGTTTTAGTGTATTCTTTGGCATTAATATCCACAGAATAGTGATGAGATGTTCGAGTCTTCACAATGACTTTACAGTGCTGGACTATAACATTTCGTGCTGAAGTTCACTTCAGATGAAGTACAAGTATACACTGTAAGCATCTGATCAACTCTTGCAAAATAGTTTATATGTTTCAATTAAAAACGTTGTTTAGTATGGGTAAAAAATCTATCCATTTGAATAATTATGTCTTGACCTCTGAGCACCTTATTTGTTTAGTATATTACAGAGTTCTGCAAACTAGTGGTCCAGTGGTTATGTGCTGGACTTGTAATCCATGGTTGTGAGTTCAATCCCCAGCTCCTTCACTAACATTAAAAACTGTCTTTCAGATGAGATGTTGGAGCAAGGAAAAGAACCAGGGGTGTCTCTGGAACAGGATGCTTTCTATATCTTGCACTATCTCCCACAACCTTATATAACCTAAACTCTGCAAGGGCAACAGACATACGGAAAACCAGTACTGATGTTAAATAAACTCCAATAGACAGATAGCAAACTTTTGTATAAAGATTATACCAGCAAGTATTAGTTATTTGCTTTATAAATATCCAAAGAAGAAATTTTGTGTAAACAAGAACTGTCAATGTAAGATGACAATGCCCCCGAAGTGGTGCTTTGACTTTGGGCTGAGGACCAGTCATTCAAGGGTCAAGGTCAAATAAATATAGATCAGTAGGAAAGTCTTAACCAAAGGGGTGTTGCGTCCAAGTATGAAGTTAATCGACTTTCTAATAAGGAGGTTATGGCTAACATTAAAGATTTTGGACAATTGGATCTTCAAGGTAAAGGTCATTCAGGGGTCAAGGTCGAATAAATATAAGTCAGTGGGAAGGTCTTGTCCAAAGGGATGTTGTGTCCAAGTATGAAGTAAATCCACTTATTAATAAGGAAGTTATGGTCAATGTTAAAGTTTTTGGACAATTGGATCTTCAAGGTGATGTCATTCAGGGGTCAAGGTCAAATAAATATAGGTCAGTGGGAAGGTCTTGTCCAAAGGGATGTTGTGTCCAAGTATGAAATAAATCCTCTTATAAATAAGGCCAATGTTAAAGTTTTCTGATGGACGGACGGACGGATGGAAGGACAGTTCAAAAACTATATGCCTCCCTTCGGGGGCATAAAAAAAAACAATATTTATATACAAAGTGATAAAAACTTCCAAGGACAAACTTACACTGTTCCACCAAATAGGCCACTGTGTAGATCCTTTGATGCACATTGTACTTCCAGAAAGAAGTAACAGATGCCTCTGGAAATGTAAGAAAACAAAATTCTTTAGAAAAAAAAATGAAATTTACTTGGTATCTTTTAATTTTGCTTGTTTCAAAACCTTAAGAAAATTCTTGAAATTCATTTTCATTACAGCATAAAAACAAACACTTCATTAAGTCTAAAATAAATTCCACATTCATTTGATGCCTTAGCATTTTAGCCTTGCTTTCTCAAGAAATTACTGATTTAGTCTGTCATGCAACTTTTCAATCTGACTAAAGTTCAGATCTTTCTCGTACATGAAGCCACAATAAGGATCTGATTTTTATCAGATTGGCAACTTTTAAATTGGTTGGCCTGGAAACGGTTACCCTTCTCAAGGAAAATAAACAAGCAAATTTTATGGTAATTTTTTTAAACTATATACCTAAGCCCGTAAGTGATACAAGGCTTCTTCTTTCCTAACCAGTAGTTGTCAGAGATACAAACAAAGTCCACACCCTAGGTAGAAACAGTAGATATAAACAATTATTATTAAAATGTGAACAAAGGTAAGAGGGTCTAAATAAGGCACCTTTGGCTAGAAGCATGGATTAAAATAGAAGCAAAGTAAAAACTTTTGAATTTCTCATAGTTTCTCATAAGCAACTTTTAACAACTATCAATTTTTCAAATTTAATTTTTCTGATTTTCTGACACTTGCACCGGACTGTAAATTGTGTTTTTCATTTGATCTACAGACAATATGTGTTCCATCAAATTGTGGAAAACTGAATAACAGTTTACCACAAAGACATAATTATTTGGGTACCCAAAAAAACATTTTAATAATTACAAAAAAATGTGATACAATGAAAGATGCAGTTTTATGATAAAATGACAAGGTCCGAAGATGATTTCTTTACCAGTCAGCATTTGTAGCTTAACTGAGCTATGACAAAGTGATTTAAACCTTTTGGAAATATATATTACCTTTCTTTGAGAAGACCAAAGTGATTTAAAACTTTTGGAAATATATCATATCTTTAGGAATGAATCTTTCCTTGAGAAGACCAAAGTGATTTAAAACTTCTGGAAATACATGTATACCATACCTACATGAATGCATCTTTGTTTCAGAAGACCAAAGTGATTAAAAACTTTTGGAAATATACCATACCTGCTGGAATGTATCTTTCTTTGAGAAGACCAAAAGGGTTTAAAACTTTTGGAAATATCCCATACCTTTAGGAATGTATCTTTCTTTGAGAGGACCAGCTCATCAAGACCTTCTGATCCCGACTCTTCCATACCCTCAAAGATAAACTGTAATACATTGTTATTAAATTAATATTCATATCAGCAATGCTGGGTAAAAACTTACCAACATTCATTCCTTGAAATCTGAAGTACCATCAACATACAAAATATACACCACCCTTATATAAAAGCTGCACCCTTAAAATCTCCCAAAATACACTGTTTTAGCCATGGACATATTTGCTGGTCACCATTCTGTCATAAACTAACTTGAAAAATAGAGATAGAAACAATAATTATAGTGTAAATGTCTCTAACATTAACAAATATTGTTTCTTATGTTTACTTGTCCAGTACCTCAGCCAGGTTCAGTAACAAGCCACATTACCCTAGTAATTTTAGAGTTATGGTCCTTGAATTAAAAAAGTTTGTAACTATTAGTTTCAACCCCTTTCATTGGACAAGGCAAAGCAATCACTACCAAATTTGGTCACAATGGTTACTGGCTCAATACAACACCAAGTACTAGCAGCATTTCTTAAGTCATTCGAGAGTTCTGACCCTTGTATATTGTGTGGCAAAAAGCAGTATCTGACATTCTCTGATAACATCTGCTGATTTTCTTTACCTTGAGATTGATTGGAACATCCTGCTTCAGTTCTTTCATAGCTTCCAGGCAGTTGATCCAGGCCAAGACAGGTCCTTTGTCATCAGTGGCACCTCTCCCATACAACTTCCCATCTTTCTCAGTGAGAACAAATGGTTCTGTGTCCCAACCATCTCCCTGAAAAACGAAAACCCTGTGTTAAGAAAACTCTTAATGTTCAAATAATTTTTTTTAACATCTATTGATAGGAAGCAAGTCTTTACAACTTATACAAGTCCACTTCAACTGCGTGCTAGGTTTAGACCAGTACTCACACCAAAAGTGTAGAAGGAGAAAAGTCACTGCAGAATCTTTCACCTGGTGAGATCTGAACCAGCAACCTCTGGATCATGAGTCAGTGCTGTACCCCTTGACCACAGATGAAACTGCCAATTTAGTGGACTTCTGTTTTTAACAAACATTGTGTCTTAACAAAATTCTCATATACTATATGACATGATAATAAGGTAAGCTGACTTGCAGGCATCCTTTAAAAAAAAGTGGAGCTGCAAGACCTTAATGCTAATTTAAATATTCGGTGATTGACCAGGATGTGTGCTCCTTCTTAAATGTCATAGCTGATTAATTTACACTACTTATCAATTTTTTTTCTTTTGCTTGAATTTCCAAAATGGCATGTACGCACAATTTCAGCAGGTTGAACATCAAGATGACCATAAACAAGCAGTGTCTTTTTCTTAGGATCATTTCCCAATGTTCCGAGTAAGATAGGTGGAAGTTTGAGTTTGGACCCGTCGGGCAGAGTCTGATCTCCCAACTCCTCTAGTTCACAGGTGGCGCCAAGCTCCTCAAGTTCCTGGGAGAAAAACAAATAATAATGTACCTAACACATGTATAACATAATGATAAATGCTGGTTTCTTGAGAATTATTTCTAACATTTTGATGAAGGAGATGTCTTACCTGATCAAAACTGGAATGACAAAAACAAGACATTTTTAATAATTAACATTGTTTTCTTCTCGAAAAGGGTTAATTCCTCTTTTTATTGTCAAGAAATATCTCATTATCAAATGAATTGTTTGGAGCATCTATGACATTTGTAGACATGATGCAACATTTAAAACCTAAGGCCTGACTGGGAAACATACTCTTGGAACTTATATCAAACCCACTGCATGTGTGTTCAAGTTATAAACATACTCTTGGAACTTATATCAAACCCACTGCATGTGTGTTCAAGTTATGTCTTTCAAGACAGTCTTTGTATGCCAGTAAAAAGCTAAACATAGGTTATGTTTATCTCCTAGTCTCACTATTTCGCCTCCGAAGGTGAACCCATTTTATAGGCTGATATTTTATTGTTGTTCACCTTCTACGTCTCACTTTGATCTGCATCTGGCTAAGCGGACTCGCCCAATCGTAGGCGATTGGGCACTTTTTATGGCTCGTTTGTCCAACAAATCACGGAGTTTAAAGTAAAAATGATAAAAATATGATAAAATGTGATAACTAAATCCATAGCTGATCCAGTAATCCAAGAAACAACACTGATATATATAAGTATCAAACTGAAACACTTATTTCGTTCATAATTATCCACCATTTTATTCAAAATTTGGCGATCGGAATAATAGGAGTTGTAGGTAATAAGTTAACTAGGGTAGGGTAAAAAATCTGCCGAACACTATCCGCTTGGTTATATGCAGTTTAAAATTAGGCTTAAAGGTTGAACAACTAAAAAATATCAGATCAATAAATGGGTTCAATGCTTTAAGCTTGATTAATTAGGCTAGTTTATCTCCATGTTGTGCATTTGAACCAACAAGAAATGAATATTGGGTTGGGTTGCATTGAATGTCTTGCTATGAGTATCCTATTGTATTGTATTGATATGAGTATCCTGATTTGACAAAAAAAATGCATGAATATGATAATCATTAAACTAAACTTATCCAAAGACTGAGGAAAGCACACACCCCTTTTGTCCACTCAACCATTCTTCTGATCTCCTGGCGAGTTTCTGGCCATGCTGAAACACTCTTTATAGCAACAACATCTGAAAGACGCTGGATATACTTCTTCTCATTGCTGTCAATATGACTGAAAAAACAAATAATAGGAAGCGAGTCTTAAAGTTACTTAAACTCGCCCGAATACTGTTACACTTCCTTACTTTCGTTTTTGGTCCAAAGTACAGTTATAGCATGGGTTCATAATTATCAATTATCAAGTTCAATAATATGAAAGTAATAAATGTATAACACTTTACTAAATGTTTGAAGCACTTTGAAAATGATTTTCATACCTGAAAAGTGCTTCCATACTTGCGACTTTCACTGCTGAAATTTAAAATGACGAAACCTGACGCGTCTCCGAAAAGGGAACAATCACATGTCAAGTCACATGATGATAGAATTTGTCACGTGATATGTAACTTTGGACAGGAGGTAAATGCAAGAAATACCTTTTTTTACCAATGCATACTGAAATTTATATTTTTTCCGATCTATAAAAGCTTTTTAAATATCGTCAAATAAAATAATAGAAGTGTTGGTTATGCAAAATACTTCTTATTTTTGGAAAAAGGAACCGAATTACAGCTTTGACACATTAATTCGCGACAGTACTATCTCTAGGTTGCACACAACTAAATCAAATCATACATCTCACTTTATTAGCTCCTGAAGATTCTACCTTTGCCGATTTCTGGAAAGAATCAATCATGGTAAAACAATCCCATTAGACTTTTTCATAGCATGACCAGTCAGCTTTTCTGGTATAGTATAGCTTATCAAAGGAGACCATCCTTTTTTTATTACAAAACTTTCCCAAAAACAGATCACAACAAGTATTAGTGGAAAACAAGGTCTCTGACAGGCTCCCTGTGCTTTCTGGTGTCCCGCAGGGATCGGTCTTAGGTCCATGTCTCTTTCTCGCATACATCAATGACCTACCAGGAAGTGTCAGGAGCCGGGTGCGTCTATTTGCCAACGACACCATAGTTTATTTAACAATTAAATCGCAAGCATCTGCACAAACCTTACAAAATGATTTGCACAACCTTGAAATATGGGAAAAAGAATGGTCAATAGAATTCAACCCTGACAATGAAGTACTCAGAATACACAGGAAAAAGGAACCGGTCATCTTTCCCTACACCCTACATAACACTAAACTGAAAACCACAGAAAATGCAAAATACTTAGGAGTTACAATAATTAGCTACCTAAACTGGTCATCCCACATAAACAATATCACAAACAAAGCAAAAAACAGCTTAAGGTTCATCAGACGAAACGTCAGAACAAAAAACAAACAACTCAAAGAAGCAGCATACAAAACATATGTAAGACCACAGGTTGAATACTGCTCAACCATATGGCATCCATGGCAAAAATATCTCACACACAGAATAGAAATGGTCCAGAGGTCAGCTGCAAGGTACGTTCATAATGATTACCACTATACAAGCAGTGTAACAAACATGATCAAAGAACTAAAATGGTCAACTTTAGAACAAAGGTGAAACCATGCCAGCCTGGTCATGCTACACAAAATAAAAAACAATCAGGTCAATGTTGATCACAATCACCTTACAAACACAAGAAACAGCAAATTCCTCATTCCACAATCAAAAACACAACATCACATGAACTCATTCTTCCCAAGGACTACATGTATACGACTCTGGAACGAATTACCGACCGAGATTAAGGCTACCCCAACTGTACCAGCTTTTATCAGTGGACTAAACAAGTTTTATAGATTTTAAAGTACTTAAAATAAATGTTTAAGTAAGATCTTCAGTTAAATCTTGTTTTCTTTGTTATTAACTTTTATAGTTTTAAATGTTCCTGACACGCGCCTGCCTAGTATAGTCAGTATTGACTTTTCGCAGTATTATGTTGAAGTTGAAGTCAGTCAATCAAAATTTCCTGTTCATTTTATTAAGACAAAGATAAGCCAAGAAAGGTCCAGCACACTTAAGCTGAATTATTCTCTCACCACAAAGTGGTCTGTAGACATATTAATCAAAAACTTTAGACATATAGTGATAATCCCAGTATGAGTATAACTATATTCCAGATGGAGTCTGTACTGTAACGGAAGAAGTTTTATTGATAAGGCAAGGGTAACATAGTTGCTTTGCCAAGAAGTTGAAATATCACGAAGTAAACTCATATTAATAGAACTAGACCTAATGTTGTTGTGCACATTGCCATAATTTTTTGCTTGACTGATTTTTGCAGAGGTTATTGATTGAAGCTTATTGATTTTGTGGTGGGAGGCATGTGCATTTTATTTTTATTTTTATTTTTTTTTGGGGGGGGTGTTGTTGTTGTTTTGTTTTTTAAACATATCGTTCTAGTTTCAGTTTGTTCCTCAATATTTGTATTGTTTTCAAGAGTAAGTGATTTTCAGAACAACTTTTGCATTTTTTAACAGTTTTATATAGCTCTGAACATACCCTTGACAAAATAATAATTGACTGGTTCCTGACAACACTGATTTGGTGGTGTTTAGCTGAACTGTTAAATTACTTAAAACTGCTCCACAAGTCTTGCAAGTATTATGTAGGTATTGCATATCATGTTATACTCAATTAAATTTAAAAACTTTTCATGTGTGAACAAAATTATTTATCAGAAGTTTATCTGAATATCTTGAAGGTAGTAGTGCGGAAAGGTTAACAGGATATATGTGCACTGGCTTTTCATACAAGCAGAAACTGATTTAACTAAAATAAAAAAAGATGCAGCTTGCAGTAAGGTAGTATAAAATGGTTAATGGTGGTTTCTTTAATATTGATTTGGTATCAAAGTGATTAACAGAGGTAATTAATACATATCATGGTTATTCTTAATGTAAAACTAGCACTTTGGAGTAGGAACAATGAAATGTTTCATGTATATTAGTAATTACTTTGTTCTATAACACATTACTACTGTATTTTCACATTATGACCCCTCAATCAGTTGCCAGTAACTTTTTTATTGAAAGCTCCAGTTGGAACTCGTATAAAATTAGAGTCAGTTAAGGAGTTTAAATAAATGCCCCAAGTTTCTTTTTCCTCTGAAACTTTTGAGAAGAATAGCTTACAATTTAAAACGAACATTTCCTTCTTTAATTATGCCCCCCCCCCCCCCCACACACACACCCATGTAGTGGGAGGGAGACATTTTGATTTGATGCTGGCCATCTGGATGGATGGATATCACAGTTTGCCTGCTCAACTTCTCCTGCATGCATGATGGGATATTGATGAAACCTTATAGAAGTATTCATTTCCTAGTGTAGTTGGGTATATTGTCATGATTTTCTGCTAGACTGATTTTTGCAGGAGTTATAGGACTTTAAAGATTTTGATTTCTGTCTTTTCTCTGTACAACTCCTACATTCAAAATCAGATTTTATTGAAACCAAAACCTAACAGAAATGTTCAGTACCTAGTTTAGTCATACATGTTGACACAATTTTCCACTTGATTGATTTTTGCAGAAGTTATGGGATTTCTCAGGTTTTTTTTATCTTTTATCAAGGCAACTCCAACATTCGTCATCAGATTTTAATGAAACCATATAGAAATGTTCAGTTCCTAGAATAGTTGTGCATATTGTCACAGTTTTCAGCTTAACTGATTTTTGCAGGAGTTATCGGACTCTATAGATTTTATTTTCTTATTTGGCAATGCAACTCAACCTAAATTCATCACTGGATTTTAATGAAACCTTATAGAAATGTACTGTACCTAGTTACCTAGTGCAGTTGTGCATATTTTCATGATTTTCCACTTGACTGGTTTTGGCAGGAGTTCTGTTGAGTTTGGGGGTGGGGGAGGCAAACATTTTCTCCAAGAAAACAGCATTTACTTAATAGTGTTTTTGTCTAAATGTTGACTGTTAAGGTATTGGAAGCAAGCAATTATATTTGATGTTGTTACATGTTCCATGACATTTTTCTATGTCTATGGTTTTACATTATATTTGCCTTTTTTATGAATATTGAAATGATTACTTGCTTAAGGATTTGACCAGGAACTCACAAAAAAGGGCCCAGAAACATAGTTTTTAGAAATGGATTTTTTTACATACTTTATTTTTACTTTTAGCAAACTAGGTAAAATAAAAATGAATCTGACAGTTAACATCATTGCATTAACATTCAACATTATTTTGAAACTAACCTGAGCCTTCACCTAGCTTTGTCATGAAGTGCAGTGATTGGCTAATACATCTAGTGATCCACAATACATGCAATGAATTCACAACTCCCATTATGAGAGCGGTGTTTTTACCCTGCTCCAAAAATGATAATAAAAGTCCTATGGAATAAGGCGATTATTTTTTTTACTTAGTAGACATGTATTCTTTCAATTAAGTAATATTTATGAAATGACTTTTTTATCTGGATTTCCTTAATTGACTGTAATTTATTGAGCTTGTCATTTTCTGAAATTACCAGTTACATGTACCTGAATAATAATAATTTCACAATATCTGTTTTGATTTGAGACATTAGTAATATTATAAAAGTCTTGAAACTTTAAGCTCCTATAAGCAAAACTGTAGTGTGTCTGAAAAATGAAGGTAATCGGACAAGTTTTGTGAAAGGTTTAAATCAGATCAATTACTTTAACTCAGTAGGTATATATGTAGGTATATGAAGTATATGCATATAGTATTTACTTTTGAGAAGGTAATGTTTGAATAAAGTTTTAATTATAACTTAAGATTGGCCTTCAAATGGGTTAAAGTCTTCCCATCCATGAGGCTGAAATCCAGGGCAAGGATGCTGTTCAAGATTGGGCTGACAGTGATCATATTGGTTGCCATCTACATGTACTATGCTATAAACTTTGAAGAGGTCAAGGACACCTTTGAAGGTACCAGAGACAAAAGTGACTATCAGAACATCCAGTTGGTTGAAGTAGCAGATGGTGCTGATGACAGAGAAACTTTGAAGACTGCTGAAAAAGATACTGGGGGAGATGAAAAAGATGTAGCAAATGAAAACAGGTTTGTACATTGGATTTTTGGTCTTGAGTTTGTATGATCAATAACTGTTGTGGTTAAATGGTCTGGAAAAGGGCATAGCTTGGCTTACCCTTCTTCTTGGGAGGTGCAGGGACATGCTGCCACTGAAAATGTATGTTCTGAATGTTTAATGATGAATAAAAGTGACGCTTAAAATTTCACTGAATTATAAAAATCCCTTCACTTCCCAACCCCTATCATATTAATTGCAAATATGTGTGTTAAACATTTTCTGTTTTGAGCCAGAGATTACCAATAATGAAGGAAATGATAGCTTTATCAATGAAAGAATGAAGAAAAAGCCTCTTTATGTAGATTGAGGGGTGAAGCCAAGTTCTGTGTGTACATGATTAGCAAAGTTCATTTTTGCCTACCTTAAGCCATTTGATTCATGTTTCTAAAAAATTACTTCTATATTTTACATTTACTAGTATTTGTGTATCACCTGTATATTTGTTGTAATCATCTGTTGTTACAGTACTATTACTTTTTAATATGACAGCTGAGTAAAAAAAAACACATACTTCGCTATGAGGTACAATGTACATAAAGTTTCTGATTTTTAGTAACATTTGTGTAAAAAACATACTGTACTGGTAATTAAAATCAATTTGCAAAGCTATGTTATCCCTAGGCGTTCACTGTATCTTACTAGCATAGCTCCAGTTTGGCATGTTATGCCCCAGCCTTCATTGTATGCTGAATTCGTTGGCATAGCTCCTGTTTGGCATGTTATGCCCAAGCTTTCGTTGTATGTAAAATACACTAGCATATCTCCTGTTTGGCATGTTATGCCCAAGCTTTCGTTGTATGTAAAATACACTAGCATATCTCCTGTTTGGCATGTTATACCCAAGCTTTCATTGTATGTTAAATACACTAGCATATCTCCTGTTTGGCATGTTATACCCAAGCTTTCATTGTATGTAAAATACCCTAGCATATCTCCTATTTGGTATTTTATTCGCATGACTTCATTGTATGTTAAATACCCTAGCATATCTCCTGTTTGGCATGTTATGCCCAAGCTTTCATTGTATGTAAAATACACTAGCATATCTCCTGTTTGGCATGTTATACCCAAGCTTTCATTGTATGTAAAATACCCTAGCATATCTCCTGTTTAGCATGTTATGCCAAAGCTTTCATTGTATGTAAAATACACTAGCATATCTCCTGTTTGGCATGTTATGCCCAAGCTTTCATTGTATGTAAAATACACTAGCATATCTCCTGTTTGGCATGTTATACCCAAGCTTTCATTGTATGTAAAATACACTAGCATATCTCCTGTTTGGCATGTTATACCCAAGCTTTCATTGTATGTAAAATACCCTAGCATATCTCCTGTTTGGCATGTTATGCCAAAGCTTTCATTGTATGTAAAATACACTAGCATATCTCCTGTTTGGCATGTTATACCCAAGCTTTCATTGTATGTAAAATACCCTAGCATATCTCCTGTTTGGCATTTTATTCCCATGACTTCATTGTATGTAAAATACCCTAGCATATCTCCTGTTTGGCATGTTATGCCCAAGCTTTCATTGTATGTAAAATACACTAGCATATCTCCTGTTTGGCATGTTATACCCAAGCTTTCATTGTATGTAAAATACCCTAGCATATCTCCTGTTTAGCATTTTATTCCCCAGCCTTCATTGTATGTAAAATACCCTAGCATATCTCCTGTTTGGCATGTAATACCCAAGCTTTTATTGTATGTAAAATACACTAGTGTATCTCCTGTTTGGCATTTTATTCCCATGACTTCATTGTATGTAAAATACACTAGCATATCTCCTGTTTGGCATGTTATACCCAAGCTTTCATTGTATGTAAAATACACTAGCATATCTCCTGTTTGGCATGTTATACCCAAGCTTTCATTGTATGTAAAATACCCTAGCATATCTCCTGTTTGGCATTTTATTCCTATGACTTCATTGTATGTTAAATACCCTAGCATATCTCCTGTTTGGCATGTTATGTCCAAGCTTTCATTGTAAAACTATGTAAAATACACTAGCATATCTCCTGTTTGGCATGTTATACCCAAGCTTTCATTGTATGTAAAATACCCTAGCATATCTCCAGTTTGGCATGTTATGCCCAAGCTTTCATTGTATGTAAAATACAGTAGCATATCTCCTGTTTGGCATTTTATTCCCATGACTTCATTGTATGTAACATTCACTGATAATGCAACAGTTTGGCATGTTATGCCCCAGCTATTTTTGCACTTAAAATCCGGCTGGCATAGGTCATGTTTGGCATGTTATGCTCGGGTCTCTATTTCAATTTCATAAAGAAAAATGAAACACCCAGACCTGCTATTAAAACTAAAGAGATGCGGATTGTGACTGGAATTTTACAATTCAGTAATTTTGTTAGATTCAGCTGCATGCCAAAATAAACCATTTTACATTTACCCCGCCCACCCCCAGTATGTAGACCTGTATATACACTTCCATACAGGGCAAGCTACTCTTCTGACAAGAATTACTTTTGATAAGTAAATAGAAGCCACTAAAAAATAAGCCAGCTTAAGAGAAGGTAATGTTATTTAAACATATTAAAGGGTTGTTCTTAATGATTGATATTTACGGTATAAAGATTAATCTACCATTTTTGACCAACATCTACTTAGGTCACAGTGGCTTAACAGTTATACTGTAACAATAAAGCAAGCTTAGATAAATTCAATAAAATCTGTTTAAGTACTAAAGTTAATCCTGTATTGTGGTACTCTTACATACGTTAAGAAGTGTTTACAGATTTAAGTTAAGGGCTTAGTTTTCCTAGAGTCTCTGTGATCCCTGCAGTTAATAATGTTGGACTTAAAAGACTCGAGCTGCAGACCATAGTCTTTCTGAATACCTGTGCAAACTAATCATGGTCTGCACTGTTTGCACTAACTCTGAATGGGTCCAAATGGACTGATGGAAAAGTCTATTTTAGAAATTTTGCAGGGTTTGGGTAAATTAAAAGATTGAATTAAAAAAAAAAAACAACACTTGTTGCTAGTTGCATATTTTGTAAGTTCACCTTTGGGGAAGTTCTTTGGCATTTGCCAATGACTGGATGCCATCTGGCTGTTTTTGCATATTTAAAACATCGTTAACTTTGAAGATTGAAAGTCTTAGACCTTGGTTTTTCAAACAAAATATCTTGCAATGAAACATTTAAGTCTCTTAGTAATACATAATCCTGCATTCTTGCAACAAATCTTACACTTACTGGTGTATTCATTCAAATATTATCATGACAGAAAATTCTATTTATATTTTATTTTTATAAAGTTCACAGAAGAGATTTGACAAGATGGCATTTGGTAAGGTGTACACAATGTGCATCCATCAAGTTGTTAAGTACATGTATCTTATGACATAGTGATTATAATGTGTTATCATTTTCATAGAATGTTGCAGTGGAAGCAGAGCATACATATTGCTGTGGTATCGTGTGGAGATCGTATGGAAGAGAGTCTCATTATGTTAAAATCTGCCATCCTGTTCTCACAATCGCACCTAGTCTTTCATATATTCACTGAACCACATTTGATCAAATCTTTCCAAGAACAGGTTTGTGATATATCTAAATTTATCTGTTTGTTTGCTGAGTGTAATCTACCACTTTGAATGTAGTATTGTAATTTCATAGTCAAAGTCGTGAAAGTATTCAGTTTCAGTAAAAACGATGTTTACGAGTGACTGGATTTCATGACTGCAGTTCTCAGTCAATAGCCTACAAAATGCTACAGATAAAGATCTATAAGTTTAAGATAGTATTAACATATGAAACAAATAAAGAATACAATTCCAAATTTTATTTGGGAAAAAAATATATATTAAGATTATATACATGCTCTATCATTACAAGAAAAATACGGTACCTTTACTTTGCTTCAGTGATCATTTTGTTTATGCGTAAATTACAGCTGGATTTCTGGCCACCAAAGTACCGAGAGAGGATTGAATATCATATTTACAACATCACTTTCCCATCTTCAGATGAAATAAGAGCAGAGGACTGGCGGAAACTGTTCAAACCATGTGCATGCCAAAGACTATTTATTCCGGTAATTTACAAAGTTAATAGGAGAGTTTATACTTACTTAGTTTAGGTCAGTTATGGTGGAGGTGGTTTGAGGGATATTAAATCACGTTATTGAAGAGAAAGAAAACCCAGAAACTTTGATTACTCAATCTGATACAACTGAATTAAGTGTCATTGCCAGAGGTCCTGCCTCATGTTCTCTTCAAGCCATATTTGGTTGACATATATTTGTGAAATCTCAAATGTTGTAAGACTAAATCCTATTAAAATGTAATATACAGGCCATAAACTATAATGTAACTATCATCATTTTTGACCCTGACCTTGCCCACATATATAAAACAGTTTTATACGATGGCCTTTGTTATGGAAATTGTAATCATAAAAGAAATAGTACAAGTTTGCTTGAATTAGTTTGATTGCTTTGAATTCCTTTGAGCTCTGTCCAGTAAGTTGGACATTTAAAGTGATGTGTTTAAGTTTAAATTTATGTTTAATTATTATTTATTTATCAAAAGGGAAACAAGTTCTTGCAACTTGTACTGATCACATTTGATGACTCGTTCCTGGATTCAAACAAGTACTCGCTCCAGAAATGTAAAATGTGGAAAGTCACTAGAGGTTCTCAGTGCTGACAAGATTCAAACCAGTGACCTCCAGATTTGGAGTCCACTTTTGACCACAGGCCTTCAGAAATTGATGTTATTTGCTGTAATACATTTCAGGATTTGCTGAAAGATGTTGATGCCTTAATATATGTGGACACAGACATTCTCTTCTTATCACCTGTAGATGACCTATGGAATATTTTCCACAAGTTTAACTCCACCCAGCTGGCTGCATTGACCAATGAGCATGAAGACAAGGCTATAGGGTGGTACAACAGATTTGCAAGACATCCTTATTATGGGGAGACAGGTGGGTAGAAACCAGTATTCAAGTGATGTCAATAAATGTATTATATTAAAGACAGACTCTTTTATCGTTTTTAAAGAAACATGCTGTTTTTAAGAACATTTTTAGTTTAAAGTTTTTATTTTCTAATAAGGCATTTTGTGATTTACCGAGATTCACTGATTTAGCACTTTCATCCAGAAAATGACATTTAAACACTTTAAGAACATAAACAAAATGGAAATACTTAACACTGGCTCCTATTTTTCAGGAGTGAACTCGGGAGTAATGCTTATGAATCTCACGCGACTGAGGGCGTCGTCATGGTTACAGTCTATGAATAATTATTACAAAGAGTACAGACTGAAAATCACATGGGGGGATCAAGATCTCATTAACGTATATTTCCATTATTATCCAGGTAAGTCATCCTTTTTCAGTTAAATGTATGATCAAGGTTAGTCAGACCTAAAAGTATGTAACATGTTGGGGTTGTTTCAGTGGTTGAGGACATACATGTAGGGGTTCAGCTCAGAAATACTTTCTATGAAGTAAGACTTAAAACCCCTATAGTTGAGAAGTGGATCTGTGGTTTTGTGGTAACATAATATACTTGTAAGAACTTAAAGAAATGTCACAAGTTTGAGACCTTTCTTTTGTCTTTCAAATGAAACTGTAAACCAAGGTCCCACGTCTCTGTTTACACACTGAGCATATATAAAGAAAAAATACAGGAGTGTCTCTGGAATGGGATGCATTCTATACAGTCTGAAATACTAAACTCTTTTGGGTGCATTGTTCATTTTGGAAACTGATGTTGCAACTGATAGCTAAATTGTCTCAAATACATGGACAGATCCCTTTTTTCTCCTCTAACGCCACCAAGAAGTTGTCTGTTGAAATGTTAATCAGGCATCGCATGTCTCAGTGCTACAAACATAAGAATAAGAAATGAGATGTTCTCTTCAGTGTTTATATAAAGTATATATTTAATGAATATGTAAGGTACCTAACCACTTAATCAGAGTTCTGTTTTAGTATACAAGGATAGAACAAAACAGATTTAGTGTCATTAACTTTGGGAGAAACAAAAGATCAGTTAGGAAGCAATTTTATTTAGCAAACCAGATGAGAAGATTTTATATTTTTCCATTTCAGAGCAGCTATATTTAATGTCCTGTGAAATGAACTATCGACCAGACCATTGTATGTACATGAGTATTTGTAAACCTGCTGAAAAGATAGGGGCCTGTGTGTTACATGGCAGTAGACGAGTTTGGTATGAAGATAAACAGCCTGCTTTTAAAGCAGTTTACACAGCATTTAAAGAAGTAAGCGTTAAATAAACATTTATTTTTCAATGAATGTTTTTAAAAGTTAATGCCCTGAAAAGAGGACTCAAATGTCTGTTGGTCATATTGGCATCTAGAGTGACCAAACAAAGGTCTGTTGTCATATTCACCTTAAATGACTGTAATATTCTTTCAACCTCTAATTCGGTCTTTTTAGAAATCAACCCAAATGATTCATGACAATTTATTTAAGTCTTTATAACTTGTAAAACCTCACATATGGGTATCACCAGCATGCCATTATTCAATCTTAAACAGCAGCTCAGATTGATGTCTTAAAAGCAGAACAGTCGAAATGTGATCAAACAATTTACTGTAAAACAAAAAAAATGGTGTACCTCAAACACATTCTTTGGTCTTGTGAGTACTTTTTAGGTTGAGAATTAAAGATGCAGTGCTGTAGAAAAATTAGATTCTATGAAAAAAAATGATAGGTGCATGGGCAGTAGAAGAAATGTGTTTTGAATGTATTTTATTAAAGTGGCTTTTTGAAAGTATGATCTAAATTTGACTTTATTTCATGATTTTTCCTGATTTAGTAATACTACATGATACATGAGCTGTTTGAAATTAAAATGCTTCTGACTTAAAAGTACCGGTATTATTCCTTTCTGTTTTCAGCATTATCTAGGGGACAGTATAAAATACAAACTCCTTATCTCATTAAACTCCCTTTTGAAGAAGACAAGTTCATCCAACTGTGGGAAACTTCCTCAGCTGTTTACAAAACAAGTGGAAGAATATGTGACCAAAGCAGAAACTCAGCAGTCCTGACAGTGCCTCTCGTACTTTGATTCTTAAATATAATATACTCAGTAACTGTTGTTTTTTTTTATATATGAATCAATTATACCGGTATTAGGGTATTTTATATTCTTTGACACATTGAGTGTGTTTATTACTCATTGTCCAAATGCTTTTGAAGACTGTTTGTGTACTTTGATTCATTTAGGTGACGGAGATTTTTATCTATTATTTATAATGAGAAGCATTAATGGAACTTGTGTTGAACTTGATTTTTTTTTTCTCATAAAATCACATTTTATGTTGCACCACATCTATTGTTCCCAGTTAAATGCATTGAAGGGGCCAAAAATTAGTTTTCCTTTTGCCAATGGTTTTGCTCTTTTGTGATTCTTCTGATAATGTTTTGACTTTACCTTTATATATATAGTATTGGAAATTGTACAAGTAAATTGATCTTTTCTAAAAGGAATCAGTATAAGTTGTACCTCAGGTCTTTACCTTGAACATTGAAAAATGTTTTTGTACATTTACAAATTTTTATGCTTGAATACTTCTGTATTAATTTCAAAGTTTAAACATATGTTATAAATAACTTTATATTGTTTTGTCAGATACCTTTAAATTTTGAAATCTCTGTTAGTTCGACTAGAACGTTCTGTTTTTTGTTATGGATCTTTTTTTTTTTTCGGATTATATGATCTGTTTATGAAAAGATCTGAATTTGAACAAATACAGTCATGTAGCCATGAAAATATGTTCACATTTGGGGTTTTGAGGAGCAGCGCTTAAGGAGTTAGAATGTCAGACTCCAGATCTGGAGGTTGTTATTTTAAACCCCACCAGGGATAAGTCTCCAGGGATAAGTCCCCAGTAACGCATTTCTCACTTTGGCATGAGTACCAACTGGAATCTAAGAAGCAATGATCAAGTGAGATTGATGTAAGTTGTAAGAACTTGTTCCCCAATTCAATCATGTAAATATATCTAAACTGAGCTAAGTTATGGGGTTTGTCCCAAAAGTATGAAGATTCAACATTCTAGGCTAGTACTAGGCTCTGTTCTGGCTACTAGACCATATTTTTCAGTTGTCAGATTCTGAAACTAATCGCCAGAATCTCTTACTTCAGCATCATAGCATGTGAAGGTTATAAGTCTAACAATGCCACAGTTAATTGTCTAGCAATTTTATGTCCTGAAGAAAACTAACTCATTTTCAATATAAGTACAAAACTACAAATAAACCTGCTGTAGTAATACCCTTATGATTCAGGTATATGACATAGTCCTTGAGGCACTTTGATTTTCATGAGTATTATTTTTATGATAGCTATATATATATAAAGGCATAGCCAGTGTGACTGCAGATAACTTAAGTATTTTGCTAAGGAGAGGAGGTATATGTTGTGAAATTTGTGAGTTCGTGAAAATGTTTGCTTTTGCTATTATTTACAAAGTTGTACTGGTATGGCCTTAGTCTTGTCACTTTATTCATAACAAAAAATGTTGTTTTGTTAACCAACGACTTTTTATATGCCCAAAGGGGGCATATTATTTTATGGTCCAGAGCGTCCATCCCTCCATTAACAATTTGGTTTCTCAAAGATAACTTGAGTATTCTTTGGCCTACAGTCTTTAACCTTCATGTGATTATTGCCCACATTGAGTGGATGACTCCTATTGATTTTGGAATCAGTAGCTCAAAGGTGAAGGTTACATAGACTTTAACATAGAAAACCATTTCTACCATGTAATTTGACAATAATTTGTTATAGAGACTTTAGACTTTATGTCATGATTGGATTGCACATATTGAGTGGATGACCCCTTTACATTTTTAGGTCAGAGTATCAAAGGTCAAGGTCACAGTGACCTAAACGTTAAGAATCATTTACACACAACCATTTGTCATAGAGACTTCAGAATTCATATAATGGTTGCACGTATTGATTGATGGATCCCTCTTGATTTTGGGTTTCAGTAGGTCAAAGGTCAAGGTCACAATGACCTTAATATTGAAAACCATTTCTGCCATGGAACTTGACAATCTGTTATAGAAACAATTTGTTATAGAAACTTCAGTCTTTATATCGTGATTGCACACATAGAGTGGAAGACCCCGCTACATTTTGGGATCAGTATGTCAAAAGTCAAGATCACAGTGACCTAAATGTTTAGAATCATTTACACTCTGTAACTCAACAACCTTTTTTCTTAGAGACTTCAAAAGTCATATAATGGTTGCACACATTGAGTGAATGACCCCTATTGATTTTGGGGTCAGAAGGTCAAAGGTAAACAAATTCAGAATTTAACCAAATCATTTAATTTTAAAGCCTATGGTTTCCTCCCTTGTATCACAAATGCATCATACTTAGAAAAAACACCCTTCTGGCATATAATGCTTCACCCAGCGGTGCTCTTGTTATCGTATTCAGCAGGTGAATGGCTGTAAAACAAACTATTTATGTTTTTTGTTTGATTTCATGTTGCCTAGGTGAGAGACTTTTGTTAGTAAAATTACAGTTGTAATTTGTAATCATTTCTTGGTTGACTGGTCAGCAGCCAATCACCAAGCGGCCTTTTACAAGAAAAGTAAACAATATGAAGAAAGTGTTCCTAAATGGCTCTTCATGGATTGGTGAGAAACTGACTACACCATCTTGCTTTGAAGTCCACTTATTCATGAATTTCTGTACAATTTGATTGACGAAAAGGAGTTACCTGCTGTTTGATATGTAGGAGGCACTAATCATCCGCACTGAGTGTAAAGTTGTTCTTGCAAGCCAGATATGTCTTCAGGATACCACTCTATCCCAGTATTATTTTACAATTTACACCATGCTCAGAACAGCATATTAAAAGTTGAAAGTGTACAGGTTCACCACATGTTATTGAAATCCATGTCTTGGCTGTATGTGCCTGCTTTGATATTTTATGGCCATTGACACTGTATATGAAGAACATTGTTATAATAAATGATATACATGTATTGTTATAAACTTTAGTTGTTATTTATAGGTTTAGTTTATGAAACTTCCACATTATACTGTCAAACAAATTTTATTTATAATCATTTTCTTCTGCAAACATATAATGACATACTAGTACTTTTCTCATTGGCCAATAGACCTCAAACTAAAAGCTCTGCATAATGAGTCAGTTTTCTGGCAGACCTCCATAGCTTTTTTCCCAAAGAGAGGTCTTTCTTTGCAGACCCTTTGTTAACCAGAATTTGACCAATAACCCGTTTAAATTAACTGATAGGCTCACCTGAGCTCAAAGTGCTCAAAGTAAGCTGTTGTGGTTATTTAAGGTCTGTCCTCTGTTGCGGACATTTGGCTTTTTACTAAACTTGAAGCCCACATCTTTTACCCATTCTGCCTGAAACATGTCTACAATGTTTACTGAAATAATATCTTGAATAAATTTGAAACTTAGACGGAACAAAACTTGGTCACTAAGGAAACCTCTAGAGGTCAAACTTTTAACCCATTCTTCCTGAAATAACTAAGTGTTGATAATATTTTGAAGCAGTGATTCATGAAACTTATTAACAATGTTGACCTTGATGATATATAAGAAAATCTGAAACTGGGTCATATGGCATCCAGAACTAAGTCAAATGAAATCTCAAACAAAAGGAACCAATTTATCACTCTAGAGTCAACTTTCTATCCAATCGTCTTGAAGCTTGATCAGAATGTTTGTTTTGATGATCTCTATGATGATTTTGAGACTTGGGTAATTGAAATAAAAAGGTTGGGTCTCCAGCTCTATTCAAAAGAAAAATCCGTTAAACGTTTTAACCCTTAACCTGCTGGAATCGAAAGTGATTAGCCTTTGCCACCAGTATAGAGCCAGGCCAGCCTGCACATCCGTGCAGTCTGACCAGGCTCTATACTGTTGGTAGCTCCATTTTTGTATTTTAATATTGAAATCCCTTAAACTTTGAATGGACTGTTCCAAATTCAAAGCTGGGCAAATCCATTACAAAATTTCAGCATGTTCAGGGTTAAAGGTCTTATTTAAGATTCATGAAAGTTGTTCAGAATGTTTGTCTTGATGATCTGTAATAAGATTTGGAAACTGGAACATGTAAGGTTACACTAATTCACAAACAGATCGGCTAAAAGATCAAACGAGATCAAAAGTAGATCATTTAAGATAAAAAAAAACAAGGTAACAAGATTCAGCCAACATTAAACCTAATTAGAATGACTATCTTATGATCTCTTTCCCAAGATCGAAAACAAGTTGTACGGTATCAAGGACAAAGTCATTTGACTAGAATTAAGGAATACACATCTCTGTTTCCTTACCACTTACTTGATCATTTTGTTTTCAGTGAGGACAGTGGTACATAGATGAGCGCTAAACAATCATTATTGTTCTCTTGTTTTGTTCTAGTGTTACACAATACAACCAACCATTCACCGACCTACATGCCGACCTACTTCTTCCTTCCTACCTACCTACTCCCCACTTACCCACCCAAATAACCAAGATTATGTCACTTTTACTGAAAGGGCAAACTGGTATGCTTTTGAGACACCTGTGCTAGAAATGCACACTTACTTATCAACCCATTTCTGAACATGCCAGATAAACTGCTGTTAGTAACCTTTTTAGGATCGTTGAATGTCCGGCGTGCGTCGTCAACAATTTGACTTGAACGACTTCTCCTTAACCGCTAAGCAAACATTGACAAAACATGCCTGAGATATTCCTTGCATGAAGCTCTACCAAAGTTGTTCAAAGAATTCTATCAAGAACTCTGGTTGCTTTGGCAACTTAAAGGAAATACTTTGAAAATCTTCTTGTCTGAAACCACAAAGCCCTGAGCCTTAAGATTTGGAATGTAGCATTGTCTAGTAGACCTCAACCAAGTTTGTTCAAATTATACCTCTGGGGTTGGGTCGCTTGAAGCGTTACTCCAGCTGATAAAGACTGAACAGATGTACAGTTTGGATATTAACTCATGCATGTTAAAGGGATATACAGGCAAAAGTGTTATGCTTGCTTTCACGTTTCTTCAATCAATATACTATAAATGTGCTCCCAATAAATACAATGATCAGTCACAGTAACAAAGATTTCCTCTATTTAAATGTAAAACCGGGCGGTTTCCTAACTTGACCCCGTGGGTCTAGATAGAAAATTTAGATTTCGCGCTAATTTTTGCAGTGAATGATTGGACGGTTGAAGTTCCTTTCACGTGATAAACGGCAAAAAAGCAACCCAAGAGAATCGACGATTGGCTTTGTTTGTCACGTGGCCTATCTAAAATAACCGTTCGCGTTTTACTTTCAGTTAAGATCGTTCAAATATTTACGTTCAAGCCCGCATTTCACTTTATTTATATGGACAAACATACTGGGAATTAAAAGTTCTTCATATTGTACGTGACTTGAGCAAATAATATCAGTTTTATTTTTTTCACATTCGTTTGCCTGTGTATCCCTTGAAGACTGAGAAAATGTACAAGCTGGTCGCAAAGGCAAAAACCGTTGCTCAAGCATGTTAAAACTGGGCCGCTACGGTAAAAAATCGCTGCTCCAGCATGTTGAGACTAAGCAGCTGTAAATTAACCAAACACTTTGCTCCAGTTTGTAAGACAAAGTAAGTATCCAGTCTTGTCGCAAAGGCAAAACCCGTTTGCCCAGCATGTTAAGACTAAGGATGTGTACAGGCTGGTCGGAAAGGCAAAACCTGATGATCCAGCATGTTAAGACTGAGTATATGTGCTCGCTGGTCGCAAAGACAAAACCCGTTGGTCCAGCATGTTAAGACAAAGGAGATATACAGACTGGTCAAACCCGTTGATCAAATATGTTAAGATCAAGCATGTGCACTGGCTAGACGTAGAGGTAAAAATATTGCTCTGTCATGTTAAAACTTAGCAGGTATTCAGGTTGGTCGCAAAGGCAAAAACGTTCCAGCAGAGAAGCAGAGATGTGGAGAATGCTGGAAGAGGGGGTCACACACCGTGAGGTCATCACCAGAGCCTGCGCAAGGTACCAGCAGTATGGTGCACCCGTCAGGAGGCTTGGTGGAGGCAGACAAAGCTCAAGACTGATTCTTGATTATCCAGACCCGTCTTCGTAATGACCTTCTTACTGCATCTGGGGTCAATGTTTGTACTCAGACGGTGCGTAGAAGGTTTTACGAGGGTAATCTGCAATCAAGGAGACCCTTATAAGTATTCCATTGACGCGTCGTCACCGCCAAGCCCGTTTGGAATGGGCGAGGGAGCACGTAAGGTGGACCAGACAAAACTGGAGATATGTTCTCATCACTGATGAGTCTAGGTTTTGCCTAGACTTTACTGACAGACGTGCAAGAGTCTGGAGAAGACCTAGGGAAAGGTTTGAAGCCGGAAATATTGCTGAGCACGACTGCTACGGGTTTGGGTCAGTAATGCTGTGGGGAGGCATCACCTGGGACGGACGGACTGACCTCGTTGTGCTAAATAGAGGTAAAACGACTGGTAAGCGGTACATCGATGAGATGTTAGACACCCAAGTTAGGCTGGATCAGTGGGCGATCAGTTCATTTTAATGGACGATAATGCGCGTCCCCACAGTACACGGGTGGTCCAGGACTATCTGCAGAGGGTGGGTATTGAGCGCCTTGACTGGTCAGCTCGATCACCCGACCTAAATCCAATTGAGCGCATGTGGAATAAGCTGCAGGCACGGATATCAGAGTGAAACCTAGAGGCACCCAGGAGCTTGAGGCCATGTTGGTGCAAGAATGGGTCGCCATCCCAGCTAGAAGTGTCAGAATCCTCATAGGGAGCACGAGAAGGCGTTGCCAAGCAGTTGTCGTTAGTAATTGGTCACACGCACGCTTGTAAACATAAATGGGAATGTGAAAATTTGGAAACCAAGTTGCGTGTCCAAAAATCTTGGATATAGGTGGGTCCTCCTCTTCTCTGGCACATAACTAATGCAAACTCGGTAAAAAAGGTTAAATTTGTCCTTCAATCAAATTGATTAAACATTGAATTGACATTAAAAGTCATTTGTACGACGGTAATCAAATCACTGCCTAAAATATTCACACTAAAACATTTGGTGCTTAGCAAAAGTTGAGTAGTATATTACTGGTAAGTATATTTTTGAAAGGATTGCATTATACGTAAAATATTTAAAATTAAGTACATTTCCGTTGAAATTTAAATGCCAAATTAAACTAAATTGTGGTTTTATGGACTGTCAGTGTGGTTTACTGGATAATTATAACTACGTTATTTCCCCGGGGTCTTTTTTTATTCGCTATATCGACAAATTAATGAAACATTAGTTTGACTATTGATACCTTGATTAGAAAGATTATAAAATTATGATATAATATTACTCCCAAAATGTTTTTCTTTGTTATTTTGATGTCAGTTTCAATGGATTTTGCGCATGGAGAAATCTATTCTTCTACTGCCAATATAAAAGACGAGTTAGACAGAAGACGACAAGACAATTCTATATCTATGTTGAAACAACTGTTTGAAAGTCAAGAACAAAGATTGAGCAACATGAAAAGGTACGAAGTTTTACAGACATTAAAATTCGTTTTTACCTTTAAGGGGTGGGGGAGGTGGAGGTTTCTTAATACTATGTAATTGTCTTTTTGAACGTGACGGTGGGAGTATCATGGTCTTAGATGGAATTAAATGGAGAAGGACTAACCTCGTAGTCAGGAGGAATTTGAATCCATAGCGTTATGTGAATGAGCTACAGCGTGCTGTAGCAGTTCTATTCTTCAACAGCACAAAGGCATTCTTATGTACGATAATGCAAAGCCTTATGTTTCTGCCCATACAAACGGATTTGTTTCAAACGGCTATGTCCAGCACACTCCACAGGTTGTTATCCCTAAGAGCATATTTTGGGACTTTTGGGGAGAAAGCCATGTAAAAAAAATGGTTTTTTTTTTTTGTTAAATCTTGAAAATTATCTTCTCTTTGAACTGGATTCTAAATGACGTCATCAGACGTGCCGTCAGGTCAATGGGATCTCGTTTATTAGCTTTGTGTTAAACCTGTCCTATAGTTCTTTGGTTACTTTCCTTCATATCTGCGACTTTTAAAATTGACCCCTTATAAAATACATATTTTCTCAAAAACATTTCGAAATATTGATACCTTTTATGGCCCATAAATTAACCTTAAACTTGACACCAAATATGTGTACAAGTGTCAACTATGGGGTTTTAGTAGTTGTCTAAACCCTATGCACACGTTCTTTTTCGACTGAGCATACATTACAGAATATTTATTAAATATTTTTTTTTATAACATAGGTCAATATTCGAAGAAGTGAAGGTTGATACCACTGACTTTTTCTGACTTTACTTACAAAAAAAATATATGAATATTGAAGTTCCAAGTATATTTGCAGGATTGTGCAGAAACTTGAGGACTTTGACTCTGGCGTAAGAGACCCAGATTTCGGAGTCCACCATCCGCTAGACGCTTACAGGTTTATTAGAAACCATTCCATTATCTATAATAATTCCCTGACAAACCTATTGGAAGAGCTCCAGCTTCTTAAGAACGGCAAGTTTTAGTCCTTAATCTACTTTGTTATCGCCAACACCTTCTCATTTTAAGCATACAGCTACCATCACACTATGTGAAGTCGTAACATGGCGCATTTTAAATAACATACGAATTTAGGTGCATTGAGTTGTCAGTTTGAGGCTTTCGGGAACAGATGGAGAGTAGAATCAGGTTCTTGTAAACTACTTAATAATACCAGCTTTCAGAGTATAATAAAAATGAAATTTGTTTGGAACTGTTTTATAGGAGCGTAAGATCATTGTCTTTGCGCATCAAGATTCATGAAAATTGTTTAACAAACACATTGTAGAGCAAGAAAAGATAGACAACGTAACGAGAAATCTTACTGCTCTTCCATCGGAAGATTTGCAAGGCACGATTGACGGAATCTTGCGAATACAGTATTATTATGACTTGAAGACTAAAGACATTGTCGAAGGAAATGTACGGAATATAACAACCAGGAAAATGTCGGCTACAGAGTGCAAAGATATGATGGTTGGAGCATACAGTTTACAATTAAATGACATAGCACGGGAATGGTTAAATGTAGCTCTTGCACGTGTAACTGACGGTGGCAACACTTCAACATACAGTAAAATTCTAACTAAGGGTGCAGCGATTACATTTAAGGTGAGTTTGATACACATTCTTCTAAACAAGCACCGAAAACATTTATTTCATTTTTCGTCAAGTGTGTTATATATTACCTTGTCGAAGAGCAATGTCAACCAAGTGAGGAAGTTGTATTGTGTTATGGGGGCGTGGGTGTTAGGGTGCCATGGATTTAGTCCTGCACTTCTAGCAATTTGTTTCTATCAATATTTGTTAAAGTACAAAGTCTATACATGTATAGTCAAAAATGTTCTCGGCTTACCGTTAGTTTTGAAATAACTGTTATTGCATTGTAAAATGCTGAACAAAAGAGGATGCGGATTCAAACTTTGTGGGCCATGTCTGTCTAAAACAAATAAAATTATGGCAGATATATTTTACTTTTTGTCTCAAGTACAGCTCTCATATTAACTCCATTTTAACTTTCCAACGAAAAAATCGGATGTAAAACATACATTCCAGCTGTTTCGGCAGTCGTGGAACTTGGATTTTTCCGTGACGAATAACTTTGCGTAATAATACACCAAAGAAGGTACATCCGCAGTAAGTAGTTCCAATGTGACAGTATGTCGTAGTGGTCAAGCGGGAATGTTCTAAAAAAATCACTTAAAGTCTGAGAGTTTTTTAAATAATAACTTACCGATATCCTTATCGATTTCATTCATGAAGCACGTGAAATACATGTATTTGATAAAATGTTATTTCAACTGCAGATGGGAGACGACTACGAGGCTGTTAATATGTACGAATTCCTGTTGAATCTGTGTAAGTAAAACGCTTTCCTGAAACATTGTATCGAACTGTATATTTGATTCAAGAAACCTACTCGTCTAACAGATGCCCTTGCTCTTTGTAGTCATTGAAACCGCTCACCAGATAAGGCCTTTTGCCTCGAGAACGTCTGTCGAACTGACTGTGAGGAAGATTTGTCTTTTTTTGTGATGCTTGTGCTCGAGACCGTAGACCAACAAGACCAAGTAGGAAATATGGCTTCTTGAAATCGAAAGGACAGTTCCCTTAAAGCTACCAAGCTGAAAACGATGCCGTTAACAGAAGTTGTCCACTGTTAGCTAGATGACTTTTGCTTTGCACAATTACATCAGTACTTTTGTTCTGATAGACATTTCAAATGGCAAAATACCCACGGCATGTAACATCAATGTTTAGGCCGCTAAGTATTCCAATCTTGCCTTTGAACTTGGAGGTTTTTATCCGATATAAAGGAATATGTAACCCTTTGGATTGTACAGCTTTCAGAGACAGAAGTAGTAACCGCGAGCGCTTTATGCTTGAGTAAAATAAATATGAAGAACGTTCAAGTGAATAAGTGACCTAACTTTCATTTTCAGATCCAAATAACCGGTACTACAAGTACAAACGGAACTTCTACAAGAAAATGTCTACTGAAAAGACTATAGTAATCTATAAAATGGAGGAAACAGTTGCTGTTGAGGGATGCCGAGGAAATAGACCAAAACAGGTATGTATGCATGCGTGGTCGTAAGATGGCTCTTGACAGTGATAAGTGTACTGAAAGAAAAGTAATCCCAACGTAGAATCTGACAATGTCAGTTTGATTGTAATTTGTCTGCTGTTAAGATAAGATAAGATAAGATAAGAAAAGGTAAGATTTATTTTTGGCATAATGTACATACATGAAGTGATAAATAGTATAACACATACATGAGCACAAAAACCATGACATGTACACCAGCACCAGGGATAACACAAAAAAGGGTAAACCCTTCTTTCCATTGTGGTCCCTAATTGTGTTTGTTGGATGTGTTTAGCCCCGCATAGAAGCTGATGCTCATTAATTCTACAATGCGTACTATTTGTAAACAAATTACACACATGTTGGCTGGCAATGTTTATACTGGGCATTTTTTGTTCCTTTGCAGGCGAAACATACAAACCGGAAGTTATTTTGTCGATACGCGGACAACAAACACCCGCTACTTCGATATCAACCTGCTAAACTTGAAGTGCTTTCCCTTGATCCATATATCTCAGTTTTTCATAACTGTTTCAGCAAAAAGCTTTCTACTCAGATAAGAAATGAATCAAAACCATTTGTAAGTAGTTTTTATACAAAAGTGTAGAGTAAGTTATATGTGTTTCAATTTTTCTGTGTTCGTTCTTATCGTCTTGATAATTTTTAATTTAATTTCCTGCCCTACAGAAAAAAAACAGGAGCTATAAGGGTTATAAATAAACATTGGCACCAACTTTAATTGAGACGCTGTTTTCTTTTATGGTATGGTGATAATTGCACCTTATTATTTGCAACAGTGGTAGTCAGATTAAACATTTAGTTTAACAATATGTTTTGCTAGCACATAACGTTTGTTTTTTTATTTCCTAACTTTGTATTTGATATGTAAGTGACAATTTTCACAATTAAAAGTCAACACTATCAAAAAGAGAAACAATGATAAAGTCAGAGGATTCCAGTTGAAAGGACCAAAGTGCAATTTGGATTACCTCTGATGTTATCTGAGTAAGGGAGATAATTTGTTATCAGCAATGTCTCTCAAAAAAAAAATCCAACACTATTCAGTACAACATCGGTAAAGTTTAGCAAGCGTAGCTTGGTCTCAGAAGCCTGAATTTTAAGACTTCGTTTAGATATCTTAAATAAGCACCAACTCGGAAATGACATTAATATTTATAGAAAGAAGATACGCTGGGCTTGTAAAATCTACCAGGGCGTTTTTGAATTTGTTACTGGAAACTAAGTTATTAACTGAAATGAATCGTGTTTTATGGAAAAATATAGCTATCCCTATGTTAACTACAGGAATAATAGTATTTTCAAAGAAATGAATAGATGAAAATATCTTTAACATAATTCAACGAAAAATGTCATAAATGAGATTGATTTTTTTTTAAATTTCCAACGCCTATTTGAAGTAATCACAAATAAAACAACTGTTTTAAATGAAAGTTTAGCCTCTATAAAACCTACACAAACATGATAGAGATAGACTAGCTAATTATTTTTTGCAATAAAGTCCTTGTTTTCTGCAGTGAATTCATTTTTGTTTAGTTAGAAAGATCCTATACAACAGACGGAGATAAAGAAAAACTTGCGTCCTCATACCGGACAAGCAAAGGGTAAGAATGCATTTTTTAAAGACTTAGTAACGTGTTCAAACTTCATTTTGGTTATGTTCGTGAAGTTGGCGACCCGACGACCTAACCGCTGCGGCCTAACGGCAGCGGCCTCATGGCCTAACCGTGGCGGTCTAGCGGCCTAATATAACCGTTGCAACCTAGCGACCTAAAATATACATTGTGTATCAAAATAAAGTTAGTATATTTGGACTAAGTGTCAAAAAGCAACAACAATAAAAGGGATTCGGTGTGTGTGTGTTTTTTTTTTTTTTTTTGCAAATTCAAAAATGAGGGGTTTTAATGAAAAAAAGTATATACTGCATGTATCTGAAGGCTGCTAGCGGCCTAAAATAAACATTGTGTATTAAAATAAAAATGAAAGCTTTAAACTAAGTGTCAAAAACCAACAACATTAAAAGGGGTTTGCGGTGTATTTTTAGTTTCAAAAAAGCGTGTGTCCCCCCTTCCCCCCCCCCCCCCCACACACACACACACACACAATTTGTTATATGAAGGCTACTAGCCGCCCAGCGCCTTATGATATACCTTGTGTATCACAATACGAATAATATCTTTGAACTAAGTGTCAACAAAGAACGACAATAAAAGAGGTTCATAGAGTATTTTTGAAAAATAAAAGAAAATAGTTTTTTTTAATGAAAAGTTGTATTTGCCTAGCGCCCCAGCTGCCTAAGATGTACATAGTCGATCATAGAATAGAATTTTTAAGCTCAGTTCAAACAAACAACATAGTAAAAATGGGGTTTTGGATATTTTTGGGCAAATTAAAAAGAAGGGTTTTCACGAAAAAACTTATTTTCTGTCTTAAGGTTGCTAGCGGCCCAGCGACCTAAAATAATACTTAATGTATCAGAGTAAAACACTATTTCTGAACTTATTTTCAACAAACATTCTACACAAAAGGGGTTTGGAGTTTGTATTTTCAAATTTAAAAGTTACGATTTTTTCCATGAAAAAAAAATGCTTGCTGCCAGCAGCGTAAGATTTACCTTGATATAACAATAAAATGGTATTTCTGAACTCAGATTAAACAAACAGAATAAACAAGAGGCGTTCAGGGCATTTTTATTTTCAAATTTCCCTTCTGTTTATGTTGTTTGTTTGAACTGAGTTCAGAAATATCATAGGCCGCTAGGCTGCTGGGCCGCTAATAGCCTTAATGTGGCAAATTCTTCTTTTCATTAAAAATGCACTTTTCTGAATTTTCAAAAGGACACCCAATCCCCTTTCTTTATGTTGTTTGTTTGAATTGAGTTCAGAAATACTATTTCAACTTTGATATTTTGTGTATATTTAAGTCCGCTAGCAGCCTTATGAAAAGCAAATACATGTACTTCACTTCACGAAAAAACTCTTTTTTATTTTGGAATTTGCAAAGGTACACCCAAACCCCCTTTTGTTTATGTTGTTTGTTCGAGCTGTGTTCAGAAATACTTTTTTACTGTAATACATTATGTATAACTTAGGCCGCTAGGCCGATAGCAGCATACAGATGAAAAATATACTTCTCTTCATGAAAACCCACTTTTCTTGAATTTGCAAAAGGACACCCTAAAACCCTTTCGTTTTTGTTGTTTGTTCGATCTGAGTTCAGAAATACTATTTTAACTTTGATACACTATGTATGCTGCCGCTAGCAGCCAAAGATGAACCTGTATGTCTATGTTGAATACCAAAAGGACACCCGAAACCCCCTTTTTTATGTTGTTTGTTTTAACTGAGTTCAGAAATACTGTTTTAACTTTATCTTATGATGCTAGGCCGCCGGGCCTGGTAAACACTTCTTTTCATGAAAACCCAACTTTTTTGATTTTCAAAGGGACACCCTTATTTTCTTTGTTTATGTTGTTTGTTTGAACTTTGTTCAGAAATACTATTTCAGCTGTGATACAGTATGTATATTTTAGGCCGCTATGCCACTAGCAACCTAGAAAAAGCAAATACTTTCTCAAAGAAAAACCTTTTGTTTTGAAAATGAATCCCTTTTGTGTATGATGTTTGTTTGAACTGAGTTCAAAAATACTATTTCAATTGTGAAAGACTATGTATATTTTAGGCCGCTATGACACGAGCAGCATAGAGAAAGTAGATACTTCTCTTAACGAAAAACCCTCTTTTTTGAATATGCATCCCTTTTGTATATGTTGTTTGTTTGAACTGAGTTCAAAAATACTATTTCAATTGTGAAAGACTATGTATATTTTAGGCCGCTATGACACTAGCAGCCTAGAGAAAGTAGATACTTCTCTTAACGAAAAACCCTCTTTTTTGAATATGCGCCCCTTTTGTGTATGTTGTTTATTTGAACTGAGTTCAGAAATACTATTTTAACTATGAAAGAGTATGTATATATTTTAGGCCGCTAGCAGCCAAAAACAAAAAAAACAAATACATGTACTTCCCTTCATAAAAAACGTTTTTTTTTTTTTTTAATTTGCAAAAGTACACCCCAAACTCCCGTTGTTCATGTTGTTTGTTTAAACTGCGTTCAGAAATACTATTAATCTGTCACTTTGAGAACAAAACCATTGTTTGTATGAAAACCGCTAAGAGCAAGATAATTGAACATTATGCCAATATTTGGAAAACGGATGTGCTAAAAATATCGAAATTACGAACTTACGTTACATTTAAAGACAAATTTATAACCGAGCAGTATGTAGAGTTAAATTTGGATAAACACGAAAGATCACTGTTAGCTCAATTTAGATGTGGCATTTTCCCGTTAAGGATTGAAACAGGGCGTTATGTTAATGAATCTCCAGAGGAGAGACTCTGTTTGTTTTGTAATGACCAGAAAATTGAAGATGAAATGCACTTCCTAATACAGTGTTCACTTTATAATAATATCAGAGTAGACATTTTCAGTCAACAATTGTCAAATACAGATTTTACTAACATGACCGATTATAATAAAATGAAATATCTTGTCATAAACTCTCCACGAAAGGTAGCTAGATATCTTGTTAAAGCATATTTAGTTAGAAGAAATTCTTTGTATAACCGTTAAAACATTGTTTACATCACTATATTTTAGGTTTGAGTTTGTTTAAATTCCACAATATGTACATTGTTTTTGTATAATTCATTGGACTATTTATATTAGGATATTGATGATATGTATATCATAACCATAATTTCATGTGAAATATTTCTTATGTATAAATACCTTAGGTGACTTATAGGTCCATTGGGCCGGGTGTAATGCTAAATTATTTATCATCGTCATTTGTAAATTGTCATACACATGTCACTATAATAAAGAATCTACTTACTTACTATTTTAACTGTGATACATTTTGTATAATTAAGGCCACTGGGCCCCTTGTAGCATTAGGATAGAAAATACTTTTCTTCGAGAAAAACTTTTTTTAATTTCAAGCGGACATCACAAACCCCTTGTTTGAACTTCGTTCAGAAGTACTTTTTTAACTGTGATACACTATGTATATCTTAGGCCGCTGGGTCGCTAGCAGCCTAAAGATAGCAAATACTTTTTTTCATGAAAAACCCCCTCTGTTTTCTATTTTCAAAGATACACCCAAAGCCCTTTAATTGTTGTTGTTTGTTGACATTTAGTTCAAAGAAATTACTTATATTGTGATTCCCAGTGTAAATCTTAGGCCGCTATAACATATACTTTTCATGAAAAATCTTCTCTTTTTTTAATTTGCAAAAATACACACCAAACCCCATTTATTGTTGTTGCTTGTAGACACTTCGTTCAAAGATACCATTTTCATTGTAATCAACAATGTATATTTCAGGCCGCAAGGCCGCTACGGTTAGGCCGCTAGCCACTGAAGTAAGGCCGCTATGCCGCAAACTTCATGAACACCCTTTGGTTTGAGCTTTTGCAGCCTCTGTGAACGCTGATATTTGTACATTAATTTTTTTCATCCGTTTTTGTATGCAAACCCCTTTTCGGAAAATTTGGAGGATAAGGAATCATTCTTCTTTAAAATTTAGGTCTCTCGGACCTACATTTATGGTCGTTCTCTTACCTTTATTAGTATTGTGATATGATAAGTGCGGTGGACGAGGCTGGAAAGGCAGGCGGGGGTTGGGGGAGGGGGCGAGGAACTAACGGAGCAAAGCCTATAAACACGTCCATTCTGGTGTCATCAGAATCTCTCCGGAACTTGCAACTTTAGTGATATGGAGACATTGTGGAACTGCTTTCAATCCTTAGCGAATCGCATGAATCTTAGATGCTTTATTTCAATGGAAATTTTAGGAGACATCCGTAACACGTAGATTTTAAACGTTTGGTTTCTAAATACTTAAGTCGTTTGATTTATGTATATTTCAGTGAATATGCGATAAATAACATTGTTTATTTTTTCATTTCAGGCTTTTTTTCAATATGAGTAGACCTCTAATTAAACTTTACCGTTATGTTGATGCTCTGACGTCTCTTAGCTTGTTGTCTTTCGAAAAGCTGCAGGTACAGTTTCCATTACAGAGATCCCCCATTTCCGGTAAAAAAATCCCTCAACTGTAGCTACCTGCCAGTTCTATACACGAAAATAATTGTTAACTTTAGAGAAAATAATGTAAATGATGTTTTTTTTAGACTTTAAGACACACAGAAAGAGTTAAGTTGGAAAAAATGGCTATCTATCGCCCGTCCACCCACCCCTCCCAAGAAAAAAAAAAGGTTCATCAACAACTCAACTGATATAAACATCTTCAGTTTACCAGTTGTACTTACCCGACTTCAAAGAAACTGGAATGTCACGCCTCTTTAATTCCGGTTTTATACGATAACCATGTTTCAGTTAAAAGAGTAAACGACACAGCTATGCTCACTGGAATGATGAAGCATAGCGACCAATGGCCCTTATAATTAGTACTTTAAGAATAGTGAAAGATACAGAGAAACCAGATATTTCTGTTTCACATTCTATGTTCATAATACCAATATAAAAGACCTCGGTTTACCGTCTCATTCGAGAAGAGCACATCCGTTCCAAGGTAGAAGTGAAAGTTAGCCTCCATTTGAATCTAATTTTGCTTTTCAGGTTGCTAATTACGGAGTGGGTGGCCACTATGGGTATCACACCGATTTCCCACAGCGCAGTGAAGTACTGGTAATTATTAAGGGCATATCCATCTAATTTTAGTGTCCAACCGGCGACGTCAATTTCGTAACGCGTTACCGTACAATATATTTCCACAAAAGTCCTATATTCCTCTTTATTTATAAACTTTTAGCAAATGTCTTACTTTATGGTATTTAAAGTCTTTGCTTTTAGTTTTGATTGTTTCAGAACATATATACTTTCTCTGCGTGCTTTTTCTTTTAAGAATTATCACGAGAGCTGTCAAACTTCAGAATTGCTATTTTCTACAAATACCGCCAAAAATGTTAATGTATATTCTATGTAAAACTCACAAATTTACTGTTGTTGTTTTTTGTTTTTATTTCCAGAGTAAGAACTCCAGAATAGCAACATTTATGATATACGTTTGTATTAATTTATTGTTATTTGTTTCTTTACAAACAATTTTTTAGCATAAAAAGCAGAGTTCGTACGATTAAATGCTGAAATGCCCCGAGAACGCTAGCATTCAAAAGCCACATTGACTCGGATTTAGTAGTCACTCAATTTGTCAGGGTTATGGAGGTCATTGATTCGCGAGAGACAGCAGTCTCTTCTATGTATGGGGGGCCTTGTACTGACAGAGCTAAAAAAAGAGGGTCATACGGCCCTAGATTGCTCACCTGAGTACTTTGTGGGTTTGCTGTTATGCAAATGTCAGAAGCAGTATTACATTTTTAATTGAAGATTTGTAGGTGCCTACAAACCAAATATCTAAAATATCAGTCAGTAAATAAAGTTTCTAGGACAGAAAACAGAAAAAAACTACTATTAGCTGCACAGTGCTTGACCCTGATCCAGTGACCTACAACCTCAGCTAAGGGTAGAGGTCCATGCAAGGAATCTACATACCAAATATCAATGATACTGATCTATAAATGAAGGCTCTATGAGGCAAACTACAAAAATCTGTCTTTAGCCTAAGTGAAGTAACTCCAATTAAATGGCCAAATATCTAAAATATTAGCCAATAAATAAAGTCTGTATGACAGAAAGTAGAAAAATCTATTATTAGCTACAGTGACCATGACCCATTGACCTAAAACCCCACCTAAGTGTAGAAGTCCATGCAAGGAACCTACATACTAAATATCAAAGATATTGGTCTACAAATGAAGGTAAAGTAGATAAATTTATTTTTATTTTCAACTTTCTGTCATACAGACTTTATTTATTGACTGTTATTTTAAATGTTTGGCCATTAAATTGGGGTTACTTCTGTGGGTTTTAGGTCACTGGGAAAAGGTCAATGTCACTGAAGCTTATAATATATTTTTCTTTTTTTAGTCAGAGACTTTATTTATTGACTGATATTTAAGATATTTGGTTTGTAGGCACATACAAATCTCCAATTAAAAATTTAATACTGCCTCTGACACTTGTGTAATAACAAACCCAGAAAGTACTCAGGTGAGCGATCCAGAGCCATCATGGCCCTTTTGTTTTCTGAAGTTTTCAATATAGTACAGAAACATAAAATTATGTTTTTCATAGTACATTAACCTCTGTTTAATATTAAAGAACACGTTAAAGCTAAATTCCGAGTCAGTCGCTTCAATTAACTTTCATCCTGAAGTATGCTTTTTTCAGTTGAGTGACGTTGAAGAGGGCGGGGCTACAGCATTTCCGGAAATAGGGGAAATAGTTTACCCAGAAGAGGTAAATCATGTTGTTAATTGATATGTCGTTGCAAAACTTCTTATAGCTGATTTGAACACTTTTTAGCGAATAAAATACTGTGTATTTCGCTTTGAAGTTCAGATAAAAAACCTGTATTTTTTAAATCTTTGTTCAGATATAAATCTATTCCGACTGATTTTAACGGTATGTTGCTGGAAAAATGCGACTGTTTCTTTACCAGTATGAAATTCATCAGGTAGGTCAACAGTTCATAGGTTACATGTATGATTTTACAGAAAAAAGATATTGTTTATTGCTTTGTTTGCTGGATTTATGACTCTATGGAGTGCCTTACCTGAAGGGTTCTTCTCTATTTCGTGCGGACATATTAAATAACACGTTTTTGTAAAAATAAATCCTGCTTATGTCGTAGGGTTAATCTTTCTTCAAAGGTTTTGGCCCTGTAGAGGCACACAAAAAATAACAGCACTTTTTGGAAACACGTCCACTTCGTGGCGCAAACCTAACAAGTGTTTTAATTCAAAAAAGTATTTGAACACTTCTTTCGTATCTAAAATGAATGGATATAAAGACAATAATGATAAAAACATGAATGTAAAGAACAACTAATTTACCTGTAAAGGCACAAAACAAATATTTATGGCACTTTCTGAAAACACGTCCACTTCATGGTGCTACCATACAGAAGTGACAATTGTGCGCATGCGTGCCTTAATCGTATGTTACAAAAAAGAGAGGCCCGTCCACCAGGTAATTAGTTATGGTGGAAAGAATGACATATTAAAATGACTGAATATAAATGACTTAGGAAATGATATGGGGGTGATATAGGGCATACAAAACGAAAAGACATAACACATACATGTACAATAACTGGAATACGTCGTCACACGTCATACGTGGAATACGACACTTATATTTTCAGTCATAAAAAACAGAAGCTATTCCTTACACATACTTAAAACGGTTGATAATAGTTAAGTTTACTTTCTTTCAGGGCAAAGCACTATTTTGGTACAACCTATATCCGAGTGGAAAAGGCAATGATGACACAACACACGTGGCCTGTCCCGTTATAGCTGGGGACAAATGGGTTGCCAATATCTGGATACAAAGTGTAGAGCAAGTGTTCAGCAGACCATGCAACCTTGAAGAGAATGACACTCAATGGCGACTGTAGAGGTGTTTTCTCTTTTAAATCAGGGGTCCTGTGGTATCGCCTTGGATTGCTAATCTAGGGGTCGTGAGTTCTACCTCCCGCTCTTTTCTAGCATTACCAACTGTCTTTCTGGTGAGATTCAACGAAAGACCTTTTTATCAGTGCTATTCACTGAGCATGTTAAAGAATCACGACTATCTCTGGAACGGGATGCTTTTCGTATCTTGCACTATCACCCACAATCTAAAACATCCGTCGGTCATACGGAAAACCTGTATTGACAATAAATAAACTCTAAAAGGTTACAAGCTCAGTGTATAGCACCAATATATGGGACCTTGGTTAAATGTCTTATAAAAAATGCGATGTGTTAGTAGAGGAGCTGAGGACCGAACTCACCATCTCTGAATAAACTGTCTAGTTCATTATCCCCCGCTATGTCATAACAAGTCTCAAACTCCACGCAGCGGTTACTTCCCTTTCAGTAGAGAAGGTCACTGCAATAAAGCAGAACCAAGGGAAGGAACTCATACTTATCCATTCATCTTTTCAAAGGGAGTGAACTCGGAGGAAAATAAAGGATCTTTCTGTGCACGACCAACGTGAAAAGGATAATACATGTTTTTCAAACGGTCCAGAAAATGGAAACATTTTAGTAACTGCTTAAGAATATTCCTTACATTATTCAGCTGTTCCACTGTAGCATCCAAACAAAATTACATTCAAAAACATGTTGAAATAGCATGATAGGAAACTTAATTACCTCTAAATCTGAAACGACTTTAATGGAAAAGAAACTTACGTCACTTGATAAGCAATCATCTGAGCCATATTGTTACCTGACTAGTCAATGATTAAATGTGATACTAAAAGTTCAACAGGAAAGTCTTTATATAGAGTTGTTGCTTATACCAATAGTGTCAGTCTTTGCATTTTTTGGCCGGATTTCGTCCAGATGAATTCTTTCTAAATCTCTAAATGCCTAAAGGAAACAACTGAACATATATTTAAACTTGAAATTTTCAATTATCTTTATTCTAATAAAACACATGCACCATACCATCATTTTACTGTAGGGCCTGTCCCTTTAAGATTATTTAACTTAAACCATTAGGTGGTTGGACTGTTGTGTAGGTCCAGTGAGTGTAAAAATGAACTTCATTGAGTAGCATACTGTTTATTAAAAGCTGGTCTTTCTTAAGTGACGAAAAAAATGTCCATGTAAATATAATGTTCATGTAAATGTCTATGTAAAAGTCCATATAAATGTAACAATAATAGCAAGATTCACTTAGAATGAACAAAATACTGCAAACTGCTAAAAACAGTTACTTGTTTTTGTTGACAACAAACAAAGAAAATGTAGCTACTATGTGCAGAAACAAAACCATTATAAAGACGCAGTGCAGAAGTATCATATCTACTTACTTTTTATCTAGTTACAATAATTTTGCATTGAGCCTTTGATTACAAAAATAGTCATTATTATAACGTTATAATCAAAGCATGGATTTACATTGCAGTTACTCCCCAATGGTACTAATACTAGTGTTATCAATACTGATATAAAAATGATATGAAAACGATTCTTGGACCCTAGAGAAGAGATTTCAATTATTTCTTTACATGGAAAATATTCACGTGAGAAACAATTTAATCGTCTTCTTATTGCATAAGTAGTTACAATAGTTTTGAAGTGTCCCATCAATCTATATGGCTGAGACTTTAAATATTGTCCCAAAATAATCACATAAGTGTAGATTTTTAAATGAAGCATAATGTATAAAATTAAATAATTTACCCATCACAAATTACTGATAATCAATTTTAAATTATCTAAGGCTCATTTTAGTAAAACATACATCCCAAGAAGGCTTCAACATAGACCAACTCTATTCAAAAATTTATCTGACATGAAAAGACAACCTATATAAAAAAAGACCTCCACCTGACAGATTTTTTTTTCCTCCCTGAGTTGAGGTATACGTTTAACTGGAATGGCCATAAGACACATTTGCACTATGCAGGTAGTTTCAATGCAAGGAATTCCTCTTTTCTTGCAAAATATTCATCTAGCTTCTGTTGAGCATAGCTGAAAGAGAAAAAGCATTAGAAATAAATATATAACTTTGTTCCTTTTTCATTTTCCAATAATTACTAGGTATAGTAATGGGTTAACTAAGTACTCTATCGAATGTTCAATTATCAATTACAAAAATGAATAATCGAGACTTGGTATCTTTTTTAAAACTAGAAAATCGGTAGAACCGGTAGATTATCCCAATAGTAGCACTAATTCAATGTATTTTTAGTATATTTCAATGTATAGATTGTAGTAAAAATACTGCTAAGTGACTTAAGTGGACATGACTGTGCAGAGAATTTTAAGAAGTACATTCCTCTATTTGCCATATATCAACATGTGTTATATCAACAAAATACTTTGAAAATTGTTATAAACAAGTTATACTCCTGACAAGAAGTATAAAATATGATAATAAAGGGAGATAATTAATAAACATGGCCATGTAGTGTTATGATTCTTTAACTTTTCACTTTCTTTCACTGTTTTGAATATCAAGTAGTTTTTAAGTAATAACCTTTTCTAAGTCTCCAAATAAGCTTAATAAAAATAATAGAGAGGTTAATAAATAAATGAGCAAGGTAGAGTAAAAGTTCTTTGATATGGCAGTTCCTCTATTTTTCCTATTTCAGCAAGTGTAATATTAAATAAATCCTTTGAATACTTCTGGAGTTATGCTCCATACAAGCATTTAAAAAAGACTAAAAAGGGAGATAATTATTTGACACTGCACTGCAATGTATATGCTCTCTATCAGTATCTTTAATATCAACTAAATCTACAAAAAAGGGGAGCAAAACTTTGAAAAACTGGTAAGAGTTATCTGACATTGCACAGTGACCAAGACCAATGACTCAAGCCCACATATGAAGTTCCGAACAGGTATCTTGTTTGACTGGGAAGATATCCAATACAGGCAAAATATTTATTAAGCAATACTTTCTAAGTCCAGCAAGGGAGATGAATTTGACAAAAGTCTGGTAACAGTTACCAAACTTTGTTTAGTGTTCAGGACCTATGACCTTATTAAAAAGAAATATAAAAAGTTTAAAACATGTATATTGAATAGTTATGGACAGAGTTACTCTATACAAGACAGTGCAGAAAATTGTAACTCTACAGGCAAGAGTTATTAAACTTATTCAAATATCAGGACTTAAAATAAAGTTTTAAACATCTTTCTTGATTGTAGAGATGGACAATATTTCTAACCATTTTGCACAGGGTTGCTAAGTCCAAAAAAGGGAGACAAATTTGTAACTAATAAGAGTTATTTGATGTTGCACAGTGACCTTAACAAATGACTTAAGCCCACAAGTGAAGTTTTCAAAAAATATTCTTCATTGAATGGGGAGATACGCAATACTGGCAAAAACTTTAACCTAAATTTTTGGTCTAAAATGGGCATAACTCTTAAATTACTACTGATAGAGTTATGTGACTTGTGAGAGTTAGGAACTAAACAAGTGAAGTTTAAAGCAAATATCTTGGACAGTATACAAGATATCTGACTTTCCAAAATATTTCTCCTTAACCTATCAAATGTTACCCAAACATCTTTGCAAAGGTGTAAAAATTATGTGGGAAATTGACAGCTTTGACAAGGCAATCAACAGTTTGAAAGCAACAATTAAAGACTGCTTACTACATTCAATTTGCTAATCATTAACTTTTATACCAGTGCTGTTTATAAAAGGACAGGTGGCTTCCAAGAATAACATATTTTTTATGAACTGAGGTCAAAATTGCAAGGAGACCAGTTATTCTGTATCTTGTTTTAGGATAGCCTTAATGTAAAACCAGTAAAAACTCAGCTTCGAAGCTACCTTCTATTTAAAACAATTCTTAGAAGTAGATTCACTGGAGCTGACACTTACTATACATACTGGTATAATTATTTTAAAAGGGAAAGCATAACAAGCAATTAAAAATAACAAAAAAATCTGCTGACGAAATAGAATTAACATGTATTGAAATTGCTGTTTTAGTAAGAAAACTGCTCAACAACATTGTCATATTATGTTTTCAATAAAAATGTATACTTACTCTAAAAACCCAAAGTCTATAAGAGAATTCTTGGCTTGAACAAGACCCCAGGTACCCCAAAAGAAATGAGCAGCCTGAAAATAAATGCAGTTACATTTAGTGAATGTGTGTATTCTTTCTAACACATCACCAAGAAGAATATGTGTAATAACCGTACTGTCCAATAAGACCACTCTTTTACTGGTTTTATTAAAGGAAGTTTACTGTTAGTAAACTTAAACGCTTTAAGAAAACATGAGATGTTTGTAAAACAAACATGCTCCCCTGGTGCCTTATCACTAGTGGCAGCCATAGAAGTATAGGAAGGTAGAAGGACAGGGACTTGGGACCATGGGCTTCTGATATCAAAAGCTATTGGCCATGGCAAGTAGATGAATGAGAGGAACTGTAGGTTATATCAATGACATTTTGGTTATAAAATGTATAAAGTT
Organism: Cyclina sinensis; assembly: GCA_012932295.1. NCBI lineage: Eukaryota > Metazoa > Mollusca > Bivalvia > Venerida > Veneridae > Cyclina > Cyclina sinensis. Next base: position 15,381,233 of record JAAONU010000003.1, on the reverse strand, counting down.
CAATTACTTGAGAACATGAAAGAGTACAGGAACTGCATAGGTAGGTAGGCAGGTAGGAGGGTTGGTACGTGGGAAGTTTTGAGGCAGCAAGGTTTCTCTAGTTATGTCTCTAGTTATGGCCACTGTGACCATGACCTTTAACTTAATGACCTCAAAGACAATAGGGGTCATCTCCTGAACAGACCAACCTGCATAGCAAGTCTCAGAAGCCAATGCCAAAGGGTTCTCTAGTTACTGAATGGAGACCATTTTTCTGTTTATGGTCACTATGACCTTGAACTTTGACCAAGTGATCCCAAAACCAATATGAGTCATCTATGGGTCATTATCAACCTGCATTGCATGTTGACCTAAGGCCCAAACATCCTCTAGTTATTTATCAGAAACCATTTTACAGTTAATAATCAATATGACCTTGACTTTTGATCCAGTGACCCTAAAAACAATAGGGAGTCATCTACTGTCCATGACTAACATGCCAAAATTTGCAAAACAATATACCTCCTCATCTTCGACGGGAGGGCTTAAAAAGGATGCAGAAAAATAAATAATAACAAGAGGGCAATGATAAGTCTGGACCACTCACCGGAGTACTTTGGCGGTGGGTCTGCTCTGGAGCAACAGTCAAAAGCAAAATTACGGTTTCTGAAAATTTTTCAACATCTTATATTTCATACAAATAGGACCCCTGGGGCAGGGCCAATTTTGACCCAAGATTTCAACAAATTTGGTAAATATCCACTAGACAATTGCTTCATACAAAATATCTAAGCTCTAAAGCATACAGATCAGACAAGAAGATTTTTGTAACTTTTTTCCTAGTCAATGTAAAAGGAGTGACTCCTCAGCAGTCTAAAACTTATGTTTTCTATCTAGAAGATTTTCAAAGAATAAATACTTTACACAAACAAGAGGGCCATGGTGGCCCTTGATCGCTCACCTGAGTACTTTGGCTGTAGGTTTGATGCTAAGCAGTATTTCAATTTTTAATTGAAAATATATAAATGCCTACAGTGTTAACAAGGTTTTTCCATATTCGGGCTCTGTGACCTAGTTTTTGACCCCAGATGACCCATATTCCAACTTGAGCTAGAAATCACGGAAACACCTTTTCTGACAAATTTCAAGGATATTCGGGCTGAAAGTCTTACCTCTAGGGTGTTAACAAGGTTTTACCATATTTGGGCTGTATGACCTAGTTTTTGACCCCAGACGACCCATATTCAAACTTGGGCTAGAAATTAACCAAACAACCTTTCTGACAAATTGCTAGGACATTTGGACTGAAACAGTGGCCTCTAGAGCCTTAACAAGATTTTTCTATTTTTAGGTCATGTGACCTAGTTTTTGACTCCAGATGACCCATATTCCAACGCGTCAGAGTAATTACTGGGACAAACATCCTGACCAAGTTTCGTGACAATTGGAGCAAAAATGTGACCAGTAGAGTGTTAACGAATTAAGTGTGAACGGATGACAGACGACGGACAATCATTGACCCTAATAGCTCACCCTGAGCCAGCTCAATAACCTCCATGACCTTTCACCTAATCTAATAATTTGAAAAAGCTTGATAAAGCTTGCTTTGTGCCAAATTTTAAAATTCTAGGCCTTGTGGTTTCAGACAAGAAGATTTTTAAAGATTTTCTTCTATATTGTTATTTAAAACTTGTGATACCTCGGGCGGGGCCAATAGTGACCCAAGGGACATTTTTCTAACAAACTTGGTAGAGGTCCACTAGACAATGCTGCATACCAAATATCTTAACTCTAGGCCTTGTGGTTTCTGACAAAAAGATTTTTCAAGTTTTTCCTATATAATTCTTTGTAAAACATGTGACCCCTGGGGCATGGCAATTTTTTTACCAAGGCTCCATGACTTGAACAAACTTAGTCCTCTAGACAATGCTTAGAAAATATCTTAACTCTAAGCCTAATGGTTTCTTCTGTGAAGATTTTTAAAACCTTTTCCTATATAACTCAATGTAAACAAGTGACCCCAAGGGCTGGGCCTATTTTGACCCAGTGGCTATGATTTGAACAAACTTAGTAGAGGTCCACTAGACAATGCTACACACCAAATATCTAAGCTCTATAACTTACGGTTTCTGACAAGAAGATTTTTTAAAATTTTCCTATATACACTCTATGTAAAACAAGTGACCCCTGGGGCGGGACCATTTTTGACCCAGAGGCCATGATTTGAACAAACTTGGTAGAGGTCCTCTAGACAATGCTACACACCAAATATCTAAGCTCTATATTTTACGGTTTCTGACAAGAAGATTTTTTAAGATTTTCCTATATACACTGTATGTAAAACAAGTGACCCCTGGGGTGGGGCCATTTTTGACCCAGAGGCCATGATTTGAACAATCTTGGTAGAGGTCCACTAGACAATGCTACATACCAAATATCTTAACTCTAGGCCTTCTTGTTTCTGACAAGAAGATTTTCAAGTTTTCCCTATGTAACTCTATGTAAAATCATTTGACCCCTGGGGTGGGGTCAGTTTTGACCCCAGGGACAAAATTTGAACAAACTTGGAAGAGGTCCACTAGATGATGCTTCATACCAAATATCAAAGCTCCAGGCCTTGTGGTTTCGGAGAAGAAGATTTTTAAAGATCCAACTTATAAAATCTATTTTTAGCTCCAGTGAACCAGAAATGCATTGGACCAGAACCATTTGAATAATCTTGGTAGAGCTTCATGCAAGGAACATCCAAGGCAAGTTTCATTAAATTTGCCCCATTGGTTTCAGAGGAGGTTTCGTTTGAATGAAAAGTTGACGACGGACAGACAGATGGACAGATACCATAAGATACCATTCACAAGCCCTTGTAATAAAACTTTCAAAACAATATTTACATCTGTATCAAGTCATAACTAACCAGTGCAAATTTATTTGTCTTAACATAACATTCCTCAACATCTCTATCAGTGACTGTGTCTGGACTTTCACCTCTTTTCACAGCATACTGTTGCAAATAGTTGCGTAACCAGTCAAACTGGTATTCCTTATTTGGGTAGCGGGTAAAATCTAGGTCATCTACTCCTGAAAATGCAAAATATTGTAATTACAAAGTACATGAAGTATACATATATTTGCAATTAACACTTTCAAGTTAGTACTTTGCAATTCAAATTTTCAAAGTACTAACAACAAGAACTGTCACTGTAAGATGACAATGCCCACCGAAGTGGTGTTTTGACATTTGATCTTAGAACCAGTCATTCAGGGGTCAAGGTCAAATAAATATAGGTCAGTGGGAAGGTCTTTTCCAAAGGTGGTGGTGTCCAAGTATGATGTAAATCCACTTACTAATAAGGAAGTTATGGCCAATGTGAAAGTTTCTGGACAAATGATCTTCAAAGTGAAGGTCATTCAGGGGTCAAGGTCAAATAAATATAGCTCAGTGGGAAGGCCTTGTCCAAAGGGTTGTAGTGTCCAAGTATGAAGTAATTCCACTTACTACTAAGGATGTTATGGCCAATGTTAAAGTTTTTGGACAATTGGATCTTCAAGGTGAAGGTCATTCAGGGGTCAAGGTCAAATAAATACAGGACAGTAGGAAGGTCTTATCCAAAGTGGTGTGGTGTTGAAGTATGAAGTATTTCCACTTACTGATTTGGAAGTAATGGCCAAATATTAGTTTTTGGACAAATGGATATTCAGGGGTCAAGGTCAAATAATTAAGGGTCAGTGGGAAGGTCTTGTCCAAAGGGGTGTTGTGTTCCAAGTGCATAGTAAATCCACTAACTAATAAAGAAGTTGTGGGCAATGTTTAAGTTTTGGACAACTGGATCTTCAAGATAAAGGTCAATCAGGAGTCAAATTCAATCAAATTTAGGTCAGTGGGAAGGCCAAAGGGTTGTTGTGTCAAAGTATGAAGTAAATCCACTAACTAATAAAGAAGTTATTGTTGATGTTAAAGTTTTTGGACAATTGGATCTTCAAGATGAAAGTCAATCAGGGGTCAAGGTCAAATAATTATAGGTCAGTGGTAAAGTCTTGTCTAAAGGGGTGTTGTGTCAAAGTATGAAGTAAATCCACTTACTAACAAGAAATATTTGTAAAACATACATGCCCCCAGCAGCACCTTATTGCTTGTGGTTGGGCCAAATCGTTCTCTAGTTATTGATCGGAAACTGTTTTTAGGATGAAAGTCCCTGTGAGCTTGACCTTTGACCTAATGACCATAAAATCAATAGAGGGTCATCTACTGGTGATGACCAACCAGCATACCAAGTTTGGTGAACCTAGGTCAAAGCGTTCTCTAGTTATTGATCGGAAACCGTTTTTAGGATGAAAGTCTCTGTGAGATTGACCTTTGACCAAATGACCTCAAAATCAATAGGGGTCATCTACTGGTGATGACCAACCAGCATACCAAGTTTGGTGAACCTAGGTCAAAGCGTTCTATAGTTATTGATCGGAAACCGTTTTTAGGATGAAAGTCTCTGTGATCTTGACCTTTGACCTAATGATCTTAACGTAAATAGGGGTCATCTACTGGTGATGACCAACCAGCATACCAAGTTTGGTGAACCTAGATCAAAGCGTTCTCTAGTTATTGATCAGAAACCATTTTTAGGGTGAAGGTACCTGTGAGCTTGACCTTTGACCTAATAACCTCAAAGTCAATAGGGGTCATCTACTGGTGATGACCAACCAGCATACCAAGTTTGGTGAACCTAGATCAAAGCGTTCTCTAGTTATTGATCAGAAACCGTTTTCAGGGTGAAGGTACCTGTGAGCTTGACCTTTGACCTAATAACCTCAAAGTCAATAGGGGTCATCTACTGGTGATGACCAACCAGCATACCAAGTTTGGTGAACCTAGGTCAAAGCGTTCTCTAGTTTTTGATCAGAAACCGTTTTTAGGATGAAGGTCCCTGTGAGCTTGACAAAATTATATGCCCCCTTTTCTTCGATGGGGGGCATAATAAAAAAGTTATTGCCACTGTTAAAGTTTTCTGACGGACTGATGACGGACAGACGGACTGACGAACGGACAGTTCAAAAACCTATATGCCTCCCTTCGGGGGCATAACAATAAATACACAGAAAATATGAACAGAAATATTTTTCCTACTTTTGTAGATAGACGTATTTTTTTCCTCATTTACATGCAACATCAAGGTCCATTAATTAATCCCACTGATCAATAGGTTTTGCACCAACCTACAACCATATACCATCATCTTGAAATTACAGTACAAGCTAGGTATTTGGCAGAAGTAGTGACCTAAGTATTATCAACTCCTGTGGTGTAGCAATAAGTCATTTTTCCAGGGGGTGGGGAAGGAACAAAGAGAAAGTTTTAACTACAATACCTGCATATTCACAAAAATGATTGCCCAGTTCAAAATGCTCATAGTTGTACATTGCATACTCATGGTCAATGAAATATACACAACCTGAAAGATAACAAAGTGCCAAGGGCTGTGACTCTACTCAAGGAGAATGAATTAATGACACCAAGTTTAAAGCATGTGAATTTATGTTATGTACAGTTTGTTCTAATATTTGGCTTTCATTAAAAAAAAATTACCTATGCAACAGAAGGCAAAAGAGATTTCAATAGTTTTTACAAACTTTCATCTGGAATATAATATTCCACAGTATTCGAAACCATGCCTGTTGAGTCAAGAATTATTCAAAACCAGTGCTCTAGATCACTCAGCGAGGAAGTCAATCACCTGACAAAGTTGTCAGAAATTGAAATTATACACACTGATTAAAGTTTGAACTCAACCATAACAATGGCAAAATTCTGTGCCTGCCAAGAGCAGAATTAACTGAAATGGTTCAGAAAGTTCGTAAGCATTGTAAAAATACTTTTTTGGTAACAAATTTCAGTTTTTGCTCATTTGTTCTGTTTCGGACTTTTATCAATTTAACCAGATTAGCAGATACTAAGAGAGGTGACTTAGTTTCCTTTTCCAGAAAATACACTATATCTAAACTTGTATAAGTTAATTTTCTTCTAGAAGAAACTTTTTAATGTGAAAATAAATAAGCATTCATTATCAAATGAAAAAAGCAATAGCAAAGACTGTGGTTAATGACAAACTGTACCTTGTGGTTTATAACAGGCCTGTATTTCAATGTCCTGAGTGATTAGCAAGCTGTCACCATCAAAAACCTTGGTTAAAATCTTTTAGAATGACACTATTGTTCATTCAACCAAACAGGAAAAGAAAACACGTGTTGCAACTTTCAAGCTGATTACACCAAGTGTATGAAAGGACATTTAAAGAAATGTAAGTATTTTTCATATGCAATGAAGATAAATTTTCTCTGTGTTTTCTAAATGCAACAAAATATGAATAAGAACACAAGATTTTCTGGCTAAATAGAGCAGGCAGAAAATAGAATCTTCATGTTAAAACATTGTACTATTTATAGAACATCACAATTCATAGTTTTCACCCCAATATTAAAAAAACAAGAGCTTTGCTTACAGCAGGGCAATATATGCCAAACTGATCAAACTTTCATCACTATCCTGCACGGGGTTTATGAAATATGGAGTGGACAGGAATCATATGGCTAAAACTTTGACCTTGACTGTGACCTTTACTTTAAAGTGTGGCTTCTTACTTCTTAAATGTGGGGTTCTGCAGGTCATCTAAGTATAGGTTAAAGTTTATTAGTACGTATTTACAAAATTAAATTGGTCAGGCGCGGCACAGCCGCGCGACCAATTTAATTTTGTAAATACGTACTAATAAATTTTAACCAGCTTAGTGTTTTAAATTATTTTTGTACACTCTCTACATGTCTCCGCCCTCTTTCGTCATGCGATATTGATCGACAGCCCGAAACACCAAAATCATGCCTGTCATCCATGTACCGTCGATATCGGCGACGTCTGATCTTTTACCGCCTTATGCTAATTAGAATCTCTCTTCGCTGGCACACAGAAACAGAACTTTGTCCATTGTCAATGATTATGTCTAATGTTTATTGTTATGATGTTTATAAGGACATTGAGACTCGCATTCATGATGAAGGATTATGTTTAATGTTTTCAGTTAAAACGTTCAGATTAAAAACACAGACACTTGGGTGTGAAGCTCAAAACGCATTTAAAATCCAAATAAAAGGTATATTTGTCAATCCTACAATCAATTTGTCAATCATATATATCATTAAAACTTCATATAAGCTGTTTTGAAAAAAAATCATATTTCAACGTCTATAATATTATAGAATAAAAAATTGGGATTAAAAAAATGTTCATCATCAATTACTTATATTTTTTGTTTCTGGAGAGAAAAGGTGAGTTTATAAATGTTTGTTTTCACGGCTACTGTCTCTTTAATCCTAAGTATTTTTATTAGGACCGGGAACGAATAAGGAATTTGATGTTCGAATATTCGTTTTCCATGTTCGAATATATTCGAATATTCGTTTTTACAAAATTTGTCCGATATTTCTCTTTTACTTAGTATCCGAAATTGATTAGGTCGAATACTATACTACCTTAATATGCTGAAATAATCGCCGATTAAGAAGACCTTTATTATTATGTTAAAGTTTTTTGTTTTATTGATTGTAAATCGATATATTTGTTTATATTCTTACTTTTGAAATAAATTCATAATTTGATGGTCAGTTTATCCGGCTGCTGATCATTTGTCTTATTAACGGGAGGTAACTCACATGACTCGACTGACCGTGAATCATCGCTCTTACGAACAACCTGAATATTTGTTTATGTTCCCCTCCTTTTGCAGTATTTCAGCTTTTATCATTTGTTCCTGGGTCACACCAGTACTTGATTACAGTAATCATTAACGTGCATTGTTGCACTAAACTATCTTTTCCGGACAGTAATAATCCTTTAGACTTATCAATAGAACGTGAAAACTAATTCCAAACACGTGACGGCATTGCGATATATTGACTTTGATTTTTTCAACAGAGTGAGAAAGATACGTCCAAAATCATCCCTTAAAAAAATCTGAAAACAATGTTTGCAAAAAGTTATTGGTTCCGAGTAGAGCTTTAAATTTCCATTGGGTGAAAGAGTTAATTTTAGAGTGATGAATATCGATTGGTCGATTGTTCTAGAATGATTAACAGGATTGATACGTGCCGATTTATTCCTCTTCACAAAAATTAATACAATTATCGATTGATCGGAAAGATTAAAGCACAGAAAACAATAAGTAAGATAATTAAAGTCGGAAATATTACATTATAAACTGTTAGACAGGTAAATTACAAACTGTGAAACGGGTACCCTTTCGATCAACTATACCCCAAACTTTTCACAGTTAATTGGCGATAATCGTTGACACGCGTTATACAAACATATGAACACCTGGTCAAGTGAAGGTCAAGGGTTTAATTTACGATCTTTGACATTTAAAAGTAAAAAAAAAAATGAAAAAAAATCAAAACCTTTCCTTTTATCGAATATTCGTATTCGTTTTTCAACGTTCGAATATTCGGTCGTGTTTCGAATATTCGAATATTCGATTATAATTCCCGGCCCTAATTTTTATGAAAAAAATATCCTTGTTGGTTTCAACACGATATTATTAAACGAGCGTCTAAACTAACAGCTGTTCTCTTGTGTATCGCATGAATGTAAACAAAAAACCAATATCACTGTAGCTCCGTCTCCAAGGCACACATGCGGAATAACGTCGGTAAATCATTTCAGTCGATTTACCTGGTTAGTAGCACTGGTTGTTTAAAACTGATTTACTAAAATAAATTCTTTCAAAATTTGAAAAATGCTGCCATCTCATTGGACAAAAAATAATTTCAAACACTAAATGAGGTTAACATTTGTCCTAAGTTACATGAATATCTTTCAAGTGGCTCAAGAGATATAGAGTGGATATCAAGCTGCTAATAAGACTGTGGACAGACAGACAGACAGACAGACAGACAGACCGACAGACATAATATAATACAAATTCTTGCACATCACAAGTCATAGTTTTTCACCAATAAAGTGACTAATTTGTTTGCTACGAGGCATTACTGGTGGTTAAGTAACATGTTTTATAGCTAAGTGCTAACAAACATGTTTGTTGCTAGGAAATATTGCTAGCTTCAAAATTTGTTTGAAAGGCAAGCTTGGTTACTTAGGGACAAGCCTTCGACATCATCAGACGCTTGAATTTTTCTGCAGGGTGTGCAAAAAAAACAATAACACCCGGAGGGTTTTTGAAAAAAAATATGTTACCCTCTGAGCTGATGCAAAATGTAACATTAGTTTTAAAAGCCCAATCGCCTATGGGAATTTAGTATTCGCAGTTTACGTGAGGTATAATAAAATCAAGTAGGACATGCTTGTCTCATTCAGGAATATCACTAAAGACTTACCTTTTTCTTTGCTGTAGATGATATTTTTGAGCAAGAGATCATTATGGCAGAACACAACAGGTGAATTGAGTGACTCTAGATGTTCTTTTAGAGCATCCAGTTCTTTGCGTAGATCATCTTTGGACTTTATCTTGGCTAGGAACCTAAAACGAAAATATGGAATTTGATTGAGGTTATTACTGTTCAGTTACAAATGAGGTTTCTAGCTATGGAAAAGAGTTCTTCCTTTGTTTCATTTATATTAAAATTGTAAATCTAACTTTTTAAAATATTTTCTCTATAAAGCAATAAAAATGAATGGAATCAACTTTTGCCAACACATTCAATGCAGTGTATAGAAGGTAAGAGTTTTAAATAAGTTTTCAGTTTGGCATGACTTTATGTTTAGGGAAGGTGGGGATGTAAACCATGTCTTAAATTTATGACCAGCTCAGATAATGGGGAAAAGAATAGGGTAGCCACTAGAGTAACATTCATTAGTGCATCCATACAGATTGCAAAAGGCAACAATGCATACACAGGACTCTCTGACCTACATGTATTTAAATACACTCGGACCCCGTTACTACGCGCCCCGTTACAACGCTAACCTCAGTATAACGCTCAAGGGTCATGGCTCCCAAAAAAAAAAATAAAAAAAAAAAAAAAAAAACAACAACCTATTTTTCACCGACCATAATTATTTTACATGCATATCTTACATGCTGTATCCATAACAAGGCTTGTTTAATGTGTCAGCGAAGTACAATTAACTACGTAATTAGGACGCTCTAGGGCGGGAAAAGTGTGAAAAGCATGCAAAGTCTGGCGTTAATCCGCTTCTTTGTTCGTTGCGATCGATGATCAGTCAGGTGTCAAACTGTTATGAAAACCTCAAATTCGAAGCTCTGACGCGCAAACATCGATGAACTGAGTAACAAACACAAGCCGAAAATATGTTTAAAAACCTTGCGTTTTCTATCGAGCGGCACTAAGTTCGTTGTATCTCATTAAAATATTACAGGACTGCAAAGAACTTCAAAGCGCGGCACCGTATCTTAAGTGCTGTATCCATAACAACGCTTGTTTAATGTGTCAGCGAAGTACAATTAACTACGTAATTAGGACGCTCTAGGGCGGAAATAGTGTGAAAAGCATGCAAAGTCTGGCGTTAATCCGCTTCTTTGTTCGTTGTGATAGATGATCAGTCAGGTTTCAAACTGTTATGAAAACCTCAAATCCGAAGCTCTGACGCGCAAACATCGATGAACTGAGTAACAAACACAAGCCGAAAATCTGTTTTCTATCGAACGGTACAAAGTTCGTTGTATCTCACGAAGATATTACAATAATACAATACAATACAAAGTTTATTGGCACAAACATTTTACAATGTCCATCGCCATTTACTTTGATGGCGGTTTGAAATTAACAATTTTATGAGAAAAGTATGATACAAGGTGACATATGTTAAAGGCATGTCCATTTGGATATATGAAATTTTTTAGGATAAATTTGATAAAATGCAAATTAGAACATATACTGACATTAAACATTCCTAATAATTAGAACATATACTGACATTAAACATTCCTAATAATTAGAACATATACTGACATTAAACATTCCTAATAATTAGAACATATACTGACATTAAACATTCCTAATAATTAGAACATATACTGACATTAAACATTCCTAATAATTAGAACATATACTGACAATAGAACATATACTGATAATTAGAACATATACTGACAATAGAACATATACTGACATTAGAACATATACTGACATTAGAACATATACTGACATTAGAACATATACTGACATTAGAACATATACTAACATTAGAACATATAATGACATTAGAACATATACTGACATTAGAACATATACTGACATTAGAACATTCCTAATAATTATTCATTATATCATCGTACATTCGAACAAAAACTAGTTAACACAACACTGCACGAATATAACTAATACATCACAATATTTGTATGAAATACTACTAATTTATTGTTTTAATTTAAGCTGTTTTATGTAGGCTTGCTCAGTGGCTATTATATACCGAATGATAAGCCCATATAGATGATATATTTATATATTATTTGTAACCAATGGCTTTATACTTAATGTTATAAACTAAGTTACAATGAACGCAACCCTTACGAAAAATATGCTATTGTTATAATAGCATACTTTAGAGGAATGCGGAACGACGTTAGAGAAAAGTACAGGTTGCTCTTAACGAAACGAAATAAAGAGCACCTGCACTATTACATTATTTAATATATATTCAGTGCAGTGTGTATTATTCTAATTACAACTATATATATTAAATATAAGACATGCATAAAATGTACTTTTTATGACAAACCTTTGCAAATATACAGGAAGTTGGTTCTATAAATAGACATAACTTTTACAATCACAATTCAATACCATGTACAAAATCTCATGTATACTTAACCTCTTAATGAAAATGCTTGGTGTACAAATTTAGCTAATTTATTAATAATAATACTTTGTGTACTGTTTAGCAAGGTTTTGAACTTGTTCAAATTAGGCCAATGACAATAATATTTAGGTAAAAGTGTGTTTCTAAGATTTCTGTAAAATGGGCAAACTAAAAGAAAGTGGTATTCATTTTCAATGACATTCATATTACATTTTTTGCAAATTCTAAGGTTTCTCTCAATATGTCTGTGTCTGCCTTCTTCTATAAGTAAATTATGAGCGGAACACCTAAATCTTGACAAACTAATTCTATGATTACTATTTGTAACACATGACAAATATTTTTCAACTTGGAAATCTGTTTTGAATATAACATATGTTTCTAGCTTAGATAAATTTCTCAGGTCTGAAAACCATTGTTGTAAGTATTGATCATATATACACCTTATTACATTTTCTATTTGTTCATTAGTTACTGACATATTATTCCATAGATATGAGTTTCCAGTATCATCCAACAATTTCTTGACATTATTAGACCATGTGCATGTATAATTACCATTGTTATCTCGCATATTATATAATTTATACATAATAGAGTCTGGAGTTTTTATGATTTTAAACCAATAACGTAGAATTCTAACCTTACGTATAATAATCAGAGGGACTCGACCAAATTCACCATATATTGTAGCATTTGTTGTTTGTTGCCTTACTTGTAGAGCTTGTTTCAAAAATTTCATATGTACTCGTTCAATATCAGGAGCTTTATGGAATCCCCATACTTCACAGCCATAATTTACAATGGGAGAAATCATGGAATCAAACAACTTAATTTTTTCTGGAACAGCAAAAGATACAGTATCAAATAATGAAACGAGAGAAAATAAGGCTTTTGTGGCCTGTTGCGACAACGATTTCTGAGCTTGCAAATAACAACCGTTAGAAGATAAGGTAACTCCAAGATATGTAAACTTTGTAACAATCTTTAGCTTATTATTAGCATAAAATAATTCGATGTTTTCTGGTCTATTCCCTTTTTTGAAAACCATAACAACAGTTTTATCTCTGTTTACACTTATTCCCCATTTATTACAATATATATGTAAGTTATTTAGGAGTTGCTGAAGGCCTTCTTTTGAATATGACATTAAAACAGTGTCGTCAGCAAACAGTAATAAAAATATCTTAAGTTCATTAACACAAAAGCTGTCTATATAATTGTCATTTATACATTGTTGCATATCATTTATGAAGAATAAAAATAGCAAGGGAGATAATGGTTCACCTTGCTTAACTCCCTTGGTGCTTTCAAAATAATCACTATATTCACAATTAACACGTACACAACATTTTACCTGTTCATACATTTTTTGTAACATATTAACTATTTTTGAGGAAGCTCCGCATTGTAGTAATTTAAACCATATACCATTTCTGTAAACAATATCGAAAGCTTTTCGAAAATCTACGAAAGCACAGTAAAGTTTTTTCTTTTCATAAGAGATAACTCTTTCAATTATAGATGTTAAAACGAAAATACAGTCAACTGTGCTTCTGTTTTTACGAAAACCAAACTGGAAATCCGATAATAAGTTGTGAGACTCAGCCCATATTCGAAGGCGTGTATTTAATATAGTAGAAAATATTTTGGAAAAAATACTGGTTAAAGAAATACCTCTATAATTATTCACATCGTTTTGGTTACCTTTCTTTGGAACTGGAACAATTACACCTTTTGTCCAGCTTTCTGGGTAGATACAACTAACAAACATATGATTAAAAAGTTTACATAGCAAAGGTGCAAGTAAAGTTTTGCATTCGATAAACATTTCAGGAATTAAGCAGTCAATACCTCCACTTTTTCCTCGTTTTAACTCAGAAATAGCCTTAATGACTTCATCTATGGTAAACAAACTATCAAGTTGTTCCACATTAACAACATCATCATTACCTAGTAAATCATTTTCAATATTTTCATTGGAAAAATGAGTTTCATCCGAGAAAACATGTTTAAAATGATTAAAAAAATCTTCTGTAGTTAATGTACGATTAGGTGCCTTTTTATGCTTTAATTTACGTAATTCTTTCCAAAACTGTTGCGGTTGGGACGATGCTAAATTGTGAAAATTATTTCTTTGATTGGCCTTATAACACGCACGAGCTTTGCGTTTCACTAACCGATAGACACGTCTCTTATTTAACAATAGACTCCTATTTTGATGAGATTTATTTTTCCTATAAATGGACTTGGCAGAACGAAATTCACGTCTAGCCGCTAAACATTCATGCGTAAACCATGGGCTTTTGATTTTTCTATCTTTTCTATAGCTTGACACATTTACTGTCCTCCCAAAAATAGCATAGGCCTTATTATGTAAAATATTAGCTAACTGGTCTACACCAGTATCAACATCAATATTCGACAATACAATATTATCAATTATATTTTCTAAATTAAAAAACTCTAAGTCAATCATGGTTCTATATTCATTATTTCGTTCGTCATTCCAAAATAATTTATCAGTAAATTTATCATCTATCTGCGGCTCAGGTGCCTGTTTGCAAACACGTATATCGACTTGAATAGGCACGTGATTCGAACATGTATATAGATCATGTACAACAAAATCCGTTATATATTGAAAAAAATCATGAGGCATAAGAACATAATCAATTAAACTGTTACCATTTGAGGACATAAAAGTGAAGCTACCAACACCGGCGTCATCACCTATTCGCCCATTAACAATTTTCAAATCAGTGCATAAGCATATATCAAGTAGTTTATTACCGGAGGGATTGACAGTTTTATCCATACTAAATCGTTTTGGCAAATCATAATATAAAGAAGCATCGTCATCCTGCTCTAATGACATAATATACTTATTGTAATCATGAGGGTTTTGTAGTATATCAGACCTTTGGCCACACCTGGCGTTTGTATCTCCAATTACTGAAACTTTACCATATTTTTGATATTTTCTAATCTTACTTTCCAGTACTTCATAATAACCGATTTCATGTGTTAAGTAATAAACTGAATTGCTCGGTGGTATATATACAAAACAAACATATAGATCTTCTTCAAATCCGAAATATGTTTTACAAAATTTTACCCAAAGGAATCCCGCATTATCAGTCTCCTGTACTATAATACCATATTTAAGACTATTTTTATAAAAAAGACAAATTCCACCATGACCTCTTTTAGATTTTAAACTTTCAGGCCTAGGTAAAGAAATAGATTCATACCCATTTAAACAAAAATCATTTTCATTTTTTTGCCACGTTTCACTTAAAAATATTATATCAAAATTTAAAGCGAAGTTCAGAAAATCTTCATCATGGATACTACTATTCAATCCTTCAATATTCCATGAAATTATTCGTAAGCTGTCACACTTTTCTCCACTCTCCTATTTTGTGTTTTCACCGTTATATTGGATATTGTTGATGAACAGTTTATCTCGTACTAATACTGCTCGTTTGCCCGCTTTTCTTGCCTGTAACATGACAGGAATAAGTTCTTTCCGCCGGTCTTTAACTTCCTGGGGATATTGTTCAGACACATTATATTCCGTAAACTGAAAACTCACGTGTTTAAGTGAACTTTTAATTAACATTTTGGAGTCGGTGTCAAATTTTGCTACAATGGGTCTAATTCTTCCAGGTGTCGGTTTGCCAATTCTATGTGCACGTATTATTTTGATTTTAGATTTTGGGTCACTAATGTTTAATAACTTTTCGCAAAATGTGAATACTTTTTCCGCACAATTTTCAAGCGGTGCACTGGCGCTTACACTTGCGAATGTGACGGGGTCAGAAAGCGGAACACTAGGGTCGGTGTCGGGCCTAGAGGTACTAGCATCTTTTGGCATGTCCGTCAGTTCCACGGAAACCGCACCGGGATCAGTTGGGTTGTTTTTTGGATGAGGTACTGGGTCGAACCTGCGACCTTCGGTTACTCCAAAGAATAACAAGTTGTCCCTCATCGAACGGCATTTTAAGTCAATGATACTTTCAGAAAATGACTCATTGTCTGACTTCAAACTAGCATTGGCCTCCGTTAGAGATTTAACTTCGTCCTGTAGCTTAGAAATACTATGTTTATTGGCCTCTGTACAAGCGCTAATAGTGTCATATTGGTCGCCCATGAAAGATTGGCTATGCTCTATAGCATTGATCTTCTGCTCCATATTATTCAACCGTTCCGTTATTTTGTTGACACTAACCTGAATTGCACTCAACTGACCTAGTTTGCTGTCCATACTGTCCAACCTTTGTATTATACCTTGTAACATTTCAGAATTTATCGATGACTGTGACGGCATAGGCAATACTGGAGAGGTTTGTTGGTTCAAATAATAATTCGGCGTAGAATACAAGGAAGGCATCGGCGGTAAAGGTGGCATTATAAATGACTGTCCCGTTTGGCCACTATTGGTCACTTGAGAAGTATTATTGGTGCTGCTCGCCATTTTCTTCTTGGGTTCTTTGTTCCCGCTTGACGGAGTTATATTGTCTTTTTTACGCTTATTTGTCATCAGTGTATATTAAAAGCTATCATATTTAAACAAGAATGTTTCTTACACTTTGTCCTTCAAATTTATCCATCTCACACACGTCAAAAAGACACTAAATTATCCATTTTTACTTTACTTTTTTAGCTTTTCAAATTTACGACCGCCATTTCCGAGCATGCGCACATCACATATATATATTACAGGACTGCAAAGAACTTCAAAGCGCGGCACCGTATCTAAAGTTCAGTCAGTATGAAATCTATACATGATGCCAGGATGGACGCGAGACACAAGTCAGTGCAGCGAAAGATGACTGAATTCTTCAGCAGAGAAAACAGGAACGACGGGTAGATAAATCAAAATAGGTACAATGAGATACGTGCAGCGTTACACATAACTTACCGATTTTCACGGTTTTACTTTCGTAACGCTTACACCGCGGTTTTCCCGGGAATCGCGTATGTTTACGTTTTTCTTATGCGATTTTATCTGTTTTTTTTTTTTAAACAAAGGTAATATTTTACCAAATAATAATTTTCTCTATACAAAATGAATCTTGAGTGGTAAACAAACAAATTTGGTTATGTTTGAACTTTAACATAATGATACAGTTACACGTTGGTGGGTGGGGTAATACTAGCAAATTCAACAGGTCAATTATACGATCTCGGTAGGCGCGTTATATATCGGAACCCCGTTTATATCGCGGTCTGAATCCTTGGACCCCAACTAGAGCGCTATAACGGGGCCCCAGTGTAGTTATACATGTTTAAAAGTAAACTGTCTTATCTCTCAAAATTTTGGAAATTTACATGAGAAGAAACAGTTTTATCATGACTTCAAACAATATTTTATGTTAGACAGCAATGACGAAACTCATTTATGAAGGTTTTAATTTGAATTTAACTAAGTCTCCCATTCATGTGAATGGAAGTGTCGACAAGATTCTTTAAGATGCACACCCTAAGAAAAGTCTCATTTACGAGCTGTTCATGCACTCATTTTCATTTGGACATAAAATTTTGTAATGTGCCCTAGGATATTGACTTTCAGAAGTATATATCAATATCCTGAAGCAGACAGAACATCTGGACTTTCCCTAAAAATTAGTGCATCCGACTTTCTTAAAAAGCATATAAATGTGAACAATACATAAATGCATTCTTGTTCTGCACAGACAAAAAATTTGTTTTCACCATGAAAAAATAAAAAGTAAATGCAAACAAAATACAGATGAAACAGAAGCAAAGCACCACAACAGAAATATGTCTTATTTAATAAAGACAGTCTTCATCAAAACTAGCTTGGTCTTAATCAACAACACCTGAACTGTCTATGAAATGAGCTCCTGTCTTGTTATACTAGACAAATAATTATTGTACAGGACAAGGTATTCCTTCCTGTTTATGTCAAGCAAAAGGAAACAAGAGGGCCATGATGGCCCTAAACTGCTCACCTGAGTCTCATTGCTCATGTTACAAATATCATTATTGGTTTTTATGGGTGCAAGTTTTAATAAGTTTGCAATAAGATTGAAGACTCTGGGTGTAAGGGTACTCAAATTTTTGAGCAGAAAAGTTTTATTCTACAGGTCCCAGTGACTTTGACCTATGACATACAGACCCCAAAACCAATAGGGTTCTTCTAATATAATTACCCTGTTAAGTTTGAAGGTTCTGGGTGTAATGATACTCCAATTACTGAGAAGAATTAGTTTTCACTCTACAGGTCCCTGTGACCTTGACTTTTGACCTACTGACCCCAAAAATGATTGGGTTCTTTTACTGAGTAAAGAAAATTATCCTATGAAGTTTGAAGGCTCTGGGTAAAATGGTACTCCAGTTACTGAGTAGAAACAGTTTTCACTCTACAGGTCCTTGTGAACTTAAACTTTGACCTATGGACCCTAAAAAAAATAAGGTTCTTCTAATACAATTATCCTATAAAGTTTGAAGGCTCTGGGTGTAATGGTACTACAGTTACTCTGCAGAAATAGTTTTCACTCTATAGGTCCCTGTGACCCTGACCTTTGACATACTAGCCCCCAAAACAATATGGTTCTTCTATTTAGTAAAAGCATTCATCCTATGAAGTTTGGAGGCTCTGGGTAAAATGGTATTCCTGTTATTGAGTGGAAACGGTTTTCACTCTAGAGGTCCCTCTGACCTTGACCTTTGACCTACTGACCCAAAACACAAAAGGAATTTTTTGTACTCAATAAGGCAATAACCCTGTGAAGTTTGAAGGCTTTGGATCAACTGGTACTCAAGTTATTAAGAGGAAACAAAGTGTGAAAGACAGACAGACAGACACCCATGGACAAGGCAAAAACAATATGTCTCCATCAGATGGGTGGGGTTAGGGGGAGACATAACAACGAACAATTGAATGTATAGCCATTGGTGTTTCAGAGCAGCAGATTTTTAAAGTTTTCCCTATATAAATCCTTGTGTAAAATCAAATGACCCCCCCCCCCAGTATTGACCCAGGGGCTATGATTTGAACAAACTTGGTAGAGGTCTAGTAGACAATGCTGTACACCAAATATCTTAACTCTAGGCCTTCTGCTATCTGAAAAGAAGATTTTTAAAGTTTTTCCTATATAACTCTATGTAAAACATGTGACCACTCGGGCGGAGCCATTTTTGACCCATGGGCTATAATTTGAACAAACTTGGTAGAGGTCCTCTTGACAATGCTACATACAAAATATCAAAGCTCTATGCCTTTTGGTTTCTGATGTGAAGACTTATTAAACTTTTTCCTATATAACTCTATGTAAACAAGTGATCCCCGGAGCAGGGCCTATTTTGACCCAGTGGCTATGATTTGAACAAACTTAGTGAGGTCCACTGGACAATGCTACACACCAAATATCTAAACTCTAGGCCTTGTGGTTTCTGACAAGAAGATTTTTAAGTTTTCCCTATATAAATCTATGTAAAATCAACTGACCCCTGGGGTGGGGCCATTTTTGACCCAGGAGCCATGATTTGAACAAACTTGGTAAAAATCCACTGGTCAATGCTGCACACCAAATATCTGAACTCTAGGCCTTGTGGTTTCTGACAACAAGATTTTTAAGTTTTCCCTATATAAATCTATGTAAAATCAACTGACCCCTGGGGTGGGGTCAGTTTTGACCCCAGGGTCGTAATTTGAACAAACTTGGTAGAGGTCCACTAGATGATGCTTCATACCAAATATCTAAGCTCCAGGCCTTGTGGTTTCTGACAAGAAGATTTTTAAAGTTTTTCCTATATATCTCTATGTAAGGGCCATTTTTTACCCAGGAGCCATGATTTGAACAAACTTTGTAAAGGTCCACTGGACAATGCTGCATACCAAATATCTGAACTCTAGGCCTTGGGGTTTCTGACAAGAAGATTTTTTAAAGTTTTTCCTATATAACTCTATGTAAATCATGTGACCCCATTGAGCGGGGCCATTTTTGACCCAGGAGCCATGATTTGAACAAACTTAGTAAAGGTCCACTGGACAATGCTTTGCCTTGTGGTTTCTGACAACAAGATTTTTAAGTTTTTCCTATATAAATCTATGTAAAATCAACTGAGCCCTGGGGTTGGGTCAGTTTTGACCCAAGGGTCATAACTTGAACAAACTTGGTAGAGGTCCACTAGATGATGCTTCATACCAAATATCTAAGCTCCAGGTCTTGGGGTTTCGGAGAAGAAGATTTTTAAAGATCCAACTTTTAAAATCTAATTTTAGCTCCAGTGAACCCTAAATACAATGGACCAGAACCATTTGAACAATCTTGGCAGAGCTTCATGCAAGGAACATCCCAGGCAAGTTTCCTTTTAATTTGGCCCTTTGGTTTCAGAGGAGATGTCATTTGAATGAAAAGTTGATGACGGACGGACAAACAACGGACAAAGACTGATCAGAAAAGCTCACCCTGAGCACTTTGTGCTCAGGTGAGCTACGAATGTTGCTTCTGGTCATTCAGACATACTGAATGAGACTTTTAAAGCACTGTAATGTTTCATAGATTCGTTAAAACTCTGTGTTCCTCTGTATCAAAGCCAAACAATACAGAGCAAGTTAACAAAACTAACAGTAAGAAATAGCATTATAAAACCCTATCCTTATTCAGGAAAGATAACTCTATCTCACACTTAATCATTGGAAATTTACAACAGTCTACAAGGTTAAAAACCCACTAGTTCAAAGCAGGGGACATTATCCTATTTTACACCAGTTAGATTTATCTTTCATATACAGCTCCAAATATCGATGTAACAGTTTCAACAGGTGGCACCTTGACCTTTCTTTAGATCTAGCCCTTTAAAAATAATATCAACTTACTGCTCCTGCCTTTTTGGATCATCAAACCCCTCCGGGTACAGTTCTAAAAATTTGTACATTTTATCCCACATCCCTGATTTCACTTCACAGCCTTCTGGTCTAACTGCATGTACTTCTATCATCTCCTTGGCAATAAGCCTAAATAACAAACAAGAGACTTGTGTATTATATGACAGTGTTATTCAAGGCGCATGCTTATTCTGTATAAATACCTAATATTCTAATATTATTACCTAATATTATTTCAGAGTTTTCCACCAGACAGAACCAGATGAAGCAATGCCCAATCAACCCCTCCTCTTATGCCGCAGTATGCTCTCTGACATTTCAATGCCACACAAACTAAGTATAAACTGAAGAGTTAAACTCTTTTTAAATAATTAAACAATTTAGTACAACAATTTCTCGGATATCATCTTGGTTTGAAAGAAGTGCATGTTGAAGTTATAAAGAACCTACTTCCCAATTGTTTTATCACGAACTGTTGTTTCATCCAGTGTGACACCATTGACAAAACCATATAAAATGCCGTTGTTAAATGTGGCATACAGGGGCGGACATCTTCCAGCTTCATTAAGAATCTATCGTACAAAGGAAGACCAATTTTAATGACTTGTATTTCAAATTCAGACTTATTTTAATATGATACACAGAAATTTTGATACAAAGCATTTTAAAGCCTCAACAGCTACAGCAGAGCTTTTTCTCATCATTTTGGAAAGGCATCGTTTGTACAGAAACTGAATCAAGAAATTCAAGGACTTTTTAAAGACTTTTGCGGCCAGTCTTATGTTTTTAGGGTTCATAGTGCTTACATATAATACTCACCTTAGCACATCATGTAGACTAATTAGAGGTTCCTATCTTCTTTATATCAAACTGTGTATACTTAGATTCAATAACATTTCAGAACACTGTTTTAAACTGCCAGGAATAAAAAAACTAACAAGATGGCCCTGTATTGCTCACCTGAGTATGACTGCTGTTAACAAAGTTGCTATGGACCTGGTTAATTGACCCCAGATGACCCATATTCAAATTTGACCTAGAAATTATCGAAACAATCTCTCTGACAAATTTCAAGGTTATTTATACTGAAAATGTTACCTCTAGAGTATTAACAAGGTTTTTCCATATTTGGGTTCTATGACCTCCTAGTTTTCAACCTAAATGTCCCATATTCGAACTAGAGCTAGAAATTATCGAAACAATCTCTCAGACAAATTTCCAGATATTTGGACTGAAAAAGTAGCCTCTAGAGTGTTAACAAGGTTTTTTGATATTTGGGGTCTGTGACCTAGTTTTTGACCTCAGATAACCCATATACAAACTTGAGCTACAAATCATCAAAAAAACCTTTCTGACGGATTTCCAGGACATTTGGACTGAAAATGTAGCCTCTAGAGTGTTTACAAAGTTTTTCAATATTTGGGCTCTGTGACCTAGTTTTTGACTCCAGATGACCCATATTCGAAATTTAGCTAGAAATCATAGAATTAAGCTTTCTGACAAATTTCCAGGTTATTTGGAATTAAAATGTTACCTCTAGAGTGTTAACAAGGTTTTTACATATTAGGGCTCTGTGACCAAGTTTTTGACCCAAGATGACCCATACTCCTACCTGAGCTAGAAATCATCAAAAAATAACTGTCTGACAAATTTCAGGATATTTGGACTGAAAATGTAACCTCTGGAGTGTTAAAAAGGTTTTTACATATTTGGGCCATGTGACCTAGTTTTTAAACCCAGATGACCCATATCCAAATTTGAGCTAGAAATCATTGAAGCAACCTTTCTGACAAATTTCAAGGACATTTGGACTGAAAATGTAGCCTCTAGAGCAATAACAAGGTTTTTCTACTTTCGACCTAGTTTTTGACCCCAGATTACCTATAATTCAAAACTGAGCTAGAAATCATAGAAGCAACCTTTCTGACAAATTTCCAGATTATTTAAGCTAAAAATGTTACCTCTAGAGAGTTAACAAGGATTTTCAATATTTGGGCTCTGTGACCTAGTTTTTTACCCCAGAGGACCCATATTGGAACTTGACCTAGAAATCGTCAAAGTAATCTTTCTGACAAATTTCCAGAATATTTTGACTGAAAAAGTAGCCTCTAGAGTGTTAACAAGATTTTTCTGTTTTTGGGCTCCGTGACCTAGTTTTTGAACCCAGATGACCCATATTCGAACTTGAGCTAGAAATCATTTATAGAACCTTTCTGACAAATTTCCAAGATATCTGGACTGAAAAGGTAGCCTCTAGAGTGTTAACAAGGTTTTTCTATATTTGGGCTCTGTGACCTAGTTTTCTAACCCTGATAACCCATGTTCGAACTCGTCCGAGATATTAATGAGACAAACATCCTGACCAAGTTTCATGACAATTGAGGCAAAAATGTGACCACTAGTGTGTTAACAATCTAATTGTGGATGGACAGACGGACGATGGACAAAAGGTGATCACAAAAGCTCACTCTGTCACTATGTGACAGGTGAGCTAAAAACTGAAACTACATGTACAGTCAACGGTTCTAAATAAAACTTTTTTTAGACAATTGTCCAGTGAAATGACTGCATTGAGTTTCCACTTTCTTCCATTTAAGGATCTACATGTATTCACCATATTTTTTCATTTTAAGCATCAGCTGCAAAACTGAATAATTTAAGGGCCCCTGATAGCTATCCATGCTATTTTCTTTTTTTTTTGGGGGGGGGGGGAGGGGGGCAGGTACGAAGTGTAGAAGGATATAAATTTTTTCCAAGATCTTTAAGGCAAGCTATTGGGAATTGGGAGATTTATCTTTCTGATTGGGAAAGAAACTGTTTGGCAGTAGGAATATGACCAAATATTGCCTCTAAACTGGCCCAGTAAAAGCCTTCGGCATTGGGCCTATTGTCTGGCAAAGTTTACAGACCCAACCAGAATTTTACAAGCCAAAGCAGACTTTGCATAAGGCCAAAAAATCTGTCAGACTGAGAAAAAAATAAAAAAATGGAAATATACCAAAGTTGCCTTTTTATATATATTTCAGGTGCATATGTTACTTAATTTTCATTTTCGCCAATAAAAGATAGAAATTTCATGTGCTTTTTATATTTACACACCATTAATTAGATATACAATGTAGGTGGTTGTACCTATGAATAAAATGTGAATGATTCACTCATTACATAAACATTTCTATGGGGAAGTGGTGGTTACACTTTAAAGATTTAATGGTTAAAACTGTTTTATTTACTTAGATTTAAACATTTACAGTAACATGTTGTATACTTAAAGCACTAAGTACAAAAACATGCACTTTCAACTCAATACATTCTCAAAATGTCATGTAAATTGATAAAAGGAAGCAAATTGCAATATTCAGTAACCAATCACGCTTACCTTTCACCCAATTTGAAAACTTCCAGTTACTTACATCAATTATGAACCGCTTAAGTTTCTGTTTTATCCTAGCTTATGTGATTTCAGAGATTTTTCTATCAAATTTATTGCCAGCAACATTTGACAATCAAAGAATTTATGATCAGTTTTTTGGTCCAACTGCCAAGCGACAGCAGGAACCCTGAATACCTTGAAATAAGAAAACATAAGTGACCTCCCTTGGATTTAAAATTCGTCGGACAGCTGGACCGAAAAGATACGATTTTATACCGGACCAAGATGAATTTTATCGGTTATTGTCTAACGGTCCGACACCTGTTGCAAATAGTCTGCACAGGCCTCATAACCTTGCCTTAATTCGGAGACTGTTTGTTTAAGACAAACTCAAATAGAAATGATTCCATAGGGCAAAGTTACTTGTATATTTGTCTGTTCAAGATCCCTGTCAATCATCAGTTCTGTTCCAATGCCATAAATCCTGAGTAAAACCACATCTTCATTGAATTTCCCTTCCTGGTAATACCCATACAACTGATTTGAAATGCCTCCTGTGAAAACCTGTGAAACAAGTGATGAAAATTGTTAATTCCAGCCCACTTAAAACTTTTTTGCATAGTGTTTAACTTCAATGAAATGTGAGGCTGCCAATGGAATAAAAAAAGAATATAAATATCTGAAGTATTTGAATCCATTCTGAATTAAAAAGTATACATCAGTCTGTTGATATCTAACATCAATTTAGAGGCTTTGATTTCAGGATTTTCTTTCTGAAACAACTACTATAACAAATACATTCTTTTTGTCTAAACCATCTTACGGAATTTTGTCCATAACAGAAAAGGCAATGCTAAAAAGTATTGGTCTTCTGATGAATTGTACTCAAGCCTGCTTAGACAAACTGGTATGAATCACCAATGCTCTTGCTTTGTATTGAAAGCAAAGAATCAATTCCCTGCTGCAGCCATCATAGGGAATGAAGCGAGTGTGCACTCATCCGTTACAATAAATGAATCAATTATTTCTCTATATGTCTCCAAAGAAAACAGTGAATAGCATTTGGTCTGTACCAAAATACATCATTAGGAAAATCTTCATGCTTACTGTGGAATCATTTTTGTTCGCATAGGACGAATTTCCGCGTATTTCGCACTAGGAACAATGCGCAAATTTAAGACCGCGCTTTTATTAAACTAATAAAACACTTACATTATCCGAATCTTGATCCTATCCGAAATACCTACATATATTTTTCCACTCACTTATGACCATTAGTTGTTGTTTTTAGCCAATATAACTTGAATAATCGGATGTTTTGGCATATTCTAAATATCTAGCAAAATTAAAATGAAACTTATTATGTTTTTTTTTAAGTATGTTTCATTTGTATTTCCTTAAATTGTTGAACACTTGTCTGAAGTGTTTACTAATAATTATGACATCGTTGTCTCCACTATTTCGATAATTCGTTAAATTCTTTAACTTTTCAATGAGAAACCAACTTTTTTTTGCTATTGCAACTTATTTTATTCTTTGAGAATGTAAGAATGAAAGCGAATAGAAGTAACAATACATAAATAGGACATGAACGAGTAAAGGTAATTTTCGCAAGCGGCAATGTTTTTTTTAGTGTAACTGATTAGACAAAAGACCTGTCGGTATCGATCTTTTAATCTGTGCACACTTAATCTGTGTCAATTAACGTCAATTAACAGTTGGACCTGTCAGTTTGTATATTCGAAAGCGGACCGCGGTAATTGACACGTATACACGCGTGCGTCGGTGGTGATCCAGCGTCATGCAGCTGTCGTCTGCTTTTTATGCTGATAAAAAAAAAAATGAATCTGAAATTGAAAATGCGCGAATTTAGGACCGCGCGAACATACTTTTTGGCCGTTTGCGCGAAATTTCATCCCAGCGAATTTAAATGATTTCACAGTATGCCAGTGTGCTGGATATACAGGGTAATATCCCTGTAACCCTAAGGCATACAAACTGACCCAGGAGTTAGACAAAAACAATTGAAATGCCTATAAAGCCAAAACCATGATAGATGTAACAAGTGAATGGCTATAGACTTAAGGGTAAAACAATTCATGATAAGAATGAATTTGACCGAATACCGTATGAATTATAACTAGAAAAAAGAAACAGATTTCTTGATTAAGACATGCTCTCTACAAGAAACAATTTGCTTTATTTCAGTTATCCTTCTGTAAACAAAAGTCTGCGATGGGAAGATGGCACCCCTACTCGATTTGGTTTTAGTTTAGTTTTTTTGGGGTTTAACGCCAAGGTCAGCTAAGGTCATATCCCAGGGATCAGTCCACCTAACCAGTGTTCCTGGGTATCCAACCAGTTTACTAAGGGACAAATGACCTATAGATCATTTATCACAAAGAAATTTGCCGGCCCTGAAGGGGACTGAACCTGGATCGTCAAGATTGACCATCTGATGATCTACAAATTGAGCTAGCCGGACAGGTCCCCTACTCGAACATGCCTTAACACTAATATGGTAGAAAATATACTGTGCATGCTCCTAGCATAAGTTTAAAATAATTCTAGAATATGAAAGGTCATCAAAAGGAAAACAATATGATGTATGATCAATGCAGGCATTAATAGCTGCACTAAACAGGGCATAGACTGCTCCAATGATAGATTGTAATAATCAGTGACTGCTGCATTTAACCAGTAGCAAAATGGATGGCTATATCTAGACTGGCATGAGGGCGGGGTTAAATAACCTTCTTTGATCATTTATTATCTTTTATATGAGGGAAAGCCTGCTGTGAATAAGTCTGAGGTAAGTCTGCACAGGTTATGGGACTGTAACATGTATGTCACTCAAGCCATATGGTTGTAATCAGATTTGATCCAGTGGACTGCTCAATGCTGCACAGCTTCCACACTGTATGTAGTCATTCTGTTACTGTGTATAACTTGACCATACTTCCGATCCAAACTTGAGCTGGGAACATGCAAGAGTCTGGTAGGCTGCAGACTTGAGGAATCCAAATTTAACCTTTAGACTGCACTAGGGTCTTTCCTTTGTTGACCCAATTATATGGTCATACATATTTATAAGATAAGTCAGAAGATATATATATATATATATATATCCAGTTTATAGTAGTGTTTAAAACAGTGTCATTGGATAAGGACAACCCATGAATACAAAGGTGTCAAATTACTTTGAAATTTTTATCAGGAATAAAAGGTCAGAATAATGGTGCACTGTAGTCAAAATAATTGAGTGTAGATCATGTGAAAATGAAAGTATTTTTGATCAAGGTCAAATCCACACTATGTCTAAATGGGGCATTTTTTAGAACTGTAGCAAAACCATTAAAAAAAGGTCAGTAATTTCACAAATGATTTTAAAACTTAATAAGGAAGTATCTAAACACCGGAATCTTCTGAAAACTGAACGATTTTCTTGGTCTCAAAATTTCTTCTTCTGTTTTCTATGTAAGTCATACTTCTGAAATCCGGAACTTCCAAACTCTGAATTCCGGACGATTTCCTAGTAAAATTTAGTTTATATCAATGCAAATTTACTTCCAAATACCGTATAAAATATGTATTTTTTTTTAAAGTATGAAAAATAACAAAGGGCAATTACTCCTAAATTATGCAAAACAGAGTAACGGTTCTTGCACGCTGCACTTCTCCTCATACAGATCTACAGTATCTACCAATAAAGTTTCATGTTAATATCTCTTATACTTTGTGAGATATGCCCCAGACAAAAAATAAGTATGAGAAATTTCAAAAGGAATAACTCAAAAATTAATAAAGCAAGAGTTATGGTTCTTGTGCACTGCACTGCTCATCAATGAGATCTATCTACATATAAAGTTTCAAGTTGATAACTCTTATATTTTGTGAGATATGCCCAAGAAAAAATTAAGTAGGAGAAATTTCAAAGGGCAATAACTCAAAAATTAATACAGCAAGAGTTATGGTTTTTGTGCACTGCACTGCTCCTTAATGAGATCTAACTACGTATGAAGATTGGTCTTGATATCTCTCATAGTTTTTGTGTTATGCTCTTATATTTTGGCGGACAGACGGGACGGACAAAGCGGCAACTATATGCTCACCTTTTGGGGAGCATAACAAGTGCAAAAGACAGACCTAAGATCACAAACCCTATGTCAAAAATATCGCGTCTGTATCTATTGTTTACCAATTAGTGGTGATCATTTATTTTGGAACACGTAAGAATAACAAGTTGCCAATTTATGATTGAAATGCAGCCTAATATATCCATAATTAGAAAGTGGTAAATAATTAAAGCAATTATTTGAGGATTAAGGCCACAAGCAACTTTAAGGATTAAATTGTAATTGGGGTGTCTTAAAAAATGTAATTAATTAGCCAACATCACCCAATTTGTTGGTTATAATTGTAATTGGCGATTTTTTCAAACTTTTAAAATTTCAAAGGCGGTTGGTGAAAACAGCAAAACTGAGGAAATAAAAAGGTCTTTAAATTATGGCATTTTATGAAATTTTCAACATTTGCATAGTCAAAATGTCCGAAACACATAATATAGTATACATGTATATGTATTTGAAAACATCTGACACTTTTTTCTAACAAAATATACATGTGCAGAGTTTTCATTAATTTCAATTTTGCATTATGTTTCTCATGTTACAAACGCTGTTACGCTAAACAATATTGAATGCATTCACTATCATAAAGAACCACTGGTGTTTGGCACCTGTACTTGTCTAGATCATTCGGACTTCTAAATTCTGGAAACTTCCAAAATCCACACATTTTGGCCTGTCCCATGTGTGTTCGGTTATCGGAAGTTCCACTGTATAAAAAGTTAAACAATCTCTGCTCAATCATTTTTCACCCAAGAAATTGGTAATTCAATGCACAAAATTTGTCTATTACTTGCATGTTTACAAACTGTCAATTTATGATAATAAAAAATATTTGCAGATGAAATCAGTTTTGCACTGTTAGTGTGACTGGTATAAGTGCTTCACACAAAAGTCGTTTTTGAATTTATGACAATTTTAAAACTTATTAAAACTAAGTAGCTTTTAGGGTCTCATAACTTCTGAAAAAAGGCCACTGTAAAAAGCAAGTAATTATAATTGAATTTAATTAAAACCTTTCCAGTTTAACTGTAATTTATTAATTACTTTTCAAAATAATTGAACTGATACTGGCTGAAAAGATGTTCATTTTTTAAAGGAAATTTTTCTAATATTATCTTTTTTATGGTCGTATCAATATTAAAATATTACATTTATATTCTCAAAAACATGTTTGTATTTTTCCTTTAATGTATTCATTAATCTTTTTAGATTATTTTAAATAGTAAAATAGTTAAATATATCTAACCTTTGGACTTAATAAGTTGTGAAAATAAAGTTATTGGAAAAATATAATTATTTAAAAAATTGGTTATTTTTGCAAATATATTGTTTAAAAAATATTTAAGATTACATTTTGGTATCAATTGAAAAATAATAAAAATAATAAAAATGAACATTCAGCATCAGAAGCAAAATCAGAAATGAAGACCATCCTTGATCATATAGAAGGATATGGTAAATCTTGTGGAATGTGTATGACGCATTCTTTTGAATACCTTGTCAATTCCTTGTTTAAACAATTACAATGTTTTTCCATAATTCCATAATTGAAACTTTCCAGGAATTTCTGAGTGTCTCTTTGTTTGTGAAATTGTTTTTCAAACAATAAAACAAAGAGTTAATAAGAAACAGAAAATAGATACAGTATCACATTTATTTTATTCAGATTCATACTATATCTGTCAAAATCAAAATAACATTTTAAAAGGCACTTAATTTAGAATTATTTAATTTAGTTATCATTTTTTTTTATATTGTCATAACAACACTGGAATATAAAAATAAATAAAAACAGATAAATGTTTTGATGAAATACCTTCTTAAAAGCCAGAGAAATCCATTATATATACATTCATGGCAAAAGTCTTCATAAAAGTCATAAATGTAATAAAGTATACAAGTAAGAGTTGCATATAACATCTTTATATTTACAAAAAATGCCGAAAAAAACCAGGGTTTTGAGGCCAAAATGTCCAGGGCCGTAATGCCCTGTAAGCCTTTTAGTCTCAATGAGGTGACCATTCAAAAAATAGCACGATATTCAACTTTTAGTACAATTATTTGGAGTAGTAAGCCCTTTTTTCCCTTACATGGTGTTAGGTCTTTGGTTCTGCATAATAAATTAAAATCACATTGACATTTCCATTTAATTTCATAAATATAGTAGGATTTTAACTCTAAGCAACAATTTAGCATATTATTGATACGGCTTGGAAATGTGACCCGCACCTACCGGGTAAACCGCTACCAATCGGAAATTTAGTATTTTGTAACCTATACGTACCTTACACTTCAGAGTGGACAGCGGATTATCCTTGAAAAACCATTCCGCTCTGACAGCCTTCAAAACAGTTAAAACTTCACTGCAACAATTATTTTCCTGTATTTTATTCGGGTCTATGCTTAAATCTAACTTTACCGGCGGAATCATCTTCCAGCTACCAGTATGCTAGCAGTTGTTACGTTACGTGTTATTTACTACGACGCCGTTATCAAGGGCTTCACTTATTCTACGGATACGGTCCTATCTACGGCCCTTTACTGGGCGAGGTGAAAATCCTGGGATCCGGGACGATTAAACATACAGGAAACCAATAAACTGTTTTGGTTTTGTCGTAATCTGTGGCAATAAAAAGCTATATTAATTGATTATATCATATATATTGACCATTATGTTGATTTAAAATTAAGATTTAATTATCATTAGAGCTGTACCAGTTTGCATTTGAATTAACTAACTTGAAATGCAGAAATCACAATTAAGATTATTCAGAGTTAGACAATGATATTAAATGAGTATGCAAAATGTAATGTAGTTTGAAAACTCAACACCTTAATATAGTAGTATCTTAATTGTATTTACGTATAACTGTAAAAAATGTCGATAATCACAATTATTTTAATGTGTCATACGGCAAATTAATTTTTTGTGTGCCACTTGTGAAGGTGTCGATGTCGATACTATACATGCATATCTATAACAAAAGGCATGCGCTAATCGATAATTTATCGATGACACCTAGCTATGGCAGGTGGTATATTCCCGGTATTACTATATGTTTAATACGACCCCGGCTTTTCTAAAGGCGATCCCGGGATTTTCCCTTCGCCCCTTTAATTACTGCCTTAAGACACTTACATATAGTGTCAAAAGGCGTTGATGTGTTACATAAGTAAGGGCTAAAACTATGTGTTAAGGCCGATTTAAAATGACCGGAGATAATTAAACTAAGAAGAGTGCAGTTTGGACTCATCTTCTTGGTGTCGCCTTAATTTCTTTCAAACCCAAGCTTCACAGTCAGATGTAAACCTTTACCGACTACTGGACACAAAAGTGACCATGATATGGTTCTTCTAGATACATCTAGAATCAGTCAGAACAAGACTCCTCAAAGGAAAATTTACATCTGGAAGAAGGCAAATGCAGATGGCATCAAACATCATCTTTAAG
This sequence comes from Cyclina sinensis, assembly GCA_012932295.1. Classification (NCBI taxonomy): domain Eukaryota; kingdom Metazoa; phylum Mollusca; class Bivalvia; order Venerida; family Veneridae; genus Cyclina; species Cyclina sinensis. Next base: position 15,349,616 of record JAAONU010000003.1, on the reverse strand, counting down.
AATTTGCTGACCAGTTCTGTTCAACTCATTTCGGTCAATAGCGATACATCGCTAATGTTTTACTTGTTTCTGTTAACAACGACTTTAAATAAGATTTTTGTCTTTGTCTCCCACGCAATGTATTGAAGCAGGGTCTTTCAAATAGCAAATGCTATTTGAAAGACCCTGATTGAAGTCATGTGGACATCCGATGAATTTTAAATCAGCAATTTCATCAGCTGTAAATCGACATGTTCAACCAAAAATGTCTAGCATCAGACAGACACATTCTTGGGTAGACAAAAAACTGAGGCTGAGACCTACGCGCAGGAAAACTGCCCCCACTGGAAAGCTAAGAAGACGGCTAATGCTCGAGGCTGGAAATACAACATGTAGTAAATATATATACAGAACGAAGCTCAGTCATCACTAACATGCAGAGGAGAAAAACATTTCTTACAGGAGATAATATATGTTGCAATTTAAAATAAGTTACAACACGTTTTCTTATAACATGTAAAGAGCAGGAAGCAGGATGTTGATGTGTCTTCTTTGGTCAACAAAAATGGTTTTATCCCCACGGTGACACCGCAAAGAGAGCTGATATTCTAAATGAGCTATTTCCGTCTGCATATACAAAGGTAGATCTTAGCAACATGCCTAACAAGCGCCCCGTTCCACATCCTTCTATGCCTGACATCATATTTAGAACAAATGGCATAGCCAAATTACTTCAAAATCTGAACCATTGTACATAAAGCAGCAGGCCCAGATTCTATACCTATATACTTACCTCATAAGAATAGATTCGGTGCATATCTTGCTTCGGTTCTTGCAAATATATTCCAACATTCATATACGAAAGGACAGTACCTAATGACTGGAGAGAGACCAAAATAGTACCAATTTACACGAAAGGCCACAACCATCAAGTCTGTCTCCATCACCTCTAAGACTCGTTAGCTAATAAAACATATCGTCCACAGCAACATCATGAACCATTTCGAGAAGAACAGCATCCTCTGTGACGAACAACACGGAGACGTTCATGCGAGTCACAAACAAGTTATCACCAGCCAACTACGATTGGGAAACGACAAAGTAAATGCAATTCTACTTGACTTCTCTAAACTGTTTGTGAAAGTGTCCCATCAACGGCTTCCCTACTACGGAGTCAGAGGCGAGATCATGCAGTTTCAAATTTCCTCAGTTTAAGGAAACAAAGAGAAGAGTCCTACTAGATGGCAAAACATCATGCCAAGCTGGAACACTTTACTCCGTCGCTTTCATAAACGACTTATTGAACTAATGAGCTTGGCATTAACCAAGGTAATATCTTCCAGTCTGGTGGTTGGGGCTGTAAAGGGCCTTAGAATAGTGAAGCCCTTAGGCCAAGACGGCTCCAGATCAGGACCGTCCCACTAACATTTTTCGTAATCTATGCTTATTTATTATCGTAAAGCACTCTGAAGTATTTGAAGAATCCGGACTTTAGTTTTAAGTGTCTATGAATAATGTTCAAGAGTTTTTATGTCAGATTGATTTCGATTTTTCTTAGCAATGATCAGATTCATTCAAAGATATGATACGTATCTACAACGTAAAATTTCAATATTTTAATTCATGTAGGACGTATCAGTATTTTCAGAAATGGATACAAGACTGCAGAAATAAAGTTTATGTCTAAAACGGAAATGAGTACCTACTGCAGATCAAGAGTTTTAGTCTTGAATATAAGTGGATACCTGATGCAAAAATGGAGTTTTTGTCTGTAATGGACATGGATACCTGACTGCAGGAATGGAGTTTTAGTCTTTAATGGAAATTGATACTTGACTGCAGAGATGGATATTTAGTCTTAAATGGAAATGGATACCTGACCGCAGAGAGGGAGTTTTAGTCTTTATTGGACTTGGATACCTGACTGTATCCATGTTTGTTTGTTTTCGTAAGCAAATTTGGATTCCGGATTACTCGCATTATATCGTTGGAAACGAGAACTGTAAATCGAAGTCATTGCCACTCTTAGATAATTTTAGTCTGTTAAACACTAAAAACTGTCAAAACAACTATAACCGAGTTTCTTCTAATGTAAATTAATGCTTCATTATATATTAAAAAAAGGTCCGTACCCCTAGACATTCCTAGTAGTATTGTCTAGAGGTACGGATCCGTACCTCTAGACTGCCGGTCTAGGAGTACGGATCCGTACCTCTAGACACTGCCAAGCTTATTGCCTACCATGGTATTACGTCTTTGGTTCTGCATAATAAATTAAAATTAAATTGACGTATACATTTCTAAAATATGGAAGGATTTTAACTCTTAGCACCAATTTAGCATATTATTGATACGGCTTGGAAATGTGACTCGCTCCACCCGAGTGCACCGCTACCGAAGGGAAATTTAGTATTTTGTAACCTATACATACCTTACACTTTAGAGTGGACAGCGGATTATCCTTGAAAAACCATTCCGATCTGACAGCCTTCAAAACAGTTAAAACTTCACTGCAACAATTATTTTCCTGTATTTTAACCGGGTCTATGTTTAAATCTAACTTTACCGGCGGAATCATCTTCCAGCTACCAGTATGCTAGTAGTTGTTACGTGACGTGTTATTTACCACGACGCCGTTATCAAGGGCTTCACTTATTCTACGGTATACGGTCCTATCTACAACCCTTTACTGCCTTTCGGCACTTGCATAATTATAGTGTCAAAAGGCGTTGACGTTTTACATAATTAAGGGCTAAAACTATGTGTTAAGGCCGATTTAAAATGAATGGAGATAATTAAACTAAAAAGAGTTGTGTTTGGACTCATATCCTTGGTGTCGTCTTAATTTATTTCAAACCCAAGTTTCGCGGTCAGATGTAAACCTTTACCGACTACTGGACAGAAAAGTGACCATGATATGGTTCTTCTAGATATATCTATACCAGTCAGAACAAGGACCCTCAAAGGAAAATTTACATCTGGAAGAAGGCAAATGCAGATGGCATCAAACATCATGTCAAAGAATTTGCTGACCACTTCTGTTCAACTCCTACGCAATTGATTGACAATTATTGAAGATATGTGGACATCCGATGAATTGTTAATCAGCAATTTCATCAGGTGTTCCAAAGGTAGATCTTAGCAACATGCCTAACAAAAAGCGTCCCGGTCTACACCATTCTATGCCTGACATCATAATTATTTAGAACAAATCGCACAGCCAAATTACTTCAAAATCTGAACCATTGTATATAAAGCAGCAGGCCCAGATTCTATACCTACGAGGGTGCATCAATAAATTCGTAAACTAATTCAATAGCGGGGAAATGATTTAATTCAAGTACCTAAAATGATTCCTCCTTCTCAAAGTAACGTCCCATGCACGATTTGCACTTGTCCCATCTCTCGACCCATGACTCGAACACGTGTTGTAGCCCATCACGGGACATCTCCCGCAGCTGTCTGTCCACGGCACACCTCAGTTCCTCTCTTGACTCAAATTTCGTACCACAAAGACTGGTTTCTAAAGTTGGAAACAGCCAGAAGTCACAAATTGCTAGGTCCGGGCTATAGGGTGGGTGCGGTAACAGTTCGACGTCGAGTTTTTCTAGTGTATCCATGACAACGTGGCTTGAATGGCTCGGCGTGTTGTCGTGATGTAATATGAATCCGGACCTAAATAGATGTAGGCGCTTTCTCCTTATTGCCGCCATGAGGTCCGTTCTAAGTAATGTTGCATAATAGTTCCCAGTGACTGTCGTTTTCGGAGGAACAAAGTGGTTTAGCACTACACCGTATGCATCACAGAATATAATGGCCATAACCTTCCCGGCTGACTTGGAAATTATCGCTTTTGTAGGGGAAGGCGAGGAAAGATGCTTCCAGACAGAACTCTGACGTTTGTTTTCCGGTTCAAAAAAGTGAATCCACGTTTCATCACATGTTATCACTCGATTTAGAAAGTAATCGCCTTCTTCACGACACCTCCTGTCGTACTGCTGACACATTTTCACCCTTACCCCCATCTGCTCCGACGTCAAAAATCGAGGCACCCATCTTGCTGAAACGCGGCGCATTCCTAATCTATCAGTCATAATGCCCTGAACTGTACCATATGAAATAGCGAACTTATATGCTACGTGCTCCACACTTACTCGTCTATCTCGGAGTATGTACTCCTGAATGGCAGCCACTGTTTCTTCATCTGTTACAGTCACTGGTCTTCCTGCACGACTGTCGTTTTCAGTTGCCTCTCTACCCTCTTTAAACCGCTTCGTCCACTTTGAAATGGCACCTTTTGACAGAGCAGCCTCTCCGTAAACTTTTTTTGCAAATCTTCACGAAGATCGGAAAAAGACTTTGCGAGTTTTGTGTAAAACTTTATAACGATGCGCTGTTCGTTGACGCTGTGTGACGCCATTTTCGAACGGACGCCCGTAACGTGACGTCGTTTACGGTTTATGACGCCACAAGTGATGAGTCAAAGTTGTGTACATAGTACGATTCAATTTGAAATAATCTGTTTTCACAGCATTTAAAGTTTCATTTTAAACGGACCAGTAGTTTTGACGCTATTGAATTAGTTTACGAATTTATTGATGCACCCTCGTATATACTCCGTGCATCTTGCTTCGGTTCTTGCAAATATATTCTAACAGCCATATACGAAACTAGGACAGTACCTAATGATTGGAGAGAGACCAACATAGTCCCAATTTACGCGAAAGGCCACACACATCAAGTCTGTCTCCATCACCTCTAAGACTCGTTAACTAATGAATCATATCGTCCACAGCAACATCATGAACCATTTCGAGGAGACGCACACAACATCCTCTATGACAAACAACACGAAGACGGTCATGCGAGTCACAGACAAGGTATCACCAGCGAACTATGCTTAGGAAAGGACCAAATAGATGCAATTCTACTTGACTTCTCTAAACTGTTTGTTAAAGTGCCCCATCAACGGCTTCACTACTACGGAGTCTGAGGCGAAATCCTGCAGTGAGTTCAAACTCCCTCAGTTTATGGAAACAAAGAGAAGAGTCCTGCTAGATGGGAAAACTTCATGCCAAGCTGAACCACCTTACTCCGTCACTTTCATAAACGACTTATTGAAATAATTAACTTGACATTAACCAAGGCAATTTCTTCCAGTCTGGTGGTTGGGACCGTAATGTGCCTTAGAATAGTGAAGCTCTTAGGCCAAGACGGCTCCAGATCAGGACCGTCCTACTCACAGTTTTCGTAATGCATGCTTATATATATTATCGTAAAGCACTTTGAAGTATCCGGACTTTAGTTTTAGGTGTCTATAAATAATGTTCAAGAGTTTTTATGTCAGATTGATTTCGATTTTTCTTAGAAATGATCAGGTTCATTCAAAGATATGATGTGTATGTGCAACGTAAAATTTCAGTATTTTCATTCATGGAGGACGTATCAGTATTTTTGGAAATGGATACATGCCTGCAGAAATGGAGTTTTTGACTGAAATGGAAATGAGTACCTGACTGCAGAAAAGGAGTTTTAGTCTTGAATGGAAATGGATACCTTTTAAAAGCGCATATGGATACCTGATTTCAGGAATGGAGTCTTAGGCCTAAAAGGAAATGGATACATTACTGCAGAAATGGAGTTTTAGTCTTTAATGGAAATTGATACCTTACTGCAGATTTGGCGTTTTAGCCTTTAACGGAAATGGATACCTGACTACAGATATGAAGTTTTAGTCTAACGAAAATGAATACCTGACTACAAAATGGACTTTTAGTCTTAAATGGAAATTGATATCTTACTGCAGAAATGGACTTTTAGTCTTTAATGGAAATGGTCACCTGACTGCAGATATTGGGTTAAAGTCTTTAATAGAAATAGATACCTGACTACAGAAACAGACTTTTCGTCTTTAATGGAAAGGGATATATATCTGCAAAAATGGACTTTTAGTCTTAAATGGAAATGGATACTTGACTGCTGAAATGGACTTTTAATCTTAAATGGAAATGGATACCTGACTGCAGATATGGAGCTTTAGGCTTTAACAGAAATGGATACCTGACTGCAGAAATGGACTTTTATCCTTAACGAAAATGGATATCTGATCACAGAAACAGAGTTTCAGTCTTTAATGGACAAGGATACCCGACTGCAGATATGATTTTTTATGTCTTTTACAGATACGGATACTTGACTGCAGATATTTTATTTGTCTTTAATGGAAATGGATACCTGACTGAAGGAATGGAGTTTTAGTTATTAAAATGGAAATGGATACCCGGCTGCAGAAATGGACTTTTTGTCTTTAGTGTAAATGGATGACTAACTGCAGAAATGGAGTTTGAGTCTTAAACGGAAATGAACACCTGACTGCAGATACAGAGTTTTAGATATAAAGGAAATGGATAAATGACTTCATATATGGTGTTTTCGGTTCAACCGGAAATGGATATCTGACTTCAGAAATCGAATTTAAGGCTTTAAAGGAAATGTCTACCAGACTGCAGAATTAGAGTTTTATGATTTAACGGAAGTTGATACCAGACTGCAAAATAGAGTGTAAAGCTTAATTTAACCGGGAATGGATACCTGACAGCAGATATGAAGTTTTAGTCTTTAATTGAAATGGATACTTGACTGCTGAAATTGAGTTTTAGTCTTAAATGGAATTGGTCTCCTGACGACAGAAATAAACTTTAGTCTTCAACAGAAACCAGTAGCTGACTGCAGAAATGGAGTTTGAGTCTTTAATAAAAATGGACACCTGACTGCAGAAATGGAATTTTTGTCTTTTACGGAAATAAATACCTGACAGCAGAAATGGAATTTAAGTCTAGAATGGAAATGGATACCTGACTGCAGAAATAGACTTTGAGTGTTTTATGGAAATGGATACCTGTTTTAGTCTTGTTTTCTTTTAAAGTGTTCGTTAGATAAAAATATGCAACTTTATTACAAGTATTAACATTTATCCTGTATATAAGATGAGGTGATATAATGCATAAGTAACCATAAGCCTGAGAAGATATATACGATGTTAACAAAAATAAAAGAAATAAAACAACTTGATTACATACGAAACGTTGATGTAAAATATTTACAACGACGTCATCAAAAAATAATTTAATAATTAATAAGCATAACAAAACAAATACATAACATAACAACAATAACAACTTAACAACTGTACACCGTAGAACTCAGTACACGACTTGAGGAAAGCTGAGATCGTAGTCCATGTATCTCTGCCATAACATTTCTAATTTCCTATGTAAAATATGCAGCCTTACTTTCAAATAGCCTGCTTTAGCTTTGTGCGACATCAGAATAAACAGAAGTGGTATCTGCTGCGTTTGACCGTCCTTAATAAAGGAGTAGACTGACACGAACTGTCCTAGAACCTGTGACAAAAGTATAAAACTAGTAATAATTTCGGTTTGGCTGCCTTCAGAACCGTTAAAACTTTACTGCGACAGTTATTACGTGGCATTTTAGGCGAATCTGTTGTTTTGTCTACCTCTTCCAGCGGACTCACCCTCCTGCTTAATCTTTTGTGCCTGTATTGTTACACGCCGTCCAGGAGGCAGTGTGTATATTGGTATGCAGTAAGTAAAATTTCCATGGGGTGACGTAACTCCTTTTAGACTGTAAACCGATTTCACAGTGTGTTCTCTTAATGTTTAAGATCGAGAACCAGTCTAAATTTTACGGAAATAGCCGATTTTATTTTAAACGAATGACTACGATGGTATTTTTAGTAAGGACGTGACAGTCAAACATGTAGTTTAATTTTGTGTCCGAAATATTGTTTCCGTACGTGAACTGCAGAAAAATAAGAAAATTTATATTTTAGAATTATAGAGGTAGGAAAATAGAAAACATATTATCTTTTGATTAGGCCAATGATTTCGGTTTAATTCCACTCTCTTAATAAACTAGATGGGTGTTCAGTGGAACACTTCTGTCGCCCTTGGGTACTCTGTTAGAATAACTTAAAAGGTAAACAAGAGCCTGCTGGAAAAGACAGCATGCTAGTCAAAGTACAACAAAACCTGTCCACAGACAGCATGCATTACTTTTCTCAGTGCTGGATAATTAATTATAAGCCAAGTTAAACAAGAGGCCCAAGTGAAAAAAAAATTGAGTGGGGGAGGGCAAGTACCTAGTCAAGATGGAAAAAAAATCGGGTCAAGTACTTTTGTATTAAAAAAATCGGACCCTGGGGGAATGGGAGGGGAGAGAGGAGGGAGAGGGGGGTGACTGGTTTGGTGGGTGGATGGGGAGATAAGTACCTATGTATAAAAACAATCGGACCCGGGGGGGGGGGGGGTCGCGGGAAGGGGGTGGGTGACGGGTTTGGGGTGGGAGGTGGATGGGTAGTCAAGTACCTATGTATTAAAAAAAATTCTGGGCCGGGGGTGGGGGGAGTGACTGGTTGGTGGGGGGAGAGGGGGTTAAGGGTCGATGGGGAGTCAAGTACCTATGTATTTAAAAAAAATCTGGCCCAGGGGGTGTAAAAAAATGGGGGGGCTGGTCCCCATGCAGAGGGGACGTCGGGGGAGTACTTACCCATCTCATGCCAGTAAATATTTTATTTCTAGGCTTAAGAAGTTTTTTTCCTATATATAAGTATAAGCAAAATCAAGTGACACCACTGTGGTATTATGGGCAAACTAAGAACCATAGGTATACGTGTTTTAAAATGTCATTGTATAGAAAACAACCTTTAAGTCATAGAGATAAAATCCAATTAGGTGACATGATTTTCCACAAATATTTCAGCTAATACAGTTATCAGTTATAGGTTAACTTAAGATTTTTTTGCGTTGTCTAGACTCTTTAGCTTATCTGTATTCCGTTTAAATTTGATAAGAAAAATCTTTCCCTCTCCTTTAATCAATTAGTAGCTGCAAAATACGGAAACATGTTGTTTTTCTCGTTATTGTTACTTTTTGCTGGTACCAGTTTTGTGAGCAGCCTCCTGTTGGACCCGCCGACGAATAATGATATCATGCAACTATTGGTCAAACTGGAAGCAGATTTTAACAACATGCAAAGTAAAATGAATGAGTTCGAGGAATCATGCGCATGTAAGTACAATTATCTACATGTAATATAAATATATATATTAATCGATTTTCATTTCTATTCATAATTAATTAGACGAGTAGGGTGAAATTGGCTTTTACGACCTTCGATTGATTAACATGTTTTTGAAAACAAACTATCTGATTATCATATACAGTCAACATGCAAAACTTACTGTCTAAGATCCAGCAGTAAATACAAGCACAAGACAAAATCCATTGCGAATAAGAGGCTAACATTTCAAATTCACTATCTAATGACAAAACACTGACAATATATACCATGTTTTAAACCCATTATCATATCCAAAATGCATTTCAAACAAAAGAAATTGAGTCTTGTTCAAATAAAACACAATGTTTTACTACAAAAACAACAATCAAAAAGGTTAAACGAACAAGAAAATCGGTAGAACCAGTGGATGCTCCCCATAGAAGCACCATTTAAAAATGTTTTGTTTTTTAATATTTTTCTACGTATAAATTGAAAAAAATGCTATCAAATAAAGTAGGCCAATGTCACCTAAGGTCAAAGTTGAAATCTTCATGCACAATTATGAATATAATTCAAATTTTCATCCTGTAGCTGCAAAAACAAGAAAGGTCAGTAGGTCAAGGTCAATGTCAGCTAGTGTTAGCTGAAAACTACATGCAACATTATAAGAATAGTTCAAATTTCCATATTTCAGCTTCAAAAACTAGAAAGTAAGTCAGTAGGTCAAGGTAAATGTTAGCTAACGCCAAAGTTGTAATCAGCATGCAAAATTAAGAGTATAGTTCAAATTTCCATACAGTATCTGCAAAAACAAAGAAGTAGACAAACAGATCAAAGTAAATGTCGGCTTGCATTTGAACTAATCAGCATGCAAAATTATAAGCATTGTTCAATTTTTCATATTGTAGCTGCAAAAACAAAGAAGTAGATTAATAGATCAAGGTAAAAAGGAAAATTATCTGTTTTTTCCATTATGAGTCTATATTAATTAAGAGACCCCCATCCCCGGGCGGGGGTTAGTTCAGGCCCTAGGCAGGTAATTTGAATAATCTTTGTAAAGGTCAAGTATATGATGTTATATACCAAAGATACAAGTTCTACATCCTAGGAGAAGAATTTTAAAGAATGTATTTAAAATAAATAAGACCAATGGGGTGGGGCCAATTTTCACCCCAGGGACATAATTTGTTCAGAAAAAAAAAACTACTTGATAAATGATAAGAAATCCGTCATGTATTGTATCATTTCATGAAGTGTACATGACGTAATTTAATGATGTACCAAAAACTTTGTTCGATAGAGCATTACTCTATTTTTTTAATCACTTAGGTTCTGCATCGAAAAAACCCATTCAAGCGTTTATGGCAAGTTTGGGACATGATTTTACATGTTCAGCTAATCAGAAAGTCATCTTTAACAGAGTACATCTTGACCAAGGATCTGGCTATAATTCGAGACACGGAGTATTTCGGGCATCTAAGAACGGAACGTACCACTTCAGCGCTACTTTAACTGCTGAGCCGAACAAAGAGTTTCATATTGCATTTGTGAAAAATCTCGCATCTAACCATGTTGGATATTTGTATGCAGACGGTAATCTAAATTTCTGGCAAGAGAGAACGTCCTCTATCTTATTGCACTTAAATGCTGGGGACGGTGTATGGCTGTCTTGTCTTGTCGACAGTACAACAGCAGGTGATACCGATACAGTGAATGACTTCAAAACATACCATTCTCACTTTTCAGGCTTCATGATTTCTGAAAACTGACACAAGCTTATAGAGTTCTGAAGAAACATTTTAGACATATCTATCTTAAGTTCTGTCTCAATTATCTTTATAATAATAAGTTCCTATTGGTTTTCTGTAACTTTCATGGAAGAAGGACTACTCACAGAAATATGCACAGGAAGTACGATAACGCAGAATATAGTCAAAGACAAAGCCGATCATAATACGAGAAACGAACATCTCTTAAGCATGTTTGTGAATAAATTCATTTCCAAACACGTATACTATACATCATATTCTACAGGTGAGGAATCACGTGACTTTGTTTAGGTTCGATGCACAGATAATGGCGGCCAAAAGTCCTCAGAAATATCATGTTTTTATTTGTTTGGGTCGTCAGACCAAACAAATAATGGTAGCACAATTTCGGACTCTTATGCTTTCTTAATTACCAAATTCGCAAGTAGTCCGTCTGACTGGCGCTTTAATTTTTGCACCCTTCTCAGAGAACAGAAAAAATAGTTCCCTACTGGTCAACTTCAACTGCCAAAAGTCAGTACTGACTAAAATATTAACAAGAAATGTTTGTAAAACATAAATGCCCCCCGGCAGCACCTAATTGCTTGTGGTTGGGCCAAAGCGTTCTCTAGTTATTGATCAGAAACCGTTTTTAGGATCAAGGTCCCTGTGGCCTTGACCTTTAACCTAATGACCTCAAAATCAATAGGGGTCATTAACTGGTCATGACCAACCAGCATACCAAGTTTGGTGAACCTAGGTCAAAGCATTCTCTAGTTATTGATGGGAAACCGTTTTTAGAGTCAAAGTCTCTGTGAGCTTGACCTTTGACCTAATGACCTCCAAACAATAAGGGGTCATCTACTGTTGATGACCAACCAGCATACCAAGTTTGGTGAACCTAGGTCAAAGCGTTCTCTAGTTATTGATCAGAAACTGTTTTTAAGATGAAGGTCTCTGTAATTTTGACCTTTGACCTAATGACCTCAAAGTCAATAGGGGTCATCTACTGGTGATGACCAACCAGTATACCAAGTTTGGTGAACCTAGGTCAAAGCGTTCTGTAGTTATTGATCAGAAACCGTTTTTAGGATGAAAGTCCCTGTGACCTTGACCTTTGACCTAATGACCTCAAAATCAATAGGGGTCATCTACTGGTGGTGACCAACCAGCATAATAAGTTTGGTAAATCTAGGTCAAAGCGTTCTCTAGTTATTGGTCGGAAACCATTTCTACCTACAAGGTCAATGTGACCTTGACCTTTGACCCTTTCCCCCCAAAATCAATAGGGGTCATCTACTGGTGATGGACAATCATCCTACCAAGTTTGAAGTTCCTAGGCCTAAGTGTTCTTTAGTTATTGGTCGGAAACCGTTCATACCTACAAGGTCAATGTGACCTTGACCTTTGACCCCTTGACCCCAAAATCAATAGGGGTCATCTACTGGTGATGGACAATCATCCTACCAAGTTTGATGTTCCTAGGCCTAAGCATTCTTTAGTTATTGGTCGGAAACCATTTGGTCTACGGACCGACGGACCGACCGACAGACAGACAAATGCAAAGCAATATACCCCCTCTTCTTTGAAGTGGGGGCATAAAAATTCCTAATATTGTGCAATTCTTTACACTTCAGCAAATTAATGTAATATATTCAAATAATTTTGATTATGAACGTGTCGATTTCGTACTCTTGAATGAAAAGACGTTCGTTTACATGAAGTTACGCAATAATTAATAATGTGACCGAACCTCGCCGAAAGTAAACAGAAGAGATTACCACGCTGATGAAAAGTTTGTAGATTCTTTTCATGTAACTTTATTTGTACATTATCATGTGGTGTTTTCTGAACGATAGATAAATGTAGAGGTTGACTGATTATTACAAACGAGTTTGAAACAATGTTAACCTTGAGAAAAACGCATATATGTTAATTAGGTCACGGTTCCTCTGTTTATTACTTACGAGTGACGAAGTCCAGATCTGTGGGCAGGTGTAAAACCTGGACAACCCGGAAAAAACATCGATTTTCCGGAATTCATTTTTGACGTTTTTATAACCAAGATAAATGACTGAAAATATGCTTTATTTTTCTTGCAATATCAAACATTTATAAAAAATAAGCTACATTTAATGACGTTCAGTAAGTTTAAATCGATAATGAAAAAGCCCGATTCTACAGAAAACGCGAAAAGAAACATTGAATTTCCGGAAATCATTTAAGATGCTCTTGTTAAAAAAGTAGTAATAATAGATTAAAGAAGATACCATATATGTTTGAATTACGTTTCAATATGAAACGTTTATGAAATTTAGCTTGATGTAATGACGTGAAGTAAGTTTAATTTGATAAAGAATCAACCCGATTCTACGGAAAATCCGGAAAAAAAACCGATTTTCTGGAAATCTTTTAAATAAGTTTAGGTTAATAAATAATATGCACGATAAGCAGACAGCAGTAGTGGTTAAATTTACTGGTAAAATTAAGAAAGATATCTATCTATTTGAGCTTATTTATGCCAATATGACCGACGCCCCCTGAAGAGATTCATATACAAAGTATTGTAAAGTTCGTTGCTAAAGTTATTTTATTTCAATACTATCAAAGATAATGCCATATATCTTTAAATACATCTCCCTTTACTTCCAATGGCAGATTCCAACAAAATCTAAATGGAAATCTAGCAAACAGTGATAATTCATTGTAAGATATTAAATTGGAAAACCGATTCGCGTCTGATCCATCATTTAACAGGTTTGCATTTGTTTAAACAACATGCTCAGTGTGTAGCCTGATACATGGGACATCGGTTTAACGTCACATCCGAAATATCATTAGTAATGTTAGTGGAGGAGCGGGGGATCGAACTCGGGACCCCTGGTTTACCAGTCCAGCGTGTTACCACTGGACCACATCCGCTCCAAAAAGTTTTCTCTATAATGTAAAGTTCTTTAAAGTGACGCCAGTGTGTGTGTCTTTGTATTTATCGTCGGTACCGGTTGCCCATATGACCGACACCCCCTCCAGAGATAAGTTATTTTATGTTCTGGGTGATAGTGCAAGATACAGAAAGCATCCCATTCCAGAGCCACCCCTGGTTCTTTTGCATGCTCAGTGTATAGTACTGATACATGGGACCTCTGTTTAACGTCTCATTCGAAAGACAATTAGTAATGTTAGTGGAGGAGCGGGGGACGACTCTCGGGGCCCCTGGGTTACCAGTCCAGCGCGTTACCACTGGACCATTGATCCGCTCCTGACACCAGTGAAATGTATAACTCTGAATTTTATAACAGTCGTTGTTTCTCTGTGTATCCACTCATGAAATCAAGACATATACATTGCGGCGGTAATGTTTTTGGTCAAATTTAACAGATAAGTGATTTTCAACTAAGCACCCGGAACTGTCTTTATCCTGACTTTACATGCGAAAAACATTTTTACGTTGAAACAAATCTTCAAAGGTCTTTTATTGTCTAATCTTTAAAATAGCGAATGATTAAAAATGAAATACAAGTTCTAATAATTAGGAATTGGCATTCTACATCTATCGATACATCAAAGAAAATACCTGTCAAAAAAAATAGGGCGGAGCTTAATAATGCTGCCGAACGTTTAAAACGTCACACGTTCCATGCAGTAAGCTGTCATTGGTTGATCGCCCCAAGTCGCTTCATTTGATTGACATCAGTTAACGTGTCCCTTTAAGGGATGTCGGTGACTTCAAATCATGTCGGAAACATAGCCCTAAGCCTGAAGGCATGTCGCACGCTACAAGCGACAATAGGCTAGCTAGAACCCTGGTACCAAATCCGAATTATATGTATTGACCGACCAAAAATCCATTAATACAGTATTCACTAGGTGCAATTTGGTAACATTTAGATACTGATTTGCACACTAACACTAACTGTCTAGTATTTCAACTTCATACGCCTGATCTTAGGCAATAACTACTTCGATTGCATTTCCAATTTCATTATATCCCCCGCCAACCTCCCGCACAGGAAAGGGAGGGGGGGGGGTGATACTGGAATCAACTTGACCAGCTAACTGCCTGGTTTGGTTATTTGTTGAGGGCATACTTAAAGCAGTATTGGCGGTATCAATTTGAAACTTCTTTGATGAAACGACAGATTTTCCTCATTAGGGAAAATATAGATCTCTTTTGCATGATTTTAGAGTTATTGCCATTTGTAATTTATCAAACTAACCTTCAAAGATGGACAGATCTTACAGTGGAGATCGCAGTGTCCAAGAGCCACAACTTCCTTATGCATAATTTTGCAGTTATTGTCCTTTGTGATTTTTCAACCTTAATTTATGGCTGGTGAATCACTCAAAAGTATTGGATATATCAACTTGAAACTTCACAATTTGATAAATTTCATTGTGCAGACCATAATGAACCAAGACGTTTTTATGCATGATTTTGCAGTTAATGTAAGTTGTAATTTTCATGTTTATTGTTCATAACTTTAAGGCAATATCATGTATTAACATGAAACTACAACTACTGACAAAGTGATATGTGGGAGTATTTTCAACTGGACAGTGGTTTTCAAAGTTCAATACCGAGTACAATGGTGCAGCATGTAGAGGAGTATTCAGTCTCTTATAGGATCAGCCAATAATTATGAGATATGAACACTTTTAAACATGGAAGGAAAAGAGAATATTGGCAACACTGATTACTGGTTCTGTGACCCAAACAAATTCAGTGCCTTCTGTGCTTTGATTTAAGAATGGTTTGAACATGCTGCTTTCTACTTCTGGAAACTTAGTCTATCATATGCAGACTAAAATGCCTAAGTGGGTACCATTTATGCCTCACAGAATTGCGTAATTTTCGAAGTAACCCTTTGCACTGTTACCGGAGACAAAATTCTACAGAGGTCCTTTCTACAGACAAGCAGGTTTTTTTTCAATCACCTTATTGCCATTGTTTTGCACAGTTTCCAGTATGCTGTGTATTCAGCAAGCTATTTTTCGCAGCACTGTAATGTTTTTGGTCTTCTGGTTTGCGATTTTAAACGAAATTTTGGCGTCAAACGAAAGTTTGAGTCAGTTAAACGAAAATGGAGAAGTTTACGTTTGGCAAGCTTGGCTGTTTATATCACGTACCTTAAACACAGGGACGTTCTTGCACTGCAAAAAATTAAACTAAACACAATTTAAGAGTAAATGTGCTGAGTCAGTTAAACGAAAATGGAGAAGTTTACGTTTGGCAAGCTTGGCTGTTTTTGCAGTTGTTCCGTTGACTTGATCACAAGTTAGCTGTGTCGTTCCCAGTGAGTTAGCTATGTCGTTCCAATGAGTTATTATCTGGTTCCCACGACATATCTTACCGGTTAGTATAACTAATCAAATTTTACGTGATTTCGGGGTAGAGAGCAAAACAGCAGAGTTAACATTAACAGCACCAGCAAAAATAAACGCATTTTCATAGTCTTAATTTGTGATATTGACTTTTGAGTTGGGGTCCTAGAGCTTTCACGCAATACAATGTATTGACATGAACTGGCTAACATTAGTTTCCAATTATTTTTAAATTGCATTGAAACGAGAAACTAACTAGTGCCTTTCACCTCCGTGCTACCGGACGAAAATGCCAATCGTCTTCATCTTTGGTTTTGACCGAGTTTTGCATTGTATTTGTTATTTCTCTGTTCACATTTTTGAAATTTATTTGCGAAGGTTATGAGTTTGAGTCCCATATAGGGATTAAATTTATTCTTTTTTTTCCTAAGAAATACATAGTTTGCAAAACGGCTGACAGAAATGATTATGTAAGTTTCATTTATTTGAATATTTGGTCCCACTTCCATTCTTTAAACTTTAAGGCGTTAAGACTATGAACTACTTTTGGATAACAATATTTACAGGGCTTGAAATTCGCTGACAAAATGATACATATATTTTTGTTATTATTCCTATTCAATAATTTCACTCGAAATTGTTCTGTGTAAAAAGGTCATAACATTTTGACAGGGAAGTCAGGATCGGGAATACTATCGGTGGGGGTCATTTAAAAAAGGGGGAGGTTTAGTACAGGGTTACATCAATACGTTGATAAAAGAAGGTTCAACATAATTAAAACATTAGCGCTGATGTCCCCTTATACTATGGAACAGTACTGAAGCAAAAATTACATCAAGGAGTGTGACATTCCTACTTTCGATGTTACATCTTTATCTGTACATTATATTATTCGCCTTTTATTGACATTTTTAATGATTATGTCTCCCCTTGAAGTGGGGTGGGAGAAAAATTGTTTTTGAACTCTCTCTCTCTCTCTCTCTCTGTGGGTGTGTCATAAAGTTTGTCGACGTGCGCTTCTTCTTCATAACCACTGGTTGGATTTTAATGGAACTTGACATGATTTATTGGCACTAACTGTAGTTGAGCATATTGTCGGCATTTTTCGGTTCAGTTATTTTCAGCGAAGTTTAAATCCTTGATTTGTCCAAGTTTTAACACACTTCGGCATATCTCCATAACGTATTGTCGGACTTTGACAAAACTTCACAGAAATTATCGTTAGCAAGTGTAGTTACTCGTATTATTGATGTGTTCCAGTGGGCTGAATTTAGCGGAGTTGTGTCCTTTGATATGTCCAAATTTGAATTCGTTTAGGCATATCTCCATATCTGCTGATGAGATTTTGAAGAAACTTCACAGGAATGATTATAAACGAGAGTATATTTTCGTCATGTTCCGGTCAGGTGATTTTTAGCGATGATACGGACGTTTATCTGTCCAAGTTTGGACACACGTATATATAACTAATGTCAGGAGTGCAGTACTACTACCTGACTGTCCGATTAGCTCAGTTCGTAGAACGTCTAACTTGCAAGCAAAAACTCGCAGGTTTGAAACATGAACATACTTCTCCTCTAGTCAAAATATTTAGACGGAGGGCTATTAGCTCAGTTTGTAGAGTTCCTGATCTGCAAACAGGAGGTTGCAGGTTTGAGTTCTGTACTGGGTCTGAACAATTTTTCTCTTTCCATTACATGAGTTAGGTGATTTGACCAGTACAAGGGGTGCGAATCGTAGTTTCGTACAGAACTGTTTTAAATTTGTTTCAAACATTTTCATTCGCAGAATACTGCACTATCACTCAAAATTGACAGATGCTTTATATTTTATACATAGATACTTCTTATGCACAAACATGATCTACCGGCATTCACACGAAGTTATTTCATCATGGTGGATCCCCGTAGATTGGTAACCTCGGGTTCTTTTCCTTGAATAAAGAATGCGAGATTTTTTTCGGACAAAAATATTTTTGTGTTAGTGTGCGCACAGTTTTTGACAAAAAAAAAAGAGCTAATTACCATGTACTCAATGCCATGCCGACATCAAATAATTCTCTGCATGACTGTTTATGTAAAATAGCAAAACAGTCAAATTTAACTGTTCTCATGCACAATGCGTAAAAATTATACAATCCATGCTAGAACGATGAATACACTTATTAGAGTTAAATCTTCACAAAATAATCAATAAAAATCTGTGCATCTAGCTTTGAAAAATTCAACAATAACGCTTGAGATCTGCCAAGAAATGTAACCAAACTTAGAAAGGCTACATAAAGAATACTGTTACTATAATATCCACGTTATAAGACAATGAGTACTGTCACAACTATACAGATAAGCACGTTAAAATGCAAGAAATGAATGTCAGAAGTCTCCGTGTAATTTTTGCACTATAACTGTTCGATATTCTGTGCATCAGAACTTTCACATATCATTCAAGAATGGTGAGTCAGATCGGTATGCCAAAAGCATCTAGATGCAGAGTTATCTATTCATAAAGCTGAGCGATGTTATTTTTAAACTTCCTGGATTCTCTCATTCTTAAGTAATGGATTGAAAATCACTTAAGAAGAACACGCCCCTGTAAGCAATGAGCATAAAATCAATAGGATTTGTCTACACAATCCTGGGGATGGGGCTAACTGTGACCCCAGGGACATGGGTACCAACAATCTTTGCAGGGGTCTTGCTTGTGATCAAGTATTCCAAGTTTGAATGGAATATCTTAGACACTTTTTAAGACATGGACATAAAGAAAAAGGTTAACCAAGAAATTTTAATTTAAAAAGAGGCATAACATTGCAAAAATAAATTTGAGGGTTATCAGCCCTTGAGAAATGGTGCATTACAACTTGAAAGTTTGATGGAGAAATATTAAGAAAAGGCATAGTTAAAGCCAATGTTAAGTTTTCATGATAAAATCCAAGTACAAAAAGGGGCATAACTCTGTCAATTGTGACCTTGACCTACAGATTTTGGCATCATCACGACCCTGTTGTCGTAAGCAATATAATTTGAAAGTTTGATGACGTAATGTTAAGAAATGGCAAAGCTATTGCCAATGTTAAGTTTTCATGACAAAATCCAAGTACAAAAAGGGGCATAACTCTGTCAAATGGGACCCTGACCTTAAGATTTTGGCATCATCCCGACCCTGTTGTAATAAGCAATACAATTTGAAAGTTTGATAAGGAAATGTTTAGAAATGGCAAAGTTACAGCCAACGTTAAGTTGACGCACCGACGGACAAAGCGATCCCTATGTATCGCCGTTTCTTCGAAAGGGTGACACAAAAAAGCATAATGTGACAGCAGCCAATTTCCATACAGAGCCTATAGACTTGACACAGAATCATCTTTTTTTAGCATTAAACATTAACAAATGTGAACCACATACAAAATTAGAGTGCAAAAAAGATTAGATTTGATTAACCTCCATACATTTAATCCAACATTACTAATTATCGCAACCCCCACTCAATTTGGCGGCGTTCAAACATTTGACTTGTTTTTATCATTTCAACACCAATTGTAGATCGATGTAAACTAGGGAGGTGAAGTAAGACCAAATGCCGAACGTTCGATTGTATTGTAGGCATTCCAATATTCCGAAAAAATATCAAGTTTCATTTTGAAATTTTTTATCAATTTTGTTTTCATAATAAATGAAGTTATAAAGTGTTGAAGAAGTGAGAAAGGCGTTGTAAGCAAGTGAAATTCAAACATATTGTTGCTTTAACAATTATTTTCACACCTGTGGCCAACGTCGTCTCCGTGGTCTGTGTATTTAGCAAATGTCACCTACAATTGGTCAAGCATTTCCAACGTTCGCTTGTCCGAAAGAGCGTCACGTGCAACTGTTGCAACGTTAAAATTTCTTACTCTTGAACAACCAGTAACTGACGCGATCATCTTCATAGACGTCAACCAATTCATAAATTGTGCATTAAAAACGCGACAAGAATAATACTAGCAAAATTGTGCGCTCGGTCTTTATCTTAATTTCTTTTACCTTTTGACCCACTTAGTGTATATTTAAATCGAAATACACATTGTCCAATGAATCGGAGACACTCGGAACTTATCGAGGTATACTATGATATTATTTTAGTACGAGTTACTTGAGCGTTCAATGCAAAATATCCGAACATTCAAATGCTTAAATCAAATTTTGCCGTCTCTAGTATAAACAGACTAAGATATTCGTTTGTCGACATACACTTTATTTAATTATCTCACACCTGATCTAATGACCTCTTACCACCAGAGTTCTTATGACGGTCATGACTATTTACATTTATTCAGAAAAATAGCCACTAATAGACTTGTATTGTGCTGGACAAAGGACGGGTAACATACTACTATTAGATCTGCTTTCTTACAGCAAGGACATTCCTTGAGTGAATCAGATTTGTTGTCTGGTGTAGCCAACTCTTTCGTCTGATCTAGTTATTAATGAACTGTTTACTTTGAAAATGTATAGCATTTCATCCCTAAACTGTATACAGCCAAAACTCTTTCTAGATCTGATTTGCGACGTCATTTTCTTATAACTCCTATGTCGGAACTTCTTTTTTTACCAGTTGAATACTCAAACAGTTATTGATTTTTCCAGTTTTCCAGAAATCATATTCAAAAGGCGACAATCATTTCTTGGGTAGTGGTCTTCATAAACGTCTAAGATACATCATGTGTTAAGTCCCTAAAAGTGTCCGGCAACGTTATGATACACGGTCTGAAAATGCATTTTATACTGGAAATACGTGTAGAAAAGATGCCCTAAGTAGTTGCTCGAAACGACGCAGCTAAATGAAAACAATAAAAGGAAACAAAAAACAAAAACAAAGCAGCGTAATGTAATTGTAAAGACCTCTTTAATCAAAGTCAAGTTTATTTGATATTGCTTTTATACACTCTTTAGAATGGATATCACAACCCTCATGACGACATACATTTGTAAAGAGGCTCCCATGGGGTGCTCGTGAAACTAAGTCAAGAAAACATTTTGAAAAATGAATGCAAAAATGTTCAAAGTGATCCTAAACAGTCGAGTGAATGTCTAGTGAAAGAAAAATAAAATAAGGCCAAGAGAAATATCTGAGATGTGAGGAAATGGTGTGAAAAACGATTTTTATATCTATTTCTGACTGCACAAATTTGCATATGGATTTTTACGTAAAGTTGATGTGTTATTGAATATTGTGTCATATTCTAGTTCTAAAACCGCGTGGTTAATAGCAGTAAATTAGTTAAAGGTAAGACGCGCATGACTTGAGGTGAATTAATTCTTAGAGGTTATACCCATAGGATATCATACTTGAAATACCCTTCCATTGCCTCTCCTAGCATCCAAAAACGACAGCCTAGCAACATCTTCACGTCTCGCTCTAAAGCAAAATACCGGAAGCCTCTTACAAAATATTACGCAATTAATTCAGTAACAAGCTCATTATTGTATCAACAGTAATCGACAATCGTATTCGGCTGCAAAGTTTAAGCAGAAACCAATCCATTGTCTGAGAGGAATCATTAGCATCTTCAAAACGACTTCGTTTTCGAATATATTTTACTTTTTACACAACACCCACATCATTTAATTTGGTAATATACAAAATCAGGCTTCGCTTGTCAATCAAGAAAGCAAGATGCACAGACAAACTATATTCTAAAATCATGGCATGAACGTTATAGCGACCTTTGCCGAATTAAGGATATATATTTTCCCCTGAAATGCAATGCATTGTTTTCGGTTATTAATTTATTGCAAGGTCTAAAATCCCTGCTTATTCCATATAATGTTTTTGCATGGATGATTTGCGAAGAGAGAGGCATTTGTGATTCACACTGCAATTTCACTGAAAATTAATATCCTAGCTTGACTTCTAAGCAAGTCGCGAGACAACACAAGCTCTAAGAGCACACTGTTTGAATATTGAAACTTTGTACGAATACCTCTCTGTACTGATTTCTGCATGCAGGTCTAAAAGTGAAACCTACCGGTAAATAACAATATAAAAAAAAAAAGAAAAAGAAGTTTGTTTTTGTAATTTGTACATATAGTAAATCGTAACAATATTTTACAATATATGCACATGAATGGACATGTAACAAAGCTGAAAACATGAAATTAAAATGTAATACTAGTATGATTGCAAAAAGTTTAATGATTCAGCAATCACTAAGATATATCATTTTTGTTTTACATATGGAAAACAAGCAAAAGTTTATTTGCCACGTTATAGAAAGTAGATGGGAGCCCGTGCAAGCACGGGCTTCTGGTAATAAAAGTTCTCGATATTGATACTCCAAACATGCATGCTTTTAATGTTTCTTGTTGGCATTTGTTTGACACGGTGTCTGATCAGTTGTGTTAGTACAATTTTTTATCCTTTGGCATGCACGTTGTGTCGAAATCACATAACATATCTTTAAAATATGGTTTGTCAAAATAACATAACATATCTGTAAAATAAGGTAGGTGAAGAATCTATTTCATATTTTGTGATTCACTAGAAACGGTTATGCCTCCTTAGGTAAATTATAAAATTTTGTGCTCTCTTTAAAAGCCTATAATTCTATTGCTTCAGGTCTTGAAAATCAGAATAATTAAATAATAAATATTAGTGTTGCAGTTTTGCTTAGGAGAGAGATAAACTTGAACACTCCGTCTTACTGATCTCACGTGTGTGTTCCTTTCCAAGATAAAAAAAAACCATCAATGTATTTAATGGTAAATGACTGCTCTGTAATAATTAACTATTTGTTAAAGCCAAACAAATGAGAATAAAGTTTTAGTTTGTTTCAATTGCACATTTTTAATTGTTAAGGCAAGAAGGCAGTTTTCTGGAAATAGTTGCAGCCACAAAGATTTCGGAGTTTTCCGTGTCTATTTTTAGTTTTCTACTCGTATTTTCAGAAGAAAACACTCCGGCGATCATTTTGTTGATTTTTTTGCCAATTTTCGCAAATATCAAAAGGTTTTGTGTTAATAAAAATCTCAACTTGATATGCCCATATATATGTGCTTCAGTGACATAACTCTGTAGTTTATTTTTCCACAAATCAGCAAATTCGTATTTTTAATAGTATAGATTACTACCTGGTTAAAATATGGATAAAATTTCTCTTTTGTCACAAGCAAGTCTTATATAGCTACATAAACCCAAACGTATCGTTTTATTCTTACTCAGTAACAGCTCTACTAATTTAAATATATTAGGTCTTTCATATGATAGTACATTTTAATGCATTTAGATCTTATTTCTTTGTACAAATATACAGGACAAGAATGATGGGTTAATGGAGGGGGTGAAGGCTAATGAAAATGGTGAAGGTTCATGAAGGGGGTGAAGGTTAATGAAAGGGGCGAAGGTTAATGAAAAGAGTGAAGGTTAATGAAAAGGGTGAAGGTTAATGAACGAAGGTTAATGAAGGGGGTGAAACGGGCACGATATGAAACTTATTTCTACCGAGTTAGTTTTAGGTGAAAACAGTTTACTCTGAATAAGTCATTGCCGTATCGTATACGAAATATAGAAATTTTCTCATTTAGTGCTTATCTCTTTCTTTGTCATCAATGCCATGATGTCAGAAGTCCTTAATGATTTATCAATCCATTAAAGATGCATTATGTTTTCCTCCCTAATGCTGTTACTTTATTTTTGTACTAGAAGCAAATCATACTGATGTTTAAACTGTTGAAAATTTCACATCTGTTGTAAAGGAACTGTATTGTTTATATTTGAGTGGCTTTAAATCACCAGCGACCCTCTGCTCCTTTGATTTCTCAGCATGTACACTAGAGTCTGGAGTATCGCTGAACACAGTTTGCTATTTTGCAAAAAATCAAACTAAAAGGAGAGAATGCTGAAATAAAGGTGGATAAAAAAGTGACAAAGATGTTTCTGACTGTGCACCTTAATCTCTATAGAACGTTCGCACATTTAAAATGCTTTCCAAAACCTATTGGGAGAAGAAATGATTAATGACTTTAGGATGTAGGCTTTCTTTTTACATTTGCTAAAGAAATGTCATGTGAGCTTTCTGAAAAGACAGATTTGTTTTAAAAGGAGCATGTCTTTTAATTGCTTGCATTTAACTTCTTTCAAAGGCATCAGTTATTTACAATCAATGTGAATACATATTACGCCAAAAGGAAGTAAATAAGTTTCAGTCAAAAGAATTAAAATTACAATTGCAAAATATCTTACCCCAAAATATGACGAATTGTGTTATGGATACATTTTTTTGTGTCTAGTTCTCTCTTCAAAGACATTAGCACATTAAAAAAAGCCTGACATTCAGTATTTTCACATAACTGTAGAATAATTCCCTTCAAACTATTTTATCTATAGTTTATATTGCTCGCTGGATAGCTAAATGGAAACATCATACTATTAATGTCAATATAATCCCTGTAATGCAAGCACGCCTTTTTAAACTCTGTTGCACTGCATAAAATGTTCCTCAGGATGTTAACATTACTGTACTAGGAATTTCATCAGATGCTGTAAAATAACATAAAAGACTGTTGTTTCATTTATTTTGTTTGTATCTACTGTTCCGGTGAAGAGTTATACATTCTAGATGGACATAGAATAGCAGGTCAGTAAATGCTAAGGCGTGATTGTATTCCTTTTGAATATAAGAATTACCTTTCCTTCAGCAGTATACAATACACGCGAACTTCTAACTAAATACCTATTACTGCGCCAGTAAAGAGTTATTGAGCACAACTATGCTGTGCGTTACATTTCAATTCAGTTTCTTATTTATGCTAACCGAACTCTGATTATTTTTACTGACTAGCATTCTGTTAAACCCTACTCTTGTGACTTGTGTACCTGTGTTCATTTGTAGCTTTGCAGGCGTACTTTTTCTGACTCTATTGTACATGGTTGATGCAAAGGTTTCACTTTATTCTATGTGCGTATATTACGGTTTTTAGATACACTTTTTTAATATGCACAGTATCTTTAATAATATGCACACATACTATTGTTTTGGTTTAAAGGCGGAGGGAAGATAGTGGCCAACTTTGGCTAGGTCCAGATCATGCGTGTCTTTGTCAATTCAATTAGTTGTTATTGTGAACTAATCAGCCACTTTCGACAATATCAATAATTAACTAAGTAATATTCTTTAAAAAGCTACTGGATTATAAAATAATTATTCAAAAGAAGTATCAATGGTTCCATTCTTCTTGTTTTTAGTATTACCAGCTTAGCTGTATGGAAATAATAACATTCTTTTATACGTATGTGAATGTATATTCGATAATAAAAAACACTTCATTAAGTTGGAGTTATTCTGTAAAAATATAAACAAGTTTAACATGTCTTCCTACATACCTTGGAATTATTTTCATTACTACAGAAACCCAGTCGTTTTTCATGTGGAAATGTAATTAGTTAAAACATAGCTATATGGTATACCGGTACCATACATTCTTGAATATCTACCGTCCAGCAAAGGAAAAACAGTTACACAATAAAGATAGCTCGTCTCCACTTATCGAGAATATACCTCGAGATTGTACAGAATGGATATGAAAAAGTAACACATCAACAAGTCT
Organism: Cyclina sinensis; assembly: GCA_012932295.1. Classification (NCBI taxonomy): domain Eukaryota; kingdom Metazoa; phylum Mollusca; class Bivalvia; order Venerida; family Veneridae; genus Cyclina; species Cyclina sinensis. Next base: position 15,323,902 of record JAAONU010000003.1, on the reverse strand, counting down.
CAGATATTACAGGCGATAAAGGAGTTCCTTACCGACAGAAGTCCTGTGTCAACTAACAGGACATTCACCAAAATCATTCACATGTATTTTGTTTTAATAAAATTCACGACATCAGAAGTTAAGTTAGAACAAACTTAAAACTTTAATGCATATCATTTACCTTATTTCTTCGTCCAAAGACATAGTTTCTGTAGTTTTTATCTGGAGAATATTGGAGTCTGTCAAGTCTTTCTAGAAGGACAAATTGATAAAGACACAAATACGAGGTCAATCATTAAGTTAATTTGGCATAGTTTCAATACTGCTATCTACCATTTTACAAAACCTTATAAACCATGTTTTTTTTTTGCAGGATGAACCCAAAGACAGAAAATACATGGAAAAAGCAGATTTCATATTTCACTGCTAGCCATATTCTTACAAAATTTTATGAAGGCCATTTCTCTAGTGTTTTATTTATTGCAGAATTAAAGTTTTCAACTATATTGACCTACAGACAAACGTACAGACATACGTACAGAAGGGAGGACAGACAAAAAAAGACAGTTTGGGGCTGCAAATGAGCGAAATCGTTAACTATTCTGTAGTAATAGAAATCTTACACCCGAATAAATTAAATATCTAGATGCCGTGAGATTATAACAACATGATATTTTACTTCAAAACTGATTATTAAAGTCAAAATAGAACCCAAAAAAAATATATTCGCTTCAGCTTGATTTGAACTCTGGACCCTCATGTTAACAAAATTTTACCAATGCTTTTACTGTCACCACTATCACTGCAACTGAAATAACAATTAATTACTTTAGATGTTATGCGATATAGTTATACCGTCGCTTTACGGTATAGCACTATAAAAGGAAAAAAAAATGAATATAATGTGATTATCTGACTTATTTTTTGTCAGTAAGTTAGTTTTTAATCATTAGTCATAAATATTACAAGAAATTTAGAATACAAGAAAACTTTCTTTTTTTGTCATCTGGAGCACAACCCCTTTAAAACCATTCACTTACTTTTTTTATTTAAAGGTCTTTTTTGGCACATGAAAATGCTTTAGAACTTAAAATTTCCTTAAGTTCACTATTATTTGATTAAAAAATTTAGAAAAGGAAAGCCAGTCTAAAATTGGTTACTAAATTTAATTTTGATGGTGTTTTGGAAGATATTACTATATTCACTTTGACTTTAAGATTTTTAAAGTCTAGACACTCTTTCTTTAGAAGATGCAAGCTTACAAAGTGCAAACTAAGTTATTGGCTTGATTCGTGTACTACACAAGTTATAATAATGATAATATTAATAAATAGAAATAATAATGATAGTAATAATATTGGCAGTAGCCAAAAGATAATTATATAAACTAGAAGCTTGTTTTGATAAACACTTTTAGGACTTTTTCATCATGCAAAGAAAACAAACAAAGACCATTAAAATGGTCTAAACGTCTTTTTGAAAAAAGTTCACCTTATTTCGTTTACCATTTAATTCAACAAAACAAAGAGTTAAAATAGGGTTTGACATATTTTCAGAAAAAAAGAAACCAAGTTTATATTTTTCTGTATTAATTTTATTATCATTATTATTATTATTTGCTAAATTAATGTGTACACGAAGAAAGCGACTTATACGGCAAGACCACTGGAAGAATACTTCAACGTTTTATTATATAATCTGTTTATGAATAAATAGTTCAGTTATTAACATTAAACATAAAAAATATGATTGTAAAACTTAAGAATCTGATGTATATAATTAAGTGTAAAACAAATGTCAAACCAGAATAGAAAAAAATAAGTTTGGAATTATAATTGAAATACAGTCGTATTAATCAAAAGTTTTATGTCGTCATCGTTTTATAATGGAGGTAACAATGGATGCATGTGGGCGATGTTGAAATGTTCTGAGCGCTGTCATTCTGCTTGTTTTAGTCCTCATTATTTCCTTTAGTCACTTTAGAAATACAAGATTTATCTTATTTCATCACATTGTTCATATAAGATTAAACTCGGAAAACTATTCCAATTTGTTGCAGAGATTGTAAACATATACCACATGACACAGTACATCTTTTGGAACCAACAGCGTTGTGCTATATTATTTGAATCGACCGGGGTTGCTTTTATTGAATTCATAATTTGTTTATTACAATAATTCTTTCTTTAAATAATTTCTTTATAGTAACGGTTCGTAATATTTACCTTAAAAGTACACAGATGGATTCTGAATTATTTACTACCTTATATGATAGTGACAGAGAGGAGTCTTGTTGCTTTAGCAATAAAACAGTAGAGGAACAAGTTAAAGTGTAAAACTCTCCTCAGGGGCACTTTGATTGATACTTAATAAGACAGCAGGTCTTTCCTTAAGATATTGAGGAAAACAGTAGGAGCACGCGAAGTGACTGGCTTATTACCCAGTGGAATAACTCGTAAATCGTACAAATGAACCGCTCTTCTTTATTTTTGCCTCGTGATCTATCCAAGGTGTTGTCTGTATTGAAATGCCTTAGTTTCTATAAAATTTAAGTATGACATTTAAATGTCTTCAGAGATTATTCTGATGATTTGAGATCCTCTAGACCTTTTGCTAGTAATGGACCAAGCATCATACTTCTGACATGTTAAATATGCTCATATGTTAAAGTTTTTTTAATTCTGAAAGCGGGAAAATAAAAACGAGTATGATTGTTACTTAAAAGGAAGTTTCAACATTGAATAGCTTCAAGAAACTGAGCACAAAACCTTTATATTCACGCCTTAAATATTTGTAAATAAACAGTCAACTTCTCTAACAGAGCTCTTGTTCCACACATAGGTTTTAAAGAGGTATCTGTGGCCAGGAGTATGCATATGAAATTGAAAAAAATTAGGACAAAGTCTAACATTTTGAAGATGAGCCATTTAGACGTCTGTAAATTGGTCTATACTTTAGCATTTTAGAGCACACCTTTCAGATTTATATTGTCTAGAAAACTTTGCTTAAGGTTTAGGATCAGCGAGGGGTTTGTTTTGTCATTTTCTTTCCTACGTTTATTGTATCTAAGTTGAACAACTTGTGTCTTCACTGGACTTGTTCCAAAATGAAAATCAAGAGCACCGCAAAACAAAAACAAAAATCTTTGCCCACAAGGAGAGGTTGACAGGGGGACTTTCCTCAGTCTGACACATAAAATCAGCTTCCACTCGAAACAGATATCCATGTACTTATTCAAACCAATCTGTCTTAGCGCATAACGTATTTAGTACTGTGCAATCATTAGATTCCTCTAATAACCGACAGACAAACAGACATACAGACAGACAGATAGGCGCAGTACATAATATGAGGAATTGCATAAACAAGGATTTCAAACAATATTATCTATATTCGAATAATTGGCACGCGACAATAACTGTTTAAAGCAAAGCCGAAATAGATAATCCAGCCTTTGCCAGGTTTACTTGTTAAGGAAAGTGTGCCCCAAATCCACCAAACACTGTTTGAGAAGAACTTAAATACACACGAATGTTGTTGTTTTTTTCTGTCCGGAAAAATCAGTTACCTTCGATAACTATGGACAGTAGCTTCATAAACTTGTTATATGAAAAAACACCAAAGAGTAGATGTAGCATATACGATTTGAACCGCTCTCTCATACGAATCTGAACGTCCGTCAGGTGGAAAATACTGACCATTGTTAATAATAATAAGAAGAAGAAGAATTTTGATATATGTCTTATTAGAGAAAAGGCATTCCTTTGAAAGTGTATCAGATATTATGAAACACCCTGTATTTAATATTTTTACTATTATTATTGTTATTAATATTATAATGAAAATATAGTCCTATAATGATACATTTACAAGTTTATTTTATTAAGACATAGTTTAAAGCTATTCATTCTACATCGATTTGAAAACAGTTAATACCAGTGCTCGCGCCGGAAGTAAGACATTAGTAAGGTACCAAAAAATTCGACAGCTTCAAAATCCTGTTTACAGTACACCATTACAAGAAAATAAATATTATGGCAATAAACATAACAAAATAGCAAGTTAGGAGGAGGTTAAAGTAATTTCATTCTACTTTTTCTGTTGGTTAGTTTTTTTCCATGCAAAAAACATTGTCAACCAATACCATATCAGATGAAGTGATGACGAAATCGCCATCATAATGAACAAAACCACATTTTGAAGAGGCGTAGTAATCTATAAAGCGGCAAAGCGGTGGTTGTCAGTCTGATTGGATTTTCTTGTCACTCCTCGACATGAAGTAGTGCGAAATGGCACAGCAAGCTATGCGATGACAAAATTAACTAAAACACTCTACAGATGGTGGACGGCTTTTATAAATACTTGACAGATTAAGAAATCACAAAGGAGAATTCAAACTACAACAGATTTGGTGCTTTAAGGAAATCTAAGGAACTATTTAGTTTTTATAAAAATCCGCTTAGCGGAAATCTACAGACTTTTCAGAATGGCGAAATTTCACAAAGGTACGTTAATTAGCACTTTTTATATGTAAATTATTAACTGTTTATTCTTCTTTCCTAAAAATGTTTTGATTTACATTAATTTCAAACATAGAAAATGTCAAGCAACGACTATTTAGCTAGTTTTATGGAATTCAATTTTTTCTTCACAAAATATTTCATTCATGATTTCAATCCGGAAATGACGTCAATTGATAAAACTGGCGCCATGAAACCATATACTGTAATAAAATGCAAATAACGCATAAAATTTATTGTCGATGATAGTAAAAGTGTCACGTTTCTTAGACACGTTTTATTAACTAACAGTACATCTTACATAAACAAAAGAGGAACCCTAAATCATTATATACCAGAGTCTGTGGTGATCTTTTTTTTTCAGGAAACAGTTTATGAGTGTTTGAATTTATTGTGAATCTTTGGCCAAAATGCTAGCGTTTAATGATGTAACATTTTCTAGAAATGAGTAAACTATAAGCTTACACTAGACAATTAGCAAAAGAGCATAAAATCCTAAAATAAGATATTATATTGTGTCAATAGAAATTAAGTTTCACCATGATAATGTGCTAGGCCATCTGAATACGTTCCTTGAACAAAGAAATAGATGTAAGATTTTTATGACAGTATTGTTAATTTTTTTAGCCGTTTTAACAATAATAATGATGAGTCTACCTATTGAATATGTAAATCATATTTTATTCTGATTTATAGTTTTAACATTACACTCAACATTATGAACAATAAACACTAAAATAATATTTGTATACTGAAAATACAAGCAATTTAATTACACAACGGTTTAGCAACTGTAAAACATAACTTATAATTTAATAAAAAAAATAAGAAGAAGAAGAAGAAGAGTAATAATAATGAAAAATAATAATTTTAAAAGCACTGATCTGTCAAAAAAATTAGAAAGGTTAAAACTATTTGTATACTTGAATGTAGCAATTTCCTTTTTAATTAAAATGTGTGAACTGAATCACTTTCATGACTAATTGCACTATTGTGTCTCTTAAAGTATAAGAAGGATCTACAATATTATTGCTCTAAGCCATCAATTTATTTGATAAAATTTTCCGACATAATTGATTTCCGTATTTTTTCATTATATTTGCCCGTTTTTTTCTCTCTAAAACTTGCATAAAACATTTTTAGTTTTTAACTTATTCTAACGTTAAGTTCCGTTGTAATTTTCAGACGGTCTAAGTGTGTCTAGAATTTCAGCATATGTGATACTTGTGGTAATACTGGCAGAGATGTACCACACAATGGCAGAAAAACAGACAAGCAATCAAGAAACAAATATACATAACAGGTAAGGCTTAACTTTACCGCTACAACTGACCTAGTCTGGTGACTTTTGCTTCAAAAGCTGTCTATAATTTTGTCAAGTTCATTTCCTTAACAAATTAATTTTAGCTCAGCGGCGATGCAAATGATCGCAAATTGAATTAAGGGTTCTTGAGGCACCACGCACGAAAGAAAATTTAACAAGAACGAAGGGTCACTAATTTTCATTACCAGTACCCTTACCCTTTCAAACTTATTTTTGAATCAGATGTCCTTGACAAAGAGCATGATTTTCGTTAAAAGGTGTTAGAGTATTCTTTAAATAAGGATTTAGTTGTATGCAGCCATGTAGAATTTGATATTGTAACTTCATTTAAAGTCTTTAAGGAAAGAAATACATAGAATTTACACTACAGTAATGCATAAGGTGGACTAGACAGAATACACTAGCTGTATACGGTCTAACAATATTTTAATCTTTGAGGAACAAGATTAAAATATGATAACCAGGGCCAAATATATAGGGCCCATATTGCATATAACACTTTGTATATTTCAAAATAAATACTGTAACGGATAATTTGGATAAAAAAAAAACATTCTTGAATACCTCACGATTATATTTCGTCATAACTGATTTATAAAACAAAAGCTTTAGAAGTTGTCATGATCTTGGCTAGAGTACTCTAGCCTAGATCATGACAACTTCCAAAGCTTTTGTTTTATAAAAATTAGTATAACAATCTAAATCAATTAAGACGAAATATAATCGTGAGATCTTGAAAACCTCATCTGATAATAAGATTATGTGTTTCTTTTTTTGGTTTAAAATAGTCGCTTTGGGATTAAAACTGTATTACATCTTAAGAGATATTCTTCAAATTGTTGCATACTGGCAAGCCTGTATAATGTCATTGCTCCGTCGTCTCAGTCTCTACATAAAAAAGGAATATACTTATTCATAAATATATCAACATAATCACATTATCTCCAGTGATTTGTCCTCTAGGAAATTTACTTTTATTTGTTCCTAAACAATTTGCGTCTATTTGTCGTCAAAGCAGACTACATTTAGAAATAAGAGGTTAATTTATGAAAAGTTTCAAAGAAAAAAAAAATACCAGACGAAATTTGTAATTAAATTTCCTAAAATGGCAATAAGTCCTGATTTATTAGCAGATACTTGTTCTACACATATATTCATTCACAACCACGCAGAGAGTGGCACCAAACTGTTACTAAGCGATAAATTTTACTTTAGATGGTTTATCTTTACCAAAATATTGCCTGACTTGCTTCATTCTTATAATATAACATATTTTAACATAACGTTTGAAATAAAACAAGTATCAGGGAGCCGACTAGAATACAGAATAACAATAAGGATTACAACCAAAACAAAAAAAAGGAAATGTAATTAAAATTGTTTGAAAAGACTTGTCTTTTGCATCAGACACCGAGTCGATGTCCTAAAAATAATGTACGACTTACTTCGCAATCTTTTCGCTGAATATAACTAGAGCCACGTTTATTCGAGTGAAAAGATTATTCGAGATTATTCGAGAGGAAAGAATGTCCTTGAAATAGATATTAAAATCATTAAAAAATTTAGCATTCAAAAGAACAAAATCAGCTCCAAGAGAAATAACACGTCAAAATTATAAAATATTTTAATATGGCGGTATTTGACAGTATTAGTATCTACAGTAGCGAATAAAGATAAAATTTAGTAGCTAAAGATTTTGTTTTATGAAAAATATGTGTCGTTTTGTAATAATTTTACCAGCAATTGAGAAAATGGATATCATCTTCAAATAATTTCCGAAATTTTAGTAACCAATGGCTATTTCAGCTAATTACTCAAGATGATACTGCGCCCATCTGGTCATTAAAGTTATATCAGAAAAGATTTTATAAAAGTAATATGAAGTAAGTTTAAAAATATTATATCAATTAAACAGACGAAAAAGATATGCAGTTTTTAAAACATTTTAGCAAGATACAACGAAAATAGACATCGATGCTTTTGTTCCGTGCATTTTTACAAACTAGAAACGAGAATATTAAGATCTATAAAAACTCTGAACAGTATGAATGAAATGAAGTTAAAATATTTTCAGTAAAAAAACAAAACAATATATAACATCCAATTTTTCTTACACGCTCTTGTTTTATTGAGAAAAAAGTAACTTAATTAATATAATGATATCATCCTTGTATTGTAACAAACAATAATACATTATCCTTGTATTGTAACAGAAAATAATACATTAACCTTGTATTGTAACAGATAATAATACATTATCCTTGTATTGTAACAGATAATAACACATTATCCTTGTATTGTAACAGAAAATAATACATTAACCTTGTATTGTAACAGATAATAATACATTATCCTTGTATTGTAACAGATAATAATACATTAACCTTGTATTGTAACAGATAATAATACATTATCCTTGTATTGTAACAGAAAATAATACATTAACCTTGTATTGTAACAGATAATAATACATTATCCTTGTATTGTAACAGATAATAATACATTATCCTTGTATTGTAACAGAAAATAATACATTAACCTTGTATTGTAACAGATAATAATACATTATCCTTGTATTGTAACAGATAATAATACATTAACCTTGTATTGTAACAAACAATAATACATTATCCTTGTATTGTAACAGAAAATAATACATTAACCTTGTATTGTAACAGACAATAATACATTATCCTTGTATTGTAACAGATAATAACACATTATCCTTGTATTGTAACAGACATAAGTACATCTACACATACATTTTGTATATGTGCTCAATTGATATAATGCAATATAGACTTATCTGTAGATCTGTTAAATTTATTTTGTATCCGTAGAAAAAGAGTCATTTTGAAAGCATCTCATATTTGCCGTAAATTACTTAGTACATTAAGTAAACATATTATATTACAGTAAATTTTACTGGAAAGTATAGCAAATTCATTTAAAAATAGTGCACTTAAAAAAAAACAGAAAATTTATATCATTTTCATAAGAAAGTTTATATCGTTATGGAAATTTATGCAAACAATTAAAGGGTTACTTAAAAATATTTCCTCGATATCTATGAAAAAATTACAAGTTTTGAAATATTTCTTTTTCTAAGTGCGATATTTCCTAAATAAAAGACAAACTCTTGCTTTTATGTTCTTTGGCAAACAACAAAGTTGTATCATATATACTACACTTTCTTTTAAATTTCGTTGCAGATTTCTCTTTAAAACATTTACTCTTTAACATTTTGTAACCTTTGTTATAAGTAAGCTGTAATTGTTTTATATATTTTTATTTATATGCATGTTTACCTATTAATACGTCTACAAAAGTAGACATAGGCAAAGGTACAGACCTAGATCAGACGCCGTTATATGCGGGACTTTACTGTTTGCATAAAGGACTTTCTTCCTTAAATAGTATGAAACGGAAAAGTTATACCAGAAACCCTTTTAATTGAAAATGGACTCTCCAAATGACAAGGATGGCACAATCCACTAGGCATAATTAGGTTAATCAAGATTTCAATGTAAAGGTCAGCTGATGATTAAGCAAAGACCTTTATTTAGCTAAGTGATGGGGTAATCAATTTAAGTAAGTTCAATGTACTCAGAAAAAAAGTACCAAAAGTATCAAAACTATCGTGTAGTTTGTCTATTTCTTTTACATACTTAATCTTCATCTGACATTTTATTGTGGTGTGTCTTTCTTCTATTACTACGCGCGCAATTCATTCATTGCAACATAAAAATCGTTCATTTTATCGGTCAAAACTGACACCATGTCTTTAAGCATACATAATTTGCATAAATAATTCGATACACCTCTGTAATTATATAGCTAGGCATCTTTTCATTAATGTAAATAACGACAAATACCATTGGGAACATTGCGACGGATACAGTAACGAAGAAAAATGATTTTGTGTCAAATAATATTCTTGTTTACTCTAAGTGGGTAGCTAATAAAATTATGCATAGTGGTTTTGCTGGACAACGGAACGTCTGGTGGCCATCTCCCATTTGTAGCTAAACACTTCTGATATCTATTTGGTTCTCAGACATATTCCTATTTATAAACTTTGGTGTGTAAATATGCAAAAAAAGCCTCTTTTTCTCTCATAATATATGATACTAAAAATTCTTTTTTTTAACATTACTAAACCAATACAATGAATGGCAGGCAAAGAAAGTGGATGAAAACAATTTACACCATCTTTTCAATGGACTAGTTTGACATTCTCCAAAAGAAAATAATTGTCCAGACAAAGCTTAATTGCAGCTACATGTGGAATGTTGACGAGCATACTTTTAACTAATTTTGAGTGAAATTTTAATGAGATTTGAATTATCCATTTTATTAAAAATGCTTTCCAATACAGGTCCACAGAAAACCGATTCATTTCTACTGTGCAAAATTACAAATTTACATTTCTGTTTTTCATCACTAAAATAGAAAAGGCCAAAATAAGTACAACAATGGAATTTATGTTTTAAGTTCTAGTCATCTGTTAATAGAATAAAACGATGATAAACTTTGTATTTGAAACACGGCGAGCAATATACATATTATAAATATAGAAAGTTTGGTTGAAAAGAGGAATTTATGAATCACCTTCATCTAAGTCAGAAGAACAGCCATTACTTGATGTAAAGACATTCTTTCTCAACTGCGCATTCTATCATTATGCATTCATAAAATTCTACTAAGAACCGTAGGAGATTTTCTTACAATATATTTTAACTAAGGGCCATAATGGAAGATAACTGAAACGAAAAGTCTCGCCTTCATAAATATTTCATATCAAGACTTTTAGTTTTGATAAGCGTGAATCAAGTCTTTCAATGAAATTTAGAGAGTTCCGTTCTATAACTATTTAAACTGCAAACCGTAACTGCTTGAAAGGACGTTCGAATCAAAATTCAAGCCACTTCGCACAACTTAATATTTTTCATAGGCGTAATCTTTTTTGTATCTCTCAACAGCTTTGTGAGGAGATCCATTTACAAATTTCTGCTAGCGGACGGTCGAAAGCGTATAAAGATACGTCCTTTAAAGGCATTAATTTTCTTTTTACGAGCAAATATATTCAAACATACTGCTGCAGCTCAGAATGATGGCCAATAATTTCAACGCATGAATGTATGTATTCAAATGTTAGCGTTGCAGTCTGCAATCAAAAAATGCTAAAGCTGGATACTGAAAAAATTAAAGTTCCGTGTAAAATAACATTTTCAAAAAGACTTTTATTCTCCAGATATTGTATTGAATGGAGTCAATGTTCTAAGACTACTTTCTGGTCCATTCTTGTTTATGTCTTGAAAATCTACAATCCTTCATATGACTGTTTTTAATTTATCCAACATTGTTTTTTTGTTCTTTTTTTTTGTTTCCTGAAAAGTTTTTGATTACGTTGTAAAACTTCTTGCCAATAGACAAGACATTAGCTCTGCGTTTCAGATTGTTTCAGTATTATGTATAAGGCTGCTTATGTCATTATTACTTGTTTACAATACTGGGGTTTCTTTGTTTCAGTTTGAAACTCTTCAACAACGTGCGCAATTTGCTCATCATTCGATCTCAGATCGTTAGCACGTCTATTTGTTGTTCTGTAAAAAGACACGTGTACACAACAACAATATTGCTGATGTCATTGGACTTTGTTTTAAGAGCGGTTTCAAATTATTACAATTCATTTAGTTGTCTTGTAAGCTACTTAATATAGCAGAAAATGCAGTTACCAAATGGGCGTTTATTGTAATTTGTACATATTTATTTACTGAAAATAGTACTTAAGTCCTAAGACAAAAGTAATTTACAAATAGAGAATTTATGCGAAGGAACAGACGGGCGGCGTAAAGCAAGTCATATGTCAAAGTAAACGCAACAAAAGAATGGAGGCATAATGGAATATGCTGCCTAACTGTTTAGTGAAGATTAATTTCAATGGTAAAAGATACGTTATACTTACGATAAATGTGACACAATATTTTATACTAAAGGACAGCTTTTAGGTTGGTCGAGGTCAAAGACTGCAACTATAGGATGCATCCACCCGGGAAACAGACACTCAATAAAAGAAAATATATTAATTTGCAAAGTTTGTACTTTAAATATCTGCATCGGTTGTCCGTATTTTTACTAAAACGAACTAATCCCTAATGCTTAAGAAATGTAGAAATACGTACGTTAACGGTACTAAATGACGCTTTGTTGTATTTTACAGCCGCCTTTCCAAACAAAGTAGTGGTTTGATATTTGAGACATATTAACAAAATGCATTTAGCTAGAGTAAGATCTAAGATTATATTCCCTTTGGCACCAATGAATCGTTTGTTTTGATCAAAGCAGTCATTTATGATTTATTGCCATAGAAATCTTGATGAAGTATTGTGCTTACGCACAGACTTGGAATCTGTGTTTGAATAGCAAGGAAAAGTATCTAATTATAGATAACTGCTATTAAGTAGGTTATTTTCATGTCTGTACAAGTTCCTTACAGAAAATCGTTTTAGTATATGTAAACACTTAGCTATTGTAAATAAGCAAGAAGGCACTTTAAGTATTGAATTATCCTTTATGAGACTGATATGAATTTTGTTATTTCGTTGAATATAATTTCTGAACACTGTAAACCCGTGAAAATTTAAATAATATCACATTTTCAAAAAGAAAATATTCAGAGCCATATACCTTTAGAACTACTATAATGATACTTAAACAATATAAAAAAAACACTCAAGCTGTGTGAGGTGTATCATAGGACGAAGGCAGTTCAAGGATTAAAATATCCCCAAAGAGACTAATTTGAATTTTGTTTGATATAATTTATAAAAAATGTAATTTTGTGACTATTTAATTAATGTTAGATTTTCCAAAAATAAATAAATAAATAACGTGTTCATTCAGAGCAATGTACCTATAGAAATCAGAAAATAAATTCAATGTGTAAGAGGTGTACCATATACTGTTGTTGTTTTTCCTCTCAAACAGTGGAAATAAACCTATTTGTATGAGATTTAAAAATAAAATTCTAACAATACACTTTCCGAGTTACTTTTCCTGGCTGAAAAACAATGGGCAGAGTAAAAGGGTTAAACCTACAAGTAGCCTGAACAATATTGATCTTATCTGATATCATAACAAACAATACACATTTATAAATGCTCAGCAAATATATTCACATAGAAAATAACAGAGATTAAGGACGAATCACTGAGAAAATCACAGGCAAATAAATAAAAAGCTATCAAATAAAAAATAAAATATTTTTCTCATTTAAGATAGTTATTGAAATTTTAAAAAAGTAGTTTAAGCCTCTAGAGACATATAAGCACGTCGCCAGGGTATCTCACGGTTCAAATTGATAAAAATATTACATCCTCAGCCACAAAACTTCGTAATGTACGTATGTAGCTTATATGTTTGACTTTAATTGCAATGAAAAGGTGGCATTCGACAGATATGTAAAGTTTCACTTATTTTTGAATATCTTTTTTGTGTGTTTGTACATAATATACACCAAATCTTATCACCGTGACCGGTATTTTTGTTAAAAAATGTGTACGTTTAATTTAAACAAATATGTACATTGCCATGAAAAATATTAAAAGGCCCTTCAAGGTGAGTGAATGTTACAGGCACCTGTTATGAAAACTCTTCCCATGTCACCTTAATACGGCAGCTGGCTGCCCTAGTGTGGACCTCTGTTTTTAAGTGAGGCACATGCTATCCTGGGTCTACTCTGTTTAGACATTCTTATATATATATATATATTTCCACAATAATATTGTCACATATTTCCATAAGATTGTCTGAACACAAAGAAGGTACCTAAGACTCCTGACTTTATTGAGCAAAAAAGTTTAAATGCGTTGATTAGTGCTACACTTTAATTAGATACGGTTGGATTCAAGGAAACATTCCCCTTGGCTACAAAGAATCGCTGATTACGCTTTTTCCTGTAAGCTATGATTTATTGCCATGGTATTCTTGATTAAGTATTGTGCCCAAAGTAGAAAAAGGAACACAAGATCGTGTAAAATCAGAAAAAAACAAAAGATTATTTAAAAAAGAAAACAAATTATGTTTAACAAAAATTAAATATTTACATATATATTAGCGAAAACTAGTTTCATCAAGTTATTTTGATCACCACAGACGTATGCCTTACTGACAAAGACACCATTCCAAATTATCGTCCTTGTATTTAAAAGTAGATATTGTATAAGAAAAGAAAGTTAGAGAGATATAAATACATAGTTTTTAATTGAACACGTCTTTTAGCCAAGTAACAAGTAATTTCATTTTTTAAGAGAAACAGCTTTTCACTTTTGAACAGTGACTGATTGCTTGTTTTCTTTACATGCACATTAACTTTAGACAATCAAGCTACAACCGATTATGAAGAGAAAAAGCTGTGACAATAAACTGGAAATCAAGATTTTAGGACTCTTTAAATAACCGTCTCTATTTTTTGTGCAAACATATCAGACTGTATGCTTGAGACATCAGACATGATAACATCTTGAATTTAGATACATTTAGATATAAAATTCCCCTTCGTTTCCAGTAAATAGCTTTATGGGCATTTTATGCAGTAATCTATGATTTACTGCTTGGGAAATCCTGTTTTCAGTATTGTTGCTCATGTATAGAAAATGTAAAGGTACTTATAGACAGACGACGTCATAAAGTGGAATTTTAGTAGGAAATGTTTCGCTAAAAGATATCCGTGAGATAGAAGAAGGCAAAGCGTTGTCTGACAAACGACAATTATTTGTCAACTTCAGTAATTTATTTGTATAATCTAAAGCAAGACAATTTTAAGACGAAATCTTACTATTTTTACCAAAATAATTGTTAAAAGACAAAACAGAAGAGGATATAAAACTTATTCGACCTTAAATCACTATTTAAAATCTAAAATCTAACTTTTTTCTTGGGGTTCTCAAAGAACTCTGAACTTTGGCAGAATCCGCTAGATATAACTCCGAGATGTCTAATAATGATCTACTTGAAGTTTTTTTATTTCAGCATTTTTTTTGGTTAAAAATAATCTTTACCATTTTTTTTTTGTAATATATAAAACTTTAGATTTTTTTTTCTACATGTCAAATATTTGCTTCAAAATGGCCAACCAGGAACTTTCATGCTCATTACATTTATATTAAATTTGGCAGTGACTGCTACTTATTGAGTTTTTTTTTTCATTTTTACGTTCGCTTTGCAAGGAACTGAACAAACTCGACATTCACGCATAATAAAATAGATGTATAGATTTTTAAAAAATCTAAATCTATAAATAGAGACTGTTGTTTACCTTTTTTCATAAAATTTAATTCTTTTCTATTTTAAGACGTAAGAGACAAGTTGGTTATATAATACTGATGACATTCACGCATAATAAAATACAGATTTTTAAAAAAATCTAAATCCAACAATACAGATTGTTGTTTATCAATTATTTTTTCATAAAATTTAATTCTTTTCTATTTTAAGACGCAAGAGACAAGCTGGTGATATAATACTGATGGGGTATAAAGCTCAGAAAGCATTAAAAGGAACAACAAGACCTTCAGAGTTCTTCAGAAGAATGTAAGTTTACAAAAGTTCTTATTCGGATTTATTTTAGCGGAAATAACCATTTTATCTAAGCATTAGAATAGAATATGTCATCAGAATTCCTCAACTTATAAATTAAAATTAAACTTTATGAAATACTTTCACTGTAGCAGTGACTGGTTGATAGAAATTAGGCTTTTTAATATGGTGATGAATCTCTGTAAGCTATGCAAGCAATTATAATGCTTCCCTAAAGTACAACGAATCATATTATCTTCGACTGTATATGTACCCATGGATGAGTTTATCAAAAACTATAGTAATACTTGATATCAAAGTTACACTTACTCTACATGGATTTTCATATAGAATAAATTTTGTAAATTGCAAACTATCTTAGTAAAAGCAATTTTCCAAGCTGTGAACTTAAAAGCATTTTTAATTACAACGTCTTTCGATATCTTATTTTAGCTCATATGTTATCTCTGTTAAGGAATTGTTTAACGAACTCCCATTAATGATATCACCAATAAACATATACTACAGTAAGTAACAACTTGCTAAATAAACAATATTGTGATAATATATCGAAATTTACACCACTAAGAATATTTTCACGTCATATCTTTCATTTTTTTAGAGGAAAGAAATGGAATGGCCCTCAAAGCCTTACTAACACTGAATTCAGACCGGATGATTATGGCGGTGGTCTATATATAGACGACGAATTAGTTGAAGACTGGTGACAATGTTTAAATTCCATCTCATGCCGTTCAATAAGAATACACGGTTTGAAAGATGAAAGTTTTTTGACTTCAGATATTTTATAACATAGATGTCTCTGTTCCCTTGGATAAAGTGCTTCGACAGAATACAACATTTAAAGTGGAAACATGAATATTTATTTCTGTTTGATTAATGTGTTTCGGATTGTCATGAACATTTATCTCATTGGATTTTCACAAAATTGAAACAATCCTATGTTATAAAACTTGGAAACAATAAACACATGGAGTATTTGTTACAATGTGGCAAACGAGTTCGGAATTGTTTTTGATTTTTTTTTATTTTCCCAAAGAAAGCAAGAAACACCGTTTACCAAATTACGAATATAAACGCTAAATTTTTTAAAAGAAAAGTTCGGAATTGCTAACTAGTACCTTCTAAACAAAAAAAGGAAAACATTGTACTTAATAAAACATTAAAACTTGTCATTACTTGTTCGACTGGACATTGTTTTATATATTTTCATATTCCTAACAGCAGACAATAATGAAAGATCTACTGTAAGGTGCGAATTTACAAGAAGTAAAAGTGGATAAATTTTAACCTAAATCATTTGCCTAACTTAGGGACGGATCAGTGGTCCAGTGGTAACGC
This sequence comes from Cyclina sinensis, assembly GCA_012932295.1. Classification (NCBI taxonomy): domain Eukaryota; kingdom Metazoa; phylum Mollusca; class Bivalvia; order Venerida; family Veneridae; genus Cyclina; species Cyclina sinensis. The sequence continues at coordinate 15,307,138 of JAAONU010000003.1, read as the reverse complement.
GAAATCCAGGGCTAACGCGAAATCCAGGGCTCGCCAGTTCGATCCCCAGCTCCTCCACTAGCATACACTGTCTTTCGGATGAGACGTTAAACCAAGGTCCCTTCTACCGTTGCTATACATCAAGTATGTGAAAGAACCGGGAAAGTTTCTGTAATGGGATTCTCTCTGAATAGTGCACTACATCCCCTACAAAAACTAAAATTAGCTAAACTCTTCATAAGGGCGTCGGTCATATGGGCAACCGGTGCCGACAATGAATAAACTCTTAATAGCATAACTCGTTTCGTGTTTTTGGTATTGAAAAACATAACACTAAAAAGTGGTCAGACACTTCCCAAGATGATACATACAATATGAAAGTAAACGATTTTCAGATTCGTATGTTTGATATAAGAAAACACAACACTTATTCGTAGAGAAATTTTATTAGCGATATGTATCATCTTAAAGTTCTTAGCTCTCTGTTTTCACACTAGCATGTGAACATATGTTCACTTTATTCCTCTCGTTGTCTCGCCAAAGCAAGAAATAATTTACTGATTAAGCTACAAGTTTCACACACAGTCAACAACATCATACATAATTAAAACTCTTCTTAACAATGTGCACCTGCCAGTTTTGCTAATACAGCTTATTGTTGGTTACATATATCCATTCACGAAGGCAGTTAATTTTAGTTCAGGCGAATAAATTGAAAAGACTTATTTTGGCAAACAAAAATGATGTTAAAATATTAAACATTAATCTACTATTTATATCTGAGTGAGTGCTTTGAAGTTTTTCGCAAGATCGTCGTAATATAAAATTCGACAGCAATATATTTGAACAAAGAGAATAAAACCAAAGATAAAATCATAAAAAGGGAACAAGTGTATAAACAGTAAAGCATGTATATATATCCATCTATAATAAATTTCGTTTCACGGTACTTGATCGACACAGCAAACCTTGACACATATCGTCACGAGTCTGTGATCTCAGGCTGCACTAACGGAGTAAAGAATGACTGTGGCCAGAAAACATTAGTCGAATTATATGTAGCTAGTATATATTATACTGAAAGCGAAAGCACTAACTTGGTAACTCGAAGTTTACAAATGCGCGCTGGAGAACATCAGCTCATAAAGAGCAGCTATACCAAACACTTATCTTTTGACTGATCTAGAAAACTTTTACAACATCGAACTTTTTCGAATCCGGAGAAATCATCTCTTGCGTCCTGAAACAGAAGTAGATAACATCATACTGGCGCTAGAATTATTTAGATTGGTAAGATATCGCCCCAAATACGTAAAAGCAAATCATTCAACTGAAACTGAAGCCAAAATTAAGTTATTAATTCTAAAATATTCCTATAATTAAATAAGCATTTTTCATGCAGAAAAATGCAATATATTTTGGACAAAAATCTTGTTATTATATCATAAATAAACTATTATTTACAGGACGCCGTGCAAAGACAGAATATGCGCCACGCATCTGTGTTTCCGAAAATATGCATTTTTGAATACATATAAATGAAATATATTCATTGAAATATATACCAATCGGAAATGTTAACACTGCAAAGATGTGTGCGATTCCTGACAGGAATCATATTTAAAGAGATTGAGTCACAAATCTGACACGAACATATGTTTTAATTATTCAAACGCCTCTCTATTCTCATCATCAATTTGAGCCAAAGAATCTTTAAATGGATCTATAAAATGCGCGATGTATTGTTTACTTTGGCGAGGCCTATTTGCTAAACCATACCTCATTGATATTCATATATGCATTCACACTGAAATAATGATTTTGAATAAGGCTCGCCCACAATTCATTTACGATACAAAAATGTCTCTCAAATGCCAAACTTTTCTATAAAACTCATCCGAAATTCGTTGATTATACAGTCATATTCTATTCTTAAGAGAAACAATTTCTTTACATTTAAAAAAAAAGATTGGTCTTATTCGTTTTAGTAAATAGCATGGGCATAATATTTATTTCTCTTAGTTTCAGATCCGTGGTACCATTTTTGCTGAAGAAATGAATATGTGGCCAATATCTATTTGTTTAATAACTTATATTTTAATACACTTTCTTTGATCTGGGCTTACTTCTTGTTTTTGCTGTTCAACAGTTTTGAAGTATGAAAAATCCCTTTACCAAGTCATTATTTCGGAAGAAGGGCTAATTAATTCTCTGCAAGAAATTGCCTATTTCCCGACATAAATAGCCAAAGTGTGTTTTTTCTTCGTGATCTCAAAACCTCTTTAATCTGTACACTGTACTTTGGTTAACATGTCGACATCCATAATTTATAAACGAACAATCAGCCTGAATGTTCCTGATCAAAGTAGCAACTGGAAGTTAAGTAAATCATTTACACCACCCCATCACACGTACTGAAACGTGGAACGATCGGAAAGTATGCATACATGCCCTTATCATTAGACCAAACTATCTTTTATATTTTAACATTTTACACACATTTAAACCCAATAAAAATGGCTCTAAATGTATACTTGCCCGCCCAAGATTTTAAGAAAATTAAAATTTATTTCGGACATCAAATTCTCCATCTTCTGTCATTTGATCATGTTAAACAATGCAAGGTCTAATGTAAATTAACAAAATGTTTTCACGTAAAAAAATATGTTACCTATAAATGATCCATGTCAGCTGTCTCTTCTATTAAATGAGAAAGACTTTTTCTCTTCAAGCACTTTTTTGAACAGCCATTGAGATGAAATTTATTCGTAAGAGTATATATTAATTTCAAATCATTATCATTTAATGTATAGAAAATTGTTAATTTGATAAGATAATTTTCTTTAAAGGAAGATTTAAAGGTGATTCACCTTGATCATATAATTTATATATTATACTTAGACATATCTTTTTATTTCATAGCAAAGGATATTTTAAACTTAATAAGTACCTCCCTGTTATTTTTGTGTTAGAGTTAAGAGACACAAAATACAATAAGTTAGTTTTAACCTTCTTATAAAATTACAAATTAAAGGTACGTAAACGCTGACTAAAAACTAGAAATACATGTATTGGAAATAGAACAAACTGTTGATAACTTAATATCTTTCTTTTCTGTCTAAAGATGTTTCAAGTCCCAGGATCACATTGATTTTATTGATACAGAAAAATAAATCTACTGATATGATAATCATTAAACAATGGTCTTCTCACTCTTAAAAATGTTTACATATGTTCTTTTTTCGTATTTAAGTCATTTCTTCATGAAAAAAGCCTTTCTTATAATTCTTTGCAATATCACTGAAATAAATTACTGCATTAGATTTCTAACATTGGTTTCATGTTCACTGGTGTAAAAAAGCAACCTTAGGAATGAAATCAAAATACATGTAGTACGTCAAATAAAGATCATTTTGCCGGTAAGACACCTTTCTTGGTAAAATAAGTTCTACTTCGAATTGTGATCCTCTGTCTTTAAAGGCTTATAAAATATGGCATAAATAGCTAGGATTTAGTGAAGTTTCTTTAATTTTTGTCTAGAGTTGCCATAGTGACTCTGAAGACAAAAAACTGAAAATTTGAAGTTGCAACGTGTAACAAAACCGTTAATTTCAACATGCTAATTAAACTTGCTCACCTTGATTACTTTGCAACAATCTGATCTTAAAAAGATACAGAATAGAGTAGCTTGACATTCCTCAAAAGAAAAAAAACAAATGTCAAGACAAATCTTAGTTACAACTGCATGTGAAATGTTGACGAGCAAACATGTTACTACTTTTGAGTGAAATTTTGATGAGATTTGAATTATTCATTTTATTAAAAATGCTTTCCAATGTATGTCCTCAGAAAACAGGTTCATTGCTAATATGCAAAATTACAAACAAATTTCTGTTTTTTTATCAATTAAACAGAAAATGTTAAATAAGTAAAACGATGGAATTTATGTTTTCATGTTCTAACCATCTGTTAACAGAATAAAATGACGTTAACATTTGTACTTAAATACATCACGTATTTGAAACACGGCGAGCCCCGCAATCAACAATATACAATAGGTTTGGTTGAAAAGAGGAATTTATGAAGAACGAAATCAAGTTATCACCTTACTCTAAGTCAGAAGAACAGCCGCTTTACTTGATTTAAACATATTCTCTCTCAACTGCACAGGCTATCATTATGCATTTATAAAATTCTACTAAGTAGGAGACTTTCTTACAATATATTTTAACTAAGGACCATAATGGAAGATAATTTAAACGAAAAGTCTAGGCATCATAAATATTTCATATCAAGACGTTCAGTTTTAAAAAACATGAACCAAGTCTTTCAATGAAATTTAAAGATTTACGTTCTATAATAGTCTGAACTACAAACCGTAACTGCTTGAAGGAACGTCCGAATGAAAATTCCAGCCACTCCGCATAACTTATAATATCATCACTGATATTTACCATATGCGTAAACTTTTATGTATCTCTCAAAAAATTTGTGAGGAAATACATTTTCAAATTTCTGCTAAGGGACGTTCGAACGCGTGTCACTTAACGTCCTTTTAAGGCACTAATTTTCTTTTTACGAGCAAATACGTATATATATTCAAACATATTGCCGCAGCTCAGAGTGATAGACAATAATATCAACGCATGAATGTATGCATTCAAATTTTTACGTAGCAATCTACCATCAAAAAATGAATGTAGAATTTAGGACAACATGTAAAAGTTGGTTACTTAAGACATTAAAATTCAGTATAGAATAATAGTTTCATAAAGATTTTATTCTCGAGATATTGTATTGAATGGAGTCGATGTATTACAACTACTTTCTGGTCCAAAAATCTACAATCCTTCATATGAAGGTTGTTAATTTACCTAACATTGTTTCTTGTTTTCCTGAAAAGTTTTGATTACTTTGTAAAACTTATTGCCAATAGACAAGACATTAGCTCTGCCTTTCAGATTTCTTCAATATTGTGTATAAGCCTGCTTATGTCATTATTACTTGTTTACAATACTGGGGTTTCTTTGTTTCAGTTTGAAACTCTTCAACATCGTGCGCAATTTGCTCATCAATCGATCTCAGATCGTTAGCATGTCTATTTGTTTTTCTGTAAAAAGACACGTGTACACAACAATAATATTGCTGATGCCATTGGCATTCGTTTTAAGAGCGGTTTCAATTGATCACCATTCGTTTGGTTGTCTTGTAAGCTACTAAATATAGCAGAAAAGTGCAGTTACCAAATGGACGTTTATTGTAATTTGTACATATTTTTTTTAAACTAACTAGATGGGTGTTCAGTTGAACACTTGTGTCACCCTTGGGTACTCTGTTAGAATAACTAAAAGGTGAACAAGAGCCTGTTGGAAAAGACAGCATGCTAGTCCAAGTACAACAAGACCTGTCCACAGACAGAATGCTCCACTTTTCTCAGTGCTGGATCATAAATATAAACCAAATTATACAAGAGGCCCAAGTGAAAAAAAAATGAGCGGAGGAGGGCAAGTACCTAGTCATACAAGATGATTTTTTTTTCTGTGAAGGCTCTGTGAGGTACGGTAGATAAATCTATTTTTAGCCTCCGTGACCTTTAACCTACTTGATAAAGCTTGCTTCAGGCCAAATTTAAAAATTCTAGGCCTTGTGGTTTCATACAAGAAGATTTTTTAAGATTTTCTTCTATATTGCTATTTAAAACTTGTAACCCCTCGGGCGGGGCCAATAGTAACCCCAGGGACATTTTTCTAAAGAACTTGGTAGAAGTCTACTAAACAATGCTGTATATTAAATATCTTAACTCTAGGCCTTGTGGTTTCTGACAAGAAAATTTTTCAAGTCCTATATAATTCTTTGTAATACATGTGACCCCTAGGGCGGGGCCTATTTTGACCAAGGGGCCATGATTTGAACAAACTTGATAGAGGTCCATTAGATAATGCTGCATACCAAATATCTTAAATCTAGGCCTTGTTTATGACAAGAAGATTTTTAAAGTTTTTCCTATATAACTCTCTGTAAAACATGTGACCCCTGGGGCGGGGACATTTTTTACCTAGGGTCCATGACTTGAGAAAACTTGGTAGAGGTCCTCTAGACAATGCTATATACCAAATATCTTAACTCTAAGCCTAATGGTTTCTTATGTGAAGATTTTTAAAACCTTTCCCTATATAACTCTATGTAAACATGTGACCCCTGGGCTGGACCTAGTTTGACCCAGCGGCTATGATTTGAACAAACTTAGTAGAGGTCGACTAGACAATGCTACACACCAAATATCTTAGCTCCATGCCTTACGGTTTCTGACAAGAAGATTTTAAAAGTATTTCCTATATAACTCTATGTAAAACAAGTGACCGCTGAGGCGGGGCCATTTTTGTCCCAGAGGCCATAATTTGAACAAACTTGGTAGAGGTCGACTAGACAATGTTACACACCAAATATCTAAGCTCTATACCTTACGGTTTCTGACAAGAAGATTTTTAAAGTTTTTCCTATATAACTCTATGTAAAACATGTGATCCCTGGGGCGGGGCCATTTTTGACCCAGAGGCCATGATTTGAACAAACTTGGTAGAAGACCACTAGACAATGCTACACACCAAATATCTTGGTTCTATGCCTTACGGTTTCTGACAAGAAGATTTTCAAGTTTTCCCTATATAACTCTATGTACGTAAAATAAGTGACCCGTGGGGCGGGGCCATTTTTGACCCAGAGGCCATGATTTGAACCAATTTGGTAGAAGTCCACTAGACAATGCTACATACCAAATATCTTAACTCTAGGCATTGTTGTTTCTGACAAGAAGATTTTCAAGTTTTCCCTATATAACTCAATGTAAAATCAACTGACCCCTGGGGTGGGGTCAGTTTTGACCCCAGGGACATAATTTGAACCAACTTGGTAGAAGTCCACTAGATGATGCCTAATACCAAATATCAAAGCACCAGCCCTTGTGGTTTTGGAGAAGATGATTTTTAAAAATCCAACTTTTAAAATTTGTTTTTAGCTCCTGTGACTCAGAAATGCAATGGACCGGAACCATTTGAACAAACTTGGTAGAGCTTCATGCAAGGAACATCCCAGGCAAGTTTCATCAAATTTGGACCAGTGGTTTCAGAGGGGATGTTGTTTGAATGAATTGTGGACAACGGACAGACGACGGACGGACGACGGACAACCACCGATCCTAAAAGTTCACAAGTGAGCTAAAAAAATTTGGGCCAGGGGGGAGGGGGCGGAAATGGGGGGCTGAATGGGGAGTCAAGTACCTATGTAATGATGTGCTGGTGATCAAGAATTCCAAGTTTGAATGGAATATCTTTGACACTTTTTGAGAAATGGACATTAACAAAAAGGTTAACAAAGAAATTTTAAGTTGAAAAAGGGGCATAACATTGCAAAAATAAATTTTAGGATTATCTGCCCTTGAGAAATGGAGTTGTCTTAAATGATACAATTGTAAGCATTACAACTGGAAAGTTTGATGAAGAAATGTTAAGAAATGGCATAGTTCTAGCCAATGTTAAGTTTTCATGACAAAATCCAAGTACAAAAAAGGGCATAACTCTGTCAATTGTGACCTTGACCTACAGATGTTGGCAGCATCACGACCCTGTTGTCGTAAGCAATAGAATTTGAAAGTTTGATGACGAAATGTTAAGAAATGACAAACTTACTGCCAATGTTATGTTTTCATGACAAAATCCAAGTACAAAAAGGGGCATAACTCTGTCAAATGTGACCTTTACCTACAGATTTTTTGCATCATCCCGACCCTATTGTCATAAGCAATACAATTTGAAAGTTTGATAAGGAAATGTTAAGAAATGGCAAAGTTATAGCCAACGTTAAGTTTTCGTGAAGGACGTGCCGACGGACAAAGCGATCCCTATCTATCGCCGTTTCCTTGAAAGGGCGACACAAAAATAGTACTTAAGTCCTAAGGCAAAAGTAATTTACAAATACTTACAGAATTAACGCGAAGGGACAGACGGGCGGAGAAAAGCAAGTTTATTTGTCAAACCAAACGCAACAAAAAGTGGAGGCATAATGGAACATGTTCCCTAACTTTTTCCTAAAGATTAATTTTAATGGTTAAAGATATGTTATACTTTAGACAAATGTGACACAATATTTTATACTAAAGAACAGCTGAGGGTAAAGACTGCAACTACAGGATGCATTCACCCGAGAAACAGAGGACACATTATTAGATATGTGCGACATAAACTTCTGGTCAGTGAGACCATAACTCGGCCATAAAGGGTGCTTTCACAGGTACATTCCTTGTTAACAAATAACCGTCTGCATATAATTCCTGTAGAATTTGGTAACTCTGGCTGTAACAAGCACGACACACGGACTGACAAGGGAAAATCTATAGCATTTAATTATCATCTACTCTTTCACAAAATTATCGGCATTGAAAATATCAACATTTTCCACTCAATAAAAAATATATATTCTTTTGCAAAGTTTGTACTTTAAATATCTCCGTCGATTGTCCGTATTTTTACTAACACAAACAAATGCCTAATACTTAAAAATGTAGAAATACGTACGTTAACAGTACTAAATGACGCTTTGTTGTATTTTACAGCCGCCTTTCTAAACAAAGTAGTAGTTTGATATTTGAGACAGATAAGAAAATGTATTTAGCTAGAGTAAGATCTAAGATTATATTCCTTTTGGCACCAATGAATCGTTTGTTTTGATCGTAGCAGTCATTTATGATTTGCCATAGAAATCTTGATGAAGTATTGTGCAGACTTGGAATCTATGTTTGAATAACTAGAAAAGTATCTAATTATAGATAACTGCTATTGAAAAGGTTATTTTCATGTCAAGTTCCTTACAGAAAATCTCCATATACGCTGAGTTATTGTAAGGAAGCAAGAAGGGGCTTCAAGGATTGAAGTATCCTTTATAGGACTGACATGAATTTTGTTTTAGCGTTTGATATAATTTCTAAACACTGTAAACCTGTGAAAATTAAATAATATCACGTTTAAAAAAAATGTTCAGAGCCATATACCTTTAGAAATACCAAACAAAGAACAAGAACAAAAAAATATATATTCGCTTCAGCTTGATTTGAACTCTGGACCCTCATGTTAACAAAATTTTATCAATGCTTTTACTGTCACCACTTTAATCAATGTTAATTGTAACTGAAATAACGATTATTTACTTAAAATGTTATACGATATAGTTATACCGTCGCGTTACGGTATAGCAATATGAAAGGAAAAAAATCATTTGATAATGTGATTATCTGACTTATTTTTTGTCAGTTAGTTAGTTTTTAATCATTAGTCATAAATATTACAAGAAATTTATAATACAAGAAAACTTTTTTTTTTTTTTTGTCATCTGGAGCACTGCCCCTTTAAATAATAAAAAAACACTCAAGATGTGTGAGAAGTATCAAAGGACGAAGGCAGTTCAAGGATTAAAATATCCTCAAAGAGACTGATTTGAATTTTGTTAGATATAATTTCTAAAAAATGTAATCTTGTGACTATTTAATTAATGTGACATTTTCCAATAATTAAATAAATATATAAATGAAATAATTAACGTGTTCATTTAGAGCAATGTACATTTAGAAACCAGAAAAAAGTCAATGTGTAAGAGGTGTATCATATACTGTTTTTTTTTCCTCTCAAACAGTGGATTTAAACCTATTTGTCTGAGATTTAGAAATAATACTCTAACAACACACTTTCCAAGATACTAACCCAGGCTGACAAAAATGGGCTGAGTAAAAAAAATTAAACCAACAAATAGCCACAACAATATTGATCTTACCTGATATCATTAAAAAAACATATTTACAAATGTAAATATATTCACATAGAGATAAGGACGAATCACTGAGAAAATCACAGGCAAATAAAAACGCTATCAAATAAAAAATAAAATATTTTTCCCATTTTAGATATTTATTGAAATTAAAGCCTTTGGCGACATATAATCCCGACGCCAGGGTATCTCACGTTTCAAATTGATAGAAATATTACTTCCTCAGCCACAGAACTTCATAATGTATATATATATAGATTGTTGTTTATCTTTTTTTCATAAAATTTAATTCTTTTCTATTTTAAGATGCAAGAGACAAGCCGGTTATATAATACTGATGACATTCACACATAATAAAATATAGACTTTTTAAAATCTAAATATATAGATATAGATTGTTGTCTATGACTTTTTATAAAATTTAATTATTCTCTATTTTAAAACCTAGGAGACAACCTGGTGATATAATACTGATGGGTTATAAAGCTCAGAAAGCATTAAAAGGAACAACAAGACCTTCGGAGTTCTTCAGAACAATGTAAGTTTACAAAAGTTCTCTTACGGATTTATTTTAGAGGAAATAACCATTTTACTTTTGTAAGTAAATACTAGTATTATGTGTCATCAGTTATCTTCAACTTATAAATGAAAGATTATGAAAAACTTTCACTACCGCAGTGACTGGCTTTTCTATATAAGCGTTTTAATATGGTGGGAGATCTCTGTAAAGTATGCAAGCAATCATGATGCTTACTGAAAGTACAGCAAATTGTGTTATTTTCGACTGTGTATGTGCCCATGTCTGAGTGTAATGAAAAAAACATTTTACAGCAAGACTTGATATCAAAGTTACACATACTTTATATTGGTCTATACAGAATCAATTATGTTTTCTTCTGAATATGAAGTGCAAACTATCCCAGTAAAAGCAGTTTTGCAAGCTGCTAATCTAAATGCACCACTAATAACAATATCAATGTCTTTCCATATCTTATTTTAGCTTATATTTTATCTCTATTAAGGAATTGTTTAACGTTCTAATGATAACATCAACCCACATATACTACAGTACGTTACCACTTGCTAAGCAATATTGTGATCACATCTCACGGCCACTCATCGAAATTTACACCACTAAGAATATTTTAACTAGTGATACTTAATATGTTTTATTCTTTCATTTAGAGGAAAGAAATGGGGTGGCCCTCAAAGGCTTAGTAACGCTGAATTCAGACCGGATGATTATGGCGGCGGCCTATATATAGACGACGAATTAGTTGAGGACTGATGACAATGTGTAAATTCCATCTCATGCCGTTCAATTAGAATACACGATTTGAAAGATGATTTTTTTACTTCTAATATTTCTGTTTGATAAATGTGTTTCGGATTGTCATGAACATTTATCACAATTGATTTTCACAATATCTAAACAATGATATATTATAAAACTTAGAAACAATAAACATATGGAGCATTTGTTACAGTGTGGCAAACGAGTTCACTTGTTTCTAAAAATTGCTTATTTTCCCCAAGAAAGCATGAAACGTTGTTCACCAAATTACAAATAAAAACGTTGAATTTTTTAAAGGAAATACTACTACCTTTTAAATAAAAAGAGGAAAACATTGTAATTTGAAAGCCATTATAAATACGTTAATAAAACATTAAAACTGTCATTTTTTGGTGGACAAGACATTGTTTTATATATTTTCATATTTCTAACAGCAGAATAAATTTTAATCTAAATCATTTTCTTAACTCAGGGACAGATCAATGGTCCAGTAGAAATGCGTAATCATGGGCTTGCGAGTTTAATCCCTTGCTCCACCATTACCATTATAATTGTCTTTCGGATGAGACGTTAAACCAAGGTCCCTTCTACCGGTGCTGTACATCAAGCATGTGAAAGAACCGCGAGTGTTTCTGGAATGGGGTTCTCTCTGAATCTTGTACTACACTCCCCCCATACAAACTAAAATAGCTAAACTCTTCATAAGGGCGTCGGTCATATGGGCAACCGGTGCCGACAATAAATAAACTCTTAATACCATAGATTGTTTCGTGTTCTTGGTATTGAAATACATAACACTTAAATGTGGTCAGACACTTCCCAAGATGATATATACAATATGAAGGTAAACGATTTTTCAGATTCGTATATAAGAAATCACAACACTTATTCGTAGACAAATTTTATTAGCAATATGTATTATCTTAAAGTTCTTAGCACTCTTTTTTAAGAATAGCTTGTGAGTATATGTTCACTTTATTCCTCTCGTTGTCTCGCCAAAGCAAGACATAATTTACTGATTAAACTACAATTTTCACACACAGTGAACAACATCATAAATAATTAAAACTCTTCTGAACAATGTGCACCTGCCAGTTTTGCTAATACAACTTACTGTCGGTTACATATATCCATTCAGTAAGGCAGTTAATTTAAGTTCAGACGTAAAAACTGAAAAGACTTAACTTGGCAAAACAATAATGTACAAATATCATACATTAATCTACTATTTATATCAGAGTGAGTGCTTTGAAGTTTTTTGCATGATCGTACTAATAAACAAGAGGGCCATGATGGCCCTGGATCGCTCACCTGAGTACTTTGGCTGTAGGTTTGCTGCTAAGCAGTATTTCATTTTTTAATTGAAAATATGTAAGTGCCTACAAACCAAATACGTAAAATATCAGTCAATAAATAAAGGCTCTATGACAGAAAGTAGAAATATCTATTATAAGCTATGGTGACCTTGACCTTGACCCAGTGACCTCAAACCCTACCCATGGGTAGACGTCCATGCAAGGAACCTATATACTGAATATCAAAGATATTGGGTCTATAAATGAAGGCTCTATGAGGTACAGTAGATAAATCTATTTTTAGCCTCCATGACCTTTAACCTAATCTAATAATTTCAAAAAGCTTGATAAAGCTTGTTTCATGCCAAATTTTAAAATTCTAGGCCTTGTGGTTTCAGACAAGAAGATTTTTAAAGATTTTCTTCTATACTGCTAATTAAAACTTATGACCCCTCGGGCGGGGCCAATAGTGATCCTAGTGACATTTTTCAAACAAACTAGGTAGAGGTCCACTAGACAATGCTGCATATCAAATATCTAAGCTGTAGGCATTGAGGTTTCCAGTAAGAAGATTTTTAAAGATTGCTATTTTTACATATTAAGGGCCCCCGGGGCGGGGCCAATTTTGACCCCAGGGCCAACATATAAACAATTCTGGTAAAGGTTCTCAACATAATACTCCACACCCAATATCTAAGGTCTAGTCCTATTAGTTTCGGAGAAAAATGATTTTTCATGTTTTTCCTATATAACTATATGTAAACCAAGAGAACCCTGGGGCTGGGCCAATTTTGACCCAGGGGACATAATTTGAACAAACTTGATAGACATCCACTAGACAATGCTGCATACCAAATATCTAAGCTGTAGGCATTGAGGTTTCCAGTAAGAAGATTTTTAAAGATTGCATTTTTTACATATTAAGGGCCCCCGGGGCGGGGCCAATTTTGACCCCGGGGCCAACATATAAACAATTCTGGTAAAGGTTCTCAACACAATACTCCACACCAAATATCTAAGGTCTAGTTCTATAAGTTTCGGAGAAAAATGATTTTTCATGTTTTTCCTATATAACTATATGTAAATCAATAGAATCCTGGGGAGTGGCCAATTTTGACCCAGGGGACATAATTTGAACAAACTTGATAGAGGTCCACTAGACAATTCTGCACACCAAATATCTAAACTCTACGCCTTGCGGTTTCTGACAATAAGATTTTTTAAAGTTTTTCCTATATTACTCTATGTAAAACATGTGACCCCCGGGGGTGGGCCATTTTTGACCCAGGAGCCATGATTTGAACAAACTTGGTAGAGGTCCACTGGACAATGCTGCACACCAAATATCTAAACTCTAGGCCTTGTGGTTTCAGACAAGAAGATTTTTCAAGTTTTTCCTATATAATTCTTTGTAAAACTTGTGACCCCTGGGGCAGGGCCATTTTTGACCCAGGGGTCATGATTTGAACAAATTTGGTAAAGGTCCACCTGATGATGCTTCATACCAAATATCTAAGCTCCAGGCCTTGTAGTTCTGGAGAAGAATATTTTTAAAGTTCCAACTTTAAAAATCTATTTTTAGCTCCTGTGGCCTAGAAATGCAATGGATCTGAACCATTTGAAAAATTTTGGTAAAGCTTCATGCAAATAACATTCCTGCCAAGTTTCAGCAAGATTGGCCCAGCAGTTCAGGAGAAGAAGTTGTTTGAAGAAAAAGTTGACGACGCACGCACGGACGGACGACGGACATCAGGCGATCACAAAAGCTCACCTTGAGCACTTTGTGCTCAGGTGAGCTAAAAAGTTGACAGCATTATATCTGAATAGGGAGAATAAAGCCAAGGACAGTAATAAAATCATACAAGAAGGAACAAGTGTATAAACAGTAAGCCAGGTATATATAACGGTCTATTTTAAACTTCGTTTCACGGTACTACATCGACACAGCAAAACTTGACACATATCGTCACGAGTCTACGATCTCAGGCTGCACTAACGAAGTAAGGAACGACTGTAGTCAGAACATATTATCCGAATTATATGTTGCTAGTATATATTATACTGAAAGCGAAAGCACTGGACTTGGTAACCCGAAGTTTAAAAATGCGCGCATCAGCACATAAAGATTAAGCTATATCAAACACTTAACCTTTTGATTGATCTAGAAAACTTTTACAACATCGAACACATTGTTCATAAACTTTCTCGAATCCGGAGAGGTCATCTCTGGCGTCCTGAAACAGAAGTAGATAAAATCATACTGGCGCTAGAATTATTTAGATTGGTAAGATATAGCCCCAAATACGTAAAAGCAAATCAAATTCAACTGAAACTGAAGCCAACATTAAGCTATTAATTCTAAAATGTTCCTGTAATCAAATAAGCACTTTTCATACAGAAAAATGCAATATAGTTTGGATAAACATCTTGTTATTATATCATAAATAAACCAATATTTTAAGGACCTCTGTGACGCCGTGAAAAGACAGAATATGCTCCACGCATCCGTGTTTCGAAAATATGCATTAATTAATACATATAAATGAAATGTATTCAATGAAATATATACAAATCGGAAATGTTAACACTGCAAACATGTGTTGGATTCCTGACAGGAATCATATTTAAAGACACTGAGTCACAAATCTGACACGAACATATGTTTTAATTATTCAAACACCTCTCTATTCTCATCATCAGTTTGAGCCAAAGAATCTTTGAATGGATCTATAAAATGCGCGATGTATTGTTTACTTTGGCGAGGCCTATTTGCTAAACCATACCTCATTGATATTCATATATGCATTCACACTGAAATAATGTTTTTTCTGAATAAGGCTCGTCCACAATTCATTTACGATACAAAAACGTCTCTCAAATGCCAACTTTTTCTATAAAAATAATCTAAAATTCGTTGATCATACAGTCGTATTCTATTCTTAAGAGAATCTATTTCTTTACATTTTGTAAACAATAAAAGATTGGTCTTATTCGTTTCAGTAAATAGCATGGACAAAATATCTCTTTTAGTTCCAGATCCGTGGTACGATTTTTGCTGAAGAAATGAAAATGTGGCAAATATCTATTTGTTTAACAACTTATATTTTAATACCCTCTCTTCGATCTGGGCTTACTTCTTGTTTTTGCTGTTCAACAGTTTTGAAGTATTAGGATGAGCCCTTTACCAAGTCATTATTTCGGAAGAAGGGCTAATTAATCCTCTGCAAGAAATTGCCAATTTCTCGACATAAAAAGCCAAGTGGTTATTTTTTTCGTGATCGCAAAAACCTTTAATATGTACGTTGTACATTGTTACTTTGGTTTACAAGTCGACAACCATCATCTTACTATGAACAGTCTGAATGTTCGTGATCAAAGTAACAACAGGAAGTTAAGTAAAGCATTTACCTCACCCCACCACATGCCTTGAAATATGAAACGGTCTAACATTATGCATTATGTAATATATGCCCTAATCATTAGTAATAGACCAAACCAAACCGTTTCGTGATATTTTAACATTTTACACATACTTAAAGCCAATAAGCAAACTTGACCAGTCAAGATTCTAAGAAAATTAAATTTATTTCGGACATCAAATTTTCCATCTTCGTTCATTTGATCATGATACATAACCAATGCAAGGTCTAATGTAATTTAACAAAATATTTTCATGTTAAAAAATGTTCTCGTAACTGTGAATGAGATCCATGTCAGTTATCTCTTCTATTAAATGAGGAAGATTTTTCTCTTCATGCACTTTTTTATCCCCCGCCAAAAAGGCGGCGGGGGATATGGTAATATTAGTCTCCGTTCGCCCGTCCTTCCGTCCCACATTTTTTTCCGGAGCATAACTCGAAAAGTATTTAAGATATCAACTTGAAACTTCATAGGTGGATAGATCTCACTGAGGAGGAACGCAGTGCACAAGAACGATAATTCTACCCTTCATAATTTTTTTAATTAATTATTGTTCTTTGTTATTTTTCATGCTTAATTTTTGTCCAGAGCATAACTGGAAAAGTTCTGAAGTATCACCTTGAAACTTCATAGGTTGATAGATCTCACTTGGCAGGAGTGCTGTGCACAAGAACGATAACTAAGCAAACACATTCGGCGGGGGATGGCCATGTCAACATGGCTCATGTGTCACTGAGTTGAAATTCATTTATAAATGTATAAATTAATTTCAATGAATGATGTCATATAGTGCATAGAAAATTGTTAATTTATTTAGATAACTTTCTTTAAAAGAACATATAAGGCGATTCACTTAGCTCATATAATTCATATAATACACTTAGACATATCTTTTTTCATAGAAAAGGATATATTTAAAACTTAATATCTCCCTGTTCTTTTTCTGTTAGAGTTAAGAAACACAAAAATAATTAATTACTTCTGTATAAGCTTCTTATAAAATTACAAATTAAAGGTACGTGAAAACTGCCTTAAAACTAGAAATATATTTACTAAAAATAGAGCAAACTGCTGATAACCTTACACCATGCTTTTCTGTCCAAGGATCACACTGATTTTACTGATACAGAAAAATAAATGTACTGATATGATAATCATCAAACAATGTTCTTCTCACTCTTAAAAATGTTTACATACGTCCTTCTTTCGTATTTAAGTCATTTCTTCATGAAAAAAGCATTTCTTACATTTTTTGCAATATTATTGAAATAAATTACTGCATTAGATTTCTAACATTGGTTTAATGTTCTGTTCACTGGTGTAAAAAGCAGCCTCATAATAGTACGTCAAATAGAGATCATTTTTGCCAGTAAGACACCTTTCTTGGTAAAACAAGTTCTACTTGGAATTTTGATCCTCTGTCTCTAAAGGCTTATAAAATAGGACATAAATAGGAAGGTTCCATTTTTTGTCTAAAGTTGTCTGAAGACACAAACTGAAAACTCGAAGTCGCAAAGTGTAACAAAACAATTCATTTTAACATGCTAATTTAATCAGTTCACCTTGAACACTTTGTAATAATCTGATCTTAAAAAGATACAGAATGGATGAAACTAATCATAAATAAAAAGCTTTTTTTTACTCAAAACTTACAAAATAAGGGTCTCTTATAATAGTTTCTCCCTCAGGGTCACATTCTCCAAACAGCTTTAACTTTGCTGAACAGTTCTTTGGTTTTCTTTCTGCAAGCTCACTGAAATTATAAAAATTCAACTAACAGAAAGCTCATGAAAATTAGCTTAAGATAATTTGATACTTTATATATATTTTTATCAATACGAACATTATTTGTAAAGCAGAGACTGGTTAAGACTCATACTTTTTACCATAGTGAGGACCTAGCCGATTTAAAAAGGGTTTTATGTAACTTTTTCTGTTATTTTGACAAATTTCTTTCAACTGACACAGGTAAAACAGCACTTGTCTGGTACACTTTTCACAATACAAAACACCATAGAGGGTTCAACCTAAGCAGGTGAAAGTTATGAAATTTTATTTATCTTTGACTTTACCTATCTGCATTGAAGCAAAAATATTCAAACTTGAAAAATGGATCTGACTATCAAGAATTATTAACCAAATTTTCTGATACCCCTTACATTTAAGTAACTGGCAATCCAATTTTGCCACTGAATATTTCATAGCTATGATTTTAAAGGCTGAGTAGAAAAATAATTTTGTTGGCATATCCAGAAGAGTAATACAATCATGTATCTATATTTATGAAAAACAAGAAGCGCCGCAATGTGACGAAAACCAGGTTTTCAACGACCAAGTATTGATGTGACAGGAATTAGGAAGAAATATGGCAGTGAAGTAAAAATGGTGCTGTTATTTTGGTACCAACACAGAAAGTTGGTTTCAATAGTTCAAAATAAAAATAAATCAGATACCTGAGTAGCAATGCCAGGCTGTATTTTCATGTAAGCTACACACATGCCAAGTTGAGTATCAATAGGTTAAAGTGTGCTGAAGTTATTGAATAGAAGCTGAAAATTCTATTGTAAGCAAGTGACCTTGACCTTGCTTCCAGATATCATAATAGCAATCCCAAGCTGCATCTTAATATAAGCTACCCACACAGCAAGTTTGGTGTCAACAGGTCAACACAAACTCAAGTTATTACATGAAAACTGAATTTCTTTTTTAAAGCAACAGTGACATTGACCTTGTTCACAGACACCTGGGTAGCAATGCCAAGTTGCATCTTGATATCAGCTACCAAAATACTAAATCTGGTGTCAATAGGTCTAAGCAAACTAAAGTTATTGAGCGGAAACTTAATTTCTTTTTTTAGCAACAGTGACCTTGACCTTGACCACAGACATCTGGGTAGCAATCCCAAGCTGCATCTTAATATAAGCTACCCATATACCAAGTTTAGCATCAATAGACCAAAGCAAACTAAAGTTATTGAGCAGAAACTGAATTTCTATTTTTAGCAACAGTGACCTTGACCTTGATCACAGAAACCTGGGTAGCAATCCCAAGCTGCTCCTTGATAAAAGCTACCCATACAGCAAGTTTGGGGTCAATAGGTCAAAGCAAACTCAAGTTATTGAGCAGAAACTGAATTTCTATTTTTAGCAACAGTGACCTTGACCTTGATCACAGACACCTGGGTAGCAATGCCAAGCTGCCTCTTGATATAAGCTAATCATATACCAAGTTTGGGGTCAATAGGTCAAAGCAAACTCAAGTTATTGAGCGGAAACTGAATTTCTATTTTTAGCAACAGTGACCTTGACCTTGATCACAGACACCTGGGTAGCAATCCCAAGCTGCCTCTTGATATAAGCTACTCATAAACCAAGTTTGGGGTCAATAGGTCAAAGCAAACTCCAGTTATTGAGCGGAAACTGAATTTCTATTTTTAGCAACAGTGACCTTGACCTTGATCACAGACACCTGGGTAGCAATCCCAAGCTGCCTCTTGATATAAGCTACCCATACACCAAGATTGGCGTCAATAGGCCAAAGTAAACTCAAGTTAGTGAGCGGAAACCAAAAGTTTACGCCCGCCTGCCCGCCAACTTCAGCATTAAAATAACCAGGTTTTCATTGAAAACCTGGTTAAAAACAGCAACAACAACAACAAAATATTCTCTGTGAGTTTCCCAGTCATATTTGTCTGGACAATCATTTGATGCAGGGATGCACAGGTTATCTTTTTTAAGCTTTGGCAAAAATGACAGTTACAAATCCATAATATTTCATACATACTCCATGTTTGCTTCATCCATACCAAATATAACATCATACTTGGTAAAGTCATCTTCAATTAACTGAAAAAGATAAAAACCTTATATAGCTTATAACTGAAGCTAGAATAAATTTAACCTGGTATTGGGGACAAAAATGACGACGCTTTTTTGCAAAAGTCTATAATTATCCAGACATCCAGCAAACGTCATGCAGAAAGTTAGATTATCTTGACAATCACTGATAAAACAGGGGTTTTAAGGGTACAAAAAAAGTACACACTCACTGAAAAAAGGGGTATATTTGGAAATAGTCCAAAGTATTATATTGCTTTATTACTATATTCATATTCCCATACTTCAAATACAATAAAAGCACTGCAGTATTAAGAATACCTTCAGGATCCAGGTTCACTTACAAAATACATACTGACCTGGATCCTGAAGTACAATATACTATCTTTAAGTTCTGGCTGAAATCTGACAAAAGGTACAACAAATAAACAACTGAAGGTGTGAAGGCAATAACTCTGCTGGAAATCACTGAACCAGAAAATGCTGAAGATTTGCTTAAGTAAGCTTGCTACTGATCACTTCTGTAAAGTTTAGCTGAAACTGGGCCAAGAGTATAGGAAAATAGCTCAATGAAAAAATTTAATATATAAAGGCCAACAAATGAACTGGAAATTGCTGAAGATATGCATGCTAGGCTTGGCAATGAGCATCTGTGTGAAGTTTGGTTGGATTCAATCAGGTGTTGTAAAAGTGTTGTCTTGACAGAGCCATTGAAAACTCAATGCAAGAAGACATTTTCAAATGTCAGAAATTTTTGTAGCCCATGGCTATTTCAGCTAATGTTAATGCTAAAATAACAAAACTTTACAAGGGAGGTAAATCTTACAACCAACAAGTGGTTTATTCATTTACTGTGCATATATTGAATGAAATATCACAGAAAATTCTTTCTATCTTTACAAGGAACTAAACCCTATGATGTAAGAATCCACTTAATTCCTTAATACTACAACATTAGTGACAAATGACTTTAACAAGTCTCTTTAACATTCCACACATTAACAAAGAAATTAAATCTTGGTTTCTTTTTTCTGCTTGTAAGTAAAACATGTGTAATGATTCTTACAGCTCTGGCTTTGTGCTTATAATCAGTCACACCAAATTTCTTAAGGGTCTTCATTGTTCTAGAGTCAGGTCCTTTTCCTATATGCCATGTTCCCAGGGCTGCACTGTCAACTTCCCACTGAAACATTGCAAAAATATTCATTGATCATTATTTGTTTTAAATCATTTGTCTTTAATGAAAAAGAAGGAACTGAACAATACGAGATTATCCCTGACCAGTATATTATGGTCTGAATACCTGGATAGGCCAGTGTGGGTGCATTAATATATATCAATGTCAAAGTGGATGTGTCCCTCAATGTCTGGTTTTGTTTACCCACAGTCTAAAAAATGAAAACAAATGTACCTCGGTATACATAAAAATTAATGTTAAGTGGATCATACACTGCAAGAAGCCATCAAAGATTATCTAAATAAAACAAAGACTTTTTAAAACAGTTTTTCTACCAATCAAACAAACAAACCTTCTGAGTACCTATCCTGCGAACAATTGATGAATTATGAAAAATCGCTTACTTGATCCTCTACACCCCTTTCTTTCAAAAGGCGCAGGAACACAGCTTCAGCAATGGGAGACCGACATATATTTCCTGAAAAATTACAACAACAATAAAAACAGATGTATAAACAGTACATGTGTATATCAAATTCTTAAATATAGTGTTTTTAAAACTAATTTTTGTTAAATCCCATCTTAAATCTTTACTTAGTTTTCTTACACTTATTTATTAAAACTCAGATGCATAACTACATGTATATATGACTCACAGAATATGAGTATTTAACTTAAAGCCCCTTGAGTTGTTGGTTAAATCCTGTAAGTGGAGTATGAGTGTGACTTTCACATATTTCAATTTACTTTCACTCATCAGAACTCCAGAAACTTGGCATACAATGTAGAAAACTTAAGTGTGGTGTAAAGTGCTTTGGAGATTCGGAAGAGTACACAATTAAACTTTCTCTTGAAATGGTGTCGAGAACATTAATTTATTATTTACACCAGGCCAGAGACTGGAATTATTACTTTGAAAAAAAAAAGCTCAAATCATTAAGCAAATTAATTTTCATTTTGCTCTAAACCTAATCATTTTATGTAATGCTGAAAACCATGACAATACTTTTTGAGAATTCCTTTTAGACCTGGTCATGATAATTAACCCTTAGATTGTCTGATAAGCATTTTACCTTGTGCACTTGTTTATCACCAGTAAGATATGAGGTTTCATTCGAGCCCATGAAAAAAACATCCAGCAAACACTGATTTTGGACACCTTTGATAAAGGCAAAATACCTTGCCATTTTGAAACAAATCCCAAATGCATTTTTTCTTATTTTCTATAAATATACACTGTAGGGAAATGTGTGTGTGTTAAAATGACCAGACCATGTTTGATAAAAATGGCTAATTTTGAATACTTTAATGATCAATTTACTTTCACTATAACAATTTCTAAATCAATGTATGTAAAAGTCTGACTTCTCCATTGAATTATAGGTAATTGTTTATGGCTGCTAAAAAGGAAAAGGTGTTTTCTCCAGATTCCCCACTCACCACAATATATAAATGTCTGAGAACACAGGTTAAAAGCTTATTACCTTATATTTTTAATAATTTGTATCTGGAAGGCTTTAAACAAACATTATTAATGCTAGCACTAGCTAACAATACCCATCCTGGAGTTTTTATGATAACACGAACAATGAATTTTGATATTTGGTATTGACTACTATCGTGCACAAGAATTCATAAAGGTAGCAGACATATCAATGTGCCTAAACACAGCTTTCAACATAACATAGGGCTAAATTATCACTTTAGATCAACAACTGCTTATCTGTTGAAGGAGACTGCCCACAATGTTCTACCAGACAGTATAAGATCATAACACAATCACCATGTGGAGTTACTTCCAGGCTAGTTCAACTAATCAGACTTGTCAAAGAGACATTAAGAAACTTTTGTCAGGCGATGTTGACAGTTATAAAACAAGACCTGTCCGCAGACAGCACACTGCACTTTTCTCAGTGCTGGATAATAAATTATAAGCAAAGTCAAACAAGTGGCCCAAGTGAAAAAAAATATGAGTGGGGGAAGGCAAGTACCTAGTCAAATAAGATGAAAAAAAACCCCTCTTTTTTAACAATAATGAAACAAAATTGCTGGAGGGTTGGGGCTGGGGGGTGGGGCAAACTATAGCGGAGGTAAGTGGGGGGGGGGGGGGGATGGGGGGGGGGGGGGGGTCCCCATGCATTAGGGAGTCAGGGTAACACAGGGAGGGTAACACAGAGTGGGTTGGGGAGGGGGTCCCATACATCAAGTACCTACATATTTAAAAAAAAAAAAAAAAATTATAATAAAAAAAAAAATATAGGGAAGGGGGGGGGGTAATACCACATGGGGGGAGTAGGGGGTCCCCAAGCAAAGGGTTGGGGGAGTACTTACCCATCCTATGTAAGTTAAAGTTTATTTCTAGGCTTAAGAAGTATTTTCCCTATATATAAGCAAAATCAACTGACCCCTGGGGTGGGGCTTTCACCCCAGGGACATGGGTACCAATAATCTGTGCAGGGTCCTTGCTGGTGATCTAGTATTCCAAGATTGAATGGAATATCTTTGACACTTGTTGAGAAATGGACATTAACAAAACAGTTAACCAACAAATTTTAAGTTGGAAAAGGGGCATAACTTTGCAAAAAAAAAAAAAAATTGAGGGTTATCTGTCCTTGTGAAATGGTGTTGCATTTTGATAGTGAACATGTATTCCTAATTTGAAGTAAATAGCTTTGATAGTTTCTTAGAAATGGACCTTAACAAAAAGGTTAACAAACGCGTACACCGACAAGGGAGTCATGACAATAGCTCCAATTTTTTTCTTAGAAAAGTGGAGCTAAAAATGTCTTAACAAGAACTGTCATTGTAAGATGACAATGCCCCTGAAGTGGTGCTTTGACAAGTGAGCTGAAAGTCATTCAGGAGTAAAGGTAAACTAAATATAGGTCAATGGGAAAGAATTGTCCAAAGGGATTTCTCTTTTGTGTCCAAGTATGAAGTATATCCACTAACTAATAAGACAGTTACAGCCAATGTTCAACAGGATCTTCGAGGTGAGGGTCATTCAGGGGTCAAGGTCAAATAAATGTAGGTCAGTGGGAAGGTCTTGTCCAAAGGGGTGTTGTGTCCAAGTATGAAGTAATTTCACTTACTAATAATGAAGTTATAACCAATGTTAAAGTATACAAATGGAATAACGGCCCGACAGACTGACTGTTAAAAAACTATATGCCTCCCTTTGGGGGAATAAAAATTGGGCAAACCTCAACGCCAAATTTATTAGTCTACTTCAAGGATGTAACCAAGGAATGGTATTTGGTCACACCAACTTTCAAATCAAAACACTCCTAAGTTTGATATTTCAATAGCTGGCACTAGAATTGTGACAGTGCTATTTTTCATTTTATTCTATGTTAATCACTTGGTGATATTGTAAATGGCAATTGCATAATTTTTATTAATTACTAAATTAGTGAGCTCAATGCATAAGCTATGACAACGTTTGAAAAGGTGTCTAGACTAATGAAGGGAGAAGTTTTAAACAAGATACGTTATCGCGAAAAGAACAGAACGGTAATCACCTAAACAAATGAAGAGCACGGACTTTTTCTTTGATGCCATCCTTGATCTTGACTTGCCCGTTTTTCTTCTAGAAATGCACGTCTAGTGAAAGTTATATCGCACCGGTTCAGATTATAAAGAACAGCTATGGATTTGAAAACCCGAATCGAACAAACATTCTATATTCTGTGAGATCTGTATCCAGAAATTGATATGATAGTGTTTTTTTAACTTGAATTTGATCATTTTTAATGTCCTATTTGTCTTGAAAAATTGATTGTTGTCGCGGCTTTATTTCTTACATAGTTTCCGCTTAAATATCAGTCATTCCGTTTAATAAGATTATCATGTGACAGTTCAAAATGGCGACTGTCAACAAAAACGGGCCAGGACCTGGGCTTTTTCAGATGTATTGCAAAACTGTGTTAATTCTTACATTATTTGTTACACCATCAGCAAAAGCTGCTGACAAACCAAATATAATCTTTATTTTGACAGACGATCAGGATGTAACAATGGGAGGGCAGGTGCGTAGGTCAATGATTTCTTTCCAAAACAATGTCTGCACTGCAGTGTGTTGCAGCCACAGGTGACACTGACTGTATCACTGAGCATACAACCCTCGAAACGAGAAAAAAAAATCATTTTTTACTGCTCAGTGATACTGTCACCTGTCGGTGCAGCCAGTACCCTTCAGAGCGTACACTAAAGTCACCAATAACGGATCGCTAAGCATATGTTTTGTTTACGGTAGCAATTGTCTCCAATACCGGATCATTTTCCCCAATACAGGATCACGTGACCAGGGACCATTTCAAAAGCAAAAATGTAACTTATTGATTCTCTTTTTTTATTCTTTTGCAACGTTGTCATTGTAAAATCAATCTTAGTGCAGCCAGTACCCTTCAGAGCGTACACTCAAGTCACCAATAACGGATCGCTAAGCATTAATTGTTCATAAAAATGTCGTTAGTTAAAAGCTGAGAAGAATTTAAAGTTTTGTGGGTTACAAAGCGTATTAAAAGATCTTTCAAACATATATCTGATCTTAATGGATAAGCTTTACACTATCACTGATAATATTTTTTGTTTACGGTAGCAATTGTCTCCAATACCGGATCATTTTTCCCAATACAGGATCACGTGACCAGGGACCATTTCAAAAGCAAAAATGTAACTTATTGATTCTCTTTTTTTATTCTTTTGCAACGTTGTCATTGTAAAATCAATCTTAGTGGTGAAAACATACCAAATTTTACAGGAAGAAATAATACATTCATGAAATAAATGTACAAGAGATTTGAATGTACATTTTAATGCTTTATTCATGTATCAGCCGTTTCTTGAATTGATAAAGATAATACTGAACCTCCAGGTATTGATTTGATAAGCCTTAAAAGACAGTTTATTGAGAAGCGACCTGTCAGGTAAGACAATTGTATATTTGCATGGTATAACAACACCACCGCCCTCTTCACTTGGAGCAGGCCAAGGTGGGAAAATGGGGACAGGTTCACCAGTAATTTGAGGATCTAATTGTTCTTAAATATTTTGATATTTAAATTCTTCTGCCTTCAGATACATTTGTATAGCTATTGGATCAAACATAATGACTGATAAATTCGCCGTTTGACAGTCGAAAGCAGTTTTGAGACGATTCCCATTATTGTCTTTTTCACAATTCAGCTATCCGCTATTGGCGACTACACATCACATTACTTTCAGCCAAATAAAATGTAGAATACCTACTTCTTAGGATGTACGACTGTTTTTGCAGTGTACATATGGGTTATTCTCAAAATATATCAAGACTCGACAAGTTTCTCTTTATGCGAACTCTCCCTAACTAATGTTACAGTGGTTTCAGAACGAGGCTTTTCGCGTGCACATCATGCGACAGGTCAATCTTTCAGCTGAGATAGATTTCATTTACTTTTGGTTTAGACAAACATTTTTTGTTATTTTGACACGAGGATGAATGCATTATATTCTGATCTTGATAGTTCCAAAAAAGCTCATTCTGTATTTGTTGTGAGAAATTACAAAAATATTTTTGATCCGCTATTGGGGAAGATCCGTTATTGGCAACTTGAGTGTATATGTGTTTAATTATTTTACAGGAATGTTAGGTTTGCAAGAGACTTGTGTTATGATTGCCATTTTTCATTTATTTTCTTATTTTTGAATGTTTTTAAAGCATCTACTTATTTTGTTATATAATCTAGCTTATGTAAGCAAACATGGTAGCCAGTTTGTTTTTGTTTTTTTCTAGTTCTTGTGCAAATGACTTTTGATGGATACTAATGTATATGATTAATATTGATGACATTGTTCTGATTTTGCAGATCCCAATGACAAAAACAAAGAAACTGGTTGGAGACCAGGGGATGATTTTCAATAATATGGTAAATACTGGAAGTGATGTGTGCTATTTATTCCTTACTCAACAGCTCACACGGGGCTTATGTTAATTGTTATTGCCTTGACAACTGAAATTAAAAAATTATCTTATTGCTTCACCTTACCTATAAACCTCACCTCACCATGCTAAATATCTAAATAACTTGTCCATCTTTCAATTTGAACAGATCCATTAATTGCTTATGGGAATGCTTATTGAAAATTTACTGACTGAATGGCGAATAGCTAGTGCAGACGATGATCAGACGTGCAGGCTAATTTTGGTCTGCACTGGTCACAAAGCAGAGTCAATTGCCACTAGCAAGTTAAGGGTTAATATAAGTCATACAATATATATATAAATTAATTAAGTTAATTGAAAACATGCTTATGGAGAAATATTGCATGTATTTATTTACCAACATACAAAAAGTTAAAATGTAATTACCAGTACACCTAATACACCAAAGACTTTCCCTTTTTCATACTAGCTTGAAACAGTTGAGTAAAGAACTGAATGAAAACAAACAAACAAAATTTCTAACTTTTTATTAGTGCACCTAACTGGCTTTTAGTATGCTGTTTTTGTCTGTCGTCCATCCGTCATCCCTCAGTTGTCCACAATTGACTTAAAACAACATCTTCTCCTATACCACTGGACCAGTTGCAATTAAACTTTACAGAAATAATGCTTGTGTGGTCCTCTTTCAAAGTTTAAAAAAAAAAAATAAAATGCCATGCAGAACTCTGGTTGCCATGGCAACTGAAAGGAAAAGAAAAACAGAAAAGTCTTCTTGACTGAAACCACAAGACCTAGAGCTTGGATATCTGGTTGATAACATCATCTAGTGGACCTCTACCAAATTTCTATAAATAGTGGCTTTGGGGTCAGAGTTGGCCTGAGGCCAGGGGTCATTTGATTTTATATAGACTTATATATGAAATTTTTTTTAAGAATTTCTTGACAGAAACGATAAGGCCTAGAGTTAAGACGCTTGGTGTGTATGATTGTGTAGTAGACCTCTGCCAGGTTCTAACAAATCATGGCTCCTGGATCAGAATTGGCCCTACACCAGGGGTCACTTGATCTTAAAATCCTCTTGTCTGAATTAAACCACAAGGCCTAGAGGTTACATATTTGGTTGATAGTTAATAGTATGTACCAAAGGTATATAAATCATGGCTATGGAGTATGGAGTCAGAATTGGTCTGAGCTCAGGGGTCACTTGATTTTACATAGACTTATATAGGACAAACTTGAAAAAAAATTTTTTGTGAAAAACCATTAGGTCTAGAGCTAAGATGTTTGGTGTGTATGATTCGCTATTATTCCTGTACCAAGTTTGAACAAATCATGGCCCCTGGATCAAAACTGGCCCTGTCTTAGGGATCACTTGATCTTACATACAGTTATTTAGGAAAAAGTTTTTAAAAATCTTCTTGTCTGAAACCAAAAGGCCTAGCTAGAGGTTACCTATTTGCTTGATAGCATCATTTAGTGGACCTCTACCAAAGTTATATAAATCATGGTTGTGGGGTCAGAATCAGCCCAAGCCCAGGGGTCACTTGATTTTACATAGACTTATAAAGGAAGAACTTAAAAAATCTTTTTGTCTGAAACCATTAGGCCTCCATTTAGATATTTTGTTTGTATTATTGTCTAGTGGACCTCTACCAAGTTATTACAAATCATGGTCCCAGGATCAAAATTGGCTCCACCAAAGTGGTCACTTGGTTTACATTGAGTGACATAGGAAAAAAAATTAAAGGAAGTGAAAGGCCTTGAGCTTAGATTCATATGGTTCAGCATTGCCTAGTTAATAAGATGGGCTTTGGAAGATCCAGCCCCCACCCACCTCACTTGGGTACCCTGTCCCTTGCTCCCCTCCAAAAAAAGAAAAAAAAAAATCATTAGATGGGGTAAAAAGGTACTTAACCTTCATCCATTTTTGTCCTTGACCTTCCTGTGACCTACTTCCTTGTTTATTGAAGCGAAATCAATGAAATTTTAACTATTTGTATAGGTTTGCCTGTAGACTTCAGTTTTGACCTTGGCTGACCTTGACCTACTGACCTACTTTCTTGTTTTTGAAAATATGCTTTTGAAATTTTAACTGTTTGTATAAGTTTGCATACAGACTTCAAATTTGACATTGGTTTACCTTGAACTATTGACCTTCTTTCTTGGTTTAAAGATATTTTTAATATCTAATGTGGTATTGGAACTTGCTGCCATTTGACACATCCCTTAGGTGCCACCCCACTCCACCATTTGTTTGGTAGTTTCTTTTCAGGTGAGGGACCAAGGACCTTCTTGTTTCCTCTTGTTTGTATAAAGTGTGTTATGCAGAGGCCAACTAGAATCAGTATTATTCAAACTTTTGTCATTAATGAAAATATCATCTCTTGTTGATGTAGTTTAATCTTCTATACACGTTTGTATGTGGCAATATGTATGTAATTTATTTTCAGTTTACAACAAGTCCTTTATGTTGTCCAAGCAGATCCAGTATACTTACAGGAAAGTATGTCCATAATCACAAAGCTGTGAACAACTCTGTAAATGGTGGCTGTAGCAGCCCAGACTGGCAAAAGACACAAGAGATCAATGCTTTTCCTACGTACCTGAAAAACAAAGGATACACTACATTCTTTGCAGGGAAATACTTAAACCAGGTGAGCAGTGAGCTTGTTTTGTTATATAAAGTAGGAAGCCAGGAATACCTGGCAGTCTTTGATGTTACCAACTAAACAAAAGCTGTGGTTGGGATTTGATTTGGCTGTTTGATATTTTGTAAACTTTTAGCAAAAATGTTAAAAATTATTGGTACATATATTAAAAGCCAGTTGTTTTAATCATTGAAGAGAAAGGACTAGAATAAGCCATCTTTGGTTAAGTTACCTGTTTTAACTTATCTCAACTTGAATAAAGTTTATAAAAGTGATAATTCACCCTTTATTAAACACTCTTTAAATTCTATGTGCAGAACAGTTATCAGTAAGATAGTTCATTTGATTTGTTATTTTGACTAGTATGGCTTTCCTGCAACTGGAGGAGTAGAACACATTCCACCAGGATGGGACCACTGGTATGGATTGGTATGTAATTTTCCAGTCACTGGGTAACAGACTGAATTATCTGACAACATTTCATATTACTGGTTGCCTACATTTTTGCATATTTCTGTGTACCATTCAAAACTAATATTTGACATTAAGATTAACAATCGTTTATTTAATTTAATTTAAAATATTGCACTATCTAAAAACATGAATATTCAGAATATCAGTAGTTTTTTTCTGTGCTTTGAAAATGTAAGGACAGTTTAATATGCTGGAATAAGCTAAGACAAGTGTACTGTGCTAGAATAGATTTTAATACATTGGCTGTGCTGGAACCTTAGTGCAGTTTACTCCACTGATATAGCGTGAAACCAGTATACTGTACAAGCATAACTTATGCCAGTTAATTGTGCTGGAATAATGAAATGACAGATAAACTGTTCAGTCACTTCTGAATGTCTTAACACATTGTTTTTGTTTTTTAAGGTTGGCAACTCTAGATACTACAACTATGCCCTTTCAGTGAACGGAGAAAGGGAGAAGCATGGGGACCAGTATCCACAAGATTATCTTACAGACGTCATTGTAAGTTTCATTTTACAAACCATCAATGTTCTGACATGAATTTTATATTCATTCAAATAAAATTCTTGTATTCAAACATTGGCTTAAGTACAATGTAAAATTTCATAGTTAAGGACTTAGCATAGCCAGTAAAAAAATATAACTTTAGCTAGTTAAGACTTAAACCACAACCAGTCCAGTTTTGAATATGGGTCACATTTGATAAAGTTTTCTTGTGAAGGCCATGGCCATTCTTACAAAAAAAGGACTGTTTTATTATTCAAAGTTATGGCTTGTGAAATGTTTCAAAATTCAATGTTTACATTGGTATTCTATATTCTGTAACACATCATATTTAGCCAGAAAAAATGAATAAGTGTTTTAATAAATTATGATATTCTTTACTACCGAAGTGGTAGACATCCAATGCATCAAGACCAAAGTGCTTGAACTGCCTGGTTGTTTTTTTTCCTTTTGTGTATCTTCTAAATTGGTGAAACTTTCTCTATGTTATTGTTGGAAGGCCTTTGATCTATTCTACTATTTTTAGCTCGACTTTTTGTGAAAAAAAAATCGAGTTATTGTCATACATGTAGTCATGGTGTCGTTGCCGTTGCCGTTCCCATCCGAAAACTTTAACATTGATCATAATTTTTTTATTCCTTGATGGATTATCTTCATACTTGGACACAACAACCCTTTGGACAAGACCTTCAAGATGACCAGACTAAACTTGACCTTGACTCTTAAATGACCTTCATATTCAAGGTCAAAATATTGAATTTTGCTAAAATTGGCCATAACTTTATTATTAATAGGTGGATTCTCTTTATGCTTGGACACAACAACCCTTTGGACAAGACCTTCAAGCTGACCAGACTAAACTTGACCTTGACTCATAAATGACCTTCACCTTCAAGGTCAAATTATTGAATTTTGCTAAAATTGACCATAACATTAGTATTTATGGTTGGATTTGATTTATGCTTGGACAAAACAAAACTTATGACAAAACCGACATGTTGAATAACCCAGATTTGACCATGACCTTAAAATTACCTTGACCGTCAAGGTCAGATGATTGAATTTTGCTTAAATTGTCATTACTTTCTCATTTATTTATAGATTTAATTCAAACTTGGACTAAACAACAGTTGTGACAAATCCGACATTATGATTATTCTAAGTTTGACCTTGGCCTTTAAATGACCTTGACGGTCAAGGTCAAATCATTGAATTTTGTTAAAACTGGCCATAATTATGTAATTTATGGTTGGATTTGAATCAGACTTAGACAAAACAACACTTTTTTGTTTTGATTTCAAAAATGTCAACGCATGACCTATATTTTTGACCTACTGACCTACTTTCTGGTTTTGAGCTACAGCAATGAAATTTGAACTGTGTGCACAGTTTTTTATTTCAATTTCAAAAATGTCATGGCATGACCTATATTTTTGACCTACTGACCTACTTTTTGTTTTTGGAGCTATGGCAATGAAATTTGGACCATGTACACAGTTTTTTGTTCCAATTTCAAAAACGTCATAGCATGACCTATATTTTTGACCTACTGACCTACTTTATGTTTTTTAGCTACAGCAATGAAATTTGGACCATGTGCACAGTTTTTCCTTCCGATTTCAAAAATGTCATCGCATGACTAATATTTTTGACCTACTGACCTACTTTTTGTTTTTGGAGCTATGGCAAAGAAATTTGGACCATGAATACAGTTTTTGTTCAGATTTCAAAAAAGTCATAGCATGACCTATATTTTTGACCTACTGACCTACTTTTTTTTGTTTTAAAGCTAGGGCAATGAAATTTGGACTGTGTGTACAGCTTTTTGTTCGGATTTCAAAAATGTCATCTCTTGACCTATATTTTGACCTACTGACCTCCTTTTTGTTTTTGGAGCTATGGCAATGAAATTGCATTGGTCCATTTCTGTGATATGCATCATTACATTCATAAAAATTTCTTTCATCTTTGAACCCAGGTTAGTGCTTTAGGGCCATTGGCCCTCTTGTCTATTAATACTTGGACAAAACAAGGCTTATGACAAAACCTACATGTTAAATTATTCAAGTATGACCTTAACCTTTAAATGACCTTTACAGTCAAATTTCTAATTATTGCATTTTGCTAAAATAGCCAAACTTCTGGTTTTATGGTAGGATTTGATCTATACAGGGACAAAACAACACTGAGAATAAAAGAAAAGTGTTAAACAATTCAAGCATTACCTTGACCTTTAAATGACCTTGACATTACTTAACTTGGCTGTATCTTTGTTGTTAATGGATGTAGTGTCTTCATGCTTGGACATAACTACTTTTTAGACAATACCTCCAGAGAAGGTTAAACTGCACTTGACCTAGACCTTTAAGGTCAAATTTCTGAATGTTGCTAAAATTGGCCATAACTTTGTTATGTATAATTATATTTCCAAATGATGTTTCATTTGAAATCCCTTCACCACAATGTGCTTCCTCTGATGTGTTTGCCTTTGGAAATAGAAAAAGTCGAGCGTGGCCCCCGCTTGCGGTGGCTCTTGTTACCATTTAAGTTTTAGGTTTTGTGGCTGCCCGTCGGGGTCCGGCGTCCGTCATCCACTATCACTTCAAAGGACATCTCCTCTGAAACATGCAGGCCAAATCTGATAAAACTTGCCTAGAATGAAATATGCATGAAGCTCCTTCAAAGTTATTTAAATGGTTCCAGTCCATTGCAGATCTGGGGCACAGGAGCTAAAAACAGATCATTAAAGTGAAATATACGAAACCTGTTTCCAAAACCACTAGGATAGAGCTTAGATATTTGATGTTTGCATTGTCTAATAAACCACGACAAAGTTTGTTCAGATCATGGCTCCAGGATCAGAATTGGCCCTGCTCCAGGTGCAACATGGTTTTACATAGGCTTATATTGGGAAAAAATCTTCTTGTCTGAAACTACTGTGCTTTGGGGCTTTGATATTTGGCATACAGGTTCAGCTAGAGGTCCTCTACAAAGATATAAAATATGCCCTTGGGGTCAGTAATGGCCCCACCCTGGGTGTCACTTGATTTAAAGTAGGAATATTTAGGGAAAATTTTTAAAAGCTTTTATGAAACTAGAAGGTCTAGGGCTTAGGTATTTTGCTTGGAACATCAGCTTGAGGTCTTTACCAAGATTAATCAAATTATGCAGCTGGGGTCAAAATTGACCCTGCCCCAGGGGTCACTTGTTTTTTTTCACAACTCAACTTGCCTAGGAAAAAAAACTTTAAAAGTCTTCTCTTCAGAAACCACATGGCCTAGTGTTAAGAAATTTGAAGTGTAATATGGCCAAGTGGACTACTACCATTTTTGTTCAAATTTTGTAGAGTTTATTCTGAAATAAGACCCTGGGGTCAAAATTAGCCTTGCCTCTGGTGTCATCATGGCTAGAAATAGACTTTTACTTTTCAACATACAGCCTTTAATTATTGACTGATATCATAGATATTTGGTTTATGGGCACCTTGTATAAACCTCTGCCATTCACTGGGGTCAAGGTCAAGGTCATCAAGGCTGAAAATATATTTTTTTTCTACTTTCCCTAGAGAGTCTTCATTTATATAAAAGATACTTGGTATATATGTATCATGGGCATTTGACCTTGGTTTGGATTTTAGGTCATTGGGGTCAAGGTCACTGAGGCTAAAAATCAAGCTTTGCCCCTTCCTAGGTACATAGACTGACATAGGTAAAAAATAAAAATCTTCATGTCAGACACCACAAGCCCTGTAGTTTAAATAGATATTTGGTGTATGAATGAAAGTAGTTGTAGTTGTACTCAGATGAGCAATGTCAGAGCCATCATGGCCCTCTTGTTTTATCAAAAGAAGAATCAAAAGGTATTAAGAGCACTAACTGAATTTTTCTACTATCTACAAAAAGCCTGGAACCAGAAGGCATTATGTAACAGGCGTCTTGGGGGAAAACCTATACTTTGAAATATAAGAGTTTATTGTGGAATGACTAAAGCCCACTAAACCAATGAAATTGTTTTTATTTATAGATGACATACATGTAATCATATAAAGTTTTTAATACTACAGCACAAAAGGGCCCGGCAGTTTTTAGATGGACGACATAAGTGGTCCGACCCATTCTTTATAATGCTGTCCACACCAGCATGTCACGCACCATTTACACCGGCGCCCCAACATAATACCAGCTTCAGTAATATGACAGCTCCAAGAAATGGAAGTTATAATGTCAAACCACAGGTTTGTTAACTCATCATATGTATAGAAACACAATTCTGGTTATCATCATAGGTTATTTGCTGTGTACTGGATATATATGAACACGTTCTTCCGGCAGTGTTACATGGTATAGTGTGACTTGAGCACAAGACAGTACCACCTCTCAGAGTGGGAGAAGTGAGAGCAAATATCTAAATGCAAAACAGATAACATTTTTCCTGCATATGCTTGAATCGAAATGGAAAACTGACAGATTATAATAGGATATATTATAGTGTTCTATCTGACCGAATGGCAACAACATAATTGTTCTAATTACCTGATCACCAGTTACTATTGTTAACTACAAACTGCTTAATTACTTCTTAATCATGTGACAGTTTTAAGTGGAAAACGTAATGCAAGAGTGCCACATTAATGTAGTTGGCATTATTTCACTGACTGGATATTGAACTTGCTTAACCAACAAGTATATGAAAATACACTGTCTCTTTGAAATGAAACAAAAGTTGAGTGGCAGGTTATGGGGTGGGAGAGATTATTTTGTGTGTGCAATGAAGGTTGTA
The DNA here is from genome assembly GCA_012932295.1 of Cyclina sinensis. Taxonomy (NCBI): domain Eukaryota; kingdom Metazoa; phylum Mollusca; class Bivalvia; order Venerida; family Veneridae; genus Cyclina; species Cyclina sinensis. The sequence continues at coordinate 15,271,993 of JAAONU010000003.1, read as the reverse complement.
GCATTTTGTCTTGACTTATTTCAGAATAAACATTGGTTATTGCAACAGACCATTGTGCCCATGCCAGATGACACAGTTCAAGCCGCTGATGATATATTTAGAAACAGGTATTTATCAGTCTTCTGTTGGTAAGATTGTATTTTGCTGGCTGTAAATGACCTAATTATTAAAACATTAATTTTTTATAAAACCAATACATAAACACATATGGTATTAATGCACACATTAAAGGAAGATTTTATGGAAATTTCGTAAACATTGCAAGCAAACCTCTTAAGGTATTTCATGTAAGAAATGTTTAGATAAGTTCATTCTATTTCTTACCTCTTAAATTATTAAAAGTCTGCATGCTTACTTCAGCCATTATTGTCTACACTGTTATAATCTTCATTGTTAAATCTGTCAGTTGAATAAGAAAGTCTTTTTTTTCACAACCCCTGTCCTTGCTTTCTGACCTGAACTACATGTATGAATTCACAGAAAAAAACAAAACAAAACACAATCACATTTTTAATATACGTGTGGCTATTTAGATGAACCATTTATTTAGTACTTCTCTTTTGATGAACCAATATTTATTTTGATTAACTTGTGATTGGGCACATTTATTTCGGTTCACCAGACATTGAGTACATTTAATCTGTTCAGCCAGATATTTAGTACATAGATTATGATGAACCAGTCATTGTGTGTGTTGTTGTTGTTTTTTTCATGAACCAGTCAGATATTTTACAGATGGAGAACCCTATTGTCTGTAGATGATATGGTTGAAGACATCTTAAATACCTTGGATAACTATAATATTTTGGACAACACATATGTATTCTTCTCATCTGATAATGGCTACCATTTAGGTATGAAGCCTGTTTTTTGTTGTTGTTTTTTTGGCAAAACCACAGTGTCTATGAACTGCATAGTTTTGTCACACTAAACCTCTGTTTGGTTTAGCTGCAGTCTGGCTCTTCACAGTAAAGTTGTGAAAAAACATACATAGGTGTCAGAGTATCAACTTTGAATAAACTGAAATGGCAGTGTGATTGAAATTGCTATTAAGAATGTTTCTACATCGTTTCCTATCCTTTTAACTGAAGAGCAACCATGAGGCACCGTGGTCCAGGGGTAGAGCGCAGGGCTCCAGAGGTCGCGGGCTCAAATCCCGTCAGAGGCGAGATTCTCTCACAATCTTCACATTCCTCCACGCTGCGTGAATACTGGTATGGAACCCAGGAAGCAGTCATCGAGTGTGATGAATCTTAGTTATAAGAACTTGTATCGCAGTCGAGAAAAATAAATGAGTCTAAACTAAGAGCAACCAGGCTAACAATAATTTAATCTGTCTTTTACCAGTTACGTATATTAATATACATACCTGCTTTTACACTCTATTTGGCCCTAAATATTTGTTAAAATTGGGAAAATACTGATCTCCTGTAAAGGGTTACATTGATGACCTTTATGGATCTGGTGTTGAAAGCGATGGGTATTATTATTCTGGTATGTGAAAAAACAGTATGTTGTTAATATGTACAGTGGTGGATTTTATGATTGTGGTCTTAGAAAATATCAATCCTTTATAAATGCTTACATGAAATACTTTATGATTCTGGTATGTGAAAACAGTGTTAAGGAACTACTGACATTGGTGGGTTTTATTGTTTTTGTATGTGAAAACTGTCTTATGAAAATACCGACATTGGTGGATTTTTATGATTCAGAGACGTGAAAACAGACTTATGGAAATACTTGCATTTGGTAGGTTTTATGATTCTTATATGTAAAAACAGTCTTTTGGAAACACTTACATTGGTGGATTCTTGTATATAAAAACAGTGTAATGGAAACACTGACATTGATGGGTTTTACGATTCATGTATGAAGATATGGTATTTGAAAATACTAATTTATGTAAATAATATTAATAATTTCTGTATCAAAAACAGTTCTACTTTGAATGATTTCAGGTCAGTTTGGTTTACCCTATGATAAACGGCAGCTTTATGACTTTGATATCAGAGTTCCCCTGATGGTAAGAGGACCTGGTATTAAAGCTGGCAGTGTTTCTGATGTAAGTAAAAGCCTGTTATTTTTACTGGAGTGAAAGGTGAAATAGCTTGATATTTTGTATCTGCCATTTAAAGTACATCATACAGGTAATGCCAGTCTTGAAAGATCACATCTGTGCATCACAAAACTTTTAAAGAATACATGTCTCCTATGATTACCTCTCTATTTATATGAAAACTCACCTCAAAAGTTCAAATGCAATCCAAAATAAGTGAAGTTAAGTCCTGATTAATCAAATTCTGAGATATTCTAGTTGCAGGAAAATTTCAGCAAAATTTAATTTTGTGGATATTTAAAAAGTTTAACAGCGAAAATGCAGTACAAACTTGACGGAAAAAACAGTCTTCAATTAACTTTGTATCTCGCTTGAATTTACATAGCACTGTGCCAGCTTTCTTGATATACTTCCTTAATTGCTATCCTTATAGCAATGGTTTGCTTCCAAGTGGAAAACATTTCATAATGTAGCCAGATGTACATCAGTGAAAAATAAATATAATTTATTTCACAGGAAGCTGTATTAAATATAGACCTGGCGCCAACCTTTCTAAGCCTTGTTGATGAGTACATGCCTGAGGCAGATGGTTTGAGCTTCAAAGATATACTCCACCCACAAGGGAATGGAACAAAACCAGTCAGAGGGACGTTCCTTGTGGAACACTCGGGTGAATATTCAGAGAGTATTACAGGTTGTCCTCAATATAAAGACCAAGAAATGGCAGTAAGTGTGAGATTTATATATGGTAGAGTTAAGCGTTTAAGAATGTTCAGTCCCAAGTATCGAATATGGTAATGTTGATTATAAAATATGATGTAATTTTATGTTTGTATATTATAGAAATTTCTAGATAATATATGATGTTGCTTCTTGTTATATGAACTATTGAGACTAATTATAATTATGTCATTTGTAAGGCTTTCTGACTTAATCACCTGCAATTAAAACACAGAAAATTTGAAAATGGCCAAGAAAGTAGTCGCTACTTTTTGATTACAGGGTTTTCAGTATTCTTATAACAGTTCTAAATACTAACGATTAGATTTTGGCAGGTTGAAGTTGTAGCTCTTTAAGCCAAGTGGTAAACCACAGCAAGAACTGGGACTATCTTTTTTAAGTATGGTTCTGATCTGTAATTTTCTGTAGAGACTCATTTTAATGTTAGAGAATTTTACTGATTTATTGTAGAAGCGTTTCATTTCTTAATTATACTCCAACTGATAGATTTTAATGTTTACTTTTCAGAATTGCAACAACCATTGTGTGTGTGAGGACTCTAAAAATAATACATTTGCATGTATAGTACAGATAAATAACTTACAAAGAATGAAATACTGTGAATTTATTGATTCTGAGGTAAGTAGATAGTGGCTCTATTTCTTCTTTGATTCATTCCGGAATAACATTTTCAGAGGTTCCACTAGTTACAAAAACTGAAGGGTCATTTTTCATGCAATGCAATTAAATTTACAAAATTGGGAGTCAAAAATACCTGAATTTAAACTAAATATACCTTATTTTAAGACAAAATGACTCTTCAGTCAAAATTCCTGAGGGTCAGAATGGGGTCTTTATGAAATTTCAGGGGTCAAAACCCCTCTACAAGGGTCAAATGGAAACCCTGATTTTTATCCACTCCAGGAAGGCAAAGAAAGAAATCTTGTAGAAGGTGGTCTTTATATTTAGTGGGGGCTTCCTTGTCAGAAAAACTTCTAAAGGCTGTTGGTCTATTTTGAGAATGCCTCCCAGGTGTGGGATGTATGTTTTACTGATATGACCTTAATGATAAAAGTCAGGGTTATATTTTTCTGTTTTACAATGTGCGTAAGTGTTAAAGAGGAACACATTTCTGTTTCATTTATAATAGGGATGGGAACGAATATTTAAATATTTGGAAATCGACCAAATATTCGAATCTGAAAATCAAATTCGAATATTCATAAATGAGTGAATAGCTTTTTTCAAATTAAGTATCGTTAATTTTGATTTTCATCTTGATACGCTGATTATGCAGAATAAAACCGTTTCTGCTGTTGTCTTTATTTATTGCGTGTCAAAAATTGTCCAATTAGGGACCATCGTAACGGATTAATATTTGCAACAAGCGTAAATGTGACACCTTTTATCTTTTGTTCATTTTGATTGGCACTTGTTTTATGTAACAAATTTTAAAAGTTGTTTTTCTCACAATATTGCAGGATTAACTTCATGTTTACGTAAACATACATGAACAACCAATCACAGTTTTGATTCTACTGAAAAAAAAAACACTTTTATTGTCCAGTGAAACAGAATAACTCATTTATTTTCCTCTAATAAATATGTTTGAAAATTTTTGAACACCCCTGCTTTAAGTTTGGATGTAAATAAAATTATCAACGTCTGTTCATTAATTTATTTTCCCGTATCTTGCCCGAAATAAATATGCCTGCCATTTTATTCAACATGCTGTTTTTATTACGATAATTCACCTTTAAAAGAACGGAATACACTGTGCATATGCCAATCACATACAAGTTTTTTAAGCTTTCAATGAATGAGCCATTATTTGCCATTTCTTGTTGACGAGGAGGAGCAGTGGTCGAGGGGTTACAGCGCCGGACTCCCGATCCGAAGGTCGCTGGTTCGAATCCCAGCAGGGTGAGAGTCGACAGTGACTTTCTGCATTCCTCACTTTCGATACGAGTACTGGTTTGAACCCAGGAAGCAGTCATCGAGAGGGATTAATATAAGTTGCAAGAACTTGCTTCCAAATCGATGTAAAATAAATAAGTTTAAACTAAATCTTGTTGACGCAGAAGAGCTTCTCAGACATCGCATAGAGCTGGCTGAAAACAGAACCAATATTCGGACACCAAATTCGGATAACGTATTGCGTTTCCAATATTCGAATATATTCGAATATGGTTAACCGAATATTCGAGTATTGATTTCAGTATTCTTTCACATCCCTAATTTATATGTAGATTTACATAAAAAAAGCATTTGTTGTTACAACAATGACCTGTGAAAATGTGACCTTGACTTTGAATCTTGGTGGCAGAAACTTGAAATATAGATTTTCGTGTATAGCTAGAATAGGTGTGAAGTGATTTATCTATTCTGTTTAAATCGGCCCCAACGGGAAGGCAAATTAAAAAAAACTTTATTAGGGTGGTCTTTTTTTATATAGTCTAAACTTCTAAAGTGAGTCTACATAGTAGAAGCCTGATCATGTGATTCTTGTTGTAATACCTTTTTAACTCGAAGGCAGAAGCAAAAACACGTATTGGCCAATGCAAAAATAGTCACGCACAAAATGCTAGGATATATAAGCCGTATTATGTTAGAGCACCCTCGGCCAGTATCACTTTTTCAATATCAAATAATTTTCGTATTTTCTTCAGTAAAAGGCAATTATTGTATAGTATTGACCTGACAATATTTTTTTTTCTCTTTCAGGAATTTGTAGAAATATATGACTTGAAATCAGATCCGTCAGAACTTAAGAATTTATACCAGCTCACTGATCCAAAGAAGATAGCAGCATTTGAGAGACAGTTACAGTTCTTATCAACGTGTTCGGGACCAGCATGTCATAGCGTTCCAAGATACCACCACTGAATGCTTGATTATTCTGTGAAGAACTTGTTTTACTAATGTGTAATACATTTGTTAGTAAAAGTAAGAAAAAGTCTTGGACAAACAATGAAAATTACCATTTCGAACAGCAATAACATTGTGCTCGTGAGTTTATTTTCATTGAATGTTCCAACATCTGTAGAAATTTGAGAGCCCCTTTCTTCTATCAATAGTACCACTGGATTACATAAGATAAGAAACGGCGACAAAGTGCTTCTGAATAAAAAAAGTTTCAGATATAATTGAACCTTTTCACAAACAGCTATAAAAACAGTTTCAGCCTCATCTGTCTGATGGTGCGCCATTTCTCGCATGTTTCAGAGCAGAAAGATATTCCAAAGAGGAGAGTGTATTGATAATACTGCGATAATCTTTTTGTTTGAGCGCTAGACTCCCGATCCGGGGGTTGCCGGCTGGATTCCCGTCAGGAATGAGATTTATATTTCACAAAGTCGGCCCCAGTACTGGTTTGAACCAAGGAAGCAGTCATTGAGGAGGATTCATTTGAGTTGCTAGAAATTGTTTACCAGTTTATGTAAAATAACTTTAATAATACGTGTTTTGAATTTTTTAATCGGTATCAGTTATCTTGACAACCATTGTGATTAGCAGCACTAAAATCTTCATCAACACTGCTGACGTTATAAAATTGAAAACTGCAGAAGTATGGGAACAAGTTGAGAGTTGAATACTCTACAGGTTGTTAATAGTGATAAGAGCTGCCTCTTACACGTGTTCTTTGTATGCGTTTTATACGCTTTAAAACAAACGCTGAACAGATGCTATAAATAATTATCTACGATTAGACGATGTGTTGTTTGACAGTCTGCGGAACCAGACAATAAATAGCACTTTCACCCAGGCGAACATTTTAGACACGTCTTAGTCTTTTAGTGTCCCTCAATGGTGAAGGTTTTACACTATTTTACATCACATTTAGCACTGAACACTCATAAAATACCTAGTACATGTAAGATTTTCAGATTTGGTGACGAGGTGACTAATATGGAATTTATACTTTATTCAAATTTATCGAGTCGCATATGACAAAATAAACCGTGACACTAGGTAAGAGGTTAGACTGGGATGAACTTTAGTGGATTTTTTTTGTATTATTCCAAAACAATGTTTTGGGTCGTCTTTTAAAAATTGATATTTGATACACAATGAAAGTAATAGTATCAAGATACTGCCTGGAGAGCCATCTAAGAGACTACACTTGATGGTGTTTTAGTGCCTATGAATGACATCTCGCATATGTATTTTTGGTTTACATTTTTATTCTATATCGTTCTTAGAAAATAAGATTTATATTTTTCAAAACGAAATCTTGTCTTGAAAAACGAAACGCTTTCTCCTTATTTCGAAATATCATTTCCGAATCATTAAAAGAAACAAAAAATACTTACTTTAAAAAGGAAACAAAATTCGTAACAACGTGTCTTTAGAACATGAAAGTTCGTAAAAGAAAGATGCAATGCATCTTGAAAATTACCACCTAATATAAACATATGTGATTTTCGATTCTCCCTCATTGAAAACCAACGCTCTAACCATTGAGCGATGGCCAAAGAATCGATTCTCTGACGTAGTTATCAGAGGTTGTGTTTATACAATTGTAGGCCGGTGTGCACTGAACGATAATGCACGCCCTCTGAAGAAAGTCGTCATTTATGATGACGAATGTTGTGATCTATGTTTATGTCAGAAATCTCGCAAGATTAATTACCATTATTCTTATTAGTTCAGGAGATTTTATTCCGGACGATCCCCCATCTTACGGTGTGCACTGTGCAATAACACGAGACATTCCTTCGTTTAACTGATATCTCATTTCATACAAGCGAAATAAAGTAAATGTATCATCCAGAAAGATATAGGATATCATATTAGGAGTTCAATATGTGTAACAGTTTTGCTTTCAGTGTCTTTATTTCCAGAAATTGTCTACACTCGAAATACACCACAGCGATGAAAGAGCCAACTATAATATGGTTTTGAAGTAAGCTATTCTGTAGGGCTACCCTGAAATGTAAAATGAAAACGGATTAGTTTCCGTTAAATATACACGCATAAATCTTGCTGTATCTGTTTTTACTTTACAATAGGCTATGCGCAAAACGATAGTAAGCGCATACCTTAAGACAATCAATACATATATACATACGCATGTAACTTTTGAGAAATAGTGAAAATACTGTGTACCTTTTTTTACACGTCATTGTATTAGTATAAATAAAACCTACTACAAGATTTTCTGATTGAGTTACTAGGTGCCTAACATGGAACTAAGTAACTAACTTAGTAAACAACTGTAATTCACAACCATGCCAAAATAGTGGTTTATGCTTTTTCAGACAAGAAGATTTCAAAAAAAATATATTATTATATAAGTATATGTAAAATCAAGATACCCCTTGGGCGGGGTCAATATTGACCCTGGGGTCATTATTTGAGTAAACTTGGTAGAGGTCATCTAAACAATGTTGCTTACCAAATATCTAAGCTGTAGGCCTTGTGGTTTCTGACAAAAGATTTTTAAAGTTTTTCCTATTGGTTGCTATTGCAACCATAGTTCTGCAAGGAACGGAATTCTTTGAATACATCTGAATAAGAACCATCCGAGGAACAGTCCTGTGACGTTTCATCAAAACAATCCAGCAGTTTTTCACAGTAAAATTTGAACGGACGACGGACGGTGAGCAAACACAATAGCTCACCCTGAGCACTTGCTCAGCCGAGTTAAAATTGTCTTGTCTGAAATCACAAGACCTAGAGCTAAGATATCTGTTTAGTAAAATCATCTTGTGGATCTCTACTAAATTCAAACAAATCATGGCTTGGTAGTCAGAACTAGCCCACCCGAAGGGTCATTTTATTTCATTTAGACTTGTATAGGAAAAAACTTTAAAACAAATTTCTTGTCAGAAACCATAGGGCATAGACTTTAGATATAAGCAATGCCAGGCAGACTTTTACCAAGTTTGTACAAATCAAGGCCTCTAGGTCATATTTGGCCCCACCCCAGGAGTCACTTGCTTCTACATAGTGTTATATAGGAAAATAGTTTTAAAAATCTCGTAGTCAGAAAGTGAACTGGCAAGAGCTTAGATAGATGGCTCAGTACAATCTCACTGAAGTTCACTCTCCCTACGGTTAAATCCTAATAGCGTAGCGAGTTTTGGGATACGATTTTAATCAGATTGTGGCTCAGCAGTAGTATGCCTAGATAATTATATGGGCTTTGGAAGAACTTGGCTGTCACTCAGGTACCTGCCACCACGGACACCACATAATGTTTCATTAAACGAAACAAAATTCAAAATTTTCAAAATACCTGTAAGACACACAGCCAACATAATTTTGAAAAGCATCTTTGATACGCCATGCCAAGGTTGAGTGAAACTGACAGATGCCGCGCCTTAGGCATGATCAAAGCTGGTGTACGTCATTCTGACGTAGCCAGACAATTTTGTGTGCACCGAAATACTGTATACGACTTGTGGAGACGGTACCAACAGCTGGGGACCACCAGAGACCGGCCTCGGTCAGGACGTCCACGCATACTGTCTAATAGCCAGGATACGTACATTCGGGTCGTTCATCTCCGTGAACGACTCAGAACTGATTCTTTGACAGCTAGAAGTATTCCTGGCCTTAGAAGAATTTGTCCCCGAACGGTAAGTAATCGATTGCTTGAACGAGGCATAAGTCCACGACGTCCAGCCATACGTCCTGTTCTCCAGCAACATCATCGTGTAGCACATTTTGCCTAGTGTAGACGACATACACACTTCACGCAGCAGGACTCGACACGTGTTCTTTTCATGGATGAATCTCGACAGCAGCGTCAGTCATTCTAGACTGTACCGTTGTGTTGGTGAACGTTTCCATGACAGTTGTGTGATTCAGCGACGTCCATTCGGCTGAGGTAGTGTCATGGTGTGGGGTGGCATCTCATCCCGTGGCAGAACAGCTCTTGTGGTTGTGGACAGCAAATTTACAGGCAGCATATACCGTGACGAAATGATCCGGCCTCACGTCATTCTATTTGGGCAGCAACGTAGCTGCAACAGGAAAACGCTCGTCTTGTCTAGAACAATATGAATGTGCTGCCCTGGGCTGCAATGTCATCGGATATGTCGCCTATAGAACACATGTGGGATAAGATGCAGCGTCGCTTACGTCGCCTCTCAAAATCAGCCGCTGACGTTACCTGACCTTTTACGTGCGTTTGTGAGAATATGGAACGGTAATACCCAGGCATTTTTCAGCACACTTGTCGCATCAATGAGGCGTTATTGTCAAGCAGGCATCGATTGCATTGGTGGACATACACGGTATTGAGGAGCTGAACTTTGTTTAGAGAACGTCTGGGAAAACTGATCTCTATCCAAGACACTGCTGATGCAATAACCATATCAATTGAGCTGGTGTTAAATGTCAGATAAAACCCTGTTGAATTTTTTGGCGATTTCTTATATACCTCTTAAGTTATAGCATATTACACCCAAGCATAGTTTCTGCTAGTATATTTTAAGGAAGTCTTAGTTTAGAAATTTTATAATTTAGAGCGGCCTTACCCTGTAACTGAAGGTCACTCTTTCGATACCTAGCGATATGAACGTCACTTACACAGTCCACCTATTAGTGCAAGTACCGGCTCGAACTGCCAAATAGCGGCCATCTACAGTCATTTAAATAGTTTTAGATCGTTTGTCTACAATAGCTGTTAAGTAAAATCTTTATCTTTGTAAAAGTATTATGTAAGATAAAAAGTAGATGAATATACATACAGTTTCTTTCCATCACGGCGAAATATGTGCAAAACTAATAAAAAGGTCACACGCAGTCAAACACAAATGACACAAATTTTTTCCTTGATTCAAAATCTGACTTGTATTTCAACGACATTGTTCCAGCAGTTTTCCCACCGACATCAGGTTCTCCTCTCTTCCTGTGTGCACTGTCTAAATTCATCTCAACTTCATTTTAAGACATGTCCATGCAATGGTAAGTAAGAATATTTGCAAGAGTTGTCTCAAAGGTAATTTCTGAGAAAATAAAACATGCCGTCTAGATATATTTCTTTTGAAAACATGAGCCGACAGCAGTTACTCATTCTAATGATATAAAGTTGTTTGTTTTGCTATATGATGTATAGTCTCTGTGAGCTATTTTTCGTCGCGCTTTGGCTTATATTGAACCTGAAATAAAACACTACAGTTTTTCTTTTATTAAGACTAAATCATCATATTGGGAGATTAAAGAATTTTTTTACACTTCGTGATAATTGATAATATATGTTCATTTCTAGAAAAACTTAACTTCATTCAATTTCTATGAAAGTCATGGCTATTACTTGTAATTATTCTCAGTTTAGCTCTTGTGTTCAAAATCCTTGTTGAAGGAATGAACCACTTTTCCTTTATATCCTGTATTGTAAAATGTAATCAATATGTATTCTTAGTGTTCATTACTAAACTATTTTCAATGATCGACATTGGAATATATAAAACTCAAACAACTATTACAAAGTTTTCTAGTGTAGCATTTTCATCCTAATCGTTTTGAAACGTTGTTTCCATTTTCAGATCAACACGAAATGCTAGAAACGAAATATGCCAGTTCAAAGGAGCTTATAAACCATGCAAAAGCACATACTATCAGGATTGATAAATAACTTTTTTTTACCAAACCCAGTGCAGAAACAAAATCTTATTAATCGAACTGTAGTACTTAGAGACTATGTTAATACAGCACGGTTGAAGTTCAAGGTCATTTCAAATTCAAGGCAGTGCTCAAAAATGAATTATACTGATTTTAGAAAATACATGTATATAGACTTAAATACACAACATATTACCTGTTGATATTACGGTAGTGAGGTTAATAATTCGTTGTTTTGCAATCCTTCTTGCTGCTTGTTATTAGCTAAATCTTCTGTAGAAATGTCTTACTTTATAGAATATACTAATATCTCTTAAATTATTTGTTCATGCGTTTAATACAAACTAGCTTAAACCTTTGTCAAATAAATTTGTATTTCAATATTGTTTTGCTCAAATCTGTTTTTAAATCATGTCTGCTATTTAAACAAAACCGCTTGACGTCTTCGTTCCCTTTGCAAATATTTTGTGTATTATTATTATTATTATCACTATTATCATAATTTTAATTATTATTACTATTATTATTACTGTTTGTATGTTGCTGTCGCACACAATTTGAACTGCTTATTAAATTTCAAAAACGGCAATTTGCGTTAAATTCTGTCAAAGTTATCTATATTTATCATTTGGCATCCCTATTACTTGTAATTGACTGAGAATTGTTTATAAGGATATAACAAGCTCACTACTGATACAAAGTAATAACAAACAATACACTACCTTGTTTTAACAGCAACTGTGTAAAGTGTATAACAGCCGACACGGCTAGCTCAGTCGGTAGAGCATCGGATAGTCAATCCTGAAGTTCCCCGTTCCATCCCCATGAAGGCCGGCAAAATTTCTCCGTGATAATTGATCTCAGACAATGCATCCCTAGTCATTTGTCCCTCACCTGAGGAAGTAGTTTTTGTAATAATGATTTTTGTCTCTTTCTGTTATATCTTGGCCATATTTATTTTTTTTTTATGTAAATGACCAAAGACAAAAAATTGCCGATTTGCTTAATAAAAACTGGAACTGGAAACTTAAAAATCACACAGTTAAGTAAATCAGGTCTTTAGACATCTAAGCCTCCTTTTAGTAATTGATAATAAAACGTTTTATCTAATTAGGTTGTCTGAGAAGTTTGACATAAGATGCTTAATCTTTATTATTAACACCTATAAAGGAAATCGTTCCGTACTTGTTTTTGTTAAAGCCTTCAAAGTTTTTAAAACGGGTATGTTTTACTCCGCTTTTTTTATAAATCTCCGATCGGATTGGTCAAAAGGAAAAAAAACAATGGTGAACCAGAGGAAAGTTTAAAAGATCTCCTTTTCTGTAAGTCAGCATCATTGTTGGCAAATAAATGAAAAAGGATCTAAAAACTTCTTATGTCTTATTTTATTGGTAAGTGGTATTACAGCCACGTCGCTATTGTTAACGTGAATCTATACGATTTCTAGCCAAGTGTCACGTAAAATCAAATCTAAAAACAAAAGCTAAAAACCCTTGCAATCAGTTTGATGTTCTACCTATCTATCATGCTGTAGACAACTCGTATGTAAAAGTCTGGATATAAAAAAGAATCTGTATTTCGGAAGGAAATTCAACAACAGAGGGTACGTTTTGACTGTTTTACAATATTTAATCAGTTTTATATAATAATATCTGGAGTATATATCATATATAGTACCATGGTTTCCCTATATAGGTAGTATTTTAAACTTTTTGGTCAGTTTGATGTCATATGATTTCGTTTTGAAATGTCATTTGTGAAAATAGAGACATAAGTTGTAACAGAGACATAGATAACAAAGTTATCTATGTCTCTGGGTGTTAGTATAGAGTTCTATTCCAGCAGTCCGACAGAGAAGAGTGATAGTTTGTAATCTTAGGTAAGACAAAAATGGTCTCTACTGGAATCTTTATGGAAAGCCTAACACAACAAATGTGTGTTTTTTTTTTTTGGCAGCACGGAAATAATAAAAGCATTATACATTTGGCTGTTGGTGAAAGCTGCACACGGTGGATTCAATCGAAACTTTTATATGCAAAATTGTAGAAAACTCTTATAAGAATAACAGTGTTACTAATTACATTTTTTTTTTTTGGGGGGGGGGGACCAGAGCAAAAAATAGAGTTGATAAAATTAGGCATTTTCTTTATTTTATTTTCTATCTTTTATTTATTTATTTATTTATTTATTTATTTATTTATTTATTTATTTAAATACAGGGACTTATCTTTATAGACATAAGAAAATTTGTATTTTCGCGTTGTTTCAGTCAAATTTATTTACATTTCATAGTTTGTCCATTCAAACTCGCGTTATGGTGCATTTGTTTCAGACAGTATGGTTAACATTTTAACCGCATCCGTTAGCCACCCAGTAAAAAGGGGGAGAGTGTTAAAAAGAATTAGAATTAAGAAGAATTGAAAAAATATAGGCCAAGTGGAGATTACATTAAGATGTTGTTTGATCTTTTACAGGAAAGGTGTTAATGATGACACAATTCTATTGCCGTAAGGATGATACCATGTTAGCTTCATTAACTCTATTATTTATGAAAAATATATATCCCTCCTAATGCTTATTAAGTGTCGGCTACTGAATTGGGAAGGGTTGTTTTACTTATATATGTCTCAGATATATCATAGATCTTTTTCAATTATTTTGAAAGAAATGCGTTGTGATAAAATAGTTGTCACGCAATAAAGATACTGTATAAAGTGTTTAGTTTTTCTAGTCTCGGATCAAGAAATAAACGTTAAAAGGTTTGAATATTTTCCAGTGCTACTCTATTTACATGGATTATCTTATCAAACATTCAAAAAAGTTAGAAATTTATTGTTTTAAAATTGGGGTTTAAAATACAAATCTGCTTTTTAATTTATTAGTTACTTTCATAAGCTTTGATTTTTGTTTATATATTTATGTCTTTAATGTAGTATCTTTTTTCATCAGGTATAGTTTCTTTGAAATGATGGTTAGGGTGTTTATATGTCTTCAAATATTGACAAGTAGCATCGTTGAAATGGCCAGCGATGGTGCCAAACAGAGCGCATGCGCAAGTATGTATCCGGGACATTTTGCTAGAGAACAAAATGGCAAATGCCCATATGTGCTGACGGTTTCATCTTCCACTTATCATCCTCTGGCAAATATTTCAGGTAAATTTGTTGTTACTGTATATTTTCTAAACAAAACTATATGAATGAATATGAATACTCTGTGATTTCTTGTGAAAGAGTGTACAGAACAGCAATACTCTACCATTGTTATTTCTTCAAGGTAACGTTTTTCTTCTTGTAACGTTATATTTTCAGTTTAAGTCGTTTCATCAGGATCTTTCAAAGACCCTGGTTCCATTTATCATTGAGGTGTATTAGTTATCTTATAAAGATATCATATAGGCTTAAAAGTTAAATATTCATTTTAGTTACAGTCAAGTCAAACGATCTGGTTGGAATGAAGGGTTTTCTGTGCCAGGCAAGACAAAAACTAGAGGAGTATATTACCTTTGGTAGTTTGACACCTACAGGTGATTTCAAAATGGAAAACAACTGTGATCAGGTAAGCATTAGCAAAAACGCTTCATACTAACAATGACAAACAATGACGAGCTAAACAAAGGCAAAATTCTAGCGAACAAAACTTAGACTATGTTTGAAAAAATTTAGAGTGGTGAGCTGAAATTTATAGCGATCTTTTTAGATGGCGATCAGGATGGGTATGTGTGAGAACTTCAGAAACTTAACTAGTTCCCAATCATAATAAGAACAATATGGATGACCATTCTATATAGAATAATTTTATTTATCTATGTCTCCAAGAGATGAAATATGATTAACATATTATTAACTATAAAATCTAAGAATGAAATTACTATGCGTCTGAACGCATGGTAGTATGGGTGGTGTTGTGTGATGATTTGATATATTCTCCCCCTTTTTACCCTTTTTCATCTGTGGACTTTCTTAGCAATTTCAATGTCTCGAGAATATAATGTTCTCATAAATTGTATGTTTTCAGAAAGCTTCGTTGACTCACGCGGATGCAAGCATTAAACAATACATCAATTTTGTTTGGACAGCCCCTGAATTTGACGCTGGAGGTATATCGATCATGTGAGTATACACTGAGGAATCGGAAGCGAAATTTAATTTTTATTGGTCTGCTTTAGAAATTTGTTTTAATGCATGTTGATATATGACGTTTTTGAGGAAGAGTAAGTAATTTAAGGTGTAGAGTGTTGGAGAATAATTGGAAAGATAGGCCAGCATGGGTTGCGAACCTTTTCAAACTGGGTCTTCACACTATAAGTGAATAAAAAAGGCCGTTTGCTTTTAATTTGTAAAGGACTGAAAACCTGTACATTTTCTATTACAGCTGTACCATTGTTCAACATTTTGACAAATTTTGGATAAATGTGACCTCTCCCGAGATAAAATTTTCCCATACAGTGACAGATTCCGTAAGCCATGACACTTCGTCTAAATACCCTTTAACAACTCCATCCACTTCTTCGACAACTACAGTTAGACAGACGTCTTTGACAGGAACAAATTCTACCGGAAGTCCAACGTCAAACCAATCAAAAACAGAGTCTTCGGTAATATCAACATCAAAGACATCGATACAGGGAAAAAGCTCAGTAACAGAGGCTACTACAACAGAAATGTTCACCAGTTCAGGAAATAAACTAATTTTGAGTGCGTTTTTCCCTTTTATATTTTGTTTTACAGCAGTCGTTTTTGCTACTTGAATAGGATTGAAAGGGCAACAGTATGCGAATGGTGTGGTTTTGCGGTGCCAAATAGGCAGGTTGGGCTAAAAATAGTTTATATATTACTTCATACAAAATACTTTCGGACCGAATCCCAATGGTAAAGACTGATTTGGATCTCGATTCTAAACGGCCCTTACTGTTAAAGTGGCGAGATAATTTTGTTACATAAATGAAACGGTAACATATCTGACGGAAAGAACAGGATTAAACCGGAATGAAGAAATAGACAATCATGTGAAGGTCAGTTTAAAGAATAATGGATATATATGCAACGGAATAACTAGAGTTTGTTTAACAGTGGCTACTATTGCGGAAAATTTATACTTTTACAAAATTGTAAATTTCACACAATTATTTATTTTTTCAAACACATTGCACATTTTTGGAGAAAGGTGTTAACAAACGACCTGTAAAATTGTTGTTGTTTTAATAATATTATTTGAAAAAAATGTTTTGTTTTCCTTATAAGTCATCGAGTAAAATTTCTAACTTACTTCTACTTTTAGTTTCATGTGTTTAATTTTACATGATTCGAATATGACTTATCTGATAAAAACAGCATTTGACGCAAACATTTCACTTTTTAACAGTCGCTGGACATAAATGATGTACATGAATTATTATATAATAGATGTTTGATTCAAAGAACTGTTGAAGGACCTTACAGTAAGTTGTCTTTTTCCGCGCAAGTTCATTTACTCTCAACATAGAAAAACTATTAGATCAAAGCTTTAAAGGCAAAGCATTGTCAATGACAAAGTCAAAAGCAGGAGGGATTTCCATGACGTCAATGCCGGTGTAGAAGAAGAACTTCGCTTGGGCAATGGTACCGAGTCTTCAGTGTAATTCTTTCCTGCATCTGTAAAAAATGAAAATGTAAAACTGGTATTACCCGATATTTTAAAGTAGGCAGATATGTTTAAATATTGGTATTTAAAGATTTCTTGTGTAAGCTATTAAATTTTGTTTCCCCGTGCTGTTATAAACACATACTATAGTTGTGTTCTTTTTGTGTTAGATTTATTACCCTTTTTAAAGTTGTGAATCAATGAATAAGGTAAGATCTCTCTATATGAAGAACTGTGGAGGCAGAACAAGAGTTAGTTCGTCAATAAATGATTACTCACAAGGACATATGTCACATAACCAAGGGCAGTTGTAAGAAGCCTCTCTATTGTAATGGCAGGAACCTCTGTTAAATGGTCGTTTGCCACATAGCGAATTGTCTCCTTTTTCTAGGCATTCCACTGCATATTTAGAAAAGCACGTGACATTCATGTATCAAATAGTACATATAAGTAGTTTATAATCTATTAGGAAAGTTAAGATACAGCATTTTCTCTTTTTTTCACTGAATATTTCTAACCGTCGTTCTGCCCGTTCGTTCTTCCGTCCATTCCTTCCTCCGTCTGTCTACTACAAAGGAACTGACAAAGTCATCTAAAACGACGACAATAGGTTGCTCACATTCGTTTGACCTTGAAAACTTTCACCATTAGTGATACAGTCTATACTAGAGAATTTTTTGAGAAACACATATCCCCCCTCCCCACCACCATATGCAATGCAACACTACTAAATATTATCCGACAGGAACACGCTGATAAAATGCATAACTACAGTTTGTCATTGCTGTCAAGTTCTCTTAAAATCCAGACACAAGTTATGGATATATGCCAAACTGTACTCAAATTTTGACAAATCCAAGGTCTGCAACTGTGCTATAAATCATCCGTCCAGTATAAACCAATAATATGATTAACTACACATGCTAACGATCATTGCTATGAAGTTTCGTCAAATTCAGCAGTTGTGGAGATATGCCCAAATGTATTCAAATTTGGACAAATAAAGGACCGTAACTTCGCCTAAAACCACCCGACAAGAACATGACGCAAATATGCATAATTACTTTTGCTTATAATCATTTTTGCAGTTTCCTCATAATCTGATTAGCTGTTACGGAGATATGGCTAAATGTATTCAAATTTGAACAAATGAAGGGCCATAACTCCACTAAAAATCATCCGACCAAAACATAACAAAAATTCGCCTAACTGCACTGCCTTTAAATCATTCCTGTGAAAATTGGTCAAAATCAGACAAGTGGTTATGGAGATATGTACATATGTGTTCAAATTTTGACACATCAAGGTCCTTAACTTTGCTAAAAAATTACTGAACTCGAATGCTCAACTAGGCTTGGTACCAATAAATCATAGCAAGTTCCATTGAACCTATGCAACAGTTATGGAGAAGAAGCTAAGACAGACTTTGTTGCATACAGACAGACAGACGGAAAGAACAAAATCAATTTGTCTGCCACCCACTTCGTGGCGGGGAACATAAAAATTGCAAAAAATATCAAAAGACGTCAATATTTTCTTTCTGTTTAGTAAATTACTAATAAGTCAATGTTGTCCTTACATTCGCACAGTTCGTTGTTGTACAAATTTAGCTTCTTGTTGCAAGTACATGTGCATGTTGAAGGATCCAATTGTCCTCCATTATAACAAACTTTTCCAGAGCAATCTGAAATAACGAATATTCTCTCTTGCAATATTAAGTGTGCCTATTGCCGTTCATTACATAAGCAAAACAGAACGAAATCAGTTCAACAACGTTCATGATTTGAACATGGTCTCAATCTCTAAACTGAACATGGTCTTGATTCATGATTTGAATCGGGCTTTGATTTATTCTGAATAGGACTTTGATTAATGATTTGAAAACGGACTTGATTCATTACTAGTATTTGAACTTGGTCTTGATTTTGGATATTACAAGGGTCTAGATTATTGAGAAAGAGGGCTTTTGTTTGTGACTTCAAAAAATGTCTTATATCCGATTTCAAAAAGTCATAATTAGTTATTTGCACTTGATAAGCGATTTGAGCATGGTCTTGTTATAAGATTTGTACATGGTTTTGCATATGTACACATTTCATGTTTCAAAATTAACATGCATGGCAAATATAATAGTTGTTAGCTAAGATAACAAGCATTTACTCTGTAAATAGGAATGTATGACAGCTTTTCATTTGTTATTTTTTATCATTTAAATTAAAGAATCGTCGCAGACTTCCGCTCAACGCTTGTAAAACGCGTGGTTGTGTTGTGTACAGAAGAATAATTAGGCGGATGTATCAAACCTACCGGCAATGCCGTTTTTTTTATACTTTGGCTGTTGCAATCACCTAGGGTTTTTAACTGTAAGTTGACTACGCTGCCTGCTTGCTCGAAAAAAGAAAGCTTTATCAGAAAATATATATATGTGTTGAAGAATAAACTGAAAGCTAGACATTTCTTGGCTGCCGTGGTGCGGACATATATTGACTGTAATTTTTTGGCATGGTTAATTCTTTCCAGAGATTATAGCTGACTACTTCAGTAGCTAATGAAACGAGAGTTGGACTTGATGTTATGTATAAAACAGTTTGATTTAGTTGTACATATATTTAACTCAATGTTGTGTGTCACTCCCACGTATACAAACAAAGGGCGGTTTCAAAGATTGTTTCAACTTACCACAAAGTTTTTCTATGCAGTTGGTTTTACAAGAGTTACATGTGTCGCCCCTTATATATGGTTTGTCAATACTGTTGACATTCCCACTGCAAAAATAATCATCACTTCAATCATTACATTGCATTTCAAACCTAACAAAACGTGTAAAGTTTAATATTCAAGAACTAAGCATTCGAATGAACTATTTAGACTTACAAGCGCAAGAAATGAACGGCCTTCATATCACCGAGTATTATTTAAAAGGCGAATACTATGAATATTATTCTATAATCCGATAAGAAATACCCCTTGCCTTCTTTCTCAATGTGTTTATGTGTTGATCTATAAAGAACACTTATAATGTACTTGTTCAATTCAGTTGTACATGTAAATCCCATTTGGTGACATTCTTGTATTGCTGGTATTAAGCAAGTTGATTGAATGTCTTCAATTTAATATTTTCTTTTTCAACAAATGCATTATATGTAAAACAAAAAAATAGATATATACCTTGGTCCATAATTACACACGTAATAAAATACATTGCCACATTTGGCCATCCCACATCCAACTAACGAAGTGGTTGCCCAAACCAGCTAAAATTACAGAAAATTAAAAAAAAAAGATTTATCACCGTAATTAGCGAATAAATCCAGGTAAAGGAAATAGTTTAAGTGACACAAGAACCTTAATTACAACTGACAAGTGGACCAGTCACACTACAGAAAGCTTTACTTAAAAGGGATTATTCCTTGCTTCATGCATATTAAGTAAAGAACAAAAACAACAACAACAATAACAAAGGAATAAACTGCGAGAAACTATTTCAGTTTCTTTGCGAAAAATATTACTTCATACTAAAGAATTTAATTTTACCTGTGTGTAATGACCGACGTCACCGAGTTCATTTTTCTTACTTCCGTATCTAAATTTAGATTTTTCGCTGTCCCAGAGGTCAATAACTTTAGCCCATGTCATAGCTTCCTTACTTGTTGCAATGTTTTGACCAACATAATAACGTCCTGCAAACATAGTTTTTTTCTCTTTTATTTATATTACAGCAGATTTTCAAGCAACTACATGTAGTGTTATCAATTCGACAATGCTATCCCGCCATAACCAATGATGTTAATATATAGGAACGGGACAACGCAAGTAAAAACTCCTTTTTGTCTTTCTTCGAGCCCCTCCCTGAAGGATAACCTCCATTTATTTTCCCTGTCATAGACATGTAAAGGGTCGGGAAGCATCCCTACCCAGCCTCACAAAAATATAGAATCTAAAACCTACGATAAAATATTTTTAAAGGAGCAAACATTTAGTATATTTTATCCATATGTATATTGATGCAGGTTTCTAATGTCACATGACGAGTGTTGGGAGGTTAACGTTACAACTTGATTTAATCAAATTTAAGTGAAAAATAAATTGAATTCAGTTGTTATAAATAATAATTTCTTGGTTTTCTCTAGAGTTTTTTTTTTATTTAACCCATTAAAGCCTTGCGTCCACAAAATAATGCATAGGCAAACAGTGCAGACCCTGATCAGACCCCACAATATGCGGCGTCTGTTCAGGTTCTACATTGTTTGCAGAAATAACATGAAATTGAAAAATTACACCAGAAACCCTTCTAATTGAAAATGGACTCATCCAACTAAGGAGGATGACATTACCAACTGAGCATAAATGGGTAAGTCTGTTCTTTAATGGTTTGGATTCCTTCCTTTTTTAGAACAGGAAGAGGCAAAATTCCTTTCTCAATTTTATATTTGTTACGAAATGAAAATAATAGCGTTAATAATAACACAATCTTTTAACGTTAAACCAAAGCCCACGTCTTCAAAACATTGAAATGACGTTCTATCATTCAAACTAAAAGGTGTTTTTAATAAAAACTCGATAAGATCCTATAACTGTTGAACCTTTTCACATTCCTAAAACGGATGAAATAATGTCTCCCTATTCTTTTCGCACACATGACAAATACTATTTGAACAATGCATTAAATTCCGTCTATGTCCATTGAAATTACAATTGTGTAAAAAATTTACATTTGTTTTATTGGAAGAGTAACAATTTATAAATGGGGATTTTGTCATATTTTCTTCCGTGATAGTGAAAAGTTAATACTTATTTCTTCCTGTCACTTATATTCTGTAATTAGTGTTTGGCTGGCAAACAAATTCTAACTAATATATTTTAATTAGCTCAAAATACATTCACTCACTCACTCACTCACTCACACTCATCCGTCCGTCCGTCCATCAGAAAAATAAATTGTTTGAAGAGCTTTTTTGATAAATACCTGGCAGAAATCTTTTATACGAATGATCGTGCGATAGTTTGCATTGTTCTGTCCATATCTGCGCCTCGGTTTCAAGGGTTTTATCATAGTGCTAGAATAATTTATGTACATTGGTAAAAAAAGCATTTCCATACATAAAAATTTAATTTAAGGTAAATATATGTATTCTTAATTAAAATGTCTAAAGTTATAAAGGAGTTTTATATAATACTAAAATAAACAAGAGGGCCATGATGGTCCTGGATCGCTCAGCTATGTACTTTGGCTATGGGTCTGTTGTTTAGCAAAATAAGTTTTGACCAAAGGAATGTAATCTGAACAATCTTTGTAGAGGTCAGCTATACGATGCTACATAGCAAATAGCTATGGTCTGTAGCTTATAGTTTTTGACAAAAACTTTTTCAAAGATTTAGTATTTTACACAAATAGGACCGGCGGGATGGGCACAAAATTGGCCCCATAGACGTTATTTGAACACACTTCGAAGAAGTCCACTAGACGAGAAGAAAGCACGAAATATCTAAGCTCTGTGGTATACAGTCTCAGATAAGAATATTTTCATATTTTTTTTCCCCTACACAACTCAATGTGAAATAAGTGACATCCCCACCCCCATGTTCCAGTTCGATTTTGACCCTAGGGAAATAATTTCAGCAATCTTTGTACAAGTAAACTATACAATGCTATACACCAAATATCTTAGTTCTAGAGCTAACGGTTTCTGACAAGCAGATTTTCAAAGATTTACTATTTTACACAAATAGGACCTCCGGGGTGGGGCCAATTTTGACTAAAGTTATTTAATTTAAATAAATTTTGTAAAGGTCTCCTAAACAATGCTACATAAAAATCTTAGCTTTAGGGCAATAAAATTTTTGATGCCATCCCTATATAAGCTCATGGAAAATCAAGCTACCCAGAGGCTGGGTCACAATTGATCCAAAGAGAATAATTTTAACAATACCCAATTTTAAACTTGACATAGAAATCAACAAGACAAACATTTGACCAAAAATCATGATATATTAATTCAAAATTAGGCCTTTGGAGTTTTAACAGGGTTTCTAGTGACCTTGTTTCTGACCCTATATGACCCATTTTCAAACTCATTCGAGATATAATCAAACATTCTTCATTCAGACTTAATCAAAAATGTGGTCTCAGGTAAATTGTTGCTGATGCATGCCGCATGGCAGACAACGGACAACAGGCCGTCACAAAAACTCACCCTGAGCATTGCTTAGGTGAGCTAATAAAAATATAAGGGCTCGAACATAGTTTTAAAAATGTTCTTCAGTTCTACGACAGACAGTCAGTTTGAAACATCTTTGTTTTAATTTAAACCTGGATCATATTTCAAACTACGTTTTTCTTTACTCAAGAAATAATTCATTCGACAGTCACAAAAGGAAGCCATGCAGCTAATTCGCCTTGCAAAATCAAAGCGCGACAGCCTCGTCTAATCCGATGCAAGGCTAACACACATCCAATAGAAAGCCGATAAACTGCACTTATACTCTGCTTTTGCTCGACACTTTTCTTCGGCCATTTTGTGTCGGTTACCTGAGAACCACAAATTGCCTGTCAATTAATTACGAAATCATTCGGTATTGATCTATCACAAGTATTTTCCATACCATCTTCATCATGTTTGCAGCTGCCGGATTTACGCCACTTCTCACATTGTTATGTTTTTTCACAATTTCTTGTTGTTCTGCAAATGGTAAGTATTTGTCAGATAATTGTTTTGTAGTAATTCTATGGTGATATCAATTTTCTTATAAATAACAAAGTTACAGAATAGGCAATAAAAGATGGTTCCATCGCATTTGTACGTTTGATCAACTAGACTGGTGCAGTATTTTAAACAGTACATAGACGACTGGTTATCAGTATTTGGGCCTCGAAATTCTGGCCTGAAAACCTAAATGTATAATTATATTTGGCATGTGACGCCTTCTTTATATTAATCCGTTTGTTGTCGCTACTTATTTAGTACATGAAAAAAATATGCAATGCGTTGTGAAAAAGTGGCCTTTTTTATCGCTTACTGAAGTAAGATTTTTATAATTCATTATGAATGCACGTAAATTATCAAAAGTAGGTACATTTTGTTGACGAAGTGATGATGATGATGTTTAGATGACGAAGTTCATGATAGTGGTAACAAAGATGATGCTGACCGTAACGATGATGACAATGATGATGATAAAGAAGAAGAAGCAGAAGAAAATTATGTTGGGAAAGAATAAAGCAGCATACATATAGTACCTTCATTAGTAACAAGTTGACTTGTGACGTTAGCTAAACACATGGTGTGTCCAGGAATGGCTTCAAACCTATCTTTGCATGTTGCGGCAGTCTGAAACTTAAAGTGTTCTTTCATTTCTGCTATGCAATGAATTAAACATACCAACTGAAAATACGGTTTCTCTATAAGATATGACTAATCTTCACATTGTTCCTTGCCAAAAACTGTGGCTAGACGTTGATACAGATGTGCTCGTAAGCAAGTGGAATTTTACTTTCTTACTTAAAACAAATAAATCGTTTAATAAGACTGAAATTGATTAATAATAACAGTATACACACCGCATCCCTTTTCTTTCTTTGAAGGGTCAGTCCGCTGATTTCTTCATTCTCCATTGACGCATATCCTTTCAAAATATGATTTAGATTTAAACTACTTGAAAATAAGGTCAGAAAAAATGCAGACCTAATATTTAAATCCTAGACATGTGTCTTCCTCCGAATATAATGACATTCTTTTACGTGAAAAAAAGAATATTATTTATCTATACATTCCTAAAATTCACACGCGTCGTTCTTAGTAAATCTTTATAAAATGACTGTAAAACAATACATCCTTGATTTTCACCAAAATCATGCTTAATCAATCTCTTCTATAAAGCTTTAAAAGAGACATTCATTTTTAAACCACAGTTTATATGTTATTACCAAGAACTGCAGCCAACAGAAACAGATGTCTTTTCAATGCCATTTCGGGGTGTAAACTAAAACTCTTCCGCAGGGCGTTACTCCATCTCACCAAAACGCTTGTTTCCATAATGTATCCAGCATAACTAACCCCCTTATTCAGCGTTTAGATAATTTTGATCCATATCTTTGTGTCATTTAGTCAATATTCTTAGGATTTTCCCCAGATTAATTGAGAAATCACTTTCAATTTTGTCCGCTTATCTAAAAGATAACATTGTTAGCTAAAGCATTCTTTTGAAGCAGGTTCAATCTTTTACGTGAGCGTCGCGGCAGAAATGACTAATGCATCTCGTAGGCCATGACAACAAAATATTATTCTAGTTTATTCTGTTATTTTGTAGATTAATACATTAATTGGCATTTTTGATCTGTCCTTATGTACCGATCTCAAATAAACTTTAAGCATTTTACATTTAATTAACCACAACAATACACGTGTCACGTGGTATTCGGTAATCACATTTTGCACTGAATTTTTTTTTTTTTTTGTCATCTGTAGAAAAGGCCGTAAGTTATTAAACCTCTTCATTGATATATTGTTACAATATATTATAGTTTTACATCTACATACAGCGTTTATTTCCTATCTAAAATGGGACCCAAATAAGGGCTCATTCCAAAATACAAAATAGCATATTTATGTTTTCACAATAAAAAGCAGCACATTTCGCAACTGAAAAATTCAGGAAAGGTGGTGACATGTTCCTCATTAATTTGGTGAAGAAACTATCATATTTTTTCCTCTTTTCTATCACTAAACCTGTGTTTTTGACACTATCTATTGATTCACATGAAATCAAATCAATAAGAGATTATTTCTTACCCTTGTCACATTAATTTTCAAAGCAAAATGACAAATCGTTATTTTATATTTATAATGATTATTTTCCCATACAAAAACTAAACAAGAGATGTTTGTAAAACATACATGTCCCCCTAGAGACTTATCACTAGAGGCAGCCATAGAAGTATAGTAAGGCAGAAGACAGGGACAACAAAAAAACAAGTTTCAGGCAGCCTGGGGCAAAAATGTGACCTATAGAGTGTTCACAAGTTCAACCATTGAAATGAACTGGTGACTTTTTTTTATCTCCACACGATCCAGCTAAAGCCTCGTCATAGATTTCATCAAATAGACTCTGATTCAGACTGGGTCAAATATATGACATCTTAAATGTTCGTAAGGTTTGCCACTGAACTGCTGAGTTTTCGATCAAGTTTCAAACTTATACTAGATTTTCTAAAAAACAATTTGACCAAGTTTTATGAAGATTGGGGCAAAATTGTGACTTCCTGTGCATTCAAAAGGTTCCAATTACCTAAAGCAGAACTAGTTTTGACCCAATATGACCCACATCCAAAAGATTTTCAAGATGAACAGTCTCATTAACTTTAAAGATTTGCTCCATACCCAAACCTCTAGTGTGTGTGAAATGTTTTCCAATAGTCTAAGCTAATGATCTAGTTCTTTGCCCCACATGACCCAGTCTCGAAAACAATGAATGAGTTTATCAAAACAATGTGGCTTATTATCATGAAAACTGGGTCAAAATGTGACCTCTAGAATGCTTATGAGGTCTTCCACTGAATTGTGCTGTTAAGCTAGTTTTTGAACCCTTATGACATTATTTCAATTTTGCCACTGAAATACACACAAGATTCATGAAGATTGACTTCTAAAGTGTATCTCCTAAGTGTACCTCTGAGGTATCTCTTAATTAATACAAAACAGGTAAGTCAAATTAAACATGTGCATCCACTTGATGAACTTCACACTCAATCACAAAATTATCATGTGTTCACATTTGTACATACAAATTTTGCTGACATCTTTTCCCTATTTTTTATGCATGTATACAGAAGGAGGAAGACATTTAAAGACTTTAAGTTACATGTATTTACCCAAAACAACAAACATGACTGAAACTTGTATCATAAGGCAAAAAAAAAAAAAAGATGTGTGGTTTGCAGGACCCGCCCATACCCATTTCTTCTTGCCAACCCTCAATTTTTCATGAAATTAAAACAAAAATGACAAGTTGTTCCTCCAACCATCAATATACAGCCAAATAGCATTAATTGATTAATTAAGGATCTGCTCTCATCAAGCATTTGCATTACCAGCAGGTATGCACACTGCGGAGGATGATTAAAAGCCAAAGGGTACATACAGAAACCAAGAGTTGCACCATATGCTGGCTCTTAAAGAATTAAATCCCCTACATACCCTTTTTTTTCAACAATGTCCTGTGAACCACAGATTTTTTTTTGCCTAAAAGGAGAAAAAAAACAACACAAGAGCAAAAACCATTTTAGATATAACACAGTTATAATTTTTTATTTTTCGTTTCAGTTTCTTGTCACAAATCAACTACACATACACATACTATAAAAAGATGTAGCTATCAACTTAAGGATTTTTTTATTCAAATTGACATATTATTTTATGAGATGTTTATGAACTTATATGCCATGCAGCACAATATTCAAAAATATTAGGCAAATGGTTATGATTACTAAAGCTGTAATATCTATGAAGTCATGTTCGGACATATATCAAATATTTGGTACAAATCTGTGGTTTTGAAAATGCTCATTTGCCTGTACTCGTGTGATGATATTCAAATCTTTCTTTCACATTAAAACAACCTGTTTCTTTTGAAGGAATGTCAAGATGTTTTAAGTCCCACTCAAATATAACCGACTAAAAACCGTCCTTACCAAAGTCAATCAAAGTTTGCCATCTCGCACTAATCTATTAATAGTCCAGACACCTCGTATCTTAAAGTTTATTTCTTTGTCTTATGAATATCAAACTTACTATAAAAGTAATGGAAAATTCTATAGCTCTAGTTAATATGAGTTTTTCCATCTGTTTTCGGCAGCATATATTAATATCATGATCGTTCAGAGAAACGCTTATTTTATACATTAATAGCACTAGCAAACATTCAGATACATGTATACATACATTACCCAAAACAATATAAATAATTCTGTATTAAAACAATGTTTTCCGTTATACATCATCAAGGGAAATAACTGTCTTGGAAACTTCTCATCAACGGGGTTCACCTCAAAACTTTCCAACAGAAGTACTGACACTGAAACACTTACATTAAGTACTGCATGTCAGGATTTTAAGGGTTGAACCTCTTAAATTAAAGCAATAAATTGAGAAATATAAACTTAACAGAAATATTACATGTACCAAAATTATAAAAACAAAGAGATATTTTCACTTTGACAACAACCACCTAGCTATTCTGTCAAAAATATTCATCTAGAAAACTTAACAAAAGTGAAATTATTTTCACACAGTGTTTCATATTTCAAAAGCAAGATGTTTGAAAATTAAACTATATGTCCTAACTGTTACCTCATTTTCAGTGAAGGGGGGGAGGGGTAATTTTCATGATAATCAAGCATAAAAAAAATCAAAATTGTAACTGCAGTATCTGAAAATATCTTAAGAGATGGATGAAAAAAAATTCTCTTAATTCTCTTTACTTCACTAGGTTTTACTCTATCTCCCTCTCTGTATAATCTCTAAACCAAAACTTATGCTTATAAAATATTCAGAAATCATATCAAAATGCAGTTCTATGTTTAGAAAAGTCAACAATGTAACAAGAAAAGTGGTTAAAGAAAAAAGGCTTGTTTAAATAAATGAAATATTCTCACCAGAAATAAACATAATGGTTTCTGCCTGCTGGAAAAATAGCCAATGCTTTACTGTTACATGTACCTACAAAAAAACCAAATTTTCTCCTTCAAAAAAAAAACACTCGTGGCCATGAAATTTCTTGACTTTAAGAAATGACAAATCATACTCAATCAAGGCTTATTCAGAGAAAAATTAGCCAGCTTTACTAAACAAAAAACTCATCACTTTAAACATCGGTCGAAGTAAACAGATCCTATATAACCACCACGCATAGACTTAGCAACGTTTTGTTCAAATAAACGCCGATTGTTCTGGAGCACCTCCGCAGCCTCTTTATTCAAAGGATCTTCTGGGTTAGGTTCCTGTAAACAAAAGAATACAACCATTCATTCACAATATCTAAAAAAAAAAAATCAAACAGACTCAAATTAAGGTTTAAAGTCCTCTTCTAAAAAATCCAAATCCAACTGTTCATTTTCAGAAATTGATTCTGAAATTGTGTTTTGTACCCTAGAAACTATTTTTATTGAATTTTATTTGGAATTTATTGTACTTCTCATCTAAACCTAAAAAATATTTTGGCACACAATCGGGGGAGGGGGCGCGCAATTATAAGTAAAGGAGGTCGGCATATAAACCAGACTTTTTGGTAATATCAGCATTTTAATGGAAGTTTTTGTATGCTCTGCTGCAAGCTTAACTTCTTTTTTATCTGCATTACAAGTTTAAATAAACTTTTTATTCCAAGAGAATTTTCAGAACTGTAGATGATGGTTAAGTGTAATGTTAACCCGATTTCAAGATCAGATTTAATTTCCTTTGTTAAAGAAAACTAATTTTATTCAATGAAGAAACTGACTGCACAAAACAAAGTTCTAAAGGCTGGTTTAAACTGAATAGATATCATACAAAAGAGTATTAGTAGACACTGTACAGATGCTGTGCTTCGCATTCTATTTCAAACTTACCAGGAATAAATACTGTAATCCGTAGACTATTGAGTTTACTGTTAACACTGGTTTCCAGTCTTCTCTAGAAAAAAATACACAACATTTTATAGTAATTCTTATGCAACATTTAATATTAATTCTTACGCCATATAAAAAAAACATCTAAAAAATAGTTCGAGTAAAATCGAAATAATTATGACCCACAAATTTTTATATCATCTGTTACTTCTATACAAAGCATTATTTCACTTAAGTAAAGCTAATTCATGTTAAGGATTTTCTAAATTCTCATTTCAATCAAAATAAACTGTTCACTGGATGCAGACATTATAAAAGATTATAATTACAATACAAATTCCAGTTTTCACTTATATCTATGTGTTTCATATACAGTCAAATTGTCAATCTTTGATTCAGCTTGGGACACTACAGCTTTTTTTGTAGAATAGCATCTTGCATCATATCAAATCTTTCATTCAAACAGAAGATTCAAAAGAATTGTTCAATAGTACACAGATATTTTGTTCTATCCTTTGTTTCATTTATTGTAGACTTGGAATAAAAGGTAAAATACCTCACTCTGTCAGTTCAAACAAAGTTAACAGTAATAATACCATAGATTAAAATGCTGTAAGCTAATAAAACAACGCAGGAAAGGCAATGCCGCTCCAGTCAATCCATTGTAAGTCTTTTAAAGAGACTGCGTGGGCATAATATGTTTCTGTCTGCACCATGTATTTAATATATCACATGAGATCAAAGTAGATTGTCTTACAAGCTGCAGCAGTGCTGGTCAAAGACTGAACCATATCACATGAAATAGAATATTTCTCTCACAATGTTTAATTCAGCAAGTGTGCTGGTCCGAACTCCAGAGAGCCATTATCAAAAGTTGACAAAAGACTTCAAATGACCCTACAAGTACGGACACATAGATTAGTTTGAACAAATTAGGTTTGAGAAATATGAAATAAAAATGTACACATACGTACCTTAAAATATTAAGGCAAACATTTCCTTCCAAATCAATGTTTGGATGGTATACCATTGTTTCACATTTGACCTTTGGGGCATCATGTGGGTATCCCTGACCTACTTTGAAGTTAAACACAAATCTTCCTCCTCTGTAGAAGCCCTAAAAAGACAATAAATACATGTATCAAGAAGTGAATGTGAAAAGATTCTAGATGTTTCTTTATTCAATAGCAATTTGAACCTATTGATAAGTAAAGACATGACTACATGTAAGTTTTGAAAATCAAGCAATTGATGGGGAAAAAAAATAGGTGTATTAACCATAACATTCTCATCAAACATGTAATTAAACAGTAACAATACTTCACTAGGCTTGTTTCACTCTGATCTATTGAGTAATCTAAAAGTGTGTTAGTTACCCATCAGGAAATATACATTTAGTTTCTGTTCATACAATTTACTATTGCTACACCATTTTGCTGCATGAAAGTATGGCCACTTAGTAAAACCGCAAGTCAGGCCAGTTGTACAGCTCTAAAAGTCAACCTTTTGCATCAACCACAAATGCCAAACTACATGACATTGTTCAACAGCTATTCAATGCATCTGTAACATATAAATAGATGTAAATATCTAAACTTTTTCAGTACAGATTGGATACACTCACCTCATCTGGACTTATCACAAGTTTGAAGTTGAGAAGATCATCTGGGTCAGGGAAATCTACTTGACATGTTTTTGGTAAATTTAGCTCATTTATATCTGAAATAAAATTAAAAAGGTTAATTGATATCATCTTGTTTGTTATTATTATCACATAAATTACATGTGTTAATATGTTAATATTAACCAGTAATCATGCTGCAGAAGTTTGGTACTCCAAATGGCTAATGTTAGTAGTGATGTTTTCAATAAAAGAATGCAAGAGCTTAGAGACTACAAGTCTCAGAGACAAATAATTTCAGAGTATTTGTTGAAATATTGTAATCACATATCAGGCTGAAAGGGAGATCCACTGATCCCTGTAAGTTTCATCAATCTGTGTTTTTATAAATAAGCAGCTGAGAAATAAAGTCTCAAAACATTTTCTCCATTTTTATTGCACAGAATCAGCCTCAGTGCGTTCTAGAATATATCAAATTATTCTGAATATTTATGATTCTGATACAATTTCCACAGGAAAATCTAAGAGGCTTGGCCTAGTAAAACTTCTGTGATACAATCTTTGGAAATATTTGGCAAATTTTGTGTTGGCAATATCTCAACAAAAATAAAATATTAAAAATCCAAAATAATGGAGAACTGCTGCAACAGGATTTTTATCACTTCTTTCATGCAATGACTTTCTAACAACTGATGAATTAAAGTTGATAAAAAATACTAGATAAGAGATCATTTATCTAAAACTCTCAATGAAGTATTGGGGAAAGTTTTGGTCTTCGTGATCAATACGTAGTCAGGTAGTAGAAATTTTAAAAAACTCCCTTTATTCTGAGTGCAGCGTAAAATTTGTAATAATTCTGGGATTTCCATCACTGTGTTAATTCAAGCAACCTTCAACACTAAATTAGACATTATCCAAAATCTGTATAATGTTGAAATACTTCAACTAGACTCATCCAAACTGTGACATCAGTCTCAGATCTTGTTATGGATGCTTGCACATTATGTCCCCAAGTTAATGTAGCAGAGGCATAATACGACACTTCTACTGTCTAGCCTATCAGCTAGCTTTTATGGTGACATGGTAGAGTGTCCACTTAGCAATCGAGGGTACCCCGAGTCAGCTCAGGGCAGATGGATTTTTCAGGGGTAAACTTTGGTGCCCAACGTAAATAACTCACGAGTGGTGATTTGAAGGCACCCTTTGAAAGTCCCACAGATATTAAGTCCTCCAGGAATTCAGGGACAATTCTAAGAAGGAAGGGGTGTATGTACAGTAAACGCAGCGCGGACTTTGATGTTGTTAACATTGTCGCGGGGGCAGGCATCGTCTCCGGGTGGCCAGTCACGTCGGACTGAACACCCGAAATTTCAGGTGTCCGCTGACTGACCACCGCGACTACGGCATAAGGGTATGATCACGGCGTGTCGCGGTGACAGAACGCCGCGCCTCCCTGCGATGTTCTGACTTGGAGATAACTGCATTTAAACATACTCAGCGTACAGTACATGTACGTGGTTTTCTTTTTACTCATTCTTATTTTACTTATATGTATTTTGTGGCTAACTTCAGTTGGTCAAATTAAAACCAAATTTCAAATACTTTTGCGGTGTATGTTTATTGTGTACTTTCGTTTTTGGAATTTTTGAAAAACGCTTGTTATTATATAGAAAAATCAACCAAAAATTCTTGCCAAGCGCCTAGACGATACAGATGTCGAAAGCAGTTAAACATATGTTGATCTAAAAACCCAGACAATTCATTTTCTGAAAATATGATCAGCTGTTTCCGGAAGCAACTGCTTTGAATGGTCATTCTTTGCGTAAACAAAAAGGAGCGTTCGTACACAAATGCATCATAATTAGAGTGGATTTGTTCGAATTTTGACTGTTTAAATTAGATCTATTAACTTTTTTTTCGCAGTTTGATTATCATTTGTAATTTATTTGTGTGTAATTTATTTGCGAGTGGATTAACGCAAGCCCGATTGAAGACTTGAAAATATATTAATTTCAGCAATTAAAGTTAATTAACAAGATGGAATGTAGGTGTGTAAATCTATTCATAATCGGCTGTGTTACCCTCAATCATACAACCAAACATGGAACGTCAACAAATAAAAGTTAAACCAGTTGAGGTATTACATAGAAAAAGAAACAACTTCAAATGGTAATTATTACGTGTTTTTTGTAACTCAACTGAAGAAAAATTGGGGGAAAGTAAAATTGTTTTTTCGGACACTGCAAACCCCCGCGACCCGACTCTGCGACATGGCGCGGTACTGATCACCGCGGATGGCTGCGCTGACCAATGCAGTTTATGCAAATGAACACTCGACGCGGTGGTCATTTAGGTCTTCAACACGGACAGTAAAATCGCGGGGACGGGTGTTCGTTGTCAAAGTCCGCGCTGCGTGTACTGTAGCAGAGGCATAATACAGCACTTCTACTCCCTTGCCTATCAGCTACATCTGTAGCTTTTATGGCAACATGGTAGAGTGTCCACTTAGCAATCGTGGTACCCCGAGTTCAAACCACGGTTGGGGCAGATGGATTTTTCTGGGTTGCATTAGGAATCTGAATCCATACACTTCCTGATTAACTTAAATTTAAATTGGTAATACTATGGACACAAACATCAATAATATGCCTGAACAATGATTTTGTCTATGATATAAAACTGCACTTAAAATAAAAAAGAAATGATGAAATAATCTCTCTTTTTTTTAAATAGCACTTTCGAGCAAGTCTGATTTCAGAGGTGAGTAATTTCTATTATTTGATGAGAACTGGAAAAGATGACAAAAGACTCATAATTTCCACCTTTTTGTATTCTAAGCTGGGCAGCTGAAGACTTCTTTTGACTTCCAGATCTATCTGATGAGTCAACCCCGTCCTTCTTTTGTTGTTTGAGAGAAAACAACTTAATCATGATGGAGGGTTTACATAAAATTTAGAACAGTATTTTCTCTGTTATTTACAAAACGCACTTTCACTTTTGATGCAGAGTCAGCAATTCACACTTCAATCATTTTTATCGTATTTAAAAATTGCATTTTTTTTATAAAACTAGATGTAAACAGAGTATAAGTTACTTGTATAAAATAGCTTTATGATTATTCTATTACCTTTAAAGGAACCAAGCATCAACTCCGTTAAAAAATGCAGAATTAAATGAGGAGTATTAGCTTCGTATATGGTAAGGGGAGGTAACTTTTCCTGTTCGATTGAATTAGGAATTAGCATTGCTGCCTGAGCAACCGCGAAAGAAAGGACATTAATATGGCTCCCCTCAGCCAAAGTAGCGAATTCTATCATGGGTCACGTTTGTTGTCACCTTTAGTTCCTGTGCTAGGATTATCTATTGACCAGGTAGATCAGAATCTGGTGTATTTCCCAGTGCTTTCTCACCATGTCAAATTGTCATACAGTAGTAGATCTAATTTATAAACTTAAATGCTTCAGTTTTGTTTGTTAAGACCAAGCTAACAAACAAAGCAGAAATGCATTGTAAGAAAGCTTAGCAAGCATTTAAGCAATGCTAGTCTCATTTATGAGAGTTGAAATATTTCAGAGTACACAGATTTTTGGATACACTCAAGTCGCCAAAGACGGATCTTCCCCAATAGCGGAACGAAAATATTTTTGTAATTTTGCACAACAAATACAGAATGAGCTTTTTTGGAACTATCAACATCAGTATATAGTGCATTCATTCTCGTGTCAAAATAACAAAAATGTTTGCCCAAACCGAAAGTAAATAAAATCTATCTCAGCTGAAAGATTGACCTGTCGCATGATGAGCGCGCGAAAAGCCTTGTTCTGAAACCTGCTGTAAGAATTCAACATAAGTTACGGAGAGTTCGCATAAAGAGAAACTTGCCTTGTCTTGTTATATTTTGAGAATAACCCATCTGTACCCTGCAAAAATAGTCCCACGTCCTAAGAAGTTGTTATTCTACATTTTATTTGGCTTAAAGTAATGTGATATGTAGTCGCCAATAGCGGATAGCTGAATTGTGAAAAAGATAATAATGGGGATCGTCTAAAAACTGCTTTCGACTTTCAAACGGCGAATGTATCAGTCATTATGTTTGATCCAAAAGCTATACAAATGTATTTGAGGGCAGAAGAATTTAAATAGCAAAAATTTAAGAACTAATAGATGCTCAAATTACTGATGAATCTGTCCCCATTTTCCCACCTTGGCTAGTCCAACTAATTGTACGCAAGTCGAGATATTGTGTATTTTTTATATGGGTCAATATCTCCTCTCAAGATTCTGACCCATAACAAAAATAACTCAGAATTTGCTCAAGACGTCTCTTGAATTATTTTGACTACACCTTGGCCTGCTCCAAGTGAAGAGGGCGGTGGTGTTGTTATACCATGCAAATATACAATTGTCTTACCTGACAGGTCTCTTCTCAATAAACATTATGGCTGTCTTTTAAGGCTTATCAAATCAATACCTGAAGGTTCAGTATTATCTTTATCAATTCAAGAAACGGTTGATACGTGAATAAAGCATTAAAATATATATTCAAATCTCTTGTACATTTATTTCATGAATGTATTATTTCTTCCTTTAAAATTTGGTATGTTTTCACCACTAAGATTGATTTTACAATGACAATGTTAAACAGAATAAAAAAAGAGAATCAATAAGTTACATTTTTGCTTTTGAAACGGTCCCAGGTCACGTGATCCTGTATTGGGGAAAATGATCCGGTATTGGAGACAATTGCTACCATAAACAAAACATATTATCAGTGATAGTGTAAAGCTTATCCATTAAGATCAGATGTATGTTTGATAGATCTTTTAATATGCTTTGTAACCCACAAAACTTTAAATTCTTCTCAGCTTTTAATTAACGACACTTTCATGAACAATGTTTAGCGATCCGTTATTGGCGACTTGAATGTAGTTTGATTCAGGAAAAATCTGTGTTACCATTGAAAATCACTGGGACAAAAACAGTTGAAGAAAAGTAAAGTAATTCTGTTTGCAGATGATATAACAGTAAACTTTACTGTGAAGTCCACATCTGATGCCAAAATATATTATGGAAATACTTGTATGCCCTTGAACAGTGGAAACAGGACTGGTCAATGAAATTCATTCCAGTGTGAGGTGATGAGAATTCCATGCAGTCTAAATCCTATCATGTTGAAAAAGGAATGTTCAGACCAAAAATAAAAAAGTCAAAGATAAAGTCTATAACACTAATGTCCATCTGCAGCTTGAGTACTACTCAAGGATATAGCAGCTAGAGCTGGCTAAAATTCCTTTAATACAAAGTTGAAAAAGTGCAAAGATCAGCATGGTTTATTTTCAACTACTATACTTGTACAAGCAGTGTAATTGATTGACACCCTCAACTAGCAAACCTTAGTACAATGGCGTATACAATCTTCCCTTCTCTGTTTCTGTAAAATCTGAACTGATCTTGTATGTGTCAACCACAACCATCCTACTCCAACCAGAAACCTGAACTACCAAATTCCCACATCCAGTACTACATGAAGTCTTTCTTCCTTCAAACAATCAGACTCTGGAATGGCCTTATCTACTTTATAGAGTCCAGCCCCAGCCGCAACATATTTGCTGAGTGGCTGGCAACTGAAACCCCAAAATAACTTCCTCCTTTTTGTTTTTAAAGTAGCACTTGTAGTATTTTTTATTCTTTGCACATAATGAGATCTCTCATTTTTTAACCTTGCCAAGACTAGCACCTTCCAGTGATAATCGAGTACTACAGTTCTTGGAAGTATCAAGTAGATGTAGACAGTCTTAATCAAATATCTTTATATATACTTTTGGTTCAGGAAAACTCTGTTACCTTTCAAAAGTCTTGAGACCAAAACAGTGATGAGAATCACACACCACTTTCTATTGCTTGTTGAAAATTTTTCAATACACATAGTTTGACAAGCAAGTGTTTGAGTTTCTACCACATGATTAAGTTTAAATTTCCTGAAATAGTAATATTCAAAACTTCACTGAGATCTTCATGTATTTGTTTAAGATAAAATTATTCTTCAGTCAATCCAACTAGCTATGAAATAATCATGGCGTAATCAGAGATTGCGACATATTAGTTTGCCTATAATGCAAAGAGTAACTTCAGAAGGGAATTGTTAAATTCTGGTCAAATGGATATGCAGCACCTATGGCAAAGATGTTAGGTATTGGATATAGTTCTGGACAAAACCTGAAATGGAATATTCATTGTAGTCTGGAATACAGGTACTGAAATGAGAATAAAGTATCATCTTTTTCATGTTTTGACATTTCTCTTACAAAACTTGCTGTGCCCCCTTACTCCCCCCACAAAAAAAAAAAAATCAGCAACATAAAAGATATATTTTTTTGTGAGGAAAAGTTAGTTGTAAGGGGAAATAATAAGGGTAGTGTCTGTTTTCTGGCTTATGATTTATTGATTAAAATGCTACATGTACATGTACCTTAATAAGTTGCAAGTTCAAATCCTGTCAGCAAACTTTTACAAGACCTAAAGTTTCAAAGTTGACTTCAGTTCTTAGTGTTTTCAGACTTTCAGAAGGAAAGTTTACCTTTTGTTGTCATTTAATAGTGAATGACTGAATGAAGAATATATATACAAATTACAGTGTTTGAAGCAGCATGTTACTTTTCTGTAGGTGAAC
The DNA here is from genome assembly GCA_012932295.1 of Cyclina sinensis. Taxonomy (NCBI): domain Eukaryota; kingdom Metazoa; phylum Mollusca; class Bivalvia; order Venerida; family Veneridae; genus Cyclina; species Cyclina sinensis. The sequence goes on along the minus strand of JAAONU010000003.1, from coordinate 15,234,126 downwards.
TTTCTTGTGTGTCAGCTGGTTTCACTTGCATTGGGCTTTCCATTCCGCCGTTTTCTGGATCCACGAAGCACTAGTCCTAGGATAAGATATGCTGTAGAATTGCTGCTTGGTATAGCCTTGGTTTGGTTTTGTTTTGGGAGGTAACGTGTTTCCTTATACAGTTTTATCTCTAGAGATTTATTGTGATTTATTGTGATAGTATTTCAGTGGTAGTCTCTACGTTTTTTTCAGCACCTCTTACTAAAGCATTGATTGAATCTGGTGGATTCATTCTTTCCGCTTTGATTTGTTCTCATAAGAATACCTAAATGTAGTTCTAGTGGTAAAAACACTTCCTGTTACAATTTTTTTAGTATTTGTTACATGTACTATTTTTATATACCAAAGTTATATTAATGTGGTTGTATCATACACCATGAACTGTCAATATACATGTATCTCCGAAAAAGAAAACTTGATGGGTTGAATTTATGTAGGAATGAATATTTATAGTAAAATTAAATTTCTTTTTACAGTCAGATCATCCATTTATTCTTGCATGCAACACTTGGGTATGTTTTGCTGCAGTTTATTGGGAAGAAATGGATGCCAGTATCGGTGTTTGTAGTCGGAATGGGGTACCTGGCCTATTGTCATATTCACAGGATGGTACTTGACTATGGTGGATACACTCTTGATATTACAGGGTAATGGTGTGTTGTAGAGAACAGTCTAGTGAGTTGTGTATGGTTCAATAGTGTTAATGCATTATGAATTTTATGATTGACGTAACAAGACTGAATATGTTGGATATGGATAAAATATGGCTGAATAGCTCTGTTGAGCATTTGGACCACTAAACTTGAGTATCATTGAATCTGAGTATAACTTCTTACAAAATTAATAAAATTATATCCGAACAGGCTTTGTAGTCAGGCACACAAACCAAGAGTCCACCAGTCCACTGACGGGCGGGTCAGTCATCAGCGCTTGGTTTACTTGTGCAAAAGTTAAAATTCCATTATGAACTTTAGGTGTGTCCTTGAGCAAAGATGCTAGATACCCCATGTACTTCAGACCACTCAGCTGTGTGTGAATGCCATAAAGTCATCTTTAAATACAGAACAGAAACTGCATAAATAGTATATTGTTTAGTTTAAAACCTTTTCAGGCCTCTGATGATCTCTGTTCAGAAGATAACAGTTGTGGCCTTTGGTCTCGATGATGGAACACGTAGAGATGAAAAAGACCTTAATGAAAACCAGAAAAGTAAAGCTATCAAGTATGTTACATTGTTTGATTTTCATCTTCATTTTCAAACGAGGGGATAAAATACAGCTTAAAAAGTTATTTAACTCCAATCTGGATATAGCTGAAGGGTGAAAGTGAATCTGAGTTTATTTATTTTCAGCACTGATTTCCCATATAACCAACACTCCCTGAAGAGTAAAGTTATCTTCGGTTGACGGGTTAGTGCACAATACAGTAAGCATTCCATTGCAGAGTCATTCCTGGTTCTTTTACATGCTCAGTGTATTGCACCAATACATGGGACTTTGATTTAAAGTCTCATCTGAAGGATGATCAGTTGTAGTAGCGGGGGATGGAACTCAACCCCTGGATTACCTGTCAAGTGCCTTGCCATTGGACCACTTATCTGTCCCCAAATGAAAGTTAAAAATTTCTACCTGCTTCTTTAGTGATGGCACGTACAGTATTTTTGCTTTTCATCCCTACAAATGTATGCTGTTCCATTATAGCGAAAGCAAAAAGATTCTATGCTCTTTATTTAGTACCAGTAAAAACCCTCATGCTTTAACCCCTCCAGTATCTGTACCGAATGCATAAAAATTCTCCTATTTATCCAGTTATAGTTTAGTTACCCCTGAGGGAAAAATAAACGAAAATAAAAACCACCTTGGAAATGAAAGGCAAGCAGGAATTAAAATATAGACAGATTTCAAAGAATTTATTGTTATTATATTGATGTTAATCATTTTGATGTTCACTAGTTTACATATTTATTTTGCTTACCAGTACATGGTTGCCTGACATACAAAAGATATCCTGTTATACAGCGTGTCTCACAAAGACATGAAATTTTGATACATGTTAAATCAAAGGGGCTGGCACATTGCTGGGATGTTAACCTTGTGTATATTAAGGCATGGTGTCAATGACATTGCGATTTCTGCTAAATTTAGACCAGACTGATCCAAAATTACCATCCTAGCACAGCATCAGTTGCCCAGCCCCCCGAACCCCTTCCCCCCGCCCCTCACCTCCCCCAACCTTTTATTCAAATTCCATGAAATAGTTAATATGATTATAGTAATATGATTTACTATTTACAGAAAGATGCCTGATATCCTTATGTACTACAGCTATATATTCAGTTTCCACAATGTTATGTGTGGACCACTGGTCTTCTTCCAAGATTACTGTGGATTTATTGAAGGCACTTGCTACAAGTCAGATTCAGGAAATGACAAAAAGGTATGTTTTGTCTTATTTGCTCCCCTTACAAAGTTCCAGTATTTTCATTGGTTGATGTTTGGTCACAAGATGTCTAAATTAGCCATTAACCAAGTTGAAAGGAAAGAATACATTTTGTATAATTTCAAAATTCACTTCATCAGTGTTATTTGGAGTGGAACTTGGCTAATATGGATTTGGAGGCCCTCCTTCAGTCTTTGTTCAAGCGGATGGGGAAGTTTCTTTCCCAATATTTTTATACGCCCCTCAAAGACGGGATGTATTTTGGGATCACCCATGGCGGGTGGGCGATGGGTGGGCGGCAGACGGGCGGCATCCTGATGTTAGTCAGGAGCATAACTCCTACACTATAAAAACTATTGACTTGAAACTTCATAGTTGGATAGATCTCATTTAGATGGAGTGCAATGCACAAGAACCATCACTCTGCACTTCATGGTTTTGAAGTTACTCCCCCGTAGATTATCTTTTTCGGAGCATAACTCCTACATTATCAAAGCTATTGACTTGAAACTTGATACATAGATAGGTCTTATTGAGACGAAGTGCAGTGCACAGGAACAATAATTCTGTACTTCATGATTTTGGAGTTATGCCCTTTTGTTTTATTTTCTTGTCCGGAGCATAACTCCTATATTTACAAAGCTATTGACTTGAAACTTCACAGGTGGATGGATCTCATTGAGACAGAATGCATTGCACAAAAACCATCACTTTACACTTCATGATTTTGGAGTTATTCCCCTTAGTTCAATTTTTGTACTTGATGTTTGTCTGGATCATACTCCTACATTACCAAAGCTATTGACTTGAAACTTCATAGTTTGATAGATGTTATTGAAACAAATTGCTCAATTGACAGGCTTATTTTGCTCCGCTTTGTGGGGCTCTTGTTTATATTATTTCTAATGTTAAAAGGTGCACATTAGCATATAAATGCACATTAAAAAATCAGTGTATGATACAATACCCAGTATAGTTTCATTGTAGTTTTAGGTGGGTGACATTAGCTATTTTTAGTAACAAAGTGCAGGTTCAGGTGTACCATGTTTTATAGGAACTATGTGGGTAGCTTTTGATGAATTACATTTTGTCTTGATGAAACCTTACTTGACAACCAAAGCCTCAAGTTTGGTAGGATTTATAAAATTATATGAATTCACAATTATTGGGTAATCTTTTTTACTTTTCCAGGATATACCTTCTCCTGTGGTAAGTAAAAAAAAAAAACACTTTATATGGAAAAACTATTTTGATTAATCTTACAGAAAGTCTTTATTGTTGAAGCTACTGGTTTTCAGTGGTCAAACATGGCTGAAAAGACATGTTTCTTTGACCATTGTATTTTTATCCATTCTCACTAATTTCATGAATGTTAATAAAGTAGCAAAATATTTTTTGGAAGAATGAATAAATAACAAGCAGTGTGAGAGTACAGTCTGCATGTAAAGGTAAAGACATTCATAAAAACCTTACATTTGATTGAATGTTGTGCATATTTTTATTAAGGTCACTTGGCTGACTACTCATTAATATGACTGCAATGTGTACTGATGAATCTACTAAAAATTCTAAAGAATAATTATGTCGAGATAGCAGCCTTATGTTGAGAAAAGACCTTATGTAACCTAATGTTGAATTTTAGGAACCAGTTTTGAAGAAGCTAGGGATTGTTGCTATACTGGGGGTACTAATGATGATGGAACCATATATCACACCATGGGAAAAACTAAGGGGTATGTTGTTTCTCCTGTGGTTTGTATTTTCATTCCAATTTTAATTGATTTTGTGGAATACAGCATTGAGGAAACTATGGGGAATGCACGTAACATTGCATTGATCATTACTTATTTATAGAATTTAAAAGATAAGGTGTTGCTGTATACATTATTTGGTCATTTGTGAAGTTGTGTTCGCAAGCAAAACATTTTTATTGGATATATTGTGTGTCACAGTCATACATGTTAACCCCCTTTAGACACAGCAATTCATGATATTTAGTATGACAGTATTACAGAAAAAGATACCGGTATGTGTTCTCTTTGCCTGCACAAGATACATGGTTTTCAGGAAATGGAAAGAAAATGAAAGTTGATAAAACCAGAGACATAGATAACAGAGATAAGCAGCTCCTATTTACTCCATTGAAATAGCGCACATGCCTCTCAAAAAGTGAAAAAATTAGGCATTTTGTAGCAATTAAAACTCAATGGCTAATTGTTCGACACTTTTAAGGTATACATCATTTGAAAGCTTAAACAGTCGTCTATAGCTGCAAGTTAAAATATTGGCAACTTTCTAGCCCTTCAATTTAATATAACTTGGCAGAATATACCCACTATCCCAGTTTTTAGCTCACCTGTCACGTAGTGACAGAGTGAGCTTTTCTGATCACCTTTTGTCCGTCGTCCGTCCGTCCGTCCACAATTAGTTTGTTAACACTCTAGTGGTCACATTTTTGCCTCAATTGTCATGAAACTTGGTCAGGATGTTTGTCTCATTAATATCTCGGACGAGTTCGAACATGGGTTATCAGGGATGGAAAACTAGGTCACAGAGCCCAAATATAGAAAAACCTTGTTAACACTCTAGAGGCTTCTTTTTCAGTCCAAATATCCTGGAAATTTGTCAGAAAGGTTGTATCGATGATTTCTAGCTCAAGTTCAAATATGGGTCATCTGGGTTCAAAAACTAGGTCATGGAGACCAAAAATAGAAAAATCTTGTTAACACTGTAGAGGTAACATTTTTAGACCAAATAATCTGGAAATTTGTCAGAAAGGTTGCTTTGACGATTTCTAGGTCAGGTTCAAATATGGGTCATCTGGGGTCAAAAACTAGGTCACAGAGCCCAAATATTGAAAAACTATGTTAACACTCTAGAGGTAACATTTTTAGACCAAATAATCTGGAAATTTGTCAGGAAGGTTGCTTCTATGATTTCTAGCTCAGGTTTGAATATGGGTCATCTGGGTTCAAAAACTAGGTCACGGAGCCAAAAAATAGAAAAAACTTGTTTACACTCTAGAGGTTACATTTTCAGCCCAAATTATCTGGAAATTTGTCAGAAAGGTTGTATCAATGATTTCTAGATCAAGTTCAAATATGGGTCATCTGGGGTCAAAAACTAGGTCACAGAGCCCAAATATTGTAAAACCTTGTTAAGACTCTAGAGGTAATATTTTTAGCCCAAATTTCCTGAAAAACTGTCAGAAAGCTTGTTATTAAATGATTTCTAGCTCAAGTTGGAATATGGGTCATGTGGGGTCAAAAACTAGGTCACACAGCCTGTATATGGAAAAACCTTGTTAACACTCTAGAGGTAACATTTTCAGCCCAAATATCCTGGAAATATGTCAGATAGGTTGTTTCGATGATTTCTAGGTTATGTTTGAATATGGGTCATCTGGGATAAAAAACAAGGTCACACAGCCTGAATATGGAAAAACCTTGTTAACACTCTAGAGGTAACATTTTCAGCCCAAATATCCTGGAAATATGTCAGAAAGGTTGTATCAATGATTTCTAGCCCAAATTCGAATATGGGTCATCTTGGGTCAAAAACTAGGTCACAGAGCTTAAATTTGGAAAAACCTTGTTTACACTCTACAGGTAACATTTTCAGCCCAAATATTCTGGAGATACGTCAGAAAGGTAATTTCGATGGTTTCTAGGTCAAGTTTAAATATGGGTCATCTTGGGTCAAAAACTAGGTCACAGAGCCCAAAAATCGAAATATCTTGTTAAGGCTCTAGAAGCTACTGTTTCAGTCCAAATATCCTGACAGTTTGTCAGAAAGATTGTTTGGTTGTTCAAATTATTAGATTAGGTTAAAGGTCACGGAGGCTAAAAATAGATTTATCTACTGTACCTCATAAAGCCTTCATTTATAGACCAATATCTTTGATATACAGTATATAGGTTCCTTGCATGGACCTCTACCCATGGGTAGGGTTTGAGGTCGCTGGGTCAAGGTCAAGGTCACCATAGCTTATAATAGATATTTCTACTTTCTGTCATAGAGCCTTTATTTATTGACTGATATTTTACATATTTGGTTTGTAGGCACTTATATATTTTCAATTAAAAAATGAAATACTGCTTAACAGCAAACCTACAGCCAAAGTACTCAGGTGAGCGATCCAGGGCCATCATGGCCCTCTTGTTCACCATCTTTATAGTTTTGTGAAAAATGATTAAGTTGCAGTACTCTTAAACACATGATGCATCATTTATTTTTACCAGGACTAAAATTATTTTACCTGCAGCAATAGACAAATGACTAGGCTTTCAGAAAATATATAATTTGATTCAATTTGGCAACTAGTTAACAAGTTATACTTGATACAAGACACTGTCTTAGCAGACACACGTGAGACCTTAACTAGCTAGGAAGTTGCCTATCTCTGTTATCTATGTCTCTGATAAAACTAAATTGGTGATAATTACAACCAGGCAATAAAGATATTTATAAAGTGAGATTATTTCATTTACACTATGAAAATAATTAAGTGAATCATCTTTTGAAAACATATAATGCACTACTTTCTTGTGTGATTTGAAATTAGGCACACATGCTAATGCTGTTTGTCTGAAAGTTTCTGCATATTTATGGCTTTCAACAAAATAAAAGAATATTTTAAACCTGAATATAGATTATTGTTTTACAAAGCATACATACAGCCTAAGTTTGACTATTTTCTCGATATTTTAGAAACAATGTAGACACAACTTTAAAAAGTATTAATAAGATAGCTAAACTTCAAAAATATACTCGCAACTAGGTTGTGAGTACTCTGACTTTTTTTTAATTTATTAAAAATACAACATTTCAATAAAATAATTACCGTCAGTCAGTCTATATTTAGACAGCTTTTTACCAGAATATATATGTGAAATGTTTAAAAATCACAATACTGGAAATATTGTTAGCATATGAAATTCAAAATTATGAAAATAGTTCAGTTTAGACCGGGAGTGTTCTTTGGAATAATTAGTGAAATAAAAGAGGTTTCTTCCCTAAAACATTTCAAAAATATTAATCTGAAGCCATAGGTATTGGTAAATATCACATTTGACAGGTCAATTAACTAGATATTCACCTCATTATCATACAGTATCAGTATGATATTCACTGCTGTTGAATATAAGGTGCTATTTTAAGAAAAGTCTATTTATAGAAGTTAATCTTAAGAACTGGTTCCTGACAGTGTGTGTCCTAAATTTTTTATGTCGTCTCAGTCAATGTTTATTAATTCTAGTATGGTGGATATCAATGTTGCAATAGCAAATAATAATTAAATTGTATGATGTGGACTTCTGAGGTTTAGTTACCATATTGGCAATGGCTGTGTTATATTTTGTTTCTTTGTTTTTACAGAGGATGAGTTTTTATACGACACAACATGGGGGTACAGAATGATGTATTTGCTTTGTAGTATGAGTATGCATAGACCTATGTATTATTTTGCTTGGAAATTAGGTAATTACTGAAAAATATATTTAAGATTATGTAATATTTTACATTTTATTCAGTAACACTGGGATTGAATTTCATTTATTGACAAAGGATGAATCTGTTTTGCCTTTAAGTCATGAATCATAAGTATTTTCTACTGTTTCTGCAGACTGTCATTTAGTGCTGTATTTTAAGAAATGAAAATTTGTTTATAGCTTTGACGTTCCTTTTTTTTTTTTAATTGATTGTATAATTTCATAATTTTATGTAAAGTTATAAAGAAATGATAGGTTGCCAGCAAAGTTTTGTGTCTTGAATTCAGAAATTGTTCCAAAATCTTTCTTTTGGACAAATATGGAACGCAAAATCAAATTTTAAGGCAAGGGCAGAAAAAACAAGTGAAACTTGTGTTATGTTATCTAAATGCCTATCTAACTTACACATCTGAGAATGGAATGTGTTTTGTTTTCAGGTGAACTAGTCAATAATTCTTGTGGCCTTGGTTTCAGTGGTTATGATGAGAATGGAAACGCCAAATGGGACCTACTTAACAATGTCGAAATTTATAAGTTAGAGGTATACATTTTTCTTCTTTCACAAAAATATAGTTTATTAACTACAAGTTATTCAAATATAGGTGCACTTCCTTGAATGTTGTAACACTGTGGTGCTGCGAACCATATTTCATACTCATCATTTTGCTGCTCTAGCACTTGTGATATAGACCTGTCTCTATTGTCGAGGGGTTTAAACTGCTGACTTCAAATCATTTAACCTCTCACTGATTGAGGGTCTTGGGTTCAAGCCAGTATACCTACCCTTACCATTTATGTGAGAAAGTTGGCTGTTTCTTACCGAGAATGGATTCTAGTACTGGTCCTTGCTGGGAACGATGATGAGGTAAAATTGCCCGTCCAGTATAACTTTGACTCCAAGAGTGTGTTAAACTCAATTAAAAAAGATAATTTATTATCAGTGGCAATCTTAGATTTTCTTTTTTGAACAGTTTAAGTTCACATTTTTGTCGAAATTAATCACGAGAAAGAAGGTTTTGAGCTGATTACTGGCATAACTAAGTTCTTAGCGTATTCATGATGGGTACTGCAGTATTTTTATTCACGCAAGGAAAGTAAGACGTGATAACAGTATTATGATTTTGTTGATTCTGATATAACATTACATGTGTTATTATCATTTTCATAATAGTTATCTCAAAATCCTTGATAAACTATGAAATTAAGACTGGAGGGACGTGTTTGTATGAACTAAAATAGAGAATTATCTTTTGTATACATTTCAGTTTAGTACAAGTCTTAAAACGAATATAGAGTCTTGGAATGTGATAACTGCATATTGGTTGCGATACACAGTGTATGAGAGATGTCCGTCATCCATCGCGACATGGGCTGTGTTTGTTATTAGTGCCTTCTGGCATGGCTTTTACCCAGGATATTATATAGCATTCCTTACTGCTGCTTTATTCACATCAGCTGCAAGACTGGTAAGTTTTGGTTTGTTACCTAACTTTTTTTCTTTTGGAAAAAGATGGATACGTCACCATAACATTAGTCGTATAAGTAGTAGCCTTTTTGAAAAAAAAAGCCGTTAATATTGACATTCAGTGTAACATTTATCATCATTTAGTATCATTCGTAGTAGCTATGCTTCACAGCTGATGTATTATGTAGGTACTTTCTCCCTTTATGGTCATTTCTTGTCTTAAAACAATTCAAATGCTGCAATTTTTATGAAGTCTGTTAATATATGTTTATATCATATAGCAGATTGAAATTACTTTAAATGAATAAACTAATTGTTTTTCTTGTAAAAGTGGTGCCTATATTTGTAAGAAAATTAAAATTTCTGTGAATGAAATATGCCTTGAACTTACATATAGTCAGTAATTAACAATTAATGCAAATACTTTGGTATGTTGATTATTTCTTTTGACATGTATAATAAAAAAATATTATATTGGGTCTGACACAAGTTTCCATTTCATATAATCTTTTATTCAACGAATCCAGGAAAATATTATTTAGAGGGTCTCTGGTGATCTAAATAAAATGGGGGATATTAGTTGATTATCTACCCTGAATACTCTCTGATATTACTTTGGTCCTTCCATTTGGATTCCTCTGCTTTTATCGCTATTTTCTCTTTAAGTATGGTGATAATTAAACCTAATTATTTGCAATAGTGGTAATCAGATTACACAATAAATTTAGCAACATGTTTTGTTAACACCATTATCTTTGTTTTTTGAAATCCTATCTTTTTATTTGATATATAAGTGACAATTTTCACAACTAAAAGTCAAGACATCACAGTTAAAAACAAGGGTAAAGTCAGAGGTTCCAACTGAAAGGACCAAAGTGCTATTTGGTCTACCTTTGATGTTATCTGTGTAAGGGAGATAATTTGTTATCAGGAATGTCTCTCATTATTCCTAGATGAGTTGAATAAAAGTTAATATAAAATGTTAACAACTATCAGATTCGTTTTATCACATGACCAAAACAACCATTTATAAGTCTTACTATGTGGCTATGTTTATGTTAACAATATTGAAAAAAATGCGGAATGAAATGTGAAAATATGTGGGAAATACTGTACTTAGGAAATATCGCTTTGAAATAGGACATATTATCTACAGGATAACAAATTTGAAAAATGACAGTGAATAATAAATTATTTGAAGTAAGAATAAATGTGTAATGTTTTTTAAGCCATTATATTACACATGTGTTATATTGCATTATAAACAACGTTTATCATGTGGTAAAATTGTTTATCTAGGATGAATGTGAAAGAAGCAAAAGCCTATGAAATGAACAGCATTTTGTATTATAATACATTATTTTTATGCCCCCCAAAGGGAGGCATATTGTTTTTGAACTGTTAGTTCATCCGTCCATCTGTCAGTCCATCCGAAAACTTAAACATTGGTAATAACTTTCTTATTAGTAATTGGATTTACTTCATACTTGGACACAACACCCCTTTGGACAAGACCTATACACCGACCTATAATTTTTTGACCTTGACCCCTGATTGACCTTCACCTTGAAGATCCAATTGTTCAAAAACTTTAACATTGGCAATAACTTCTTTATTAGTTAGTGGATTTACTTCATACTTTGACACAACTTCCCTTTGGACAAGGCCTTTTCACTGACCTATATTTGTTTGACCTTGACCCCTGAATGACTTCATCTTGAAGATCCAATTGTCCAAATACTTTAACATTGGCCATAACTTCCTTACTAGTAAGTGGATTTGCTTCATACTTGGACTCAACACCCATTTGGACAAGACCTTCCTGCTGACCTGTAAATAATTGACCTTGACCCCTGAATTTCCAGTCGTCCAGAAACTATTAATTTCCAAATTAGTTAAAGGATATTCTTCATTCTTAAACACCACACCACTTTGGACAAGACCATCTCACTGTCCTGTATTTATTTGACCTTGACCCCTGAATGACTATCACCTTGAAGATCCAGTTGTCTAGAAATTTTCACATTGCCCATAACTTCCTTATAAGTAAGTGGATTTACTTTATACTTGGACACAACCCCCTTTGGATAAAACCTTCCCACTGACCTATATTTAATTGACCTTGACCCCTGAATGACTGGTTCTCAGATCAAAGGTCAAAGGACCACTTTCAGGGGCATTGTCATCTTACAGTGACAGTTCTTGTTTTGTTTTAGCATGATTTTATTTAATTTATATCAACCAAAAAATTTGAACAATATTGAACAACATTTGAACAACAAAATTTAACAGTATTATAAGACATTTTAGAATCCTGTAAAAATTAAAAGTAACCATTATAATGTGACTTTTTCATCTTTTTGATAAACTAATTAAAACACAGTACACTTCTTTAACAAGTTCCAAAGTTTTATTTGTTAATGTTAGGCATCTGAAATAATATCTGCTAATATATAGCATCATAAACAAATGAATACAAGAACCGCTCAGGATTTCTGTTTGTGTGATGAGGTGTATTTGTCATTTGTATGATTTTGTCTTATTTGTTTTTTTTAAATGGTAGTTTTCACAAGTCTTTACTGCATTGTTTTATTTGTGTTTGGTGCAGAAGTTGATACTGTTTTGTAATATAATTTTTAGATACGACGGAATGTGCGACCATTTTTCCAACAATCAGCAGGACATATATATTTCTACGACTTAGTCACATTTATTTTCACAAGATTTGCAAACTGCTATTTTGTATTCCCATGTGTCGTTCTCAAAACTATGAATTCTGTAAATGTTTATGCGTAAGTATGATACACAAGTGACATTTATATACATTGTACATGTATATAATACTTTATTGGAAGAAATAAAAGTTTTCACTTGGCAGATTTTTAAAGATTGGATTAATAGAATGTTTTAATTATATTATTCGAAGAAAAAATTACAGTTACTTTTCATGATACATTTTGATAAATGTTTTACATGAGAACTCCTCTTGTCAGTGATTTTGTTGTAATGTAAATATGTGAAACGTGTTTTTTTTTTGTTTAATATCATTATGACAACGGTTTTTCCATATTTCCCCGAACTAGTGAAAAAAACCTGTTTCAGGCAATTTCAAATATTCATTTAATTGTACTAATAATGGCTGCCAAAGAAATCTTGTATTTCCTCATCACCTGTAGCATGCAGCCTTGATTTCTCTTTCAAAAGCTTTTACTTGTTTTTCATACCTCTCCAAGTCTAATTTTAAAAACCCAGCAATGTAGAGTGTGATGTACTCATGTGCTCATAGGCTTTAATCTGCACTGGTTACAGAGTTTAGCAGGTGAAGGGTTGAACTTTTTTCAGCATCCACCGACTTTTGCAGGTACTTGTGAAAGACTCTGCCTTAGTTCACAATAGCTATACACACATTCTATTATTTACTAACTAAGCTAAACTCAACTTAAAATAATTATTTCAGTGTCATATAATTCTCATTTCCAGACTCTTTCTTCTCTATTTCTAGATCCGACGTAACATAAGACCCTTTTTCCAACAGTCATCAAACCTCCAGTTGTTGTATGATAGTGTAACTTTTGTGTTTACACGATTTGCTAACTCAATTATGGTGTCATCCTTTGTCCTCTTGGAGGTGAAAGCTAGTCTTGTAATGTACACGTAAGTGTGACTATCTATATAGTTATACCCAGTTGTATGATTAAAGTTTTGAAACTTAACATCCTATATTATAATGTTGCTCTATACAATTTGTGCTGTTTTATGTCTTAACAACAATTTATTTCACCAGACCTCGTAACAACACTTAATTCATCCTATCAAACATGTTTTGGGAATGCAGGTTAGAACAGAGTTTCAACATTTGGTCTAAACTAAGTCACAGTTGAATTTTGAATTACTTGATGACATCTTTTTTTTCATTATGTACCTAATCTGACATCTCTATAATATGCCTATTGGGAGCATCATTTCCTTTGGAAGTCTGAAGTATATACACTCTAGAAATGACAAATGTTATTTCTTTGCCTATGCCATTTCATTACCTGATTTGGAATGAATGCAATTTTGGAATTTCTGTAAGGAGATAGGGGTTATATGAATGATAGCTTGAACTTGTCTGCCAACCCTCATTACTAGCATTTAGATCAGGAGCCATAAACAGACCAAGAAAAAAAAAACAAGGGTAATTCATAGAAGAGTTATGATCTTTGTGTACTCCTTCCTGGTTGCAAATCCAAGTTCGTCTTAGGGCTCAGATGTACAGCAGCCTTAAATATTGTCATTGCATGCCTGTCTTTTGAAAAGTTCAAAACTTCTTTGGCACAAATGAGTCTAAATTTAATAATCTAAACGATAAATTGAGAAGTAAACTTTGGTGCCTATTTCAAACTTTAAAGGATTTTTATGGTTATTCAAAGGAAACGAATTTAAGAAACAAAAAGGTAAAAATTGGTGTCTTCTTCAAACTTTGTGATGGTTTCTTTTTGTGCTTACATGTATTTGAAGGAAATATATTAAGATTTTTTAATTTTTTTTTTTTTAATCTTTAGCAGTTTGAGAGTCTTTTTTTTATGAAACTTTAACTAACATTCACTTTTAAACTTGCTTTTTAGCTCACCTGAGCAAATGCTCAGGGTGAGCTATTGTGATCACCGTGCATCCTGCGTCATTACTTTAATGACATCTCCTCCTAAACCATAAGGACATTTTTAACCAAACTTGATAGAAATGTTCCTTATTTTGCCCTTTTCTAAAATTGCTCAAACCATTCTCCTCCAATGCACATAAGGACAGCAAAAGCAAAATAAATAAAAATTTCAAACAACATCTCCTTCTTAACAGCAAGTTGATTTTCCGCCAAATTTGACATAAATGTTCATTACAGAGCCCTCTTTTAAAATTGCTAAAAGACGTTCTGCTTCATTGAACAAAATGGCCAGCAGAGCTGAAAAATAGATTTTCAACAATATTTAGCTTAAGATGACATCTCCTCTCAAATTGATCAGCAATTTTCCTTCAGTCTTAACAGAAATTTTCCTGATATTGCCCTTTTCTAAAATTGCTCAAACCATTCTCCTCCAGTGCACATAAGGACAGCAAAAGCAAAATAAATAAAAATTCAAACAACATCTTCTAAACAGCAAGTTGATTTTCCGCCAAATTTCACATAAATGTTCATTACAGAGCCCTCTTTTAAAATTGCTAAAAAAGCTTCTGCTTCATTGAACAAAATGGCCAGCAGAGCTGAAAAATAGATTTTCAACAATATTTAGCTTCAGATGACATCTCCTATCAAATTGATCAGCAATTTTCCTTCAGTCTTAACAGAAATTTTCCTGATATTGTCCTTTTCTAAAATTGCTCAAACTGTTCTGCTCAATTGCACATAAGGGCTGCAAATGGTAAAATTTTAAAAAGAAATAGAAAAAAAATTGCTCAGATTAATCTACTCCATTGAACAAAATGGCTGCCAGAGCTGAAAATAGATTTTTGTCAATATTTGGCTTCTAATGATATCTTCTCCAAAACCACAAGGCCATTTTAAACCAAACTTGACAGATATATTCCTTATTTTGCCTTTTACCTAAAATTGCTCAAACCATTCTACTTTATTGCACATAAGAGCTACATAAGCTAAACATAGAAAAAAAAATCAAACAACATCTCCTCCTAAACAGCAAGGTGATATTCCACCAAAATTCACGGAAATGTTCCTTACAGAGCCCTCTATTGAAATTGCTAAAAAGGTTCTGCTTCATCAAACAAAATGGCCATCAGAGCTAAAAAATAGATTTTTGTCAATATTAGGCTTCAAATGACATCTCTCAAATTGATCAGCAATTTTCCTGCAAACTTTACAGAATTTTTCGTGATATTGCTCTATTCTCAAATTGCGCAAACCATTCCACTTCATTGCACATAAGGGCTACAAAAACTAAAAATCTTCAACTTAAGCCAAGTTAAGGGCAAGGTGATTTTCTACCCAATTTTACTTACACAGTTTTCTATTAAAATTGCTCAGATTGTTCTGCACTAATGCACAAAATGGCCACCAGAGCTAAAAATAGATTTACATCAGTATTTGACCTCAAATGACATCTCCATACAAGCTGCCAGCTCAATATTGCCTCTGCCCCATGGGTCTTATTTGTATTAAATATTAGATTTTTGAAAATCTTCAATTAGAAAATGTAGTGCTGCATCTGAGTCTTGCTTAACAGCACACCCAAAGCCCATGTACTCAGGTGAGCATTCCAGGGCCATCATGGCCCTCTTGTTTAAAAAACATATTAGCATAAATTTTTATTTAACAAGGATGAAGGGAAATAAACCTATCCCTGGTGATTGCTTATTTTACCATTTTATATTAATATTGCTTTAGTAAAATTTAAAGATCTGCTATGAATTATGTTTACAAGCAAATGTGCATTATGAAAATTGTATATACATGTACTGTAGAATTAAAATTTTGTCAAATTACCTTCATTTATTCTTTCAATTTGCAAAATTTATCACTAGATTATTTTGCTTATATCATAGAATAATTCAGAAGTCATGGCAAAGAAAAGTTCTTTTGTGTCATGACTGAAAAAAAATTTGCATCATGGCTTAATTGTTTTACAACTGAGTCTTGGCTAAAATGATAAGTCATGACCATAAGGTTTTGTAAAGTTGTGGCTCAAATATTTCTCATTTTTTTTATATTTCGTGGCCAAATTTTCTGATAGGTCATGAACAGAACTTAGTTAGATTTTTTGTGTTGTAATTAACCATTTAGTCCTTGCAAAAATAGTTTATTTGTTATGACTAAATAGATTTCTTTGTAAAGTCTTTGCCTTAAAATAAGTCATGGCAAAATTAACCTCCTCAGTGGTTTGAGAGTTGATATTTCCATAATGATCATGATTTCATTTTATTATGTTTTAGAGATTAAGAGTGTATTATTTTCTGCTTGTAGGTCTCTTTTCTGGTGGCTTCACATTCTGTCGGTGGGAACAATTGTCTACTTCAATTTTATTCACAAACTTGTACGACCGAAGAAGGAAAAGACAGAAAAAGTGAATTAATCGTGACATTACCGATGAAATTTTTATGTTGAGTGTTGTAAGTTTTTTATGTTTTCTAGCGTTTTAACAAATTTTAGGCTTTTAAACATTATTTTTTATGAGATTTCGATGGTGAAAAAAAGGAAAAAGTAAAAAGAAGGATGAGTTGATTGTGGAAGTGAAGATGAAAATTTACTGGTCTGATGATGTTGAACACAAGTGGTTTTTTGATGTTATTTATTGATATTGTGTTTGGATCAGATAAGTACAGGAAGCAGAAAAGAAACAGTGGTATGAAAGTCCAGGTAGGCAGTTAGGGGACAGGTATATCTACAAATATATTTTGTGCTTTTTGCACATGGCTACACACTCTTCAAAATGGCAATACAGTACCTAGTTGAAACTTTTGTGAATATTTTTTTATGCCCCCGAAGGGTGGCATATAGTTTTTGAACTGTCCGTCTGTCCATCATTCCATCTAAAAACTTTAACATTGGCTATAACTTCCTTATTTGTTGGTGGATTTACTTCATACTTGGAAACAACACCCGTTTGGACAAGACTTTCCCACTGACATATGTTTATTCGATCTTGACCCCTGAATGACCTTCACCTTGAAGATCCAATTGTCCAAAAAGTTTAAAATTGGCCATTACTTCCTTATCAGTAAGTGGATATACGATGTACTTGGACACAAAACCCCTTTGGACAAGAATTTCCCATTGACCTATATATATTTCACCTTGACCCCTCAGCTCAAAGGTCAAAGCACCAGTTTGGGGGGGCATTGTCATCTTAAAGTGACATTACTTGTTTCTTTTTACTTTAGAAACAAACATTAGAACACGTTATATGCATATTAAAGCACTTTGTTGCTCGCAAAGTTTATGCATGCAGAAATTCATTTATACATGCTTTGTTATCCTAGTGACCCAAATTCTGTAACAATTGAAGGCCAATGTCACTGTCTTAAGTTTCTGCACTCTGCTGCATCCTTTTGATCTGCATGTTGAACAGTGTCCTGAAGTCTGATATTTGTTGTAGTTCAATTTTATATTTTAACAACTACATAACTGGAGCTTACTTGGGGGTGAGAGCCAAAAAGTTATGTCTTCACAACTTGCTCACACTAAGCTCCTTGAATTTGTTTTTTGAAATCATGTTTTCACTGCCCTCTGTCTCTCTATTTCCTTATTGTCTGAGTTGTAGATTTGTATCTCAGAAAATTAAAATCTTAAAGTACCAATGTCACTGACAGATAAGATAAGCTACAATAAAAGGATGTACAAACCTGTTGCAAATATTCTTCAAACAAATATTTTCCCTATCATTGAAATAACAAAAAACAACCGTCATCAGATCGAGTATCTATAAATCTGTAGGAGACATAACTGTTTCACTAACTTAATGATACATCAGTTATATTCAATTTACCTATTGTCATGTCAGTACTGATAGTCATGAGACTCACTCTAGACAAATTAATTTAAAAAAAAATATGTATACATTTAGATGCTCCTTAGAATAATAGTTGTAACACTTATGCAGATCCTGTTATTTTTACATATTTCGTCTTTGCAAGTGAAACTTGAGCTTTCAATGATATTTGTATGTAAGAGAATTTCTCTTAAAAGTTACCTGCCTTTGACTTAAATGAATATTTGAAAACTTTCATTTATTAACCAAAGAATTAACGTTTAAATACAGATTACCACAGTGATGCTGTTAAAAGTAACAGGTTATCTGAAGTGATTTATAGGTTGTGAAGTTGCAGGTTTTTATCAGTTTTTCATGTACAATATCTCACAGAATATCTTTCATGTATGATAATGATATCTTTTAATATCTTTAAAATATTGAACATCACAATAAAAGGGCTTTATGTGTGGACTTTTCAAAATTAACTTTTGAACATATTAGACAAATTGATATTTTCTGTTACCAAAAATATATAGTATGTTTAAGATAATCGGACAATATATTATTTTAATTCGGCATTAAAGTAGCATGGTTTTTAGAGACATCATTTACATAACATTAAAATAATTGATGTTTGTTTGCAAGTATTTTTTCGACATTGTTTTGACATTAGTCATATACATGTACAGCCATAAAGTCCCTTTTGTCAAATCACACTACATCTAAAAAACACAATTCCTAATATGTATTTATAGATACTTGCTTTATTTTTACTGCTATCATATCATGTGGCACAGTTTTGATCAATCCAATTGCCAATGATCAAAATCCTTTCAGGCTTTTGTATGTTTGTAAATTACATGTATATCCTCACATCCAGACATAGTCACAACTTATAAACTGTTCTAAACTTCATTTTTATGACTTTGTTATATTGTTACTATGATAAATTGCAATTGTTGTTTATATGTAATATTTCAAAGCAAGTAGAATCAGAAAATAAATCATCAGTGAAATAAGACTTTATAATAAAATTTGATTCTGTCGTTGGAAGTAAAATTTGCTATCATGTTTTGAATCAAAAACTTACTAGCAGTTATGAAAAGAATACTATTGTACGTTATGGAGTGAATGATAAGATGATGTCGGGGTGATTCAACTGCTTGCATAAAAGGATGACAGTCAATTGATGTAATATGGAGTAATTTTTGTTGTTGAACTCTTTTCAATGAGTCATGAACAAAAAAAACGACGACTTATAGAATCTTTATCCTAATGAGTGTGTTGAGATGTAATGATGAGAATTTATGGCTTTTTGACCATGCTTTCTAGTTGTGACCTCTGATTTCCACAATGTTATTTTATTTTCAGTAAAAACTCATTTGACTTATAGAGATATTGTCTGCATTGTAAACTGAAAAAGTTCATTTAAGAAAATTTGCAGGATATGGGTGTATCACAAAATGCAGTGTTTTGCATACTGCAATACACTGTGTCAGGCAGTTTCGAAAATTTATACCACTGGCGGCATTGCTTTGATTAATGTAATATTTTAACTGTCTTTATATAGTACTGTTTGAATAAAGTGTTCAGAAATGTATTTGACTTCTTCTGAAGATCATTCACTCGATGGATCAGTAATTGCTATAGGAAGTCAGTTTCGGTCGTATTGATTACAGAATTCCTGACTATTTACCAGATTATTTTATTACTGGTGAACTCAGGTTTCCATGGTAACAGTTTAATTTTGCTTCAGAAAGAGTAAGTATATAGCTGTGCTATGTCCGACCATTTGTTCATCAGTAAGTCACGCTTCCTTGTCCAGACAAGAGTTAATGCCATCTGTTTATTTTCATTTTATGTTTTTGTTAAAATTTTTTTTTTTTCAAAGACCCTTAAAGGTGCACTCTTGAAATTATATATGAGTCTATCTCATCAGAGAGTAGTTTAAGTTGACAGAACTAAAATTTGAATATTTTCTAAATATTGCATATGTTTTCAAATTGAACTTGGCCATTTTTTCAAGACTTAGAAGATACAAACCTAAGATAAGAACAATAATTCTTCATACACCATTTTTTAGCTCACCTGAGCTCAGGGTGAGCTATTGTGATCACCTGGCATCTTTCGTCTGTCGTCCGTCGTCAACATTTTACTTTAAATGACATCTCCTCCTAAACCACAAAGCTATTTTTAACCAAACTTTACAGAAATGATCCTTATCTTCATACAATGGTCAAGCACAATGAGTGGATATGCATTGTACAAGAACTTTAACTCTATCTTCACTATTTGCAAAGTCATTGCCTTTTGTTGGTTTTCCTTGTCTGGAGCATAACTAGAAAACTACTGGTTGGAATTCAGTGCAACTTCATACAATGGTCAAGCACAATGACAGGAAGTGCAGTGTATAAGAACTGTAACTCCATTTTCTGTATTTGTACAAGCTAAAAATAGAAAAAAATTGAAACAGCATTTCCTGCTCAAGGTAATTTTCCACCTAATTTCTCAGAAATGTTCCTTACATAGCCCTCTATAAAATTTGCTAAAACCATTCAGCTCCATTGAGTAGAATGGCCCCCAAGAGCTAAAAATAGTTTTTTGTCAAAATTTTGCTTCAAATGATATCTCCTCCAAAAGCACTTGGCCATTTGAAAACAAATTTGATAAAAATTTTCCTTACATTGCCCTTTTCTAAAATTGCTCAAACCGTTCTGCTCCATTGCACATAAGGGCTGCAAAAGCAAAAAATAGAAAAATAAATCAAACAGCATCTCCTCCTAAAAAACAATGTAATTTTCCACGAAATTTCATGGAAATGTTCCTTTCAGAGCCTCAATTTAAATGGCTGAAAAGTGTCTGCTTCGATCATTGAACAAAATGGCTGCCAGAGCTAAAATTAGATTTTCGTCAATATTTTGTTCCAAATGACATCTTCTCTCAAACTGGTAAGCCATTTTCCTTTAAACTTTACAGAAATTTTCCTGATAATGTCTTTTTTCTAAAATTGCTCAAATCATTCCACTTCTTTGCATATAAGGGCTACAAAAGCTAAAAATAGAAAAAAAATCTAACAATATCTTCATCTAAACAGCAAGGGGATTTTCCACCAAATTCCACAGAAATGTTCCTTACATAGCCCTCTATTAAAATTGTTAAAATGGTTCTGCTCAATTGAACAAAATGGCCATTTAGAATCTCCATCTGCAGCTGAGCCGTTTTTTCAAGCACTACACGAAACCTTTGTTAGTATACGAGGTTGCACGTAGTGCTTGAAAACGGCTCAGCTGATCCTGCATTCTGTGGAAAGCTTATATTTTTCTCCTTAGACTGAAACATGTTCCATAGAAATCGATGAAGTAATGAAATATTTACGGGTAATTTTCTTTTTTTCAAGCGGAGCCAATGTCGACCGTTTTGTCTTGGTTTTGAAGCCTTTAAAGACGTCACGGAGACGTGGTATTGCTACACTGTTTATTTCAGGACCGTTGTTCGAAGACTGTCAGGAGTGGAGCAGTGGTCCAGTGATTTCACACTGGACTGGTAACTTAGGGGTCGCTAGATCGACCCCACTGTCCTCCACTAACATTACTAATTGCCTTTCGGATGAGACGTTAAACCGATGTCCCATGTATCAGTTCTATACAATGAGCATGGGAAAAAAGAACCAGGGGTGTCTCGGCATTGGGATGCTTTCTGTATCTTGCACTATTCCCCTTAACATAGAATAACTAATCTCTGCAGGGGGTGTTGGTCGTATGGGCAACCGGTACCGACGATAAATAAACTCAGATAGATAGAAGACTGTAGACATGAAAATCATGTATGGATAGATCATCCAAAGAAGTTTGATGCAATTACTTTTTCTACAATATTTTATAATATTAATTTCTATACTCTAAATGACTTAAGATAATCTGCATTTGAATCAAACATGGTGCGCTTCAGGGAGTACCAACTGTTTCCATCGATGTCCTTGTTAACACACGTAAATTAACGTTCTTTTCAGTGGAATATGCCATCATTTGTTGTTGTTTTTTTGTTGTTTTATTGCCATCATTTTCCCAATTTTGACAATCACATACTTTCAAGCAGCTGGTATAAATACTCTTCCATCTTAAAATAAGAGCCTGAATGGTCCTCAAAATGGCCACGACAGACTTGCTTAAAGTAGCTTGTACAAACATTTAACACATCTGAGTGCATTAGAATAGTTATTATTTGCAAGCCCAGCTTGCCCTCTCCTTTTTTTCCATACCTTTTATAGAACATACAATCTATTCCAGCAGTTTTGCGATAGGATTAAATAGATACATGCAGATTCTTTTGAGCATATTTTCATCATGAGGGTTACTGGCCTTACAGATTCCATCTGTTGTCGTCCTCATTAAGGTTGCACGGCCTAACAAACATTTGTTCCAGACCACGAATCCAAATATTGGCCACCCATTTGTCCCCATAAATAACTGGACAGGCCGCGTGCCCAGTTTCGTTATTGCCTTTACCATTCGGATACAGGTTGTACCAAAATATTGCTTTGCCCTGAAAATAGAAATCCTTATAGATATTCAGAATTGTATTTTTTTTTTCATCCATAGACAGGCAGTAGAAAGTATAAAAACTGATGTGTTTATAAAGGCTCGGTTACAGAATTCATAAGCAACCTAAACAGAGACAAATATTAAATGTAAGAAAGAACAATGTTGATTTGAAAACGACGTGAATAACATTGCTGTTCCAGTCACCAGCCATTCTTATTTCAACTAGAGAATTTTTACATCTAAATGTAAAATATAACGAAAAATCCAAGGTATGCATCGATTAGTTGTTATTTGTCGGCTCTCTGACTACATTTGATATTGTGAAATTTATAGCAAAAGTTGTGTACTACTAAGTTGTTATTGACGATCAATTTCTTTTAACATTTTGTCGTTTCACTGAATGAAAATTATTGAAATTTGACCAAGGTATTAATCTAATAAAATTTATGAAATATTTCACTTGAAAATATCATGTTTCATGATTCTCAACATTTTTTAAACATTCGTCCCTTAATATTAATAAGTTAGTTCAACCTTGCCCTACGCATTAATCTCCCATTCATTCAGGGAAATAACTGTGGTGTGGTGCTACATATGAAGAAACATTGAAGCGCAGCATCAAGTCGGCGCAGAAGATTCTAAAGATGTGATCATGTAGGGTACATGTAATTTTACACATACATAATATTTTTATAGCTGTAGAACTTTGTCGGAGGTTGTATCTATATATAGATTCTAGGGTCTATTTTTCTACCTTTACATGTTTGCAGTAGTCATTTTTTCTTTCCAGGAGAAAGTCGATGTTTTGATACCAGATTTGTTTTACATGAATGATATTTTGCAATAAGATGACCAGATTTGATTTTATTTAATACAAATTCATATCTTTTTTATCAGTGCGAATTTACGGGGGGAGTGGTTGTATGATCAGTGCAAAAAAAGGTTTTAATGCAAATTGATATTTTTAGAATTAAATATTTTTAAACTATAGTATAGTATGCATGTACAATTCGTAAAACAACTTTATTTCAGAAAAGACAATTCCTAGAGAACGATCTCCTAATAAATGTGAATTTGTTTCACTATACTTAATAAAACATGTTGTCAAACAAAACAAATCGGCATCAAACACCAGAACACTGGAGATAGTAGCTTTTAGTTATAGTCATAACTTATCATTTAATGACACCGCCGTCATAATCGTACAAAAATTTTATTTCTTCGTCAAGTCCCAGAAGAGTGTTAGTCGTAACTGGTGATCCTTTTCTATACTCTTTTTACAAGTAAATTGTTTAACATAAATAAATTTAAATCATCAAATCAGCACGAATGACGGCGGTGCCATTCAATGATAAGTTATGAATATAACTAAAAGCTACTATTTCCAGTGTTCTGGTGTTTGATGCTGATTTGTTTGATAACATGTTTTATTAAGTTTTTTTGGTAAAAATTCTTAATTATTAGATCATTATCTAGAATTTGTCTCCTATTCCGAAACATAGGTCAAAGTTGTTTTACGAATTGTACATGCATAGTTTTATGATGGATTAATACTATATAATTCTAAAATTTAATTTACATCAAATACTTATTTGCACTGATAAAAAACCTGTAAATTAATTCGCATTAACCAGAAAAAAATAAGAAATTCAAACATAATTATCTTATTGCAAAGTATCATTTATCTAAAAAAAATCGGGTATCAAAAATTCGACTTTCTTCTGTCAAGCAAAACGACAAGCGCAAACATATAAGGGTAGGGAAACAGATCCTTTAAAACCCTAAAATCTATAGATAAACCCTCCGACAGACGCGACAAGTATCAGTGGTAATAGTCCAAATAATTGTACTCAAAAAAGTTGAATATCGTGCTATTTTGAATGGTCGATATCCGCCTTCTGAGGCAGTCGCATTATTGAGACTACAGTGGTAAGGGCGTTGGCTTGGCAAACTACTTATGATCGAGGCAGCATGAGTACGAATAGCACTCACGGGTGGTCTATATGAGTGCACTATAAGTTCTACAGTTAAAAAATATATATGTGTAAAATCCAACAGGTTCACATCTTCAAAATCTTCTGCGTCGACTTGATGGTGTGCATCAATGTTTTTCTTGTTCTTGGGATGTAAAGAAATACCTGTAACGGATGAATGACACAGCGTACTAACGCCCGGAGGGATGCATGGGGTATTAACCATCTTCGTAAGGGGGAAATTCCAACAGAAAAGCAACTGTGTTAAAACTAAATTTCAAGGTACAATTAATAATTTATGTCAAAATAGTGTTGAAATAAGAATGACCGAAAACATCACGAAATATTCTCTAGGGCTGTACTGATGATGTGTCTTACCTCTTCAGGATGTACGTTCTCCCCTATTGCTGGAAATGCTGTAGACCCGCCTACCTCAACGTCACTCAGCTGTAATGGAATCGAAAAACGGAAGTACAGGTTATTTATTCCAGTTTTTTGACATTGTTTATTAATCTTGCAAATAAATTAAGACCATAGGAAATCATATCTACATATCTTTTGGGGCGAATAACTTAGCTGACTAAGTAAACCAAACTTTTGTGTTTATAAAATTGTGATGAATGTAGTTTGTTTAGAAGATTTTCTCTACAGCAGCAGTTGAGTACATGTAGATACTAACAAACATGTATGATACTCCTTTCTCTCATCCGGTTAGCTATTTACAATAAATACCTTTGACTGACATGTATAACAGCTACAGTGTTCAGAAAGTTGAGACACATATATAAATCAAACAGTTTCGAAAAAGAAAATACAGATGTTAGAAAAAAGGAAGATGAAATAAGTATGTTTATATACATACATATATCATAAATGTTGCCAGTCTGTTATCTAAAGTCTGAAAACAAGAAAGGAAAAGATTGTAATGTCAAAATATAAGCAAAGGAAGGTTTTAATGATGTACATATAGCGTCAAGAATATTTCTACTCTCAGAAAATAGTTCCAGATTTTAAGTTGTGCAATAAATCAAAGACCTAAAGTACAACTGGTATATATTTTGAGTCTTTCAATAAATCAATTCTCCATGATATACCGAAAACGATGCCTCGCCCAAAAGTCCAGATGAGCTTCCAGATGAGAGCTCTTACCATTTGTTTTTATTCACGATGACTTTAAATAAAGCAGATAAGATAAGAATATACCTTATTTAGTTAATTAACTGATCAGATTTTGGCTTTACAAAAACTATTTTCTTTGATACAATATATTACGGCTACTTTGTATACTTTGTAAAACTATGTTTTATTGCTTTCTTTACTGGCCAAATTCCACTGACAAATAATTGCAATTACAAACAGAGTATAGAAATTGCTTGAAAATAAATATCAATGTTTCTATATTCTTGTAATGAAAAATACAACTTACAGACAGTAAATACATGTGTACATGTGGAAAATAAATGTTTGTACACACGCTTCGACATTCTGTCCCATACACAACGAATATTATACACATGGATTTTGCTCCGTTAAAATTAAGTCGAGATTTCATATATTAACATGGATTCTGTTCTATTGAAATGTAAGTGTTAATGTTCACTTTAAACAATGTTTATTCACTATGAGCACATTGTAATATCACAGACAATACTAAAGACAATTCATCGAGGCAGGAGTAGAGAAAAAGTGCTGGAAACACTTATGTGAACACTTTTCTTTTAAATGATAACATACTATATCATAAAATTAATGTGAATAATTTTTGGTTCCCGTGATTGTTGTGACTGATCCTAAGTATTACTGATATGCAAAAAGGTTACATTTGTTTTGTTAACTCTGTTATAAATTAAGATTAATTCATATTGTATATTTTACAATGTCTTCATTTATATTCTGTAAAATGTCATATTTACACAATTACCGTCCCCGGTTGGTAGAAATCGAAATGATATGAGTAGTAACCACCCACTCCGTAATTCGCCACCTGAAAAAAGTTAAAAAATGTGAAGCCTAATTTATTATTAGTTTATGTTATACACTTCGAAATAGTGTTGTCGGGAACCAGTCAATTATGTGCAGAGTTTGTGCGGAGCTATAAGATGTCAGAGCTGTCTGATTGGCCTAAAAACGGAAAGGTTTTTCTGAACATTATTTCACCTGAAATTAACACATATATTGAAGAACAAATTAAAATAAGGCATAAGTGTGCCTGACAATTCTTGGCTTTTTTGTCATTTTTAAAACAAACAGGAAATTTCGATGAATTGTAATGAAAAATACCAAAATGACTGGGTGTTCTCCTTCGAAGCGATGTACCGAAAAAGTTGACTGGTCATGCTACGAAAAAAATATGAATGACATTGTTTCTCAAGATTGATTCTTTCTTGAAACTGGCAAAAGTAGTATCTTCTGAAGCTAATTAGGTGATACTGGGACTTGATGCAATCTGACTGAAGTTCACGATCTCCCTACGGTTAGATCTGAAAACGACGCATTCATTTCTGTCTTCTCGATAACCTGGAATTCCCACTATTTTATGGCAGATAATTGTTTGGGATCCCAGCTATATAAATAGATTTTCACAAGTTGAACATTTACTTCCATGAGGGTGGAAGCGTTGTCTGACTGACTGATGGATAGGTCACGAGAAGGTGACCTTCTATTGGTCGTCCTCAGATCCTAATAGCGTAGCGATGTTTAGGATATGATTTTTGTGTCGCCCTTTCGAAGAAAAGGCGATACATAGGGATCGCTTTGTCCGTCGGTCCGTCACGAAAACTTAACGTTGGCTATAACTTTGCCATTTCTAAACATTATCTTATCAAACTTTCAAATTGTATTGCTTATGACAACAGGGTCGGGTTGATGCCAAAATTTCTAGGTCAAGGTCACATTTGACAGAGTTATGCCCCTTTTTATACATGGATTTGTCATGAAAACTTAACGTTGGGAATAACTTTGCCATTTCTTAACATTTCAACATCAAACTTTCAAATTATATTGCTTACGACAACAGGGTCATGATGATGCCAAAATATGTAGGTCAAGGTCACAATTGACAGAGTTATGCCCCTTTTTGTACTTGGATTTTGTCATGAAAACTTAACATTGGCTATAACTATGCCATTTCTTAATGTTTCTTTATCAAACTTTCCAGTTGTAATGCTTACAATTGTATCACTTAAGACAACACCATTTCTCAAGGGCAGATAACCCTCAAATTTATTTTTGCAATGTTATGTCCCTTTTTCAAGATAAAATTACTTTGTTAACCATTTTCTTTATGTCCATGTCTCAAAAAGTGTCAAGGATATTCCATTCAAACTTGGAACACTTGATCACCAGCAAGACCCCTGCAAAGATTGTTGGTACCCATGTCCCTGGGGTCACAGTTAGCCCCACCCCCAGGGGTCACTTGATAGGAAAAAACTTCTTAAGCCTAGAAATAAAATATTAACTGACATGAGATGGGTAAGTACTCCCCCCCCCACCAGTCAGCACCCCCCGGGCACAATTTTTTTTTTTAATTTTTAAACATAGGTACTTTACTCCCCATCCGACCTCAACCCCCCTACCCCCCAACCAGTCACCCCCACCCCACCCCCCGGGCCCAATTTTTTTTTTAATTCATAGGAACTTGACTCCCCATCCACCCTCAAACCCCCCCAACCGGTCACCCCCCCCCCCCCATTTTTTTTTACCTCCCCCCTCCCGGCCTTTTTTTTAAATTTTAATACATAGGTACCTGACTCCCCATCCACCCTCCGCGCCCCCCCCCCCCCCCCCCCCGGGCCCAATTTATTTTTTTTATAATACAATAAATAATACATAGGTACTTGACTCCCCATCCGATCACCAAACCAGTTTGCCCCCCCCCCCCCCCCCGCCGGGTTCTTTTTTTTTTTTAAATTTTTATACATAGGTACTTGACTCCCCATCCACCCTCAACCCGCCCACCCGACCCAATTTTTTTTTTTTTAATACATGTATAGGTACTTCACTTCCCATCACCCACACACACACACACACACACGCACACACACACACACACACACACACACACACACACACCACTATCGGGGCCAAATTTTTTTTTTTTAAATACATAACTACTTGACCCAAATTTTTTTTCATCTTGTATGACTAGGTACTTGCCCTGCCCCAGTCAAATTTTTTTTCACTTGGGCCTCTTGTTTAACTTGGCTTATAATTGATTATCCAGCACTGAGAAAAGTGGAGCATGCTGTCTGTGGACAGGTCTTGTTGTACTTTGACTAGCATGCTGTCTTTTCCAACAGGCTCTTGTTTACCTTTTTAGTTATTCTAACAGAGTACCCAAGGGCGACACAAGTGTTCCACCAAACACCCATCTAGTAATCAGATTTAGACTTGATGTTACTATACGATGTGATTTTAGTTGTGTGTAACCACAATGGCTATCATTCCCGTTAGCTTCCTGGTCTTGCGGTCTGGTAACCGGAAAGTTTGCCGAACCATAGCTTTGGGCTAGTGTTCCGGTAATTCGGTTTCGCGCCTGACATGTGAACGTGACCAAGTGCGTGTAATATGGATTTTAATTTCCTATAAAAACATCTTAAAATGATAAATTTATACGTACAGAATTTGGTAAAATTATCTTAGGTGTTTATCTTTCGCTCATATGAATATCTAGCGGTTCTAAAAACCTTTAATTCAAAGACATACTTACCATGGTAATTTAAGTAACTGTGATGGTTTATCTTTATATCTATGACTGAAATCAAACTTTATTTCTACTAACTTCCTTATCAGTTTAATGAAATGTTTGTTCATTTTCAAAAATAGTCAAAATGCAAGAATGGATTAATAGAAAGCTGACAACAAACATGTATGGTTAAGAATTAACAACTGCAGACTTGCAAAAAAAGCGTTGGAAGAATAATGAATAAACTTATGATTTTAAAAATTTCTTTATGAAAATTTGATTTTTTATTTCAGTATTACAGAAAATTCCGTGTGTTGTATTCAGATTTTAATTGGTGCACACTTCTGAATTCTTCTTTTAATTAAATTATGAACCAAAGCTGCATATATATTTTGTCAGTTAATATTATATGATTTTAAGCATGTATATCGAAAAGGTAGTTCAATATAGCATTATATATATATAGCTATTAACAAACAACGAAAAACAAAATTTCTTTTAAATATTTAATTTCTGATTGTTTAATCGTGTAAATTTAGTCAGGGCCTCAATTAAGGCTCTGATTTAGTTAATGTCAAATAAATCAGTTTTATTATCTGTTGCCCGTATTTTCAAAAAGATAAAAATGAATATCTCAGAACAATAAATAACAAACGTTCGATTCCGGAACGCTTGTCTAGTTCCGGTTTGAAACGACCGGAGGCTAGATGACGCTAGCCACAATATTTATTATATACCGCAGCACTCAAATCTCCTTCGTAGTGATCTCCCTTTACCTTTTACTCGTCGACAATTAGCTTGCCATTATTCTGATTTTAAACAAATCCTTATGAAACTTGTTCATTACATTAAAAAAATTGTCTTGGTGATATATCACTTAACTTTGAAACTGGGTCATGTGCGATCCAAACAAGGTCAGCGTCTCAGGTAAATGAAAAATCTTGTGGGGACAGTGGATGTTTCAAATTTGCTATTCTTTATCACATTTGGTCAGAATACTGTCCTTCATGAATTTTAAGGTAATTTTCACTAGAGAAGATGCAGAGAATTAAGACAAGGTCAGTAGACATGTTCAGAGGGAAAAAAAGTCAACACTACATAGGTCACATTTTCGATCCTATATTCAAGGAACTTGGTCAGAATATCTAAAGGGCGGGTTTGAAATTGGGATTGTCCACACATAAAGAAAAATGTCCCCTGTAGAAATCAAGATTATTTACAAACTAGTTAAACAATAACATACCTGCAACGGTTCGAAGGAGTTCTCCCACTGAAGAGATGTCAGTGCGCTAACGTATGTGTAGAGTTTAGCAACACACTCTTGGTTGTTCAAGAAAACTCTAAAAATATTTTAAAATTACTATTTATTCATTGTCACATAATTTCTGAAGTATCTTAAAAGATTTACAGGTTATAAGCGACAGAGTGTAAAAATCTTCGATCTTTTCCTAGACTAAAGTTGCGATATTAGATAAAACCTCGATGCATCGAGGACGCCGCTAAATGAAAGAAATGTTAGATTTTCTAAATTAATTTTAATGTGCCATAAATTAATGTGTCTGAATAAGTATAAAAGCATTATTGGTAAAGAATGAAAAAAAAGGCTGATTTCATAACTAATTAGAACTCCATTACGAATGAAAAAGAAAGAAAGAAAAAAGGAACTTCATGCAAAAATACTTTAAATACTTTAGGTTCTGAATGAACGTCAAGTCTTGGATTCGATTAAATGAAATTACGCTGCTTTTTGGCACTGCTGTTTCTTTAAAAGAAAGGATCGTGTGACCAAGGGCGAGACGTAAATCTTCCAATTTTAATTAAAATAATGTTGAATATTTTTCTTTTTTTAATTAGCCTTCTCTCTCTCTCTCTCTCCATTTTCTCAGTTTCTCCTAACGGTGACCATTATATGTTTAAAAGCACATTCAGTGTAAACAGGCGAATAAAAACTAATATGCTTTTTGTTTGTTGTTTTGTTGTTTTTTTCAGCCAAAAATAAGCATATGTGACGTACTAGGGGAAGTAACTTCCATTGAATTTGTTTAATGGCCGAATAGTGTAGAAGTTGAGGTAAAAGATTCCTAGAAGTTATTTTTTTAAAACAAAATAATGATTTTCTCCATTTGAGTCATTTTTAATTATTATTTAGGAAAGACACATGCACTCGCATATACACCGACAAATGCGTAACAGACAACAAAAAGTCAAAGCACGTATCAAATCTACAAAAGTATATAAACATTTGTAAAAAAAGTACCCTTTACTGGCACGATACTTCGACTCAGTTGTTCCGCTGTCCCCTTCAGTTTTCGATATTTCAAACTGAAAAAAAACTATATAGTACAGTGAGGTTCAGCTTTTCTTTATTCATGTACGTAATATATGGGTAAACAAGATTAGTTTCAAAGACGTGTTGGAACTCTACGCTTGTATTCTAGGGGTGAATTTGAATGCGCTCATTTTTTCTCAGTGGTTTACTACAGTGCTGTTCAATGTTAAAGGAAAGCCTGAGTTTGCTTCAGGTGAGGGTGTGCAAAATCATTGTAGATTGCGTGAGTGAAAATATCCATCTACGTAGCTCAGTGGTCAGAGCTCATTTTATTCCTAGATTAAGTATATAGCAGTTATAGTCAAGAGCGTGTTCTAAGTGAAAACAAAATGTAGAAATATCTAAGGTTATAACTGACTCGTGTCATAGTAACTGTGTTCGAAAATTCGTAAATCATCATACGATTATGAAAAAGAGATAGACGTGGCAAAACTTGTGCTAAGCTAAGAATCAAACCTTACACCTATCGAATTGTATGGAAATTCCAGTAGCAGCGGTAAAATGTACTTACTACTATTATACTCACATAAGGTTTAGCTAAATCTTTTAATCTTGACAAGAGATTCTTGTTGAAACAGTTATGGAAAATAGATATATACGGATCGAGTGAAAGCTCTTCAAGTTTGGCTGGCTGGTATCGTAGAAGTGGGTGTTTGTTGTCCGCGTAACGGCAACGTAACTTCCGGTTTATAGATTTTGTCTGCTGAATAAAAAAATCAAGAATCATTCAGTTAGAAGACATCACAGTGACTACAAATATAGCCCTGACAAGATAAAATATAATTGCAATATAATTTTGTTGTATTTCTTATTATATATATTCTTTTTAGTATAATTTTTCATGGTTAAAACGTTTTGATTTTTAATTTACGGCTGTATTAATGTTACTATAATTGCATTATTTTCAGACACAATCAAAGTAACAATTACGAGTTCTGTCCTAAAATTATATACCAACAACACGTTTAACCATTGGCAGACTTTCTTCTTCAGCTGAAGATTTTGTATCAAACAATTTCATTGGTTACAAATGTAGGGCAAAAAAGATCTAAATTCAGCTACGCCGAAAAAGTGTCAATGGCTCCGTGGCTAAATAATAATTTAAAAAAAACCTATGCAAAGGATAGAGGTAAAATTCAATTACTTTCTGTAAAAAGGTTAGGACTCATTTAAACCTTGACAAAATGATCGTTATCTGATTCGCCTGTCGTCACTTATTCTTTAAGAAGTTCGTCTCTGAAGTAATGAGATGACATGTTGCAACTAATTGAAAGGCGAATCACATATATTTGAATTTTGGTGTATGCTTGCGTTTTACTTCGAGTAAGGATACTCTCGAAAATACAACAATTTACTGTAAACTTTTCAGCCCCCTTCTGATGGTCCAAAAAGGGCCGTGCATAAATGAGTCAAAATAATATTCTGTCATAGCGCCGAGTAACACCTGGACCATTGACAAATGAAAAGAAAGTCTCTTTAGATTTTATCTAGTGTTACAGGTTAGTAATATAAAATGGTATTTGGAAAGGCAAAGGACATTCGACAGATCAGGGCTTACCTTTCTTGTACAACTGCAACTCTTCCCGGAGATGGTAAATGGAATGATTGTAGACGAATGAATGGTTTCTTATAAACCTGTAAGCGTCAAGAGGATGATGAACGTCGAAATCCGGGTCTCTTACTCCGTGATCAAAATCCCAAAGCGTCTTCATAACTCTGTAGAAAGGTTTTGGAATGTCATTGTACGTAAATGAAATGTAATTAGTGTTCAAACAACAATCTTATTTTCACTCGATTACATTTGAAAAGAAATGCATAATTATAAACTAAACATTTCCTATTCAATAATGTGACCAATTTATAAAAGATGTTATGATTTAAAAAAAAAATATTCCATTATGCACCCCCATCCCCCGCGCGCTCGCACACACACACCTCGTTGTTTCTATGATTGAACGTTTACAATAGAAGAACCGAAAATTGAATGTTTAAGACGAAAATTATATGTAGTTTGTCTTGCCCGCCAACTGAACCCGTCCCGTAAACTCTCGAAATCCCTTTTAAATCTTATAAACTTACCTTTTCATGCTGCTCAACCTCCGTTCTTGATTGTTTATCAGTTGTTTCAGCATAGATACAGAATTGTCCTGTCGTCTTTTGTATAACTCGTCTTTTATTTGTGCCATAGAAAGATAGATGTCACTATGAGCACAATCCATTAAAATTGATATGAAAATAATGAAAGAAAGCATTATGAAATAAATTAATAATTTACTTCTTTGTGTAAGTTGTGAAAATATAGGATTATAAAATGTTTAATTTTTTTTTAATGTATCGATACATGTAAAAAAAAATGGCCTTTGGGAAATATCTTGGCCATAAGTAGAAAATTTATTAATAAAAGAAAGCCACAGCACATTTACTTCATATTTTAATCATTTTTACATGATTTTTATGCTCCCCGAAGGGCGAGCGTATAGTTGCCGCTTTGTTCGTCCGTCCGTCCGTCCGTTCGTCCGTCCGTCATAATTTTGTCCGGAGCATAACACAAAAACTATGAGAGATATTAAGACCAAACTTCATGGGTAGTTAGATCTCATTAAGGAGCAGTGCAGTGCACAAGAACTATAACTCTTGCTTTATCAATTTTTGAGTTATTGCCCTTTGAAATTTCTCATACTTATTTTTTATCAGGTGCATATCTCACAAAGTATAAGAGTTATCAATTTGAAACTTTATAAGTAGATAGATCTGATTGATGAGCAGTGCAGTGCACAAGAACCATAACTCTTGCATTATTAATTTTTGAGTTATTGCCTTTTGGAATTTCTTATACTTATTTTTTGTCCGGGGCATATCTCACAAAGTATAAGAAATATTAACATGAAACTTTATTGGTAAATAGATCTCTATGAGGAAAAGTGCAGCGTGCAAGAACCATAAGTCTATTTTGCATAATTTAGGAGTTATTGCCCATTGTTATTTTTCATACTTTAAAAAAATATATATTAAACAATAGTCCTTTTGGAATTGGCATTTATTCGGGGA
Source organism: Cyclina sinensis (assembly GCA_012932295.1). Taxonomy (NCBI): domain Eukaryota; kingdom Metazoa; phylum Mollusca; class Bivalvia; order Venerida; family Veneridae; genus Cyclina; species Cyclina sinensis. Next base: position 15,199,660 of record JAAONU010000003.1, on the reverse strand, counting down.
GCATCCATCGATCGATTCTACCGATTTCTTGTTTTTAGATATTTCCTAATATGTAGGCATGGAAACTGAAAAATAGTTTCTATTTAACCGCATTTTTTACAGAATGGCGGGATTCAAAAGGGCATTGTTAGATCACATTTGTAACACCTAATACAAATGTAACCAATTGCGTAACAGGTGCAACAAATGTGTAACGGAAATAAAACATATATGTTACATATTCTATGACGAATGTGTTCGATGCAGATTTATGATGTGTCATACAGTCAAATTTGTCACAGGTCAATTTTCGTACAGAAAAGGGTACACAAAAATGCATTTTTACAACTGAAACATAGTCGTCGCAAGTGTTTTTTTATGTAATTAGTGAATAGAACAGAACAGAACATACAGTTTATTCAGTCGTATGCACATAAATAAACACATATATACACACAGCAACAGCAACAAAATGGCAACAATAAATATTAAAGAGAGTGTTGAAACTACATATACTGTCTCGTCTTCTTTCAAATGCTTCTAGTTAGTAAATAAGTAAATAGCAATATTATGCAATAAACGTTTGTTATTTGATTTTAGTAAATCCACAAACTTAAACATTATGGCCTCTGTCTGTAATATCTTGGAAGGTACACACATCACATTCATGTGTCATGAAATACATCTTCAATTGTATTTTTATTTTATTTTAACAGTTCGCAGATTCTATTACGCCTCTCAATATTCCTGTGACGACCATATTCAATATCTAAATAGTGCGATGACAATCGTAGTTTCGATAGAATTTGTCAGTGTTTATAATTGTTCATATGAATGAAATATGTGCGAGCGTTTTCCTTTAAATGGCGAAAACAACATGTAGGGTCAAAAACACAAACATTTGCTCAACCTTGACATATTGATTTATGTTATACTTTTGGAAGTAATAGCAAGGAAAAATTCAACAATGACTACAATGGTACTTAGGTGGGTTATCATGGCCCTCTTGTTTCATTTAAAACCCTTTGTTAATTTTCATTTATTGTTGGCCATTTCTCCAGGACACAATTTGTTGTTGTTATCATTTTTACTTAAAATGAGTTAAGATATGTGTTCACTTCAATCTAATACGGTGCACTTCAGGGAGTATCAGTTGTTTCCATCGATGTCCTCGTTAAAACATTTAAATCAACGTTATTTTCAGTGGAATACGCCATCTTTTGTTGTTGTTTTTTGTTGTTCCCACAATTTTGACTATCACAAAGCTTGTAGTGGCGGGTATAAACCTGTATCAGGTTTTCTCTTCCATCTTAAAAGAAGATCCTGAATGGTCCTTAAAATGACCAGGATAGACTTGCTTATAATAGTTTGTACAAACATTAAAAACATTTAAGTGCAGTTACATAGCACTTATTTTTTGCCAGCTTGGTTTGCCCCATACCATACTTTATTTACAATAAACAACAGCAATTTCACGAAACGTTTCAAAACCATAGCAAACAAGCAAATTCTTTTGAGCACTTTTTCATCACGAAATTTATGGCCCTTACAGATTCCATCTGTTGTCATCCTCATGAAGGTTGCATGGCCTAATAAACATTTGTTCCAGACCACGAATCCAAATATTGGCCACCCATTTGTCCCCATAAATAACTGGACAGGCCGTGTGCCCAGTTTCATTATTGCCTTTTCCATTCGGATACAGGTTGTACCAAAATATAGCTTTGCCCTGAAAGTAGAAATTCTAATGTATATTCTGAAGTATATTTTTCCATCCCTAAAATAGGCTGCTGAAAATAGGAAGTCTGAAGTGCTAATAAAGGCTCGGTTACAGAATTCATAAGCTTCCTAAACAGAGACAAATATTAAATCTAAGAAAGTACAATAAAAATGACATTGCTTTTCCAGTGATCCACCCTACTTTATTTCAATTAGACAAATTTTACATCTAATTGTAAGAAAGGAAAAAGTACGCATCGATTTCTTTCTTTCTTTCTTCTGTAAGAACATAAATCACCGTGTATTAATGTCACGACGTTCGCATTGAATAGGGCATTGTCATATGCGTAAAGACAAAACCAAACAAACAAAGAAACAATAGCCGAAGATTTCGTGCACCTTTAGTCATGACTGAGATAATGTCTAAACTATAAATTTGTGGATATTTCATTTCCTATTCCATCACTATCTGACTTAACTGAAGTCAAATAGAAATTTCGATCAGCAAAACAATTATGTTCAACCTAATAATCACAGAATTTACAATTCATAACAAGATATTAAAATAATATTGAAATAAGAATGACCTAAAAATCACAAACATTTTCTGGGGCTGTACTGATGTCGTGTATTACCTCTTCAGGATGCACGTTCTCTTCTATTGATGGAAATGCTGTAGTCCCGCCTACCTCAACGTCACTCAGCTGCAATCGAATCCAAAAAATGAGGAACAGTATTCCAAACTCAGCCTTTAGCGTTGTTCATAAAAGTTACAAATTAAGTTATAATTAAGATATAATTAAATCATATCTTCATATCTTATTGGGAGAAAAACTAAGCTGGTTAAGTAAACAAAATCTTTCTTGTATAAAAATTGTGGTGACATTTCGTCTACAGCAGCATTTGAATACATGTAGATACTTACAAACATGTTCAACACTCCCTTCTGACATCCGATTAGTTAACTGATACCCTTAGACTGACATGTACAATAGCTATAGCGTTCAGAAAGTTGAGTTACATATATTAATCAAACAGTTTCAAAAAGAAAATACAGATATAAGGAAAAAAGGAATAAAATATGAATGTCTATACATACGTATATCATAAAAGTTGCCATTCTGTCATTTATAGTCTGAAAAGAAAGAAAGTGCTGATTATGTCGAAAAATAGTCCAAAATATTAAGTTGAACAATAAATCAAATGTCCCAGATCTATCGAGAAAAGACGAAGGGACTTCTCCCCAAAGCCCACATCAGCTGCTAGAGGAGAGCTTTCTACAAGTTTTTTCTATTCGTGATGGCTTTAAATAATACTGCCAATGGAAAATGTCTTGACAAGTGGCTAATCTAGTAAATTGACTAATCTTTTGGCTTTACAAAAACTATTTTCTTTGATACAATATATTACGGCTACTTTGTATACTTTGTAAAGCTATGTTATAGACCAAATTCAATTGACAAAATATTGTAACTTCACACAGAGTATGTAAATTGCTGAAAAATAAATATCAACGCGTCCGTGTTCTGGTAATGAAAAATACAACGAACATAACGTGTACTGTGAATTAAAAAATTTATGTGGAAAAAATAGAAAGAAAAGCTGTCATGTTTCATCAATATTTGTCTATGAAATATACTTGTAGATAAACGTTTGTGTGAATTTGTGTATCAATTTGCCCACGCTTCAACAGTCTATCCAATACACAACAAATTTTACACACTTGTTGTTTTTTTGTTGAAATTAAATGGAATATATTAAATGTTTTCATATTCTGTACTTGGAAAAATAATATATTGCATAAGATACGTCGAAATATAAAATCTTAATTTTTTGTTTAAACAATATCTATTCACTATAAGCACATTGTTATTTTACTTACAATACTAAAGACAATTCAATATCATAAATGTGAATAATTTTAGGTTCCCGTGATCCTTGTGACTGATCCTAGGTCATATTGGTTTGTACATTTTGTTTTGTTAACTCTAATGTTACTTAAAGTAAATTTTGTTCTATATATACAATGTCTTCATTTGTATTCGGTAAAGTTGCATTTAATAATTTCATATCTTCACAATAATTACCGTTCCATGAGTGTTTTGAAAGAAATCGACATGATGTGCATAGTAACCACCCACTCCGTAATTGGCTACCTGAAAAAAAAAGAAGACGTGAAACTTAATTTATCATCATTCCGGTAACTGAAACGTTAGCTTTTTGGTCTAGCGATCCGGTAAGCGGAACGTTTGCTAAACCATGGCTAATGTTCCGATAATCGGTGATCTGCAACTGTTAATTACCTACGAAGACTTAAATACCATGGTATGTTAAGTGTTTGTTTAATTGCAGTTGTTGATCTTTATATCTATGACTGATATTGAACTTTATTTCTTCTAAATTCATCATTAGTTTCTTGAATGTTCGTTCATTTTCAATTATTCGGAATGCAAAAAGCCGATAACAAATCTATGTAACGTTAGGGATTATCAACTACAGACTTCGGAGATAAAATAACACACGTAACAACAATATGACTAAATGAAAGATTATAATAATTTCTTAATGAAAATATTTTAAAAAATGATTCTTTGTTTCAATATTTCAGAAAATTGCGTATGTTGTATTTAAGTGTTAATTTGTGCACACTTATGAATTCTATTTTTAGTTATTATGAATTAAAAAAAAAGCATATATATTTTGTCAGTTAAAATATACTTTTATATTGTGAAGGGAATTCAAATTATCATTAGCTTTTAACAAACAACAACATATTTAATACAAATAGCTCAGCGCAGCTCCAAAGATGTTAAGAGCACTTTTATTAAACTACAGTGTAATTAGAGCTAATGAAAATTTCTTTTAAATGTTTATTAATCTTATTGTTCCGTCTTGTAAATTTATGCATTGTCATAAAAAATAAATTTTCTGCAACTCGTACTTTCAAATGAAACCTTGAGCACGTCAAAACAATAAATAACTAATGTTCGACTACCGAAACGCTTGCCTATCCGCATGACCAGTGTTCCGGCTTGACCCAGCTAACCACAATATTTATTCAATACTGCAGCACTCAGATCTCCTTCGTAGTAATTTCCCTTTACCCATAACTGGTAACAATTAGCTAGTTATTATACTGATTTTAAACAAAGCCTTATGAAACTAGTTCACTATCTTTGCCTTTGTGCTATCTCACTTAACTTGGAAACTGGGTCATGTAGGATCAAAACAAAATCATCGGTTCAGGTCAAAGAAAGATCTTGTGAGGTCAGTTTATGTTTCAAATTCGCTATTCTTCATCAAACTTGGTCAGAATATGGTTCTTCATGAGCTGTAGGACATTTTTCACTATAGAAGATTTAAATTGTTTCGATGAGAATTAAGAACAGGTCATCAGACAATTTAAGTTTAGTTCCAAAAATCTGTCATCACGACAAAGGTCACATTTGTTACCCGGTTTACACGGAACTTGCTCAAACTATTTAAAGGGTGAGTTTGAAACTGGGATTGACCATATTTAAAGAAATCGTTTTAAGAAATCAAGATCCTTTACAAACTAATTAACTTATAACGTACCTGAAGTAGTTCGAATGAGTTCTTCCATCGAAGAGATGTCAGTGCGCTTACATACGTGTAAAGTTTAATAACCGACTCTTCAGCGTTCAAGAAAGCTCTAAAAATTTAAAATAGTCATTTTCACATATTTTCTGAAATATCTAAATAAAAACATTTACAGGTTAAACACGACCTAATAAAAAAAATCTTCGGTCATTTCCTATAGACTAAAGATGCGACATGAGACAAAAACCTCGATGCATGCATCAAGGAGAAATGTTAGTGTTTATATTTAATAATTAATTTTAACATGTCATAAATTTATCTGTCTTAATAAATAAAAGTAGAATAAACGTGTTGGTAATGTCTGTACAATTTCAGAAACAATTGCCGCCGATATTAGAACTCCATTACGGTTTAAAAAGAAAAGAAGAAAGTAAAAAAAGAACTTCTTATACCAATTACACGACGTAAAAATAAGCTTTTCAGTTGTTGATCCGCAGAATCAACCATATATAAAACACCTCTGTTATATCTGGTTCCTTATTCCACAGGTAAAAGCTACATTTACCTGTCCCCAGCTGAATAAACATGTTCCTTAGATTGCAAGTTCGATCCGCAGTAGCAGATAGAAAAGCATAGCGTTTTCACCAGAATGGAAACCAGTAAGGCTTTAAATACACAGGAAAGACACACGTACATACGTAAGCATATACAAATGCGTTTACAGAGGTAAACATCGACAACAAGAAGTCAAAGTACGTATGAAAGCTACACAAGTATATAAACAAATGTAAAAGGTACCCTTTGCTGGTACGATACCGCGACCCAGTTGTTTCGCTGTCTCCCACAGTTTTCGATCTTTCAATCTAAAAAATAAATGCTACTGATAAAAAGATGATAATACATTACGATTCAGCTTTGTAGCTCAATTTCCAAATGAGTTTTATTTTGTTTTGTTCGTTTTTCTTTATGAATTTAAGTGACAAAGACATCTTTGTTTGTGAACGTAATACATTAGTAAATCATCAACACGGTTAGTTTCCAGGAGGTGTTAGAGCTCCTCGATTTTGTTCTAGGGGTGAATTTGAACACGGACATTTCTCCCCCTGGTTTAATACAGTGATGTCAAAATTTAAAGGCGTGTATGCCTGATTTTGCTTGAGACGGTGTGCGGAAGCAGATTGGTCAGAGCTTTGTGCTAGGTTTCCTGGGGTTGTAGGTTCGAGTCAAACTTGAGGCGATTTTTATCCTAGATTAAGTATTAAGCAGTTACCCAAGAGAGTGTTCTAAGTAAAACAAAATTGATTCGTTGTCATAGTAACGGGATTTGAAAATTCGGAAGTCATTATATTATGTTTATGAACAAAACATAGACGTGAGGAAACTTGTGCTGAGCTGCCGGAAATCGAATCTTAACACCTATCGAATCGGAAGGAAATAAGGTAAAATGTAATAAAATGTACTCACATAAGGTTTAGCTAAATCTTTTATTCTTGACAAAAGGTTCTTGTTGAAACAGTCATGGAAAATCAATATATACGGATCGAGTGAAAGCTCTTCAAGTTTGGCTGGCTGGTATCGTAGTAGTGGGTGTTTGTTGTCTACGTAACGGCAACGTAACTTCCGGTTTATAGGTTTCGTTTGCTGCATACAAAATTCGAGAATCATTCAGTAGGAAGCATCATCGTTAACAAAACAAATGACTACAACCTGAGCACAATGTAACAGCATCTGTTATAATGGAATATGATTTTCTAGAATTTAGACATACATGTATTTTATTGCTCATTTAATTTGTCAAATTTACATAAATCTTTTTTATATTATTCATAAGTAAATGGCATTGGAGAAAGACACATGTTCCTACAACTTAGTTATAGCTGTCCCCTTTACATATTTTTGATTATCCAAGGAGTATGCAATGTTGTGATAGTTCAGAATTATAAAAAGTAATTGTTCTACATTTATTATCAGTAATGTCATCTTTCAAGAATATTTGACTGCTATAAAGATGTAATTTAACAATCATTTTTTTATTTCTACTATGCAGAAATATTGCAAACAGGTATACAAAACAAATAGAAAAAATAGATGCAAGGCAGAATAGAAAGAAGATGGTTAAAGTAAAAATAAAGCGTTATGATATAAGTGGGTGGTTGATTTGTTAAATTACTGGTCGAAATGCTTAGTGTCTTTTATAAGTTAACAATGATAATGTATAATTATCCTGTTTATTTTTATGAAAGAAGTTAAGAATACTTAGCAGATGAGACACTGCAATGATATTGGTATTTTTGCGTTGTTTATTTATTTAACGGTTGACTGCCTACTACAAGTTTATATTACGACTGTATGTTTATAGTGTATGCTTATAATACGACTGTATGTTTATAGTGTATGTTTATAATACGACTGTATGTTTATAGTGTATGTTTATAATACGACTGTATGTTTATAGTGTATGTTTATAATACGACTGTATGTTTATAGTGTATGTTTATAATACGACTGTATGTTTATAGTGTATGTTTATAATACGACTGTATGTTTATATTGTATGTTTATAATACGACTGTATGTTTATAGTGTATGTTTATAATACGACTGTATGTTTATAGTGTATGTTTATAATACGACTGTATGTTTATAGTGTATGTTTATAATACGACTGTATGTTTATAGTATATGTTTATAATACGACTGTATGTTTATAGTGTATGTTTATAATACGACTATATGTTTATAGTATATGTTTATAATACGACTGTATGTTTATAATACGAGTTGTTTAATCTCAAGAAACAAGAAAAACAGAAATCATGTTTTACCCGTTTTGGTCTAATCTTCTGGCATGCCTCGAGGGTTTTTATCTCTGTGACATCGCGGTATTCGACCACACTTTTATCGGGGGAATTCTTCTTGTAGAAGTTCAGTTTGTACTTGAAGTATCTGTTCTTTGGATCTAAAATATGAGATGACCAACTGATGGTAAATTTTTAAGCACATCAATTTTCTGCCCCTGTTTTGTTTCGAAATTATTATTCAAACAAGGAAGAAACTTAAAAGTTTTTTTACATAGTAAGGGCGATAATGCGTCTCGAACCCGATGTCTTCATACTGAAATTAGTCACATCCTTCACCACTGTAGAACAAAAATGCTTGCTTATTATTATAGTCCCCCCGCCCTCATCTGAAAGGGCCAGCTTCCCGGGCTTACAAGCCACATCTGCTACTGTACACATGTACTCCCCCGCTTTCTCATTATATATGCCAGGCGTCAGTCAAATAGACAATACGGTAAACACTCCTTTTTTAGCTGATTCTCACCAACTGGCCTCGCCAGGACAAGCCCCTGAAGGGACTCGAAGCTTTGACCTCCTGCTCCATAATAGAATATCTAACCACTAGGCTATGGAGACGGTACCGTGAATGCGAATTAATAGACTTCTTTAAAATCGATTATTTATTGGTAAATTCAAATGTTTTACTTACACAGATTTAACAAGACTTCATATATATCAACAGCAGCTTTCTCAATGTTCATCTGTAGTTAAAATTTAAAAATGAATGTTACAAAATATTCCATTATAATTCGACAGTGAGATCATTCAACTTCGTGCCTTCGTCAGAGAGAAATTGCAAGTAAGGGCAATAGCTTAGAAATCTTCTAACAGCTGTTTGAAGGTATAAAAGGAGAATGAAACCACTTTTGCGTCAAGGACACGCAATTGCGGGATTCGCGCAAAGTTGTGACAGATTGTCCTAAATACACACTCCAACTCTGGCATAACACTATTAAAAGAGACGATATTACAAATTAATGCACGAATCAGGTACACTATTTCACATATTTATTAACATTTGTGTAAGATGTAATGACTTGGAGTCAAAAACTTGAAGTTAACAAAGATTTTATCAGTAAATTTATAATACTGCAGATGGTTCACATAACACAAACTTGCTGTATTGGCGTACATATAGACAGTCACAGGCGAACAAACAAAAGAAAATCGTTTTTGCGGCATGCTGTATAAGAGGGGATATAAGCATTGAATTTAAATCTACGAGTTTTTAAAAGCCAATGTTTACTACATTTATTTAAAGAACTATAACTGTGGTCACACTTGGACGAGCTGGAAAGAAAACTCCAAATGCACAAAGAATCATCATGCCAAACATTCTTGGAAGGTTTCATAATTCCATTTCAAATACTTTAGGAGTTATGTAAAACACAAACATTCTATTACAATTATCACTATTTCAAGGGCCGTAACTTTAGACATACTGGAACAAGCTGCACACAGTGACCCAGGTGCACAACAACTCATCATAGCTTACATTTATGGAAGGTTTTTTGAGTTCATTTCTTTGGAAGGGTGCGATACAAACTTTTCGGACGGACGCACGCACGCACACACTGACCAACGAACACATGGAGAAAGGAGGGTAATGGACCATGTTTCTTTCACAGAAGAGACCGGAAATGATCGATTGGCGAGATTGTCATAGAAATTAGCTAGGAGTCATTTTTAAATAAACATATTTATCTTTCCTGAAGAAGTTGTAAATTCTATAATGAGAGTTGTACTCCTTGCGTTTGGTAAGCATCGGATACAGTTTAAATTTATTCTGTATATACAATTACGTACCTGTACTAATAACTGTGACTGTTAAATGTGGCAGGTGAGATAACTTAACAGGAACTGTTTGTCTGTTTCATTCTTGAAACAGATCTTTGCTTCTCTGGTACCCAAATTGTTATTTCATTAGTAGGAAACACTTGCATATCAATCAAATGCAGATAATCAGTAAAGGGCAGATAATCAGACTAAGCAGTTTGCGTGTCAGCTTGCGTGACAAGCAAAAGATTTAGGTCAGAAGTCCAGATTTACTCTACATGATAATACAATTACATGTACTCGTGTGACTTGCTCGGTATAAACATTTAATTAATCTACATAGAAATGGAAGAGTTACTGGCGAACATGTTATCGTTGTTATTAAAGATCCATATATAAACGGATTCAGTACTTTTTGTACACGTAAATTATGAATAAAACCCACCATAAATAAAACTGACGCGCCTTTTATAAGAATTTTGCGGAATGTTGAAGACGCGTCTCCTGCAGCCACTCGCGCAAGAGCCATATTAATCCACTCCAGTGCTACATCCTTGAATATCGACGTGTATGCAACAGTCATCAGCTCTTTACACTCTGCTGCCGACATTCTCTTCGTCGTTATATTCCGTATATTTCCGTCAGCAATATCTTTAGTGTTCAAGTTATAAACGTGTTGCACTCGCAAGATTCCCATTAATGCACCTAGTAAATCTTGTGACGGTAGAGCGGTGATGCTTCTTGCAACTTTATCCATTTCATCACACTCTGAAAAAAAAGTATAAAAAAAAATTATTTGGGAAAATTGAGGGACAGCGAATGAACTAGTTACAGAGATTTTCTCGTGTCAGTGGCGTTTGCAGTGTCAATATAATAAATCAAATACAATTATAGAACAAACAGCAAAGGTGTCGCTCTTTATCAGGTTTTGATAGAATGCATCGTAATAGCCTTTTTGGTCGTGGGTGGAGTCATGTGGATTGAGTAAGAGCAAAGAAGGGATTATTGGGCCATATTGTAGCTCCTAGAAAAATAATTTATCTTGCCCGTCGATATGTCCGTGCAAGCAGATAGGACTGAAATTGACAAATTAACCGTTTTATTTGTAATATGATCGAAGTCGCCGATTCGCTTTTTTACTCTGGTGTTATCAACTGTTCTTTAAGAAGTTCGCCTCTGAAGTAGAAAGACGACTTGCTGGAACTAATTGACGGGCGAATCACATGCCTTTGAATGCAGATGTATTCTTGCGCCTTATTGCCAGTGAGGATACTCTAAAAATGCAAAGCAATGCCGAGCAATACCTGTAGCATTGACAAACGAAACGAAAGTCTCTTTACATTTGACAGTTTAACAGTTATGTTATAGAAAAATTGTATTTAAATAGGTAAAGGGCATTCGACCAATCAGAGCTTACCTTTCTTGTACAACTGCAAATCTTCCCGGAGATGGTGAATGGAATCGTTATAGACGAATGAATGGTTTCTTATAAACCTGTAAGCGTCAAGAGGATGATGAACACCGAAATCCGGGTCTCTAACTCCATGATCAAAATCCCAAAGCGTCTGAACAACTCTAGGGAAAGGTTTTGGTATGTTATATAATTAGTGCTCAAACAATTCTTGTCACATCTACAGCTCGTATAAAGTCACAACAATCTGATTTTCATTTGATTACATTTCAAAAGTAATGCATAATTATAAAACAAAACATTTCCTGTTCAAAAGTGTTACTTACTTATATCAGATATTATGGTTTAAAAGAAAATTCCATTTTGCATCCCCACAGCTCCCCCCACCGCACCCCCCCCCCCCCCCCCGCCAACACACACATTTTCTTTTGAATTTGTGAACGTTTACATTAGCAGAACCAAACATTAAACGTTTAAGACAATAAAATACCTTATTCGTATTTTGTCTTGCCCGCTTACCAAACCCATAAACCCTCAAAATTCCCTTTGAACTTGATTAATTTGTCAAAGACGTCTTTACCTTTTCATGCTGCTCAACCTCTGTTCTTGATTGTTTATCAGTTGTTTCAATACAGATACAGAATTGTCCTGTCGTCTTCTATAGAACTCGTCTTTTATTTGTGCCATAGAAGAATAAATTTCACTTTGACCACAATCAAATGAAATTAATATTAGAATTATAAAAGAAAGCATTATGATATAAATTAATATTTTACTTCTTTATGTACGTTGTGAAAAGATAGGATTACAAAATGTTTAAATTTTGTAAATGTATCGAAACTATGAAAAAAGTATTGGCCTCGGGGAAATACGTCGGCCATAACTTGAAATCTGGACGAAAACCACAACACCTTTATTTATATCATTAACCACCGATAAAGCCGATTTTGCAGCGCGACCACAGATAAAGTAGAGAGACGTTGTGCAGAGAGACGGACGATAAAGCTGATTTCGCAAAGCAACCACCGATAAATCAGATTTTGCAGGGAGACCGCAGAGTAAGCGGATTTTACAGAGCGACCACTGATAAAGCAGATTTCACAGAGCGACCACTGATAAAGCAGATTTCGCAAAGCCACAACCGATAAAGCAGAATTTGCAGGGAGACCGCAGATTAAGCGGATTTTGCTGAGCGACCGCCGATAAGGCAGATTTTACGGGGAAACCGTCGACAAAGCAGATTTCATAGAGCGACCACTGATAAAGCAGAATTCGCAGAGTAGATTTCGCAGGAAGACCGCCGATTAAGCAGATTTACAGAACGACCACCGATTAAGAAGATTATGCAGGGAAACTGTCGATAAAGCAGATTTCGCAGATCGACCACCGATAAAGCAGATTTCGCAGAGAGACCACCGATTAAGCAGATTTCACAAGCGACCACTGATAAAGCAGATTTCACAGAGCGACCACCGATTAAGAAGATTATGCAGGGAAAGTGTCGATAAAGCAGATTTCGCAGATCGACCACCGATAAAGAAGATTTTGCAGAGTGACCACCGATTAAGCAGATTTCGCAAGCGACCACTGATAAAGCAGATTTCACAGAGCGATCACCGATAAAGCAGATTTCGCAAAGCACAAACCGATAAAGGAGATTTTGCAGAGCGGCCACCGATAAAGCAGATTTCGCAGGGAGACCGCCGATAAAGCAGATTTCGCAGAGCGACCACCGATAAAGCAGATTTCGCACGGAGACCACAGATAAAGCAGATTACGCAGAGCAACCATCGAAAAAGCAGATTTCGCAAAGAGACCACCGATAAAGCAGATTACGCAGAGCAACCACCGATAAAGCAGAGTTTGCAGGGAGACCACCGATAAAGCAAGTTACGCAGAGCGACCACCGATAAAGCAGATTACGCAAAGCAACCACCGATAAACCAGATTACGCAGAGCAACCACCGATAAAGCATAGTTCGCACGGAGACCACCGATAAAGCAGATTACGCAGAGCGACTATTGATAAAGCAGATTTCGCACGGAGACCACAGATAAAGCAGATTACGCAGAGCAACCACCGATAAAGCAGATTACGCAGAGCGACCACCGATAAAGCAGATTACGCAAAGCAACCATCGATAAAGCAGATTACGCAGAGCAACCACCGATAAAGCAGAGTTCGCACGGAGACCACCGATTAGCAGATTACGCAGAGCAACCACCGATAAAGGAGATTTCGCACGGAAACCACCGATAAAGCAAATTTCGCACGGAGACCACCGATAAAGCATATTACGCAGAGCAACCATCGAAAAAGCAGAGTTACAGGGAGACCACAGATAAAGTAGAGTTCGCAGGGAGACCACAGATAAAGCAGAGTTCGCAGGGAGACCACAGATAAAGCAAATATCGCAGGGAGACCGGCGATAAGGCAGATTTCGCAGCGCGACTACCGATATGGTTATGCACAGTGAATTTTGTCGATTCAAATGAACATACTTTCTGAACATATTGGATAACTAACTTTAGTAAATAACTTCTTGCTACTAGTATAGACTCATGGGAAACAAGATTAATGAGCATATAATTACAGCTACGATGTAACGTTTCACTAGTATTTTATACAAAATATTTTCTAGAAATAGAATATCCTCTTCCATAAACCCCTACCAACTTCGACACCTTCTATTTTTGGCCTGGTTATAGAAAAACATGTACACACTGAAACTTACGACTACAGAATCTTCTGGTCTGTTGGCGTCGATGTTGGTAGTAGAGTATTAAAACGTAGCTTATGTGAATAAGAAAGCTTGATTGTGTTTATAAATAAGTTTAGAAAAAAAGAAAAACAGCGTTTTTCAAAACTGACGTTATTGCAACATAGCCTAGGCAAGTCTGAACCATAAAGGCATTAAAGATAAAAATAAATTAAAGATTAAAATAAAAATTAAAGAAAGACAAAAAAAAATCAAACAAAGTTTTGGCGGATATTGTATGACAACAAATGACAGCCAACGTAAAATATAACAGTGTGTTTTCTTGTTGTAGTTTTTTTTTTTTTTTTTTTTTTTTATTTTTTTTTATTTTTTTTTTTTTTTTTTTTTTTTGCATGATTGATATAAATTCACAATTATCATGCCTTGTCGTTTTAAACTCCACTAACTATAAATTCCCTTTCAAAACGTTGAAATATACCTAGGCTTAAAAATTTTAAATAGTCATTCTTTTTATTTTTTACATTTTGTTGACAGTGTTTTTGAAAAGATATAGTTTTTATTTACATGCAATTCAGTATTTTTTTAACCATATATTTTACTGAGTTATAATCGAAAACCTCTAACGAACTCCTCAGTTTAGTTAAATGATACCGAATTGAAACTGAAATTTATCTGCAAGTTAATGTCTTGCAGAACTCGTGCATTGCTAGACTAGACTTTTTAATTTTTGGTCCATTTCAGATTTGAAAGGACGGTCTCATATATTGATATGCTTATCTTTATGGAAAAATCAGATGTCATTGAGGAAAATGAGAAAATACTCTCACTATGTTTGATAATAGCTGGATTATAATGCGATTTTAAACGGTTGTTGTGAGGCGTATTTATTAATTCTCGTTTGTCGTACAAGATAATGTTTCATTAGACTTTATGCTACATAGACACAGAAACTATACCATAGCAAAATTCTCATTAATGTTTCACGGCCAAAATATTTTAATGGCAATGAGTTTTTGAATGTATTTTAAGGAACAAGAAATTCTGAAAGACAAACACAGTTTATATTATTTTTTGTATGTTGAAGCATTTATGATACTTTCAAGCCGTTCTGTGGCAAAAAGAGTAACATTTGACTTTCCTTTATCAACGTAAAGCGGCAGTATGCTTGCCAGTTTTGTATCGGCGACGTCCAAAATGTGTTGATTTTTATTGATTTGTTTTTCTCTTTGTTCGGATTGTCTTATGTAACTTAAGCGAGGCAGATTTCAAGCCAAAGTTTTTCCATGATAGACTTTCGATCAATGCAAAACAAATAATATTCCAGAAATATATGTTTCCAATCCGTTTTATTGCTCCATTAAGTCTGATCACTATTTACAAAATATTGATCTATTTATCCAAGTATTGCCACTTTGGAAACCAGACTTTGAAATTCTGCGTGTGTAAAAGAATATTATAAAAAACATTTAGCATTTGAATTGAAAGATTTCTTACGAAACAAAACAGATGCTATTCTATCTGAATGTTAAAATACCATTCAGGATGCACATGTAATAGTTTATTATGTATCTGTCTGTATTCAAAAGCCACACTTTCCTCTCTCGTTTTGCTTGCAGAAATAGTAAAAATAAAATCAACCCTTTACCTGAAAATCAGTATTTGGTTACATTCCAAAAAAATGATAATCTTATTATCTCGTTTATAGGAAAAGAAGCAGGAAAATGTAAAAAATGTCTATTTTTATGCCATCGAAGGAAAGCATAATTATAGTCTTTATTGGTCCGTCCGTCTGCCCGTCATTCCGTTCGAAAACTTTAACATTGCCCATAAATTCCTTAGTAGTAAATAGATAAATCACATACTTGAACACAATACCCCTTTGGACAAAACTTTCCGACTGACCTTTATTTATTTGAACTTGACCCCAGATAGTCTTAGATCTCAAAGGTCCAATTGTCAAAATCTTTAACATTGCCGATAACTTCCTTATAAGTAGATGGGTAAACCTCATACTTGAACATAACAACCCTTTAAAAAAGACCTTCCAACTGACACATATTTCTTTGACCTTGACTTCCGAATGACATTGACCCCTGAATGACCTTGACCTCAAAAGTCCAGTTGTCAAAATACTTAATATTGGCCATAACTCACTTATAGTTAAACAGATTTAGTTCATTTTTGCACAGAACAACCCTTAGGGAGAAATGCCTATATTTTTACCTTGACCCCCTGTATGATCCTGATATTGAGGTCAAATTGTCAAAACACAATTCTTTGAAGGATCTACAACTCATCATGGTCCAAAGCTCAAATGTTGAAGCGCCACTACAGGGGCATTGTCATCGTTTAGTGAAAATTCTTCGTCAAGAAACTTTATAAAATTGTCAACTGCATTTTCATAGGATTTTTTGATTATCATTATCAGTTTGATTGAAATGAAAAAAGGTCATGTGTGCTTACTGCATATTAGTTTGAAATATTTCACTCTACGGGACTGTAAGAGGAAAGCCATATTGCTGAGTTGTGTATCCGAAGCCTTATGTCCAGTGATTGTCTCATACTTTCGTCTTTATTTCAGAGAATCATTTTTATAATTTTTATGTCCTGCAGACATTACATTATGATCTGAAATATCTGCACGTTATTTACAGGATTTTTCCATTACGTTGTACTATATTCAGACACTTTTTGACTGTTCCATCACATACGATTAACGCAATATAAATCCAATGAATTCTGTGTACCCAAGGACGTACTGTGCCTTTCGATTAAACATACAACACCTTAGAAAATCCCCAAACACTGTGTGACATAGGTGATTTCCTTCCAAAAATTCTAGGAAGATGACTCCAATTTCTTCTCGACAGGTAAATCATATTACTAGCGGATAGATACGGTCGAGGAGGAAATTATTTTCGAATATAACGACAGCGCCTTCTGAATGTAATATTGACAATTACTATAATTTGTGACGCATCAAAACTCGGGCGATAATCTTAGAGAGCAGCAAGTGGTAGAGCATTCATTCAACAAAACTCTGTCAAATACGCGAGATCAACTTTTCTTTTTGTTTGGAACTTTTCGAAGAAATTGAAAATAGTTCTTTTAAAGTTTTGGACTTAATGGTTTGAATTAGTTATACAAATGTAAATTTTGTTATTTTTTTCTTAAAACAGTAGAACATAAAATTTTCAGTTCAGAAAAAGTTAACTCTCGGCAGAAATTGTTTTTGTTAGTTTCTTAAAGCACAGTAAGTTTTAAAAGTTATAAAACTCTTTAAGTACTGTATCATCTTTTTTTCGTTATTTTCTGCTCTTTAGTTTATATATTCTTTCTTTCATTCATCTTTTTTTCTCTTTTTTTCTTTTTTCATTCTTTCTCTGACAGTCAAGAAAAAAATTCAGATAAATGTTCAATTGCTTATTTGTTTAAGCTTCAAGTAGTTTTAACAAGAAAGATTTTAGTATATATATGGAGTGTAAAACTTTCTGAGTGCCTAAATGATTCTATTTATAAAAATGGATAGGACAAAGTTTCAATTATCAGCGAAGTAGACATTACGCAACGGGTACGCGAATATAAAAGCCTAAAGTGAAATTTGGTCTTGTTTCTGTCTTTATGTGTTTTTTTTTCGGTGGTTACTATTTTGGTAGAATCCAATTGTCTGATGAACGCAAAGTACTATCTCAGATTCTCAGTTGATGAATACCTTTCATTTTTAACGATCAAACGTTTGGCATAGGCGCAGCGATGTAATGTTTAACTGCTGTATTCTTTGTTTTCATTTTCCATTCGTTTGTTCAATTAATTCAAAGTCAAAACTGTGTTTGCGCTCGAAATTAGACAAATATCAATAACGGAATATTCGTAGGAGTTTTAGGTTTTCGGAATAATTCGGTTTTAGAGCTCGTTCGCTAAAAATAACGGCGCATATTGTTACATTCCGTTGTTGTTTTTTTAATTAGTTATTTCAAGAAAATGCAAAAAATAACGTTTTTTTTAGAGCTGTAGTGTTTGTGTAGTGTTGTCAAGGCGTGTAAGCAAGTTTTTTTAATGAATTATTTCTAGGTTTGCAACAGATTAGGAAAATACGAAAGCTTTTTTTTTGTTTGATCAGTTTCAGATATCACTGACAAGACGTCGTCTGCTTAAAAAGAAAGAGACATTGCTAAGATACCAAATTTGACGGTGTGAGGTAGATACAAACGTAGGATAAAGTAATTTCTAGTACAATTTATTTATTCTCGAGTCAATACAAACCCATATAGAAACTCACTTTCTTCTACGGTATTGCCAATGATATAATTAAAACAACAATAAGAAAAAGGTGTGCATTTCGTCTGCTGGTTTTTGTTAACAGTGGCGGTTACAAAGATTTCGTCAACTAATCGGACTAAATCCAGAAAACTTGTTTCCAGAAACGATATAGCTGTTAATGAAATTCAATTAATTATCTGATACATTTTCAACAGACGACACAAAAGAGCGGAAAGGAAATAAAAAGAGAACAAAGAGCGGAAGTGAAAAAAACCGACAACAAAGGAGAAAATGAGAGCTCACAAGTTAACTGGTGTGATATTAAAACTTTTTGTTATAGGAGCTGTTTTAATAGTGTTATGTAATGGAGAGTTAAGCGTAAACAAAAGGTAAGTGCTTGGGAATTTTGCTTTTCTAATCAACAAAATTTCTTGTCCTACAAAGGACATACAACTTTATTATCTTTCATTGCTAAAGTTATTTATTAAAATAAAACAGTGCAAATAAGGTATGTACTAACTTGATTGGTATGCTATGAAATTGTATTAGTTTCAGATTAGACAAGGTAATCTTCCTTTTTTTATCTGAAGCCGATGTTTCATCTTAAATAAACATTGAAGGACATTCACCAAGTATTTTGTAATGTTTTGATTATATTTTAAGATCTAAAACTGTTATTCTGTGCTAAAATGAACTTTTAAGAAATACTTATTTGTATTTGGCAAAGATTACAAGCAAACTATCTGATATAATGTACTCAGTTTGTCTTATTTAGATATAGCAACAAATGCTTTCACATTTTTAAGGTTTATTCCAATTTGACTGACTATAAGAATATTTATCTATAAGTACTTATTGCGTGACTATACCCAGTAGATCAATATACTATACCTCTGAGAAAAATTTTCATCGTAAAAGTTTAAATCATTGCATTAAAAATCATTTAATGGTATTAATACTACTTTGGTTGATTTTAGTACATTTACCAAAAGATGATATAGCCGCTAGGGTCACGTGACATCGCAGTCCCAAAAGATTGAACTTAGAGCTTGCATTCTTTAGAATGCGTGATTTAAATACGCTAGTAATAAATGCATCCTCAATTAATGAACTTGGCATGAGCAATTTGACACAAGTGTCATGATAATCCATACACTGAAATGCAAAGAGCTAAACAAATGGACATTTGGTGCACCGTGTGCCTCGATACATCCATTGCGCACGCGAATTGACAGCTGCTGGCTGTTTGCTTTATACGTTATTGGGTCTATCATTGTAGAAGTCTCACAACAAATTAACAAATCAACAAATCATCAGATTTAAACTAGTAAATGGGTAGCTTTGTAAACTGCGTCTACAGAACGGACGAAGAGCAGTTAACAAACCATTTAAGAATACTGGATGAATACTCGTAGTAGATAACGTTTGAAGGCTACTTGAATAATTAGTTAACAGCTACTGAATACTCTCATTTTTAAGGCGACTGAATACTTATTGTTTAAAACCTTCAAATGCTCGCGGCAGTAAACAAATCGTTTAGATCTTTTAAGTAACTCAAGGCGGTAAGCAAATTGTTTAAAACTTTCAAATACTCGCGACCGTAAACAAATCGTTTTTAGGTATTTTAAGTAATTTCGGTGGTAACGGCTATCGAACACTAACGCCAGTAAACACATGTTTCAGGCTTTCGAATACTCGCGGTGGTAAAAACATTGTTACTGGCTACCAAATACTTGAGGCAGTAGACACATTTCTAGGTTAACGAATAATCGGCATGCATAAAAAATGTTTATATATACATAATAGTGGTTACTGCAATATTTTAGTCAAGTATTTATTGAAGATACATACGAATGGTTTGTGTTTATTTTAGGAATCAACACTGTCACGATGAGGTTCAATTCCCACTTTATTTTTCAGTACCAAGGAAAAATGTTTTATCATGTTGAAGTTCAATATTTATTAACCACTGAAAGATTTTGATTTTGTACATGTGTTTCAGATAAAAAAAACCCTGTTAATTACTTGTATGTCTTGCATTATTTCTAGCTTAAAAAAAAGCACACAGCCTACGCAACGTTTACAAACTTCAAAGTTTTATAAAAACGATTTAAAAATAAAAACTGCGCTGTGAAGCTCCAAGATTTTTACACGAGGACAAATACTCATAAGTCAGAAAAATTTACGAAAGAAACGGCAAAGAAACGGTATTTTAAGATATAAACATATTACACTATAGAACTTCACAGTTTAGATTTAAAGAAAGCACAGGCAAAATAAAAAGTATCCACGTTCTTACTCTCATTTGTGACTATTTTCGGAGCTGAATGTATAATATAAGAGATTAAAACAAGAAAATCAATAATAACTGATTAGAAACTGGAACCAAAAGTCATGTATATTGAATTATGTTGATATTAACTGATTATACGACATGATAATAATCTAATTGTAACAAGTCAGTTTACGGAGAATATTAATGATGTAAAAAGCGACTCAGTCTAATTCATGTTCATAATACTATTTTCACGTATTTAGGACTCTAAGCGTAACATGTATAAACAATTTAAAGAAAGAAAAAAAATACTTAAAACAAAACAACAAAAAGAAAAGAAAAGAAAAAAATACGTTGGATAGATGATAAAAATTGTGAAGGCAATTTAAATAAGTGTGAAGCAAGCCGACATTAATCCAAAGGAATTTGTTTATGCATTTCTTCTACTATTTGCGTGGATTTTTAAAAGGAAACATTTTGTGGCTCCTTATACCAATGAAAAACTTTTCCACAGATGCATTCTTTATTTATTTGTTTATTTATTTATTTTCAAGAAAATAAAGTGATCAGGTTATATCACGTTGTATAGCTTAATTTTGTCGTATTTTTTGTAAAGCTATATCATATTTTTTACGTGTGACCACAGCAAAAGTCTTAAAAGAAAGACAAAATAAATGAAATAAATAATAAGTTACACGTTGGAATTTTAGAAATTAGATGGAGAGTCAGATTGATATATTTCTAACTACGTTTGTACTCAGCTTTTTTTTGTAAAATATTGTCGGGGAAACATTTTAACATACTAGGTTTTGTCAGCCAGCAGCATCATTTACATAAATGTCTCTATAACACCTCCACAAAGTAGAAAAAAAGATCAGTTATCTGTTAATTTCACGCAAAGACAAATTTCTATTGTTACGTTTAATCGAATTTTCATTTAATTCTTATCCAGAATTGTTTTGAATCTACATATTTCACCACTAAAAGACTGAATATTTTGGAAATTCTGAGTAATTCTGTCATCATAAAGAAGTGAACAACAGCACGTCATCAGAGACATTAAGTAAGCACGAGCATGACATAAGTTAATAAGGAATAAAAAGTGAACTGTGTTAAAACACAGGATGTTAATTTATTTGACTGTTACGAGTAAGATATTGAAAACATAAATGAGATATAATCGTATACTTTGAAGCACTAGTACAAACTGGTTTTTGCTAAGTTGCAATAAATGATAGCAGAACCACTCCTTTCCGCAACCACCGCCCTGAAAATATTCGTGAAATACAAGATTTGTTATGTTAACATCTATCATCTTCCTAATAGCAACAGTAAGAATATTTTCATAGACTTTTTGAAATACATTTTTGTTTTTAATAAACATTACTTCCATTTTGTTAGTATATACACTATGTAATTCAAGGGCCAGTTTTCTGACAAACATGATTAACAGCCATGCATTTTCTTGCCTGTATTATTCTAATTACTAAATCGTATTTTGATCCATTTCAGTATCTAATATAAATTTGGTATTTTGAATACATTTTCGGGATTTCTCATTATATTTTTCGGATTTTCTTATTATATTTTTCGGGATTTCTTATTATATATTTTCGGGATTTCTCATATTTTTTGGGATTTCTTATGATATTTTTCGGAATTTCTCATTATATTTTAGAATTTTAAGTTAAACTTGGTTCAGAATATTTTAGAAGATGTATGATTGTATGAAATGTAGGACTGCTTTTGATCTTAAAGTACACTTTGTAATTTCAACTTCTGCCACTCTGCGTAAATCAAACGGACGTATTACCCCCTTTTTTAAATCGAGACTGCAAATTTGTCTGGATACTGTCAAGTTTGAAGAAGTTAAGTGCCGAGACAAAATGAATACACCAATAAACGATTCAAGATATATTTGCAGACAATCTGCAATAACTTGAATTGTTTGTAATTTGAGCAATGGGACGCTTCAATAAAAAGCCTACCCCACCCTCTTTGTACATACAAAACTTAAATGAGATATTAAAATTGTCTACGGCATACATAAACAAGACATCAATTTTGATAAGAGATGTTGTAACTTGCGGAACTAAGAAACAAGTAAGTCTGGTTACTCATCTGTAAGAAGGATTAAATTCAAAAGAAGATTCTACATCACGCAACTTGTCTGTTCTTGCAACATCAAAAGGTAATCATTTAAATGGAGTTTCAAATTTGCTGACTGTTACATTTTGTGCAAAACATAACAACCATAACTCCCCTTCTGCTACTCTAGAGTTTCTGTCCTTTGTTGCATTTCATAGTCAAGTTTTGTCCGGAGCATAATTCTTACATTCTTAGAGCTATCATCTCCAAAGGTCAGGTATGAATTGAGTGCATAAGGAAAAGTGCTTTCTAACAATCTTACTCTTCATTTGAGATTTTAAGAGATATTGCAATTTATAATTTTTCATAGCTTTTTTTGTCCACATAATAACTCTTGAATCCTTGAGCAAAATTACTTGTCTTCCTCCTCCTGCGTTTGCATGACGATATCCTTTTGTTTAAAAAAAAAGAAAAAGAAAAAACTCGAAAAAAGCATAACACAACACAGAGAAACACACACATTGACTCGACCTTCACTTTCAATATTGACTGAAGGAAATTAGGTTAATTGATATTATGTGAAGTCACGTCCATGGGTAGGGTCTTTTGTAATGAACGTTACCGTGATTTCTACAACTCTGGATTCTAATCGCCTCTAAAATTCCTGTCAAACATTCTTCATAACAAAATTTCATAACCCTCTTTCATTCAGAGGTGCTCATTTTTTAAATATTCGAAAATCTGAGGAAGCCGATATGTGTCACAACGAAAGAAACAAATTATCCCTCTTATTTCGCAAACACGAATTAAGAACCTCTTTACTACGAAATAGTACGAGATCATTTAATCACAACATACCAACTCGTTATAACGAGATCCTTTGTCCTTGTAAATACGTCATAATACCTCAGATTTGCGAGAATACCAGATACTATGTCGTGAAGATGTCGTTTTAACGAGATGATTCTATGTTTAAAGAATTGCTGGTGCCTCTTAAAAACAGTTTAGAACAGCTCATGTTACTGACTTATTAGATATATGAAAAGTTACTGAGAAAATGTGACGTGAAAACTCGAAAGATTGAAAAAAAAATCTATTTTGAATTAGATTTTAACTATCCCACGATTGTAAGTACCTTGTTATCAGTCTTGTTGTATCTTCAGATTTTCATTCTTTGCAAAGACGGCCAAAACATTCTCGACACATTACTTGCGTCCTGTTTATCTGACTGAACAGTTAGAACATAACCGTTGTTTATTGGCTTAAACATTTTATCACGAATAAATAACATTGCATGAAAAGTACAAAACGGGTAAAACTATGAAAGCTCATCAATAAAATATCCTACGCACCCTTAAACATTAAAGCTTGCTTTCTCGTAATGCCGTTATAGGGATCTCGTTTATGCGAGACAAAAATCTCGGAATTACGAGATAAATATCTTATTATTACGAGATATTATGTGATGATATCGAGTGTTGTTTCTCTTACATTGTATTTATATTTGAGATAAAGAGTTCGTTTTTTACGAGACAAGAGAGTACTATTGTTTTCTTGTTTAATGGCACTTTTTGGCTTTTGTGAAACTAAGTCTTTCCTACCTATTCAAAATTTTCGCTTTTAACATTACATTTATATGCGACATCACAACACGAACAATGCTAGATAATATTTGTCAAAACATATATGATATATATGTACCTTATGGCAAAAAGACAGATTCTAAAATACAGTGAAGACATCTATTTTATGCCTTCAGACGCGTAAGTTTGAACTAACGAAGAATACAAAAATCCTAAGAGAACAAATATTTTGGTGGGATTGACGTCTTGTACTAGGGTCACTTCGTTATTTTAGTCTAAGTTTCGAGTCCTGCGTTTTCACGTCCTATGTATTGCGTTGTTGTATCTTTTACACGGTCGCACATAGCACGTTAAAGAAATATACAATCATTAAAACATACTTTTTATCGTCATACTCTCGTTCTTTTTACGATGGACAAACACAAACACGCGTTTGAAATAATAACCACATAAAGCACAACAATATCATTCAATGGCTTTTCGTGCCGTTGCTTTTACTACAACATGACAACAAAAGACGGAATAAATATGTCACCATAATCATCACTGTTGCAGCCATTTCAGACGAAGCTTAACTAGAATTTTGAAATGTTTTCAAATTATTTTCGAAATTTTCTGTGATATCACGAACCAGACAAACAATCGAATAGCGTGTATCATGAGACTTTTTTTACAGAAACAACTAATCTTTCTCAACATTTCTGAGTTCTTGTTCCTAAAGCCGGTACGACATGAATAAATATCTCAATTTGATTTTATAATTGTTTTTAACCAAGTCTGAAGTCTAGAAAACAGTTTTAAGGCCCAGTATCACCCACAAAGATAAAATATACTACAAAAACAAACAAACAGGATTTACCTATAAGTTAAACTATGATCCAAATGAACAATCCATTTTTTCTAGCAGCTAATTACAACCCCAGTTCAACAACTCCGCAGGAAACACCTATGGTTGTACTTACGTGATGACATAACCACTAAATGCAAATTAGTTTTAGTCACGTGGATAGCCCAGAGACGAAAGGCAGATCTAAGTTTGTCACAAACATAAGGATTTGTTTTTAAAAAATGAACCGGCAGCTTATACTTATTATAGTCGTTTGAAATAAATGAAGTTTAGTCGAGAAAAAGAAAGTATTTTATTGAGCACTTGTCACATTATCTTAAATTTTAGTTGTACCAAAAATATAAGTATTCAAATATGCAGCCGGCAAATAAGAAAACAAGACATAAATTTTATTTCAAATCTGTAGAGCCTATAACTTGAAAAGATTTTAAAACGAGATTATCTTTTGTCTTGTTTTGCCAAAGTCTAATTTCCGATGAAAGATTAAAAAAATTTAATGATAGAAACTTTTTTAATTTTCTAAACTTTTTGGCTTATTTACAAACATTATCAATACTTTACAATTATCATCAACACTTTCATTCTAATTCCCAGAAACTGTTCACTTATTAATGAATGAATATTCATAACATGTTCAGCCACAATTTAACACTGAGGATGGGCAGGAAGCTGTATCAACATCTTTATTTACTTTAACGAATTTGTGGCTGGAAGCAGGGGAAATAAAACTTGTATAGTTAACGAAAAAGAGGGTAGTGTGAGTTTTTATGTTTTGTATAAAATACAAAGCTTAGGTCAAGACGAAAAAGGGGGAAATGGCATTCTTGATTAACTGTTATTTGAATGATAAGAAAGAAATGATAATGACAATATGAAACTTTAAATTATTGAATAGATGAAAGTTTTAGTTTTGAACACTTCTTAAGTTTTATTAAAGTCTTATTATTAAAGTCTTATTTACAGAATGCATAAGTCCAACAGAACTGAGATATATCATCATTATAATCAATATTTCATCATAATAACTGTCCCTATCTGTAAGGGTACATGGCTATTAGTGGGTAGCCAGTGATTAACAATGTCAGTTATTTCCAGCAACAACATAATTTACAGCAACCAAAAAAGCAAATGATTTAAAACGTTGGGTTTGGCGCTTTAATGGTTTCGGTGTTTCAAAAATGTTATCGAAATTATTTTACATGAGGTCATCTCTCACCTGGAACAGACTGTTACTGCAGATACGCTGAGATGTCATAAACTCAAATCAAAGAACGACCCCATATTGCTGTTCTCAGATTCAAACCACCCTTACAAGTCGATAAATTAATTTTTGTTCTTCATTTCATCCAGTTTAAACCCGTATATTACCGTTCCATACGCTAATTCATTGAATTATTGATAACTTTCTTTCTTAAATTTTGCAACAATAAATTCATTCATATTCCAGAAGACTTAAAATAGTGTTTACTACCAATTCTTTTTATAAACCACCATAAAAATTAACATTTTAGAATAAAAGAGGCATTTAAGTTTTTAAAATCATTTATTGCTTTAGGAGAAAACGTTTTTATTTCAAAGGCGCAGTTTTTATCCATTATTTTTGACATCTTGTTTTAGCGTTTATGTGATTTCAGGGAGTGTTTAGACACATCTTAGCTAGTTTGTCTTCGTTTTTAAAGAAAATAAATACTCTGTAAAATTACTTAGAACGGGTGTTTGTAGAAACATGCTTTCCATTCTCATATAGAGTCAAAATAAATTCTCTTCATTTTTACATACAATTGTAAAATCGTAAATTACTATTTTCTGAGTATATATTTTCAGACTACCAAATGTGTTACACCAATCAGCATTAAGAAGACTCCGAGGGGCATATCTCAACAATGTTTTACGTTCTTTAGCAAGGTAATTATGTTTTCGAATTTGTCATTATATTTTCTAGAATATATTTTACATATCTTTTTTAAGATGAAAAGAACTTAAATGGACATACCCTATAATTAATCTGTGATATATAGAATAATTATTTCATTGGCCCATTCTCTATGAAATTAAGCATAATTAATGATTTAAACAGTAACCTTCAAGAATGTTCAAAAAATTGTTTAGGCATTGAGACCCTAAGAAAGTGTTCATTTGGAATCAATAGCTATTCAATCTGACTGAAGTACACGATCTAACTACGGTTAGATCTGATCCTAAAAGAAGAGCGGTTTGAGGAGCTGCTTTTAATCAGATTGATGGCTATTCACCAAAACAAATGGTACAGCAACAACTCTCTATATGAAAACTAATATCAATACATTTAGTTTATATGTTGCACGTAGAATTTTTACTAAGACTTTTACTTTGAATACTAATTCATTCAATTCCATTCAAATTTACTTGATTTTATAGAAAATGGTATATTCATAATTTTAGGGTATGCCCCTTTAACTTTTCTCTTCTTTGTCAGTATTATATACGGTTTTGCTTTGCTATATCTTATATTAGACTGGTTGTAGGTTCAAATTCTGTCAGTTAACAAAAGCTGTACCTTTACGACTATGAATTTGGTATATTCATAATGTCAGGGTAATCCCTTTATGTTTTTTTTTTCGTCTTTGTCTGTTTTATATACGGTTTTGCTTTGGTATATCTTATATAAGACCGGTTGTAGGTTCAAGTTCTGTCAGTCAACAAAAGCTGTACTTTTACGACTATGAATTTTACAACGGTAAGCTATTGTTATGGTATGTGAATACTAGTTAAGTACTTACACTATAAGTATAATTATTATTATCATAATTACTATTATTATCATTATTACTATTCTTATTATTATTATCTTAACAGATATTACTTACACGAATTCCACTGACGTTAAACGTTGTTTCATTGAACAGAATTACGGCATATGGTTCTGATAACGTGATCTAATTTGAATCCTTATGAAGTTATGGTATGTCAGTTTTACCAACGTTGTTTTACTTGAATTCAAATAAAGTTGGACCCCATTGGAAAATGGGCCATCCATAGGTGCATGGTAAATAATTATCTTAGTTTTTTAACAAACAAACGTTTACTTTCTTATGATATTACTCTTAAAACGTTATATTTTTTTAAATGATAAAAGTTACTACATATCAGTTCTAAAAACGTTATTTCATATTGCATTGTTTTTGAAGGTATTAATTCGTCATAAAGCTCGTATATATAACTCAGTCAATGCAGATTTCTGTGAATCACTAAACGCAGTTCAGAAATTACCTCAAACAAGCTCACCTTCCACATTTAACACTTTCGACGCAAATATTGTTTTGAACACTGGAAGCAGTCCTCGAGCGTGATTGATCTTAGTTGGAAGAATTGGTGTCCCAATCGATGTATAAAATAAGATAAAAATAGTCTAAACTTTAGTTCAGCTAGAAATGGTACAGCTCGTACATTTACGAAACCTACTAACACATTCGGAGAAAGTAATAGAAATCTTAGAAAATTCTTCTGTAATGGAGAAAAAAAAATGAATGCAAAATTTCCTTCAACTTAAATTGAATATCTACTGGTCGCTTTTAAACAATTAGCATAGTTTGATATTAAAGCTTCAATAGAAATTCATTTTTTTTATCTGACATTAAGGAGGAATGTACCATTTGTGATTCCAGATAGCATCACTAAATCAAATGTTTCTTGTAATCTCAGTAATATTAATTGTATAATGTTGTTGTTGTTGTTGCTGCTGCTGCAGTGTTGTTATTGTTGTCATTTTATAACAGATATGCATCACCGTGCCTTATTATGTAACTGTATTACCCTTTAAAAAGTCAGCCTTACCTAAGCAGCTCTTGTTTTCTCATTTTGATACCGTATATGAATAACTGAGAATAAAAACAGGATTATGATATATTGCAACAGGTTCACCGTTTTATAGTAACAGAACCGTAATGGAATAGTCACCTCAGGCACACCCACACAACTTTACACTCTTTATATTTTCGAAGAAAATAGCTTTGGAAGAGAATGAAGAAAGTATTTAAACTGCAATTAACCTGACTAACGACGAGATAATAAACAAGTTATTTTAGAATTAAACGTTTTTTACTACTGATTAGATGTTCAACATAGATTTTTTCTTGTCTGCTGCAAAATATAACACTGGATTTGTGCAGGAAAGAACAGGTAACTCAGCTTCTTTTGAACATGTTAGAGTTACTGTTCCTTATTAATAAAGAGAATATAAGGAGAAGAAATCTGTAGCGAGTCAGTTAACGCGCTTGGCTGGTTATTCAGGGGTCGTGAGTGCTATCCACAGCTCCTCCACTTACATTACTCATGACCTTTTGGATGAGTTGTTAAACCGAGATTCAATGTATCAATGATGTACACTGAATTTGGAAAAGAATCGAGGTGTCTCTCGAATTGAGTATTTTGCGCTATCCCGCACCACCCCAAAAGGGTCACATGGGCAACCGGTACCGACGATTAATAAGCTCAAATAGAAATAGCGCCTGAAGCCAGTCTAAACTACAGCCCGGAAGCTTCTTAAGTACAGAAGTATATGGGGCATAGATTCGCCATTTTCGGTTTTTGTGGAACCGAATTTAATTTCAAGCCAAAACTTCGCACGTGACCTTAACCTGACATATTTGAAGTAACAAATCTTATGTAATTCTACAAAAATAACATGACAAAAGCCTATAATTTTTCATTTAGATAAATTAGTATAAAATGCAAGTTATCATCTGTGTTAATTACACTTGCAGCCTACACTGTAAAATGGAAAATCAGGTTAATAAATTTGGCAAATAATTATTTTAGTGGATCTAATTGCCCTTAATGCTATAACATTTATAGTAAAATACATGTCATGTCTTAGTGATACGAGTCAAATAATTATTGCTATCATTCCGTTGCTGGTACTTAAGATTCGTTCTAGCATTTCTATGAAATGTTTTAAATGTTTATTGTAAAGTGTCATTTGTTTACTTTCCAGCTTCATGATATTTTTCAACTCACTGTTAATCAGACTCAGAAATAAGGCACACTTTCCGATGATAATTTGTACAGAAAATGTTGATGATTAGCTTAAGACTTAGTGATATTTCCGTAAACACTTACAACACGTGAGATTCGTGCATATGAATTCGTGTGTGATCACGTTCTTCTAATAAAAAGCTTTAATTCTAGTTCCTTCAAACCATGCAGTAGTTCCTAAGTGAGATCTCCTCCATCTGTGCACACAAAAAAACTTAATTAAGATACAGCCAAGCAAAGTACTTGCAGAATACGTCTTCAAAAAGTATTTAAAAGCTCTTAGGTGGATAGTGGTGGGCCTGGGGCAGGAGTTCGGGAGAGCAGATATAAAACATACCCTTGAAAATGCCGTCACATGTCATTTCTGTTCTGGGCAATGGCTTCCATGTACAGCTAGGATTCAGAAAGCTGTGTCAGAAATTGACGTTTTATTCCTTTAGTTCAATCAAAGGATGTCATTTTTTTAATTGTAAATAATGAATCCTTATTTTCAAAAATTCATATCAGATTCCATACTCCTGAATAAACAAAGGTCAAACATTTGGGAGACTCGACCGGCTGTATGGGGAGAGTAGCTTTGAAAATTATTTCTCCGGCCGTAAGTGACTCTTGTATGGCATCATACTGTCTGCATCCTATCAATGAATGATCACTACTAATATCTGATACATTAGTCAAATCTAATTAAACAGAGAAAGAAATTATTTGCGAACATATTCCTTGAGTACTGAATATAAATTCTGCCCTTGGTTAAAGTTTGTAAGTAAGAGAAATTTCTTTATATTTATTATAATAATCCAGACTAAGCTATTAAGTTTAGCTTTTTGTGTATGAATCAAATTATCTTATTTTGACCCAATTTCTATTGTAAACATGACACTTTCAACGTAGGAACAGACAAACATCTTCAAAATGTCCTAAGTTTTGTTTCTTTTCATTTTTCAGGGCAAGAGAACGCCGTGGCCATCTCACGGACGCTGGATATGGCTCAAGAGTTTCAGCGGGTTCTAACATGGCCAGTGCTGTCATGGGTAATACTCTCAGTGATATCTTAAAGACACTTAATGTCGTTAAGTTAATCGTAACCAGGCCTGCATTTAACACGATTTTGATATTATTGGCTAAAAGCATCTACTATGAACTGTATATTCATGACCTACATTTGTGAATAGATTCAAAGTGATAAAGTTCCCAGGTGTATCATGTCAAAATTAAGCTTACGTTTCTGATGTCAATCACTTTTGATGTATATTTTCAGTTTATCGTGGAAACCAAAATTTAACTTACGTGTCTTATAATACTCCTTTTAATTTTTGTCTTGCAGCTAGGCATGGATTATTCGGAATAAGTGGCCCTGGACGAAGAAAACGAAATGCTTCAAGAGGCAGTGCTACCAGTGTCATTACAAACACGATATTTCAACACACATAATTATAAAAAAAACATTCCTACGAGATGTTTTTGAAATTGCTCCGACGGCGTAATAAACAGGGTGTTTCATAATATATGTTACCATTTTATTGTTTTATATTTCTTTTAAAAATTAATTCACCCACCAGACTTCATTATAGCAGAGAGAATAATGTTTATTTGATATTTGACATGTATAAAGGTTACCTTAAACATTTTTTTCTTAAAAAAGAATTTTTAAAAAAATCAATTTCACATGTGCTCAAAATAACATATTTTTGTTGAAAATGACGTTAAGATGTTTCTTGAAATAACCAGTCACGTTAGACTTTTTCTAAGTGTAAAGGTCTTTCTATATAAATATTTAATTTCTCTGTACCCCATTAACGGCTGTTACGTTTGTTCAGTTGCACATTTTAGTAGAAATGACCATGTGTTTTCCGCGACGGTAGATCTATATTTCATCCAGGAGATGAAAGCAACCTAGCTATCAATGTCGGAGTGTTTCAAAAGCTGCAATCAGCAATTGTTAATTTTAAATCGAAACTCAGCGTCCTGTAGACACTTGTTGCACTAGTATCGTTAATAAAGTCACCTTAAACTCTTCATGCAGATCTAAATAAAAGTCTTCAATTGTTCTATTTTCTCTGATGTCCTTACCGATTTTGGCCGGTTGGTATGGCGTTGATTAACCACTGAACCTGTCTGCTCAAACCTTTTTGCAGCTTAGTAAGTTTATCATCCTCAGGATATAATTTTTGCAACAATTGAATCACTGTTATGAGTGAATACCTCTCATAATAAGATTTAAAAATGTTGATGCACTGCTCTATAGACGGTGGTATCTTTGAAAACAATTCGATTAGGCGACGTCAATTATGACGTCAACATTTTTCTGTATTTTTGTACACCCCACAAAACCTTATTCTGTCTACTTCCATGATATATGATACGACTCTATTTTCCATATATGTTACTTTTATAATGATTTGTAATGGTAATATATAATATGAAACATGTATATTGTAGTGATCAGCATTCCTAATTTTTGTTTTAATACAATGTATATGTGTTGTAGGGGGAAATATTTGTTTCTCACATTGTCAGTCAAATCTGCTAAAAATAGTCATCAAGGTTAAGCAAAAACATGACGTAGCTGTAATCACAAAGAAATATGTGTTGTTATTTGACGAGTTGACGAGAATTACACATGTACACGCAAGAATTAGATAGAACAATAGATGTCTACAAAATGTTGCCAAACTGTTTCCAGAGAAATCTGTGAGAGCATGATTTTTATCAAAACAGCGGAGAAATAAACCCGGATGTATCAATTCTAATAATCCAATGCTTTTGTTCCGTATGGTACTGAAACTGACTCAAAATGCGTGTCGACTATAAAATCAACGTTCGTGGATATCAACAAATACATTGACTAATTAACGTCTTGATAATATTCTTTACTGTTTATACTATGTATATGATGGCCAAATCGATAGAGAAAGTTCCAATTATTACTGATACAGAGTGTTTACGTTATTTTCTACGGCAAATTAAATAAAAATACAACAGTAAATTTAAAAAAAAACAGTTATTCTTTCGAATGTCTCTGTGTAATTTTTTGTTGTATCACAAGAAATAAATAATTTATAATTACTTTGAAGAAAACTGTTAAAACAATAACTTTACTCTCAACGTTGACTGTCATGAATAAAGATGTTGAAAGATTAATGTGTTAAAATTCTTCTTGACCAAACAAATAACAATGCAATTGGTTTATTGGCAAATCGACAAAAAATGCCTTTGGCCGTTTAAAATAATTCATGGCAAAGAGAGCACAGATAACAACACATGTGTAATACTTATTTAAATTGGTGTATAATACATAAATGGAAGAGTCCATATATGTTAATATAAAGTATTTTAAATATAAGCAGATAAACTTAAGAAACAGTTAATTCCTTCAGGGTAAAGAAACACTTAAGAAATATTTAATTCATCTAAAATTCTTATCGTTAGCGACATAGGCTCACTTATAAACTTGGCAATATTGTAGTTTTTCTTTGAATTTTTGGTTGACATAACATAAATTTTTGCACAGACGGCCATGCACAATATATAACAATACATGCACGATCAAACTTTAATTCCCGAATATTTTTTAATTAGAGGTCTTGAAAACTGAACAGTTTACTACAACTTTTTACGTACACAAATTTTTGAAAATGTCAACCTATTTATCAAAGCTCAATATTATTGACTGCCGAAACAATGCACTTGCGAGACTGGCATTTATCTTTTTTATTTGTTTACTTATTATAGTTTTTCTAAGGATGGAGTCGGGTATTTTACACTTTTTTATATTATTGATACGTCCTTGCGAATCTAACTTTAATATGCAAGGATTAGCACTAATTGTTTCACTTCCAACGAAGAATCAAACAGAGTAATTATTCTTATAATAATAAGACAATTATAAGTCTTTAATTGGAAAGCAAAGGCAAGAAATATGTTTCTTTATTCTGAGAGTGAATCATGAACTCACAAATGTTACTTAAGCAATTGGAAAGCGATGACTCTCGAGGATTAAATGGACAGGTATACCTGAGAAGTGATTTTTCACACTCTCTTTTCATTAAATTGGAAAACGGCCTTTTTGAAAATATAAACATGTGATAACATTTTCATTAAAAAACTTTCGATGCAATACATTGATTTCTGATACAAGATTAATCATATGATACACGTTTTCCTTTCAAGTTCAAACGGCTATTAAATGGAATTTTGATATTATCAAAGCAAGTTTTCAAATTAAAAGAAAATTATCTAAAATTTGTCAAGTTGTAAAGGTGTCTGCAAGTCTCATTAGTTTTAAATGAAAAGCTTTCCTTTCACAGTCTAGCTTATAAAAAAATAGTAAAATGCAAATGTTCATACAAAAGGCGAGTGCTACGGTGAAGTGAATCAACATTAAAAAAAGAATGAAAGTGAATCAATGCAAAAGAAGTCGTTGTCTTTTAGTTCTAGTTCTCCAAACGAAAGAGAATGTCAAAGAAAAGTGAATCAAAATAAAGATTCACTTTACCCTTGAATTCCTTTTTAATAGAATCTTAGTTTCTCATTGCACAGGTGATCCTCTTTTTTCTTATATTTACTGTTGCAAAATATGACGTTCATTTATTTTATATTCGAATATTTATTTATATATCTCAAAGATTCGAGTTGCATTCCAGTGAATTCGAAACTTTTAAGCAAATTTAACAAATAGAAAGAGAATCCATAACAGCGAAACATAATATTTGAGATTCACCAGTAAGCCTTTGAATTGGAAGTAAATCTTAGAAGTGGAGTCTTCAATGAAAAAAGTGAAAAAATTCTGTTTGGAAAAACTAAAAATTCTAGAAAACAAAATTAACTCTTGAACCTTTAAATGGTAAATGAATTTCAAAACGCGTGTCAGTAATTGAAATCCAATCTTGGGTGGAAAAGCAAGCTATGGTATGCAAAAGGATTTTTTTTTTTCAAATTCTGCACTTAAGGTTTATTTTTGGAATGAATTAATATTTCTATTGTAGCGGTTTCTAAGAATATCTAATTAAAGAACAATAATTCTTACAAACCTTTATAAAGTGAACTTTAAACACATTTTATCAAAGAAAAATTTAAGCATGCTCGATTTTATTTCATATTAGACAACTTAACGAGGCAATATTCCATTGTTAACTTGAATGGCAACACGGCAGTAGACAGAAGCATAGTGTTATAAATTCATTGTAAATAGATTCACCACCTATATTTACCCATGAGTATTTATATGGAAATTTCATAAAAGGACTTTCTTGTATCTTGTACTTTTATTCATCAGTTCATTAATGTAAAATATTGCTAACTGAACCATCCGACGAATCGATCTGAATAACAGACACTTTAAACTTTGGTTCTTTGAAATTGCCAATTTGCACGTGCTTTTAAACTAAATGACGTGGTCTGAACAGCAGGACTTTACCATACAAACATTTTGAGTCGAAAATGTTCATTTTGTTTGGCTAATAAACAATTGTTCACAGTAATGAATAATAAAACAAATGTTGTTAGTACTTTATTCGGAAAATAAGAAACAATAGCATTTTTTTCTATCTACAGAGATACTTTGACCAGCAAAATATCTAAATACAACAAATGTTCATGAAATTGTGTAATACCATATTAACTTGTGAGTAAGTAAAATGCAAATTCAAATTCGATCTTTCTCCCAAAACGGGAAATTTTGAGCCGATACTAGGATATTTACAGAAAGAACAAATATGCATAGTATACCGCCAACGATATATCACATAACACTTCATACAAGTAGGTTAACCTTTTATTCAATTCGATTTTAATTGAACATAATTTTATTGTAGTATTACGTCAAGTAATGACGTCATCAACCTTGTTAAGACATGTTTGCCTGTATCTTTCATTCTACATTTTATAAAACACACCATGATAATTCATGATTGCTAATCACAGGCAGTATGTACATGTCTAGCTACAGTTATATTTACCAGTGGTAACCAGTTGGAAAATTCCAAACGCACCTGCAGCAGTTATGATTTCTAGAAAAATAGCTCATCTTTGCAGCTGTCCGTGAATTGTTTATTTCTTTTCTATTTAGGAGAAACATCATCTCAAGGAATATAATTACCGAACAGTAGTTATTATAGATCTATTTCTTACAGAAATGGTAACAGCGGGGCGGCTACATTCGGAACATATTTTGTGATTATTGTTCTTAGTCGGTGTGTGGCAAATAGATATCTAATAGGGCATTATTGGCCCACGTGATCATCTTTGAAGTACATTGAAGTAATTGTTATATATCTGAAAATTCGGTAAATATAGTCAAAACAAAGTTTGCATTACACATAATCAATGTAGAATCCGAGGCCCGAGTGCAGAAAGTGGTAATAAGTTTTCGTCGATTGTAGATATCTACGCAATTCCGCACCAGTATGATGTACTATACATTTTAAACGAAATATTTTCTCAGTATGTTGTGTTTCTAGTGGTAAATTGATTAATTTAAAATTCGTGAATGATTTGTTAAGTTTTATAAAATCGAAGACTGTTTCAGATTGACATACATCGCACTTTCGCTTACGTAACTCAACACTGAATAACTGCAACAGAAAAGATATTTTTCTATAGACATTCATATGATAAATATTCATAAAATCTTGATATTAGTCGCAAATAAGTAAAGTAAACAAGAAATCGAGGGGTAAATGTGAAATATGTTATCTCTGTTGTTGTTGTTTTTATCTTATAGCACTTAGGACTTTTTCGCATTCCTCCTTCTATTTTCTTTGTTTCTTATACAAACAAAACTGAATGCATCTATGTTCATATTTCTTTCCATAGTCATTTTTGTACTGTTAATCAACTTTAAATTTTAAAACTAAACGACAGACAAGACAGAGAAAAATTTCTAACAGTTCATATGTGTAATGCACATCGAGCATGAAAATAAAAATTGCACTTTCATAGTTTCCGAAATAATAGTATAAAATATTAAAAGGAAAGCAAAACATGAAACAAATATGTACAACAATGTTAAGACACATAAACTAAAATAGAAAATGGGCGGAGACAATCATCTTTAAACATTTTTTCTTTCAACGTAATAGTACATAAAGATGAAAAACTATTAATATAATATTTTAATAAGTTTCTGGGAAGTTTCGGATGAAAACTTTTAATAAAATATTTTAACAAGTTTCAGGGAAGTTTCTTCATAATTATAATTTGTCATTATAAAATGCACATATATACATGTATATACCAAAAAAAATATTAAACAGTTTCAGGAAGGTTAGGTTTATATAAAAAGACATTTTATGAAAGATATATAATTAAATTTAAAGAGGCAATAATTTTGATGAATATTATAAAATCAAAATCAGTACAAAAAGGTACACACCACCCACTAAAATCTATAACTAACTTCAAATTACTGTAGTTTATTTCAGGTTATATATCTTTGTCTTAGAAATTTAGAAAAGTATATAGAAGCGAGTGTTCGATTTCTTATTTGTTTCTATATTTAAACTTTAATTAATACAGCAACTACGGCAAAAGAAACTTTTTTATTCTCCATTATCTTTGTAACTCTCAAAATTGTGAATAACACAAGTTATAATCAAATTATCGGTATACAACTACCAATTTTGCTTTGTTCACAATTGACATAGTTCTCAACAATGTCATATACAAAGATCAGCTTCGGAAGTCTTAAAAAAATTCGACAGTGAGAAATGAAAAAACAGCAACAGCCAATTGTTCTGAAAATGAACCGTATGATTTCACAAATAGGCCAGAGCCTCTTTTCAGATCGGGGTATCTAAATCAACTTCAGGTCAAAAGATATACACAGAATGTGTCTTCTATTAAAATCCCACAACCATGGCCAAATGAATTCACGCAAAAAGGCCATTGATATAGGAGGAATCTGATAACTTTTTGAAGCCTTTATAACGTGACGATCATTTGTATGGTTTGTGGCAAAATAATTTCAATTTTATACCTAATGGAACGACCTTGTATTGGAGAAAATATATTGGCTTTTTTATTATACCGGATACTGTAAAGTCCTTTAGCGGTTGCAATATCTAGCTAAGTACATTAAATTATATCTTATGTGAATGAATCTATTAGTTCAGTTATGACAGAGTGATAAAAGAAAATCATGCTTACATTTCTCATGTAAAAATAGACCTACAAACCCATCATAAGACAATACTATATTTAAACTTAGATGAATATCAGACAATCGTGTAGATGGAAGTGAGTACTACATATGTGTAGTTCAATTGGGAACTATCGTCTGCTGTTTGGATATGTTAGTTTAAACTGGTTGAACTGCTGGTAACTCTGTAAAAAATGTTCGAGATTTTTTCGTGCTGTCAATCAAAGTAGGTCGTTATATAATGTTGTCTGTTTTTGGTTATCAACATATGTTTAAGTGTTACTTTAAGTTTTTTTAAGAAGCACCCTACACTTACAACTTCCCTACAATAAGTAAATATGGAAGCAAAAATGAATTGAAACAGATAGTTTCAATGATCTGGTCTTAAACATTTTTTTGCTTATCTGTATAAATTTTGCCCTGCTTTTATTACAAGGGAAAAAAACAGTTTTTATTTTTATTTGAAATCACAAAGATATGTTGATTTTTATTTATATAAAGTATTATTAATAAATATTATTATCTATAAGAAATGAATCATTGTTGAGGAGCAATAGATGATTACGTTACTTAATTACAATACATTCATTCTGTAAACACAATAATAAATTAAATTTTGACCATATTTTAGTGAATGCCTACCGTTACAAAACTGCCTCATGATAAATCCGACGTTTCTATTTAAGGAATCTGAATTCGTCAGATTTTTAGCACCTGCCATCTCCTCCATCTTACAATGCAACATGCCATAGTCTTTATACATCGGTCTTTCGAGAGAAACGAGGCCTATATGTGCAGTAATGTCTGTATCCGGCACTGCCGCCGAATAAAGACGGAAGTTAAACAGAAAAAGATTCTGAATCAAAAATAAAAGTAAAATATATTTATAAAAGCATTTAAGACAGGAAATGCATTGTCTTATTCAATTCTGTTTTTCATTCAAGACCTAAAAGGTATTTCAGGTTTTCGTTTGAAAAAAAAACGCTTTGTTATGATCATATTTCTATTTGTTGATGAATAATTATATATTTCTATTTAGAATGATATAAACAATTTGCAGAAACATACTGAAATATATATGATAAAATAAGGACTGCTTTGAGCCTTAAAATTATCTTGCAAATATCATACCTCGTCCAGAGTTCCTTAAAAATAGGTGTCATTTTTCTACTAAATTAAATGTAAATTGTGAGATCCTGTGTCATAACTTTAACGGTCTGAAATTAAAAGAAAATCAAAAAAGTTTTATTTCACATGGCAGCAATAGCACAGAAACATTTAAATTACAGGCGAAACGTCACCTTATAGTATGCCTAAATTCCAATAACGTTTAATCCAATATAATATATGTCTTTCAGTGTCGTTCGGGTGTCTGCAATCAAAATTAATTGCTGCTGGCTTAGAAATCAGAAAAAAAACATTTATGTCAGACTGCAGTTGGTATCATAGGAAAGAACGGTAAAAATAGAAGGTACAGCCTTGTATGCGAGAAGCTTTAAAAAAACTGTCAAACATTTGTAACTCAAAGATGAAAAGTTATGTAGAAATAATAAGAGAAAAAGAAAAAATGTTTCTTAAAATACTGGTACAAATATTCAACCGCATACTATGGAAACCATTGTACTTGTAAATTGTCATAACAGTTTGAAATGTCTTATTTTATATAACAAGATATAAGAATGGATGCCAGATAATAGAAGCATACTCTAAACCCTAGTGTTTTTCATTTCCTTTAAAATCGTGAAAATCTGAATGATAATGAACGAATTATTATCCGATGTCCACATGTTGGTCAAAAATTCTAGGTAAAACAGGAAAACTTAAACCATTATTATATACCTTTATATAGAGATTTGTTGTACCATTGTTTGAGAGGGTATCTATTTATTTAAAATGAACACTTTCTAAGAGTTAGATGCCAAACAAAACATGCTGAAAATAAGATCTCTCTTTTATAATCAATTATTTTTCATTTTACAGTAAATGAGCCAATAAAGTAGCTAGGCAGTATATTATAGGTTAATTGTACCGTATGTCCATTTACCCAGTTCACCATTGCTACAGTTTTATTATTCCGTCCTGTACACTATCGATAAATATGGCGACACTCTCATCCGAAAAA
The DNA here is from genome assembly GCA_012932295.1 of Cyclina sinensis. Lineage (NCBI taxonomy): Eukaryota > Metazoa > Mollusca > Bivalvia > Venerida > Veneridae > Cyclina > Cyclina sinensis. The sequence goes on along the minus strand of JAAONU010000003.1, from coordinate 15,159,329 downwards.
CAGTGACAGGTTGGTCGCTATTAGAAGGTGTGGACATTGCACTTCTTTTTTGTATATGAGCAAAGTGTTCAAATCTTTTATCTGGAACTAGTTATTCGTAGAATCTTACGCAATGTAAAGAGTCTGTCTCACACAAAATGAAAAAACGGCACTGGACACTTTCTGAATATCCTAAACCAGGTTCTGGGACATTACCAGACATTACATCATATCGAGGCGTGCAATAAATGTATATGTTCGACATCTGGCAAATGAATGTAAAATATGATACTTATAACTGGACAATTTCAAAAGAGAATAAGATATGTTTAAGTATTTAAGTGTTACTAATGCGTGTAGAAGTAAACCGCACAATACATTTATAATGGACTTGCACCCCTGTGCATTATCATGTTACTGCATTACCCTTACTCATGCACCTTTTGTTTTCTCATTTTAATACCGTATATGAATAACTGAGAATATAAACAATTAGGCAGTTATTAGGTTTAAAATAATAAATTGCAGTAAGTACACCGTTCAATGATAACAGAACTGTAATGGAATAGTCACCTCAAGCATCCTCACCCAACCTTACACTCTATATTTTTGAAGAAAAGATATAAAATCCTTATAGCTTTGGAAGAAAAGGAAAAAACAGCAGCATTCCTTACCTACTCCATCAATAAAAACAGCTTCCTATTAGTACCCCACTGGAAGGTTAACGTGCAGCCATGCTCAGAAATCCCTCGTTATTGATCTAGAACAAATCTGTACAACGTAAAGATCCTGATTTTAATAAATATAAAATTAACTATTCTTGTATATCCAGGCCAAACCTTACCTATCAAAATTAAGCTTACGTCTGTTATGTCAATTACTTTTGATGTATATTTGCAGTTTATAATGAAAACCAAAGTTTAATTTACGTCTCTTATATTACTCCCTTTTGATTTTGTCTTGCAGCTAGACACGGATTATTCGGAATAAGTGTCCCCGGACGAAGAAAACGAAATGCTTCCAAAGGCAGCGCCACCAGTGTCATTACAAGCACAATATTTCAACATACATAATTATGATAAACATTTCTACGAATTATTTTAAAATTATTCCGACGGCGTTATATACATGGTGCTTCATAATTAATGTCTCCATTTTGTTGCTTTATATTTCTTTTGAAAATTAATTCACGTTTAAACAGACTTCATTATAGCAGACAAAATATTGTTTTATCAAACATTTGACATGTATACAGGTTTATCTTTAACCTGTATCTGTAAACAAATTATTTTTAATCAATTTCACATATGCTTAAAATGACATCTTTTTTGTTGAATAATGATGTCGAGACTTTTTTAAAGTTACTAAAAAAGTTTTTAAACTTTTTCCAATTGTAAAGATCTTTCTACATTTTATTTGGTTTTACTGTAACCCAGAAACAGCTGTTACGTTTGTTCACTTGCACATTTAAGTAGAAATGTGCTTCGTTGTAAAACCATGTGTTTTCCGCGATATCAGGTTTATCTTTCATCCAGTTGAATAAAGCAAGCCGGCTATCAATGTCGGAGGACTTCAAAAATTGCATTACAGAAATTGTGCAAGGCGTTAATTTAGAATAAAATTTTAGCATCCTGTAGACACTTTTTGTACTAGCATAGTTAGTAAATGTCACCTAAAACTCTTCGTGCATATCTAAATAAAAGTCTTCAGTTGTTCTATTTTCTCTGATATCTTTACCGAATTTGGCCGGTCGGTATGGCGTTGATCAACCAATGAACCTGTCTGCTCAAACTTTTTCATGACTCTGTGAACCTGCAGCTTAGTAAATTTCTCATCCTCAGGATGAAATTTTTACTCTCCTAATAAGGTTTTAAAATTTTGGTGCACTGCTCTATTGACAGCGGTATCTTTAAAAACAATTTGTTTAGACGACGTCGATTATGACGTCAACATTTTTCCGTATTTTGTACACCCCACAAAACCTTATTCTGTCTACTTCCATGATATATGGTATGACTCTATTTTTCATATATGTTACTTTTATATTAATTTGTAATAGCAATATATAATATGAAACATGTATATTGTAGTGCTCAGCATTCCTAATGTCTGTTTAAATACAATGTATATGTGTTGTAGGGGGAAATTTTTGTTTCTCACATTGTCAATCAAAACTGCTAAAAATAGTCATCAAGGTTAATCAAAAATATTGACATAGTTGTAATCACAAAGAAATATATGTTGTTATTTGACGGGAATTACACATTAGAAATGGATAGAACAATGGATGTCTACAAAATGATGCAAAACTGTTTCACGTGAAATCTGTGAGAAGATATTTTTTATCAATACAGCGGCGAAATAAAACCGGATGTATCCATTCAAAAAAATTCAATGCTTTGTTCCGTATGGTACTGAAACTGACTCATAATGCATGCGCAGAATGTCGACTTTAAAAGCAACTTTCGTGGATATCAACAAATACATTGACTAATTAATGTCTTGATAATATTCTTTACTGTTTATGTATATGATGGCCGAATCGATATAGAAAGTTCCAATTATAAATGATACAGAGTGTTTAAGTTATTTTGTACGGCAAATTAAATAAAAATACAACAGTAAATTTTTAAAAAAGCAGTTATTCTATCGAATGTCTCTGTGTAAATTTTGTACAGTCTTTTTTTGTATATCCAGAAATAAATAATTTATAATTACTTTGAAGAAAATTGATAAAAACGTAATAACTTAACTCTCAACGTTGACTGTCATGAATAAAGATGTTGAATGATTTATGTGTTAAAATTCTTCTTGAACAAACAAATAACAATACATGCACGATAATAATTTAATTCCCGGATATTTTGTTTATTAGAGGTCATGAAAACTTCACGGTTTACAACTTTTAACGTACACAATTTTTTGAAAATGTCAACCTATTTATCAAAGCTAAATATTATTGACTCCCGAAGCAATGCGCCTACGAGACTTGCATTTATCTATTTTATTTGTTTATTTATTATAGTTTTTCTAACGATGGAGTCGGGTATTTTTCACTTTTTTATATTCTCGATATGTCCTCGCGAATTTAACTTTAACATGCAAGGATTAATTGCTTCACTTCCAACAAAGAGTCAAACAGAGCAATAATTCGGTCTCGAATATTGGAAAGCAAAGGCAAGAAATATGTTACTTTATTCTGAGAGTGAATCGTGAACTCATAAATGTTACTTTAGCAATTGGAAAGCGATGACTCTCGAGGATCAATATAAATGGACAGGTATACCTGAGAAGTGATTTTCTTGCAGTCTCTTCATTAAAATGGAAAAAGACCTTTTTTGAAAATATAGAACTATGATAACTTTGTCATTAAAAAACTTTCAATGAAATACATTGATTTCTGATACAAGATTAATCATATGATACACCTTTTGCTTTCAAGTTCAAACGGCTATTAAATTGAATTTTGATATTATCAAAGCAAGTTTCCAAATTTAAAGAAAATTATCTAAGACTTGTCAAGTTGTAAAGGTGTCTGCAACTCTCATTAGTTTTAAATGAAAAGCTTTCCTTTCACAGTCTAGCTTATAAAAAAGTAAAATGCAAATGTTCATACAGAAGGCGAGTGCTACGGTGAAGTGAATCAACATTTAAAACAATGAAAGCGAATCAATGCAAAACATGTCGTTGTCTTGTCAGTTCTAGTTCCAGAGATATAATCTCCAAATGGAAATAAAATAACGATTCACTTTAACCTTGAATTCCTGATGAATACAGTCTTAGTTTATCATTTCACAAGTGATCCTCTTTCTTAAATTTACTGTTACATAATGACATTGATTTATTTTTCATTCGAATATTCATATATCTTAAAGATTCGGGTTGCATCCCACTGAATTCGAAACTTTTAAGCAAATTTAACAAATAGAATCAATATTAGCGAATCAAAATATTTGAGATTCACCAGTAAGTCTTTGAATTGGAAGTAAATCGTAGAAGTGGAGTCTTCAGTAAAAAGAATGAAGAAATTCTGTTTGGAAAAACTAAAAATTCTAGAAAACAAAATCAACTCTTGGACCTCTAAATGGTAAATGAATCTCAAAAAGCATGGTATGCAAAGGGAAGATTTTTTTTTCAAATTCTGCACTCAAGGTTTATTTTTGGAATTAATTAATATTTCTATTGTAGCGGTTTCTAAGAATATCTATTTAAAGAACAATAATGTTTACAAACCATTATTAAGAGAACTTTAAACACATTATATCAAAGAAAAAATTTAAGCATGCTCGATTTTATTTCATATTAAACAACTTTACGAGGCAATATTCCATAGTTAACTTGAATGGCAACACAGCAGTAGACAGAAGCATAGTGTTATAAATTCATTGTAAATAGATTCACCACCTATATTTACCCAGGAGTATTTAAATGGAAATTTCATAAAAGGACTTTCTTGTATCTTATACTTTTATTCATCAGTTCACTAATGTAAAATATTGCTAACTGAACCATCCGACGAATCGATCTGAATAACAGACACTTTGGTTCTTTGAAATTGCCAATTTGCACGTGTTTTTAAACTAAATGACGTGGTCTGAACAGCAGGACTTTACCATACAAACATTTTGAGTCGAAAATGTTCATTTTGTTTGGCTAATAAACAATTGTTCACAGTAATAAATAACAAAACAATTGTTGTTAGTATTTTATTCAGAAAATAAGAAACAATAGCATTTTTTCTATGTACAGAGATACTTTGACCAGCAAAATATCTAAATACAACACATGTTCATGAAATTGTGTAATAACATATTAACTTATGAGTAGGCTAAAGGCAAGGTCAAATTTGATGTTTCTCCCAAAACGGGAAATTTTGAGCAGATACTAGGATATTTACAGAAAGAACAAATATGTATAGTATACTGACAACGATACATCACATAACACTTCATACAAGTAGGTAAACATTTAAACTTATTAGATTTTAATTGAAAATAAAATTGTCATAGTAGTATTACGTAAAGTAATGACGCCATTAATCTTGACAAGACCCCGATACTAAGATATGTATAGAAAGAACAAATGCGCATAATATACTGACAAGCTGACAACGATACATCACACAACACTTCATACAAGTAGGTAAACCCTTTATCCAATTTGATTTTAACTGAAAATAGTAGTATTACGTAAAGTAATGACGTCATTAATCTTATCAAGACATGTTTGCCTGTATCTTTCATTCTACATCTTAGATAACGAGAAAACACACCATGACAATCCATGATTGCTAATCACAGGCACTATGTACATGTCTAGCTACAGTTATATTTACCAGTGGTAACCAGTTGGAAAATTCCAAACGCACCTGCAGCAGTTATGATTTCTAGAAAAATAGCTCATCTTTGCAGCTGTCCGTGAATTGTTTATTTCTTTTCTATTTAGGAGAAACATCATCTCAAGGAATATAATTACCAAACAGAAGTTATTATAGATCTATTTCTTACAGAAATGGTAACAGCGGGGCGGATACAATCGGAACATATTTTGTGATTATTGTTCTTAGTCGTTGTGTGACAAATAGATATCTAATAGGGCATTTTTGACCCACGTGATCATCTTTGAAGTATAATGTTGTAATTATTATAAATCAAAAATTCGGTAAATATAGTCATAAACAAAGTTTGCATTACACATAATCAATGTACAATCCGAGGCCCGAGTGCAGAAAGCTGTAATAAGTTTTCGTCGATTGTAGATATCTACCCAATTCCACAACAATATGACGTACTATTTTAAACTAAATATTTTCTGATTATGTTGTGTTCGAAGTGGTAAATTCATTTATTTAAAATTTGAATATGATTTGTTAAGTTTTATAAAATCGAAGACTGTTTCAGATTGACATAAGTGCACGTTCGCTTACGTAATTCAACACACTGAATAACTGTAACAGACATGATATTTTTCTATAGACATTCATATGATAAATATTCATAAAATCTTTAAATTAGTAGCAAATAAGTACAGTAAAATAAAAATCGAGGGGTGAATGTGAAATATGTTTGATTTTTTGTTGATTTTGTTGTTGTTTTTTATCTTAGCACTTAGGACTTTTTCGTATTCCTCCCTCCTCGATTTGCTTTGTTTCTTATACAGACAAAACTGAATGCATCTATGTTCATATCACTTTCCAAAGTCACTTTTTGTACTTTTAATCAACTTTAAATTTTAAAACAAAACGACAGACAAGACACACAAAAATTCAAAAAGTTCATATGTGTTATACACATTGAGCATGAAAGTAAAATTTGCACTTTCATAGTTTTCGAAATAATAGTGTAAAATATTAAAAGGAAGCAAAACATGAAACAATTATGTACAACAATGTTAAGACACATAAACTAAAATAATATAAAATAGAAAATGGACGGAGACAATTATATTTTAACACTTTTTCCTTCAAAGTAAAAATACGTAAAGATAAAAAAAAATATAATAGAATATTTTAATAAGTTTCTGGGAAGTATTTTTTCATAATTATAATTTGTCATTATAAAATGCACATGTATATTCATATATATACATAAAAAATATTAAAAAGTAACAGGAAGGTTAGGTTAATATAAAAAGACATTTTATAGATCATATATATTTAAATTTAAAGAAGCAACAATTTTGATGAATGTTATAAAAATATCACAGCTATACAGAGAACCCTAAACTAGTTCTTACATAAATATTGAGTACAAGATACAAACTTGGGGCAAACTTGACATTTTGGTAATAAAAGTTTAGTAAAAATCTGAATACTGATTTCTGATTTCATCGTATTAATATCTAACCTTTAATTATAAAATCATACGTGAAAAATTACACGAAACCAGTTTCTCCGCTATTTGTTTCAATTTAACACTTCCTAATATCTCTTTATCAAAATCAGTACAAAAAGGTATACACCACCCACTAAAATCTACTACTAATTTTAAATTACTGTAGTTTATTTCAGGTTATATATCTTTCTCTTAGAAATTTAGAAAAGTATATGCGAGTGTTCAATTTCTTATTAGTTTCTATATTTAAACTTTAATTAATACAGCAACTACGGCAAAAGAAACTTTTTTACTCGTCATTATCTTAGGAACTCTCAAAATTGTGAATCACACAAGCTATAATCAAATTATCGGTATACAACTACCAATTTTGCTTTGTTCACAATTGACATAGTTCTCAACAACGTCATATACAAAGATCAGCGTCTGAAGTCTTAAAAAAATATTCGAGAGAAATGAAAAAAAAGCAACAGCAAATTGTTCTGAAAATGAAACGCATGATTTCACAAATAGGTCAGAGCTTTTTTTCAGATCAGGGTATCTAAATCAACTTCCGGTCACAAGATATACACAGAATGTGTCTTGTATTAAAATCCCACAACCATGGCTAAATGATTCACACAAAAAAGACCACTGATAAAGAAAGAATCTGAAAGCTTTTTGAAGCCTCAATAACGTGACGATTATTTGTATGGTTTGTGGTAAAATAATTTCAATTTTATACCTAATGGACCGACCTTGAATTGGAGAAAATATATTGGCTTTTTTCTTATTATGTAGGATACTGAAAAGTCCTATAGCGGTTGCAATATCTAGCTATGTACATTAAATTAAATGTCTTATGTGAATGAATAGATTAGTTCAGTTATGACAGAGTGATAAAAAATATTCATGTTTACATTTCTCGTGTGAAAATAACCCTACAAACTAAACATAAGACAATACTATATTTAAACATAGATGGATATCAGAAGACCTTGTAGATGGAAGTGAGAACTACCTATGTGTAGTCCAAAGGGGAACTATCGTCTGCTGTTTGGATATGTTAGTTTAAACTGGTTGAACTGCTGGTAACTCTGTAAAAACAAAAAGTCAAGATTTTTTCATGTTGTCACCCAAAGTAGATCGTTATATAATGTCGTCTGTTTTTGATTATCAATATATGTTTAAGTGTAACTTCAAGTTGTTGCTTTTTTAAAGAAGCACCCTATACTTATAAGTTCCCTACAATAAGTAAATATTAAAGCAAAAATTAATTGAATCTAATAGTTTTAATGGTCTCATCTGAAACATCTCTTTGCCTGTCTGTATAAATTTTGCCTGTGATTTTTTACAGGGGTTATCCTGATTTTATTTTCATTTGAAATCTCAAAGATATGTTGATTTTTTATTTATATACAGTATTATTACCTAATACTATTATCTATAAGAAATGAATCATTGTTGAGAAACAATAAGTGATTATGTTACTAAATACATTAATTCTGGAAACAAAATAATTGGTTAAATTTTGACCATATTTTAGTGAAGGCTTACCGTTACAAAATTGCCTCCTGATAAATCCGACGTTCCTATTAAGGAACCTGAATTCGTCAGATTTTTAGCCCCTGCCGTCTCCTCCATCTTGAAATGCAATACGCCATAGTCTTTATACATCGGTCTTTCGAGAGAAACGAGGCCTATATGTGCAGTAATGTCTGTATCCGGCACTGCCACCGAATAAAGGCGGAACTTAAACGGAAGATTCATGTAAAATGTATTTATGAAAGCTAAAATTTAAGACAATATAATATATATAAAAATATATTGTGTTTTTCAATTCTGTTTTTTTTTTTTTGTTCAAGACCTAAAAGTTATTTCTGGTATTCGTTTGAATAAAACGCTTTGTACTGATCAAATTTCTATTTGTTTGGTGAATAATTATACATTTCTATTTAAAATGACATAAAAATGCAGAAACATGCTGCAATATATCTGAGAAAGTTGGGACTGCTTTAAACCTTAAAATTAATTAACAAACATCATACCTCGTCCAGAGTTCCTTTAAAATATGTGTCATTTTCTCTACTAATGTACATTGTGAGATCTTGTGTCATAGCTTCAACAGTCTGAAATTAAAGAAAATCAAAACGGTTTTGTTTAAAATGGCAGCGACTGCACAGAAACATTTAATTTACAGGCGAAAAGTCACGTAATACTATGCCTAAATTCCAATAATGTTTAATCCAATATAATGTATGTTTTTCAGTGTCAGTTCCAGTGTCTGCGATCAAAATTAATCGCTGCTAGCTTAGAAATCCGAAGAAACGGAATTTCAACAAAACATTTTTTTCAGACTGTAGTTTGTATCACAGGTTAGAACGGTAAAAGCAATAGATATAGCCCTGTATGCGAGAAGCAATAAAAAAACTGTCAAGCATTTGTAACTCTAAGACAAATAGTTTTGTAAAAATAATAGGAGAAACAGAAACATGTGTTTCTTAAAATCCTAGTGAAAATTTACCGCATACTATGGAAACCCGTGTAAATTTTCACTACAGTAGTTTATATAGAAGATATAAGTATGGATGTCAGATAATCATAGAACCTAGAATGTTTCATTTTCTTTATAATCGTTAAAATGTGGATGATAATTAATGAATTATTAACCAATGTCCAAATGTTTGTCAAACATTCTAGATACAACAGGAAAACTTAAACCATTACTATATATATCTTTTATAGAGACTTGCTGTACCATTTTGAAAGGTTATCCATTCTGTTTAAAATGGACACTTTCTAAGACTCTAAATGCCCAAATAAAGCAATATTGAACATTAGTTCTTTCTTGAATTACCAATTTTTTTTTCATTTTACATAATGAGTCAATAAAGTAGCTATGCATTATATTTTCGGTTAATTGTACCGTATGTCCCTTTAACTAAAGTAATTAAACATTTACCCAGTTCACCATTGGTACACCTGTTGTTATTCCGTCCTGTACACTATCGATGAATATGGCGAGACTCTCATCTGGAAAAAAGTTAGATCGCTATCATAATATGTAAATATTGCACTTCTTCTCTGTATATGTGCAAAGTGTTCCTATTTTTTCCGTGGAACTAGTTTTTCATAGAATCTTACGCGATGTTAAGAGTCCGTCTCACACAAAATGAAAAAGCGGCACTTGCCACGTTCTGATTATCCTAATTCGGGATGTGTTACATAACATCATATCGAGGTATGTAATTAATGTGTGTGTTATACATATGGCAAATGAATGCAAAATATGATTCAATTTTGAAGTGAGAATTAGATATGTGCAAGTATTTAAGTGTTACTAATGCGTGTAAAAAGTAAATCTCACTACCTTCTATGCTATGCCTGTAAATGACATTGTACCACGTGTCAGCAGACAATGACGTCATCGAGGCCACTGTCTTTGTACCATATCTTCCATAGATTAAAGAGTTCTCCACCCACATGCACAACGTGCCATTTGAAGTACAGAAAATAGGATAAGGTCCAGTGGTATAGCCAGTGTCCAGTTTTAGCCAAGTTTCAACAGTGAAACTATAGGAAAATACAAACAAATGAAAACAGTTTAGAATAAGTGAATGGGCCATAAAAATGAAGCGTAAAATGATTAAAAAAATTAAGGAACTAAATATAGTTATGTTTTGCACTGTTTCTGGCAGTCTGGTAGCTATTTGAGTAACTGCTTCTATTTGAACATATTCGAATATCAATTTCCCTTTTCTCAATGGTGGATATACTAAGATAATTACCTCCAGCTTTCATGTCAAGCAGACCAGACTAAAAAAGGAAGGAGATATTTTTGATATGCTTCATATGCGTTACAACATTTCATTAATGTTAAAAACAATTAGAATTTACCTTGAATCAATTTGTAGTGTAGTTATGTCATCAAGGGTGACGTAATCATCGATTCCGTCGAAATGGAGCGCTTGATTACTATGGTCCAAGCACTCGGCCCGTAGATTGGACCAAATGACCGACATATCACCAAACTGCATAACACCAAGTCTACCTCCAGTGATTGAAGAGTCGTACAAAGGTCCAGAATCAACCATCAGCGTGTAACCCCGATATACCTGGATGCTGATCGAAAACAATCATAACACATTAAATCATAAACTGATCACTGGCGAGCCAAACGCTGTATATAGACTGACATGTAAGCGATAAATGCAAATGACCAAATAAATAAATGGCAAAAAGTAAAGTAACAGAAATGTTCTGAGTGGACTGAGCTCAAGGGACGTTTCAAAAGGAGCATTCCCGAACAAAACGGGAGCACCGGTTAGGCCAACATTAAAACTGATATGGCAAAAGTATAATTAAAGATCTTTAGATTTTTTAAACATATAAACGAAATAATTGTACACTGGTCGGAATAACACTTTTTTCGAAGCCGAAGCCTCACATATTTTTCGACCACGCGATTTTTAACACCAAAATATAATTCAAACATCTGTTTTCTCCTCTTTTAAACATTACCTGATATAACCAACTGATGGTTGGTGAGTTATAAACCATCTGTAGGAAGTTTCTGGCAACCAGCCTTGAAGTTCTGGATCTTGCCAGATCAGCCTAGTTTCGTCAGCGGTATCGTAGCTGTGCCAGATAGCTTCCGCCATCGTGCTTCCTGGTCCAGTGCTTGAATCCACGAGCTTTGAAAATAAATATCAATCTAAGTACACAAATTAGATACAAGATAAAAACTCTATTTTATAAAGGCTCTCAGGATATAATCACCTATCTTCTTGCCACTTGTAACTACAATGTATACTCTAGCATTCTGTGGCTTTTTAGTTCTTGTAATTTACGAATCGCGTTTTTGTTTTCTTAGAAGATTTAGAAAGGCATTTTGATAAAAGGAGAAAAATCACTAAAGTTCATTAAAAGGACCCGCTTATATATGTCAATATCAGCAAAAGAGTTTCTACATGAGTCATAATACGGCAACATTTATTAAATAAGTTAAAAATCAAAGCACCGGATTTTATTTAGTGGCAGTTTGGTTCTTAATAAATTAAGAATTTCAAATACCTTCAGCTGAATCCCTTTGATTCCAGCTTTGTAGGTTGTATTTCCATAATTATAATGGACGCCTTTCCACATGACTACATAGAACTTTCTGTTGTTTGTATAACCAAACACACACGCGAAGTAGTCCGACGCGGAGGCATATGTAGTAAACCAAGTTCCGGCATATTTCACAGCACCGTACGCTTGCTCTCCTGCAGTGAATATATCAGCATTTGCAAGTTTTAGATTCATACGCTGCATCAACTTATATGTACATTTATATAACATGATTTACTCAAATTGCAAATCACGTTCATTTGCAATTAAGTTTCAGATAGAAAACTTTAAGGTTGTTTCATCGACGGATTATTTGCAATGTCTGATTTCATTAGTAAATAACAGTAAAAGAGTCGTTATTATAGACACAATTCGCAAACATGATCAATATGTAAATTATCTACCAATAAGCATGGCTGGCTTCCATGTATGTACAGACTGCTGAATTTCTGCTCCATTGTCTTTGACCTCCCAATATAGATCGTCTGCTGTAACCGTCGGGTCAAGGTCAACTGTGAAATAATTACTAAAGCTTGTTGCGCTTATGGCTGGATTATGTGGACACGTGTCATTCTTGTCAATAATGGTATCTCCATCGGCATCAACCTCACAATCATCGCCAACCCCGTTACCATCAACGTCAGTTTGACCTGGGTTGCTGAAATAAGGGCAGTTGTCAAGGTCATCTATGACACCGTCGCCGTCCATATCAGAGTCACAAAGGTCGCCTGAAAAAAAGAACGACAGAATAATTGTACTGTCTTAAAAGTGGACTAAAAACTGTAACGTCAGATTTCCGTTGAGAATTAGTTTAAGTCCGAAGCGTAAATATTGAATCCTAAATAACACATTTCAATATAAAAGCGTGATGATTTCAAAAAAAAGGGTTTGATGTTATAAGAGCATTTTTTCTGTGAAACATATTTGAAGCAGTTTATTGTATTTCAATGTGATCTATCTTTCCTTACAGTTATCACGGACTGACTTTTAATTCCTGATATTCCAGCGTAAGAAGAAAAACAGAGAGTTCTTTTGATTAATCTAGGGTAATAATAAAATAATTCATGTTTTACGTAAATGTCATGCAATAAATATCAGTTACCTCGTTTACAGGATGTACGTAAATGCACAGAATATGATACTAACCTGAGCCGTCTGCGTCAATATCGGACTGGTCAGCATTTGGATAGGAAGGACAGTTGTCCAGAATATCAAGAATACTATCTCCATCCCTGCAAAACAAATATTCCAGTATAAATTTATGAACGCAATCGTTCTTTCAAATATGTCTTCAGATTCTTTTTACAAATATTGTACTATAGGTCAAATATAACTATAAAAAACTAAGCTCCTGCATTTGGTTAAAGACTCAAAGAAGCAATGGTTTCTGTACAAAACCAATAAAATCCAAAAGCAAAAGAAGTGATATCGAAAGTTACCTCACGATTATATCACAAAAACGTATATATAATATTTATCTGTTTGACTTTTGTTCACTTTTTCCCTTACTCATCTTTATTTGTCCCTCCAACAGTGTCACAAGCGTCTCCCACGCCGTTCTGGTCAGTGTCCAGTTGGCTGTCATTGTCCACATTGATACAATTGTCACACGCATCACCAACAGAGTCGGAATCACCCGTGTTCTCTTGACCAGCGTTCGCAACCAGTGGACAATTGTCACTCCCATCGACTACACCTGAATAAAAAATAACAAATGACTATAAAAAAGTCTAACAATATCTTCCCCTCATACTAAAAGAAGAGCATTTTTCAGTAGTTTATGCAACAGTTTTACTGTGTAAATATTCTGATGAATTCACTATATTTTTAATCAAAATCTTAAGAGCAAATATTTAGCTGTTTTTGGTCTCCTTGGTGAATACTTTAACTCAAGATTTATTGATTTATTTAATAAATCAACACAACTTTTAAAAGATTTTTAATGTTCATTGTAAAACTCTAACATACCGAAATACTAGAAGTATTTATTTAATTCCGATCAGATACATGCGTAAGTTTTCGATGTTTCACCACAATTGCTGATTATTTTTAAACCATTCAGAAGCGAGTTTCTACACAATTCACGTACCATCATTGTCATCATCCGAATCACACACATCTCCGGTACCATCACCGTCTGTATCCAGCTGATCTGCATTTATAACATTTGGACAGTTATCACAAGCGTCCCCGACGCCATCGCTGTCTGTATCAGCCTGGTCCCAGTTGGACACATACTGGCAGTTGTCCTGTGAGATAGTTTCAATATATTTCATATTACACATATTTCTCTAGAGTAGTTAAGTACTTTGCAAGCGTTTATTTCCACTATTTTTCAGTTTCAGGTCGATTTCAGCCTTATAGCTCGAGATGAATGTTTTGAAAAAAAAAATGCATCAGTAAACATATTTTCCAGACATTAAAAATATATCCTTATCACTGACCTTTAGGAGGTGTAACAATTTAACTTACATAAAAATTTTACTTGCGTCAGAGAATAAACACTAGCACCACAAAGTACCTATAATAGACATATACACATTTTTGGTAGTTTTTAAAATAACTTACCAAGTAATCCCATCTGCCATCGTTATCATCATCCGGGTCACAGTTGTCACCACTGTTATCACCATCTGTATCCTCCTGATTGCTGTTTGACACATACGGGCAATTATCCTGAAACCAGAATTACACCATGACATACAAACATATGCAGTTTCGAATAAGATCTGCGGATGACTGTAAAAAAAGTTCATTTTTTTAAAGATATAATTAAAGTGAAAAAAAGATTTTAAAAACGTGCTGAATCATGACATTCTTGAATAAAAAAAACGTCCTTCCTTTTTGTGTAAGAATTTATTACATACCCTAAAGCATCCCCAGTCTATACAAGAAACGCCCCTATCAGGGTGCCCATCGTTGTCCGAGTCCACACCACACACTTTTCCATTACCTGCGTATCCTGGTTTACACTGAAAAATGGCGAATTCCTTTGTTCGATAAAGTTCTTGTATGTATGTTTTGTTGTTTGTTTTGTCTGTTACTCTTGTCATGGCTACAAATTGCCGCCATTTGATTTACAGATGAACAGAATAATTACAGTTCTTATCAAAAACATCGGTGAGACAAATGCTAATATATCTTAGTTTCGGCCAAATCAAGCTCTATATATTTGTTATTTGTTGTGTGCTAGTTGTTAGTTTATCAAAAGTGTACCTTTTTTGTGGCTACGAC
Organism: Cyclina sinensis; assembly: GCA_012932295.1. Lineage (NCBI taxonomy): Eukaryota > Metazoa > Mollusca > Bivalvia > Venerida > Veneridae > Cyclina > Cyclina sinensis. The sequence continues at coordinate 15,144,195 of JAAONU010000003.1, read as the reverse complement.
TTAAACTATCCAGATCATGGTTCTAAAATTTATTACTATTTCAAGACTAGCCAAAATAAAGTGGTTGTATTGTTAATGCGAAATCCCGATGCCACGTAAGTGTACCAAGGATACAAGAAAAATGTGTAATTTACTATAATGTGCTAAGGTAAAAAAAGTTCGTACACAGACAACAAGAACATAGCTACAAGTACATGCAACCGGCACCAAATAGCTTAAGTACAACAAGAAGTGGGCAATATTTCAAAATGATTAAAATCGTGTCTTGAAAGCTGCTACGTTTAGAAAGATTACATTATACATTTTAGTCAGGCCGGACTGGTGTAAGACATAATTCCACTTACCTCACATCTGTACTCTGCGGGGCCTAAATATATGCAGTTGGCCCATACGTTGTTACAATCATGGGCCCCAGAGATGCAGAAGTTGTCAAGGTAACAGCCACTTTTATTTGTGCCAATGTAACCAGTCTCACAGAAATCACAATAGTAACTGCCCTGGGAAATATATTCACATAAATATTTAAAAGGATTACAAAAATCGGTATAAATATTTAGATAAGTATTTGAGTATTTACATAAACATGTAAGAGAATTTTCATAAATATGTATATTCTTTTACATCAATATGAATGAGCACATTAACATAAGAGATTGTTTTTTTTTTTGAAAAGCATGTCTCACACCACATGTCATTTACTATAAAGAATATAAAAATCATGCGACAGGAACACGCTGATAATATGCATAAATACACTTGGTCACGATTACAGCTGTGAATGTTCCTCAAGTTCCAACTAAAAGTAATGGACAAATCAAGAACCACAACTCTGCTAAAAGGCATTGGTCGAGTATATGTCAAAAATATGCGTAACTACACTTGCTAAAATTCGTTTATGTGAAGTTTCGTCAGAATCTAACCAGTTGATATGGGGATATACCCAACTGTTTTCAAATTTGGACACTTCAAGGCCAATACCTTCGCTGAAATCACTGAACCGGAAAATGTCAGCTAGGCTTGGTAAATAAATCATAGCAAGTTCCACTTAAATCCAACCAGCGGATATGAAGAAGCGTAGGCAAGCTTTGTGACAGACAGACGGACGGATGGATGGACGAAAAGTACAAAAACAATATGTCTCCCATCCCACCTCGATGGGAGAGACATAAGGAGTATGAAAACAAATATATAGAATTATGTATATAGATCTCTCAAGCAATTACATAAATATGTATAAGGCTTACATAAATATGTATAAGCATTTACATAAATATGTATTAGAATTTACATAAATATGTAAAATCATTCGCACAAATATGTATGAGCATTCACATAAACTAGCATTTATATCAATGAACATTAAAATAAAAATCTATCAGCTTTTACATAAATATGTACCAGCTTTTTTATGGATACTACGGGATCAAACAAGATGGCCGCTCTGTTTCAATCATTTACCCTTTAGTGAGGCTCATATGTCAGCAACAGTCGCCAAAAAGATAAGTTAGATTAATTTTTCTGAAACTATTCCTCACTGTTTTGACTTCGATTCATACTTGATACTAATTTTTCGAAGAGTTTGCTTTACAGTGATTCAGATGTTTTTTTTTCCTTTTTTCTCTGAGTTATTTCCCTTGCTTCAAATATAAGTAAGTTCTCCTTTTCTTAAAAATAGTGAAAAATATTCTGTTGTTTCTAATAACCATAGTAAATTAAATACAAAAATATATACAAGTACAAAAAGAATCCAAATATGTATTCATATGCAACTTAATGTGACATAAGTGCCTTTATGATAATGCAAGTTATCATCATTTCATACCGCCGAAAAGCCGGTTAGATAAAAACAACTAAAAAAACTTCCAATTTGAAGTTACTTCTAAAAATATTATACAGGCATATTCTTCTAACAAGAAACATGGCAATGCCACGAAACCAGGTTTTCAAAAATGTTGTTCTGATTCTATACTATAGTATGAATTTTGGAATGAAGATTGCTATGAATATTCAAAAGATTATAACATGACATGAAGGAAAAGATAATATTCATGAGAATACATGATAATGAGTAGGATGTAAATTTCGGCTAACAATACTGTCTGCAAGGAGTATACTTAATAATGAGACAACAATTTCTGCACGTCATCTTGATGTGGTAAACATTTGTCTGAAGTTTCATCAAAATTCTTCAAAGGGTTGAAGAGTTACAGAGCGGACAGGATTTTCAATGTTAATGTCACTGTGACCTTGACCTTGGAGCCATCAAAATTCTTCAAAGGGTTGAAGAGTTACAGAGCGGACAGGATTTTCAATGTTAATGTCACTGTGACCTTGACCTTGGAGCCAGCCATGCGGAACATGCGTTCTGCACGTCATCTTGATGTGGTAAACATTTGTCTGAAGTTTCATCAAAATTCTTCAAAGGGTTGAAGAGTTACAGAGCGGACAGGATTTTCAATGTTAATGTCACTGTGACCTTGACCTTGGAGCCAGCCATGCGGAACATGCGTTCTGCACGTCATCTTGATGTGGTAAACATTTGTCTGAAGTTTCATCAAAATTCTTCAAAGGGTTGAAGAGTTACAGAGCGGACAGGATTTTCAATGTTAATGTCACTGTGACCTTGACCTTGGAGCCAGCCATGCGGAACATGCGTTCTGCACGTCATCTTGATGTGGTAAACATTTGTCTGAAGTTTCATCAAAATTCTTCAAAGGGTTGAAGAGTTACAGAGCGGACACAATTTCGTTTGACGCCCGCCCATCCGCCCATCCGCCCGCCATACCCCAATCTAATAACCAGGATTTTCAAAATTGAAAACCTGGTTAAAAACTGCAGACGACAATACCGGTCACAACAGAAGACAAATTCTGTGTTTCTGAAATAGTTTAAAACATTGTCTCGATTCTAAACCATAAATTTTACCCTATATTCACTGATCGATAATTTCCACATGCAAAACTGCAACTTTAATAACAAGTAATGAAACATAAATTTGATTACATGGAAACTAATTCGTTTCCGCAAAATCTAAAATCATTTTTCCCATCATAACAATGAATATCACAGACATGTCAAGAAGTTTTAATTAGATACTTTGAATCGAACATAATTCACTGACAGTTGGTGCTGCATTATGGGTACTACAATTTAAACCAGGAATAAGATACGCCAGTGTTGCTTGAACTTATAAATATAAGCCTGCAGCTAGACACGTGAGATCCAGATTTATGAAACATTCCCCCTAAGGAAATATATATACACCGTAATTAACTTTAATGAAATCTACATCTCCTAAATATGTCACGAGAAAGCATCATAATCAAAATGTATGTCAACAAATGTTTTCTTGTTTTATTGTAAAATTTCAAAGAGAAAATTTTGTTGTAACGTTATAAAAACAGAAAACTGGAAAAATGTACATTTCTATATTTCTCATAAAAAAATTCCGATCATCAGAATACGAATTTATGGTTTCCCCTTGCATGCGTGTCTGGCATGCTGTCTAAAAATAGATCTGGATGCAACGCTTCTTGATTTTCAAACTACGGATTGTTATAAATTATATATTTTTGGGAATCTCAACCCGGAAATCAATAAAAACTATCATCAGACGTTATCATTCGAAAAGGAAACAATTCTCCCTATTTTCGATGAAGTTATCGAGGAAAACACACACGTTTCTTAGGCCACACTTGCGGGTAAAGAAAACTTGAAAATCGACATTCTAATAAAATCCTTAAAACCGCTACTCTACCCTTAGTTACCACGTTCACCTAAGTCAGGCTAGCGCTGTAAATTATACCACAAGTAAAGAATAAAAGGGTCGGCAACTTAATACGATTAACACTTACCACTGTGTTAACACACGGCATTCTCGGATCACAACCACCATTGTCAACAGCACATTCGTCAATGTCGTTACAAGTTTGGTAAGATGTATTGTCGTACATAGAATTCGTCCACACGAAAACACGGTGCTGCACACCCCAGGCGTACGCATCTTCAAAAGTGCCTGAATAACCATCCGGGCATTCGAGACACTGGAATCCTGGCTGGGTGTTTATACATCTTGAGTTAAAGCAAGGGTTGTGGTCGGCACACTGGAGAAAAGAATAATACAAGTAATATTGTTTTGTCACATTTGCCTAATACTTCAAAAGAACAGTTGCCTTATGAGCCTTGTAAAAAGTTAATTTATAAAAAAAAAACTTATTATATGGTAACGTATCATTGGCTCTAATTTGTATGAAGTATAATTAAATCATTCGAAATAAAATGTGTACTGACTTTGGTTCAGTTTATTTTTTACTTAAAGGCATGAAAGTTGTAATGTCTTACTTCGTCAATATCTGAACATGAGGTTCCGTCGGCTTCATAACCGTCGGGACATGGTACACACTGGAACACTCCACCTCCGGTATTGTAACATCCGTTACCACTGAAACATTTATCTCCGGTCATGCAAGGACACTCTGTCGCGTCTGCGCAAGCTACACATCCGGTTCCGTCATTCAGTGCATACTCTTCAGGTTGGCATAACTCGCAGACGGTCATTCCAGTACCGCTGTAATATCCGGCTTCGCATGGAATACAAGAGCTGGACCCAGACTGGTTTTGGTAAGTACCCGGTACACAGGCAGCACATTGCTCTGAAAGATACATGCAACATCTGAAAACCCTTAATGAAATCTTTAAAAGATCTGTTTTGGTCAAGTGTTATCTAACCGTCGGATATATTCGGCCAATGATTATGTTAACATTGTATACAGATATATATGAAGAAAGGAACCGTTAAGACATGCTGTAATTTTCCACGATGTATTTTGTTCTGAATTTGTTCCCCGTTGCGAAAAGTATTTCTGATTTGTGCTTACGCTTAATTTCATTCTGCAAAGACAAACACTCATTTTACTAAAGCGACAGGCAATCTTCAACTATTCTAATACTATGGGATCAAATCTGCAGGTTATTCTTCGACAAAAAGTGACTGCTATTTAGACAACCATTACACTTTTTTGTGTGTCAAAACACCACAAAATTCGCCTTTACACACACTATCATTTAACTCCGTAAAAGACATTTTTGTGATTAAATAACTGCATGTTAAAACCTTCCACCGAGCTATTCTGCTAGTATATATTCAACAGGAAAAGGAGGAAAAGGAGCATGCTACGGGAACTTCAACGTACCCATGTATCCATCCGAGTAATAGCCAGGTCTACATTCCGTTCTTCGTCCGTCCAGACACGCGTAGCCAGGCTCGCACTGTGAACAATTCTCCGGACACCAAGTAGAATTACATTCCACGTAATAAAATTCCGGACAAGGTGTTGCATACCCGTCTTTACAAATCTAGCAATAAAAAGTATAAAATATGTTTAGCCTGAAACATTACCGGACTGTAAATTTTAAAAACAAAGAAACGCTCGTAGGATATAGCATTCTAATGATATTTATATGATATTGAAATCATCCCAAAAATAAAACACCTGATGTTGTTTTTATCCGTAAACTTTGGGACTAGAAACAGAAATCAAATTTCTTTTGATCTTAGTCAATGCTACTTGAAGTCACTTTCGTGCTTTTCCAACTAAATCCTTCATTAGGATCTTTAACGAAACAAGTGTTCGAACTTCTGACATACCCAGCCGTCCGGACACGTCGTGCATTCAGACGCGTGTCCAAATGAATGCTCAACAGGGTTCCGGCCACAGGTGGACAAAGGGTCATAGGGGTCACATCTGCCGCATGGCTTCTGAATCCCTTCGCCTTCACAGTAGTTAGTGGCTTCACAGCGCACACAGCTGACGTCATCTGGTGTATACAATACAGAATATTAATGACAATATGAAATGTTTCTCAATATTATTTTCCTAGATATTTTGCACTATCATGTTTTTCATCTCCAGTTCATTAAGTTGTAGGCATCGTTGATGCATGTATCAGTCTTTTTTGGCAAGTTTAAGGCCAAATTACAATTATAATTGGTGTCTCGAAAACAAAACTCATAATATTGGTTTTAGTAGTAACTTTCAATACAGGGATCCTGAGTTCGATCAATTTCTCTTCCACTAACACACCATTTTTGTCTTTTTGGTGAGACTTTCGATCTATTCAGATTAACTTGATTTAACGACAGTGAGATGATTGTTTGGTGTAATTTCCTACTCATTAATAATTAATGACGCGCTTTCATTGGTTTCCGAACGATTTCCATTTCGTAAACACAGCTAATGAAATCTCTTGTTATTTAAACGAAGAATGTCTAAAATTCAACGGGAAACGCCGGTTTAAATAAATAGCCCTGTATGACGTTATGTCACTCTCTAAATTGAAGAGTATTTATTTGTAAATGAGGGATATCATAGGACAAACAGCTCGATCCTTCGCTTCGCTCATTAATATTCATTAAAACGAGTAATCGTCAGTCATCTGTCCAAAGTACTTAATACGTTTGTACGGAATGTGTACCATGGGTAATCGACAACGCATGTATCGATATTATACAATAAGCATGTAAAAGAAGCAGGGGTTTTGCACTCTTATCCACAACCTGAAATAACTAAATCTTTGAGCACCGGTACAGAGGATAAATAAACTCAAACAGATAAAGGTTAATCGTTATAATGCAAGGGCATAAAATAATTCCCTGATTAGATAGATAATTAGACAAATAAATAGAGTTCTTAAAACACTTACAGTACAGTTGTTCGGCTTGTTCACAACCCGACAACTCCATTCTTAGAGATATATTTCCTCCAAACCATGTTTGTGGATTGAGTCGGATTTTTGTACTTAGAACTGGAGGATCTAGGTCCACTATGGTAACTGTGTTCCTGTCAGCAACACCAACAAACACCTGCGTAAAAGAATAAGAGTGACAGGCACTTGAATCAGACATGAAGTACAACTTTACAATAACCCAAGACTTTGCCACACCCTGACGGTTACAAACAAATAAATGAACAATGGCTGTGATGTTTACATATCTTTTGTAAAAGAGGGCTGTTCAATAGATTTCCTTGTGATAACCATTGTGTTATCATTGTAGCAGAGTATCTTATGACAGAGAACAAAAAATGGACTTGAAAAAATTATCAGAAGAGAAGTTTAATTTAAATAGTTTAAATCACGACCCTGTTGAACCAGGCGTCACACTAAAAATCTTCTGCCATTTTCACGACGAAAAGCTTTACTCTTACATTTTGTCCGTTTGTGTCCGTATACTCGTTCCACGTTGTCGTGGTATCATTATAGGAGAGTATTTTGAAGGAGGTAACCCACTCATCCGCGTCCTCCCGACCTTGAATGTGCACCTTGGTAAATTTGTAGGGCAACGACATGTCAACTTCTATATACTGGTTAGTATCCACCGTACCGGCTACCCAACCTCCAGACAGCCCGCTGTATGTATCTAAAATATATATTCATTCTGCCGTGGTGTGAATTTTAAATAAAAAGTTGGATTAACATAAAAACCATACCTGACATTTTCGATAATACGGTGAAACAAAAATTTTTCTTCTTTTGAAGCTATGGTTAATTACTGTGTGTGTGTTCAACTTCAACTTCAACTTATTACTGCCAAAAGTCAATACTGACGATACTAGGCAGATGTTTTTTTATAAAGATATATAATTCCCATATAGTATATACCACATACTTAAAGAAGACCCATTTCAAGAAAAAAACCTACAAAAATCCATGTTTTCAAATTTAAAAACGTGACGAAATAGAAAAATTATCAGGTCCTCTTAATTGTCAGGTAAGATCCATAACTCTGCATTTGTTGTCTGCTTTCAATAAAAAATAAAAAAAGCGTTGTACTTGATAAATGATTCGCTTAATATATTTAATGATATATTCTATATGACATCGAATTTCACGATGAAGTCATACTTGCGGTATCGTTAACTCTTGCCCTGCCTGGTCCAGTCAGTAAGGAATTATATGATGACGATGCTGACATCATACTGTCCAATACGATACCATTTGTTATACCGATATCATCGGTGCAAACTGAAACGATAAAACATTAACGTGCACATATCGATAGTGTTTTTCTAATATTATCGTAGATTATTGCTTTATGAAAGATTGTAACTAAAATATCGCTGAACTGATAAAAATGTATTTTTAAAACAAAACAAAATTAATGTCAATATATTGGTTTAGTAGTCCGTTTGTAATTAAATGGAATTAAAATAAATTGAACGATTATTTAAATCCATACTGGTTTAATCATTGCCTATAACTGGTGCAGGAATGAAAGTTGGCAAAGCCTATTAGAAACTTGAAAGTATCTTCAAGCTTAACGGTATACACAGACAATTATTTATATGTAATATATATACATGTATTGCACTTGTTTATCTAAATCGTTTTTGAAGCACTTACAGAAATCGACCACATAATATTTGGGTATTCTAAGTGTCATTCCTCCGGTTGACTTGTTTACAGCAAAGATGTAAGTGACATCACCAAACAATACATCCATGACGCAAGTATTACTAACTGTGACGTTCACGGTCGCCATATCGCCATGCGGTACAGTGCCATTATCGATCGCAATAACGTTGAATTGTAAAGTTGTGTAGTTGAGGTATACGTCGTTCCATAGTTCCAACGTGTCGTTGTAATCTACTGGTGGACTGCAATGGAATATTTCAAGGAATAAGGCATGATAGAATTATCCCCATTCATGTATTTTAATGCTTCTATGATGACAGGGCGAACTGCAAAAAAAAAGATATTGGGCAATAAAAAATTGTATACTGCCCTCCAAAAATGTGGTGCATAAACACATGATGATAAAGAACAGAAGTGTGATATTTTTGTATTTCATCACTGTATGTTCCAGATTTTACAAATAACAACATTCATAGTAGAGTACTATGTCTTGAATTTACTCACTGAATATCTGGGAAGTTAACCTTTATTTATGTAAACAAAGTAACATTTTTACAATTCGCAAAGACATTCACGAAGTTGTATAGATATAGTCACTTGACTCACTCAGCTACAACAGCTGACACGATATATCTGACGTCACTGTTGTCACCGCTGTCAGCATCGCTAGAAGCAAAGTACATGAGAGGTTCTTCAACCAAGACCGGAAGTGGCGTCATAGAACTGCTCGTCGGCGAAATGATTGGACAATTGTCGTTTACGTCTTCTATATTGACCTGTAAAATTCAAAGCAACCACGTGACAAACTGAGGAAATATCTTTGTAAATAAGACAGTAACGAAGCAAATTTAGCAGACGACAAATCGCGATATTTTCTGATCAACGAAACTTTAATTACAAACACTTACAAAATGGAAACAAAACCAAAATATCTGCAAATGTCGTGATCTTTTTCCTTTTATATTTGTGGCAATAAACACCACAGAACATTATAAATTCAAAGTGGCGCGTTCTTAACTGGTATTTGTTCCATTGTTCGATTGTGTCAGTATCTATCAAAAGATTCGATTGAATCAGGTCAACTGTGGAGTTCGTGTACTGTTTACAGAAATCTCAAGTGTCGCCTTTTATTCATAAAAAACTTCAAAGCTTTTGCTATGAAAATTTCAAGATACAAGAAAGGATCAAACATGGCAGTCATATTTTCAACATTCTTTATTCTATCCTTGTATTCATTTAATGCTTGTTCATCTTTGAAACATAAATAAAGTAGACATTCTACGAAAGAAATCTGGAAAATTTTAAATATGATCCTGAATTAACCTACCCTTATTGCTATAGATCCCGTAAGGCTTTGCCCCTGGTCTTCAACAGTCAACAGAAAATAGTAAGATTTTGTGGTTTCGTAGTCAAGTTCATCTTTCAAAGTCAGCAATGCCGTTGACGTTGTTATGCTGAATGTTTCGTCAGCAGTGTTGGTGGTCCACGTAGGGGTAAACACACTTGCACATTCTGAGGAAAATAATTTACAGCTCTAAAACCTAAAGACATTATAATAATATTCAATGCACATATCGCTTAAAGCATTAAAAGGCATGACATTTTCCACGAAGAAACAAATACCGTGTTGTATCTATGTAACTCTGTATTCCACACGCTGATGACAAATTCTGATTGCTGTTTGTTTAAGAAATTAGCTATCTATGTAGCTTTTATCAACCTCATTCCACAATCAAAGGAAACCCCTAAATGTCGGTTGCTTAAGCAATTAGCCAGAATAATAATAATAATAATAATAATACTCATACAGCCTTCACAAAGAGCACGATTTAACAAAATAGAAGAATATTCTGGGAAAACAGAAGAAACTTCATAACGACATGCACATATTTTACGACAGTGACTTATTCTAAAGAATGATAAAAAAGTTATATAATAATAATTCTCACCGACAAAATTGACTGTGTTTCCATTAATGTCAATTATGGTTGTATAGTTGGGCGCGGCTGCAGCAGGTGCTGTAAACTGATTGGCTACCGTGTCTTCTTTGAATTCAAACAGCCGATTTTCATTGCCTGAATGAAAATGACGTCATACAGTTGTTGTTACAGATTTGAAATAAAGATGCTAAACGTTTAGTATATTGAAACTGTGAATTTCTGCCTGAAGGTGAATCAGTTAACATCGTGTAAACATTTCATTCTTTTTTTTTATCTGAAACGTGTCTTGTGAATTTAAATGCTACATCCTTTATTGAAGCATGTCTTGCCTAAACAGGCGATAGTTTTATTCGTTTTAAAGACGCATATTCCTAAAACAATCATAAATAATCCTTAAATGAGTGAGTCAATTTGGCACCGTAAAAATGATTTACGAAAAGATATAAAACAATAAAATATTTCACAGTTTTATAGCATTTTCTGCATTAACTGAAAAAAAAACTTCAGTCAAAAAGCATGGTTTAAATAGATGTAATAAATTATTATGGAGCTATTGTATCAATTAAAAAAATGAAATCAGTAAGGATAATATCAAAGATTACCCGAATACAGAGTGATCTCATATGGTCCTGTAGAAAACACATCAGTCAGGTAAACCGTTGTGAGAATGTTGTCTATATAAAAGTCTTCATTAATGGTGACACTAAGGGAGACAACAAACAATTTCACTTTGACAAAAATGAAAGGAACGGTTTTCAACAAATTCTGAATTTTTAAGAGAAAGCCTGGAATAAGGCAGCCTTGGGAAAATGATTATTAAAAAAGGCATATCCCTCTCGATCTTTGTTAAAATGCTTTCATTCTCAAAATTAAACACTACTCCATTTTTACACCTTAATTCTTTTGTATATTCTCTTCGTCGTTTTACAATACATTACAAAATAGATGAAGAAAAATATTACAATAAAAACAGGCAAGGTTTTTTTCTCAATTTCATAAGCTGTAGCATTACATATGCAAAAAAAACATGTAGGAATTTCAAGAACAGCTCTCGTAAAAGTATACTGGTAAAAATCATTACCTGTAATCTAGAGGTAACTCGGTTGCTGGACTTTGACTAAATGTCGTATCTTCAACTTGAAAGAGAAATTCTGAGGTACATCTTTTTGTCTCAGCCAAGAACAAATCAAAGTGATATATTTCATCTACCTAAAATAAAAAAAAAGAAAAGAAATAGTCATTGATTAGAAATGTGACGTATGACAAATGGCAAAGCATTATAAGGAATAACAAATTTCAGCCACTCGAAAACGCTTCCTTCACATGGGATATTTGTCATTTTCTTTGGTCAGTGCATGGAGAAATAAATCCTAAATTCACCAAAGAAATTGATCACCTAAGAGTAATCAATGATACGCTTATAAAAGTTCAAATGATGACTTATGAAATGATGAGTTATGATGACTGAGCTTTTGTTACGCTGGAACTGATATCGCGAAAATAAATTGCCCCAAAGCGAATCATCTGCAATCTATATTAGCCACTTCAAATGCATTCTGCTGCAAAAGTAAATAAGTAAAAAATAATATGCTCTATAAAAATAAAACTTATGTGAAATTTCGTTATACTTACAATTGCAAATTAATATATTATTCCTAAAATACGTTGATGACGACTTTATTACCTCGAGTTCCATGGTGGCATTTTGTGTCATCGCCGTCAATCCCGTGCATGCTCCTCCGGAGATGGTTCCCTGCTGTGGCACAATCGCCCCGCCGCCTACAGTGAGAGCCGGTGACAAGTCAATGTAGAAACATTCCTTGTTGGCAGCACCTGTTGAGACGTAATCAATCAGATTGACCTTGTTAATGTACAGCCACATGGCTTCTCCGCCTCCCAACGTGATTTGCTCCGTTCCTGCAAACTTTATACCTGATCGAATGGCGGAAGTGAATCTACAAAAGCAGATTTTTTTTAGTTAGGGTTCAAGCTTCAAAACATTTTACATTAAATTACCTGTATCTTTTGTGACAAGAAAAAAGTTTTACTTTACATAGACTCTCTACATGCTTAAAACTCCCACTATGGATCCGACATCTATGACAACAATATTTTAAGGTTTCCAATTTCTGTTAGACATTTTACGGAAAAACATAAAGAGGAATATCAAAATCTACAGTATATCAAATTAATCTAAATCTATAGCATATCTTTTTTTATATGAAATGTTGTATAAAGTTTCTTAAGAAAAATATTTACCCGAAGTTATGGTATGTTCCGTTACAATCCTGTTGCTGTTCCGCTGTGTACCCCTGACCATCAACTGGGAAAAACTCATCGTCCCAAAATCTGAAAATACATTAAGATATATACCATTATATAGAGGATATTTTTTTGTTTTTATGGAAGATGAGAATTTATTTCATCGAGTGAACACCATATGTGATATTTTCACGAGTGGCACAGCCACGAGTGAAAATATCAACATATGGTGTTCACAAGAGCCAAAGTACGCATTATCAACATATGGTGTTCACAAGAACCAAAGTACGCATTAACTGATTTGGGGCTCATCATGGAGAATTTATTGAAGGCCCTGATTAAAAATGTCATAAAAAACCCATTTTTGACGTGTTGGCATAAAATAAAAAGAAAATTTGTTTGTTTTTTAGTGGAAGATGGGAATTTATTTCATCTCGTGAACACCATATGTTGATATTTTCACTCGTGGCTGCGCCACTCGTGAAAATATCACATATGGTGTTCACGAGATGAAATAACTTCTCATCTTCCACAAAAACAAACAAATATCCTCTATTTATTGAATTTTTGCCATACATACTTTAATTATAAAAGCGGATTAATACTCAATATTCAATATTCAATCAATTGAATTGAAAGTCGGCCATATTGGATATTGTCAATGTGAGTTATGTAAACAAATCAGACATTTTAAATAATTTATGGCGAATTTCATCATTGTTCACAACTAGGAATTCAATATTATAACTGGATTTAACAAGGTAAATAAATTTCACTCGCTGTCAGTGTCTGAAATACAGCGGATTCTCTTGTATTTACGTGGTGGGGAAATTCCTGAAGTTTCATCAAGCAGGCCAGCTTTTGGACTGGAATTTATGACCTGTTGAGATAGTTGCTGGGTTGCAGTTTTAGAGGAATTGAAATTGAAAGTAACATTTCCATGAAAGTGACTGTTCATGAAAAATCCTCTTGGTGCAGGACCAGATTCACTATTTCCTGCAATCATTGGAGCAGTGTGGTTCTTGGCTGAATCAGGTAAAAAAGTAGTTCGGGCACAAACAGTGTATTATCAAAATGGTAATTTCACTGATTCAAAACAGTGTATTATCACTTTTATCTCACTGACATTTCCCTATATTTCATTGGTAGGCATAAAATAAAAGAACGATCAAGCCTCAATGTCACGACCTTATAAAACTGATATGTGGCACACGAAACACGGGCATTGCTGGTGACAAAATATAAAGTCACATTTAAATCTAGAAAACTAGGACTATTCAAAAAATTATTCATAATAATAAATTCATGATTTCATGTTTTGAGTAAATAAAGGAAAAACTAACTCCATGTTCTTCGCAGGAGGAAAAAAGAGGAATTGATAGTGCAAATTTTAAAATGCAGTCAATCTTAACCCTTTCAACAATAATTTGCAGGCTCGACAGTTCAGTAAATACTGCACGTTGTTTTTCTGTTGTATTTTTCATTGATATCTTCTACTAAAAAAAAGTCATTTCCTACCTATTTCAGAGTCCTTATTCAAAATATTAATCAGAAAAAGATAGTAAACTTACTTTTTAATTGTTCCAGTCTGAGCAGCAAGAATAATTGTGTCAGCAATCTCGTGATTTACGGTGCTGTCTTCGCGGTACCACGTGGAAAACGTGTCGGCTGCTGGATTGCTTGAAATTGACAACCAGGCACCGTAAGGGCTTGCCACATACGTCGGTGAGCTGATTGAAGGGTAGGCCAAATCGTTGAAGTCAGAATGTGACTTACTGAAATCGTAGTATTTGACGTCAAGTTCGACGTCAGTTGGACCCGCCCCACCGCCTGGTACTGTAATAATATTCATCTTTAAAACACTATATCACTCTTCAAAAAAACTACAGTTTACTTTATATTAAATATTTTAACTCGAGTCATCATGACGAGAAACTTTGCTATTTAGATCACATTTTACAAAACCATAAAAGTTGCAGAAAATGTAACAAATCAGGGAAACCTTTTCAGAATATCCTAATAGGGACTGTATGAATGTTTTTCGAATGTGTAGTGTGTTTAGTTAACCCTTGTGTTTTTTTAAGGTCTCAAGTCTTACTCTGGCGTTATTTCTTCAATATGTTGTTATAGTAACCATTTACAGCTCTGAAGTAGATAAACAGAAATGAACTGAAACAAGTTTTTTTCCTTACCAACTGCGTCGGGTGTAATCACGACAGACGGGCTACTTTTTGCACTGGTGTAAGACGCATGCGCCATCTTGATTGAACATTCATACGTGGTTCCCGGAACTACTCCAGTATTAAAGGTCTGCGTGAAAGAACCAGAACCAGCAGAGGCGTCTCCGTCGGTAACAGTGTCATAAAGAGTAGAAGCCGTGTCCGTGACACAAGTTACTTGATACTCTCTGTAAAGAGTTCACAGAAAAATTATTTGTATCTACACAATAACCTGAATTTTACATATTGTAAACAAAACTTATAGCAATTTTTTCCAGTGTTTCTTTGTGCTTGGTAAAATTGTGCATGTTATGAACTTCTTCCAAAGGCTTATCGTAGTTTTTAACAAAGAATTTACCCTGGGTACGGTATCAAAGATTGATATTGTTTTGAAACTGTTAGCAGAAAATCATACAAAACTGCAAATCAATATTCTAGTAACTGTAACAAAGAATATCACAATAGAATATTTTTCTTTTGTAATTTTGAATATTCACAGCTGATCTGGAGTTTACATGACGATCTATAACGTGCTTATTTAGTTTTCAGTATGAATTCTAAAACTGTATTCAGAGTAGAAAAATGTAAACAAAATTCATGTTATTTGTATGACGCTTAGTGCCTAAAATGAATAGCGAGTGATAAGATATGTTTTTTAAAATAATGTGACAACACAAAACAACAAAAAGGGCAACTACAATGGACTGTTGACCATCATGAGTTTTTATTTTCCATCAATCCCTGACAAAAATATTCTTACACTGAGCCGGACAGTGACGGAGAGGTTCCAATGGTTCCGTTTGGTTGGAAGTACAAATACGATGGCTGGTCCCAGGCCACAGTTATCTCGGTACCGTAACCAGCAGTGGCGACAATATTTTCTGCGGCTGCAAAAATGTGTTATCAAATTAGTACCGTTTTAGTTAAGAATTGTGGAAGATGCAGTTTATCATGAGTGGAAGTCAGACTCGTGAACTGTATTGTCTAAAAAAACTTACGTAATACGCCGAAGAAATAAATGTAAATACAGTAAGATACTGAGAATATTACAAATGTTCGAGGGTTACTCCTGTTAGAAAAGTGAAACATAAATTGTAACTGAAAGAAGGAGACACATATTACAACGACTGAAAAAAGGTAATAATGTTTCACTCACCACACTGGTACAAAGAAGCATTGTTGTTATTACTGCTGAAGTAATACGTTGGGTCCAAGATCAGTGAATAATCGAAGGCTATTCCATACGCAGCAGCCGGATATTCACAGTTACCTCCCGTAATTGCACTGGCAACGTCATGAAGCGCCGACACCAGGTGGCATTGGCAGGCAAGCGGATTTCCGGTAAGTACCCTAAAATAAAATTACATCAAATCTAATTCTAGATATCTTTCACGTTTGTTAAGATTGTTTAAAGTGTCATGCTATGACGTCAAATTAAGACCCGTAAATCAGGTGATCTTGTTCTCAATATCTTCTGGAACAAAATTGTGTAATGATACAAAGTCTATTACAAACATGCAAATGCTTGCAAAGTTCCTTGCGAAAAAGTATTATTTATCTAAAGATACTAAGTCTACTTGCAAACATGTAGTAACGTTTAAATTAAAACTATAGTTCATAACATCAAAACATAAGCTTACAGTGACGACAAGCTAGTAAGATCAGAAAATGCTGACGTGCCGACGGTTTCGAGTTGGTTTGTACTCAGGTCTATCGTGTTCATGGCCTGTGTGCCGAGGGCTGGAAAATGGTTTAAGAGATTGTTCTGCATGTAGATGTACTTCAAGTTAACCAGGGTGTCGAAAATGTCTGTATCGATCCGTTCTATGACATTATTTCCGATGACGCTGAAAAATAAAAGGTCAACTTTAACTGATATCTCAAAGAGAATAAGAATTAACAAAACATTCAGGCACCTTAAATTCCCGGATTTCAGCAGCAAGTTTTATGCTAAAGAGGACATAGAGTACCATACTTGTTTATTTTTCATAAGGATAAATATATGATCACTGTAGTGATAAGTACAAGTAACAATTTTTGAGAATAATAGATTGTTAAGTCATTCTTGTTATTTTGCCAATTTTGTTCCACTTCCTTGACCCAAACAGATCCGAAAAGGGCTGCTTAAAAATTGAAAAAGCAATATGCCCCAATTTTTTAATCCTTTAACGTTAACCTTAGTAAGATCAGTTTTGGAACATCCCTGTTTTGTAGTTAATTTTGTTCATTTTCTTTGTTACGATTATCTTTGTTCTTTGAAACTCTGGCTGGATGTTTTAGCACAGAAATTAATATCACTGTTCTCTGTCCGATAAAAAGATAAAAAAGGAAAACACTTACAGATACTCTAGCGATGTTATGTCTGTGAAAAGGCCCGACTGGATAAAATCAATTTCATTATTTGACAAATACAATCTTTGTAGACTTGTCTGTCCAGCAAAAGATCCATCCGGAATTTGGGACAGTTGGTTATTTTCTATGTATCTAAAACAAAACAAAAATTCTTGAATTTTACTGACGCGCATTGAAAAGGTCTTCTATCTGGTATAATCATTTTTTCTAATGGTCATTTGTTGTCATTTACAATGTATTAATAAATGTTTATGTATATAGGTCAGTTCCAACTTCTGAGATGCCTTACTTTTATTTTGTGGGAATTATACATTTGGAGTAAAAAAGAAAAATCTTAATATTTGGTTCTACTGATAAATGAAAGGTACATTAGAAAAATATACGATGTTGGAATTTTAAAAGTCGCTAATGTTTTGAATTCTATACAAATACGTGGCTGATCTTATTTTATGCGAACTTACATTCTTAATGGGTTTTGTGACGTCGGGATAGCTTGTGGATACACTGTCAGATTATTATCATTGAGATATATATATCCAAGGTTGACGTTGTCAAAGGCGTCAATGCTCAGGCCAATAAGGCTGTTATTGTTGAAATAGAAAAATTCACCCACACTAGATGTCCCTCCAAATATAGGTCCAGTGATTGTTCCTACGTTATTGTTACCGAGGTTCCTGAAAAATTTTAAGATCACAAATGATAAACTACATCTTTGGTCTACTAAGTACGTTATGCAAATGCTTAAATGCTTAAACCACTAAGCAAATCGTTTCGTTTTCTGGTTTTGTTTTCATATGTGGCAATGTTTTCAATGTTAAGGAAAAAAATCGCAGCGAAAATACTAAAATCAATTTTATCCAATTCAAAAGGCGGTTTTCTTTAGAAAAAATATCATTCTGAATGGAACATCCATTGTCTATCAAAATCTTGCAACGGTTAAAACTTCAGTAAGCAGCCACAGAAAGAAGTAAACAGAAGCTGCTTGTTTTTAACTTCTGATTTTAATAAATATACTAAATAACAAGTACAGAAACTGCTTTTTAATCACTCTTGCTAAATCAAAACTATTCACAAGAAACTGTCAGATGGTTGTTTTTTCCCGTAATATTTCCAAACATTAAAGACCAAGGGAAGCGGAATATCTGTGTAACGGATGAGTGATTTTAGCAGACGACATTATTACATTTTAGTCGATTATATCATAAAAAAATAGCTCACAAGTCTTCGGAGACCACCACATTGTAGAACGCTTCGTCTTCTATGCTGGTTATCCCTCCATTATTTATATGTATATTCTTAGCTGTCACATCGTAAAGAGCTTTTGTTGGTATATTACTGAAGTACATTTCGTTTATATACATGTCTTCGGATAGTGACACAGAGGTGAAGGACTTTTGGTAAAGTTCACGCAGGTAGTTGCCACGAAGGTCAAGGTACTTTGCTGTAAGACCATTAAAAGCCTCTGACTGGATTCTTGTTATTTTGTTATTGACAAGAGACCTATGAAAATAAAATAAGAACTAAGTATCATTCACTTTATGGTCTTTTGTAACAATTTTTTCCCGGAAGATTAAGTTTTTAAAGCATCTGTGACCTTGAACTCACACTGCCTGATCTAATAATATAAATTCTTAATAGCAGTTAAATATTACTAACGCAGAAAAGAGTTTCTATAATCAATTATAAATCAGTTGATTTGTGAAGCAAATACAAAAACTAAAGTTTTGACCTAAATATGTCGACAAATTTTAAAAACTGCCGTATGATGAAAGAATATGTCAAGAAAACTTGGGATAGAGAAAATGTGAAATATTAACAAACATAATTATTCATTCTTAAAATAACACTTATTCTGAAACTTGATTAGTAATTGGTGCATACAAATGTTTCTGTCAAGAATGCCCAGGCGCTTTTTTACCTACTCAAGCGTTTCTTGAGGCTGACTGATCAGAATCGTTTAAGAATAACAATTTTACAATTACACTGTCAAGTGTACTATAATGCAGAAACATATACTGATTATATATTTCTTACAAATAATTTTCAACCACTAAATTTGTAAAAGTGTGTGTGTCTAGGAACACCAGACGATTGTTGCTGAAATCAAGCGTCCCATGGAGTGTATCACCAGTGTTCGCAATCGTAAGATTTCCAAAATCACCATCGTTCGGAAGTTTCGTTAGAACATTGTTTGCAACAGAGCTGAAAAAAATGACAATGGGAATTTACTTAAATATTTTCACTCAATATTTTTAGTTCAAGTAAAGGTCCACTTATAAAAAGTGGTCTTGATAACGAAGTGATCTTATTGTAATTATGTTTCCTCAGCCATAGTTACAAAATTTTCAAAATATTCTTGTTTATTTCATAGCAAGCCTATTCTAAGCTTAGCAAACAACAAAATAAGGCGATGTTCTGTGAAACTTGTAAAATGTTATAGGAAAAGGCTTGTCTGTGTTTTTAGGTCTCTAAGATTATTCTAAGATCCCAGGAAAAAGTTATTGATATCCAAAGATATAAGCTGTAATACAAAATTCGTAAATAGATAGTATAACATTTACTGCATTTTATTTTTCTCTTTTTTTCGCCAGAATTAAGGACTTTACAACACGTTTTCAAACTCCTAGTGCTTTAGCAACAGTTAATTTCATTAAAGTTATCCGCTTTGATAGATTTCTCACACAGCACATAATTAGAAGTCAATCGACCAACCTGCATTCGATGCTTCGCTGAGCACGCTAACAGTGCCACCCAAGCCTCAGTTAACATGTTATTTATGAACATTACATGTAACTCTGTCAGCCATAGTTCTTGTTTCATATTCTGCAGATTTCAATTCCGTCGACACACATAAACAACTTTTACAACGATCTTCACAAAAATTCCAGTTTTTACAACTATCACTCGTAGAAATAACTGTATTCCACATGTTTCTTCACACTTTACCAACAGTCTTTATTCTAAACAAAATTGCACAAAGACCGACTGAGAAGCAATAAAAAGAGTTGGGGTTAACTTACAATCTCGTCATGACGGTCACGTGATCAAAGGTTCCGTCCTCTATATACCCTATGTCATTATTATTGAATAAGATGTCCCCTGACAGAGGGCAGTTTTGGAAATGGGACTTCAGCAGCTGTGGAATATTGTTGAAAGCCATTTGTCTGAAATGAAGTAACCCGAAATGCTGGATGACACCTTAAACACCTTTAAAATGCCAGCGTTAGTTTAGTAAAAGTGCGGCTTGATTTTAAGTCTTGTGTAGAAAAGAAAAGCAATATAAAATATGTTTTAGAACTTTAACATAACTTGTTTTGGCTTTCAAAGCTTTGTTTGCTATTTCTTAGTTTTACACACTGGCACACTCGATCACTGCTTGAAATTCATTTGTTTTACACCCATGAACTGATACCTAAGTACACTCGCAGGTGTAAAACCACTAAATTCACATCGCTTGTCGTTGGTTCGACATTACAAAATGAAAGATTTTGATTCTGTGCAAACAGACTTTGCTTAGTGGCGGCAAATGACATTGTTTAAACTTTTATATATGGTATGTTTGTTGTTTGTCGTTTAATCTCCTGTTGAATTTCTAAACCTATTTTGTGCTGTTCTTCTGTTTTCTGTTGTAGAACAAATGTAGAATGCAGGACAGACTTATAACAATACAGCTCTTAACAAACTTCTTACATTTCAGCCAAGGATGTGCAGTTTTCAAACGCAGCCGGCGGTATGTAATCTATCACGTTATTGCTAAGCCACAGCAGTTTGAGATTCTGCAAGTTGCTGAAAGGGTATTGATGTGTGAAGCGAAATTCGTTACTGTCCAATTTCCTGCAAAGAGAGACAATAAATAAAGTATTTATTATGTAGCAATATCAATACTATTTTTAAGATTGGACACAGTCTTTGCTAATTGTATCCCCAAAACGATTTTTTTTGGGGGGTAGGGGTATATAGGAGTCACCCGATGGTTGGTCGGTCGGTCGGTTGCAACTTCATACAATGGTCAAGCACAATGAGAGGAAGTGCAGTGTCCAAGAATCATAACTCCATCTTGACTATTTTCAGAGTTATTGCCCTTTATTGGTTTTCCTTGTCCGGAGCATAACTTAAAAACTACTGGTTGGAATTAAGTGCAACTTCATACAATGTTCAAACACAAAAATAGAAAGTGCAGTGTCCGAGAATCATAACTCCAAATTCACTATTTGCAGAGTTATTGCCTTTTGTTGGTTTTCCTTTGTATTGAGCAAAACTTGAAAACTACTGGTTGGAATTCATTGCAACTTCACACAGTGGTCAATCACAATGTGAGGAAGTGCAGTATCCAAGAACCATAACTCCATCTTCACTATTTTTAGAGTTATTGCCCCTTATTGTTTTTTTTTGTCCGGAGCATAACTTGAAAACTACTGGTTGGAATTCAATGCAACTATATACAATGAGAGGAAGTGCAGTGTCCAAGAAACATAACTCCATCTTCTCTATTTTCAGACTTATTGCCCTTAATTAGTTTTCCTTGTCCGGAGCAGAACTTGAAAACTACTGGTTTGAATTCAATGCAACACCATACAATAGTCAAGCATTATGAGAGGAAGTGCAGTGTTTAAGAATCATAACTCCAAATTCTTTATTTGCAGAGTTATTGCCCTTTATTTGTTTTCTTTATTCGGAGCATAGCTTGAAAACTACTTGTTGGAATTCATTGCAACTTCATACAATGATCAAGCACAATGAGAGGAAGCGCAGTGTTAAAGAATTATAACTGCATCTTTACTATTTGCAGAGTTATTGCCCTTTGTTGGTTTTTCTTTGTATGGAGGATAACTTAAAAACTACTGGTTGGAATTCAATGCAACTTCATACAGTGATCAAGCACAATGAGAGGAAGTGCAGTGTCTAAGAATCATAACACCATCTTTTCTATTTGCAGAGTTATTACCCTTAGTTTGTTTTCTTTATTTGGAGCATAACTTGAAAACTACTGGTTGGAATTCAATGCAACTTCATACAATGGTCAAGCACATTGAGTGGATGTGCAGTGTACAAGAGCTATAACTCTGTCTTCACTGTTTGCACAGTTTTTGCCCTTTGTTAGTTTTCTTTGTCTGGAGAATAACTTGAAAACTATTTTTTTGGAATTCAATGCAACTTCATACAATGGTCAAGTGCAATGAGAGGAAATGCAATGTACAAGAATCACAACTATCTTTAATTGCCCACAACCATAACTCTTTTTCAAGTTTTTTACGAATTATTCTGTTACTAAATTGATAACTTCCTCTGTTCTTTAGCGGTGTTTTGGAGGTATTAATCACATTTAGTGATAGCTCTAGTTTATTTAGCTTTTCAGCCTCAAAAAACAATGCTTACCTTTTGTATTATACTGTCGAAGTAACCTAAGCTAACTGGTTCTTTTATATATAATTATGAAAAAAACAGAAAAAGAGTGATATCTAAAGTACATTTATAAATCAAATATGCAGCTGAGTATTTGTATTTCTGTAAAATAAAATAAAATAAGTAGCAAAAAGGTGTGATGAAGTAGTGTGTGTGCTTCCCCCATATTCGAAAGGACGGTTGGTTGTTCTTATACTAAATGTATACTTGAGCAAGCAATCCATATAAGCAGAAACGTAGAATTACTTACAGATATTCTATATCCGAATTGAAGACATCATTCTCTATGGCAACAATTTTATTTCCTGTCAGAGTGCTGAAATATATACAATAAATATCTTTAGAAATGCTACTTATCGTTGACTGGCGTTGTACATATAAACAATATATCGTCTTGTTGGGCTGCACGAGGTTCTGTTCGAAAATTCTAACTCCTGTAACTCATGTTCGTGAAAATAATTTCTGTTTGTGAATTAGCCATATTTTTCAAATCTTTATTTACTGACAATTCTCCTCAGTAACACTTCTCATTGTCTCTTAGATAAGATGTTTAACAGATGTCCCATTTATCGTAGCTACAGCATGTATAAGAACCAAGAAAGCCTCTAGAATGAGATACACCCAGAGTTCTCGACTATGCCTCATAGCCAAAAAATTACATATACTCCAAAAGGTGCGTCGGTTATACGAGCAACCGATGCCGGCGATAAAAAAACCCCAAATAGCACAAAATTCTTCGATGGACCGTAAAACTTGCCTAAGAATATTCAACATGGTGCTCGAATGAAGCTCTGAGAAACCAAAATAGCGTTATTCAAAAAAGAGAGAGAGAAAAGAAAGGATTAACAAAATAACAACAACAATAAAGGTTACTTACAGTGTTGAAAGAGTGGAAAGATTTGTGAAAGTTCCTGACTCGAGGAATGTTATATGGTTGTCCTGCATCCAAAGTTCTGTAAGAGCTGGTAAAACAGTGCTGCTCTTCAACGCATTTGGAACATACTGGATATCATTACTCCCTACATTTCTGAGATAAAATATTCAAACATTAAAAAATTATACAGTACTATGTAGCATTCTAAAACTGATTTTTGGCATACAATAATTTATAAACAAAATAAGTAAATATATGTTAAATATCTATATTCATTCGTTCGTTCATTCGTTCGTTCGTTTGTCAAGCCATTATCTGTCCCTATTCATTCCTTCGTTCCTTCATTTGTTCATTCGTTATTTTGTTCGTTCGTTCCTTCCTTCCTTCCTTCCTTCCTTCCTTCATTCATTCATTCATTAATTCATTCATTCATGCATTCATTCATTCATTCATTCATTCATTCATTCATTCATTCATTAATTCATAACTAATTTTGTCCTCTTCAGTTTTTAATTATTTCTTATTCAATTCAACACTAAAATAATTTTCTTGTTCGTGAAAAAACTAATTATAAAGATAATTTTTCTCTCTTCTCGTTCCTTTTGACGGTTCCAAACTAACATGGACTAGACGAAATAAGAACACTGCATTCAAAAGAAAGGAGCTGGATCACTGGTGAAGTGATAGCACGCTGCTGCATTTGTTACCCAGGGGTCGTGAGTTCGATCCCCCGCTAATGTTTAACACAACTTACTGTCTCTCGGATGAGACATGAAGCCTCGGTGCTTTGAACAGAGAATGTAAAAAAAACAAGGGGGGTCTCTGGAACGGGACGCTTTCTGTATCTTACGCTATTCCCTACAATCTAAATTAACTAAACTCTTCAAGGGGTGTTGGTCATACACGCAAACGGTACCGACGATAAATAAACCCAAATAACTGTTTCGAACATGTTGGCAAGTGTTTGCGAGAATTTTCTGAAAACTTTCATAACAAAAGACATGGTGGTCAGAATGGCAAAGATGTATGACGGTTCAGATAAATGCTAAAACACAGTGACTGTTCAGAAAGTATAAAGTTTACTCTTCTCATATATATATATATAAGTGAAAATATCCCAAATCAATCTAGATATAATGATTGTAAATTTAGTTTTTTGGGGACCAGTTAGAAAGATTTTTATATTATTCATCCAAACTCAACAAGAGTAACATTTTTTCACTTATTATATTTATGTACGTAAAATATTGGAAATGTT
The DNA here is from genome assembly GCA_012932295.1 of Cyclina sinensis. NCBI lineage: Eukaryota > Metazoa > Mollusca > Bivalvia > Venerida > Veneridae > Cyclina > Cyclina sinensis. The sequence goes on along the minus strand of JAAONU010000003.1, from coordinate 15,119,475 downwards.
TTTCTCTTCAAAAAGCACAATCTTCAGCGCAAATTGACGTACTTAATTTGGGTCACTGTGATTTCCGATTCAGTTGCATACAAACCCACTTATATAGCAAATATACATTTCAAAAAATTTAAAAATGCATTAACACTTAACAGTACTAAAACGCTTACAAATAGTCGAGCACTGGTAAACAAGCGAAGGCGTCATCATCAATGTTATCTTCAGTCAGCAGGTTACTGTTCAGAAATAAGTTCTGAAGATTTGTCATGTTGCAAAAGTCATCATTTTCAATGTGTGTAATCAAGTTGCCGTGTAGGTATCTGCAATTGCAATGCAATATAATTACAACTGAGGCACAGTAAGTATAACTAAGCCTTTATTTGTTATGCACAATAAATATAACTAAGCATTAATTTGTAATGCACAATAAATATAACTAAGCATGTATTTGTTATGCACAATAAATATAACTAAGCCTTTATTTGTTAGGCACAAAAGATATAACTGAGCCTTTATTTGATATGCACAATAAATATAACTGAGCCTTTATTTGTTATGCACAATAAATATAACTAAGCATTAATTTGTAATGCACAATAAATATAACTAAGCATGTATTTGTTATGCACAATAAATATAACTAAGCCTTTATTTGTTAGGCACAAAAGATATAACTGAGCCTTTATTTGTTATGCACAAAAAATATAACTGAGCCTTTATTTGTTAAGCACAATAAATATAACTGAGCCTTAATTTGTTATGCACAATAAATATAACTAAGCATTAATTTGTAATGCACGATAAATATAACTAAGCATGTATTTGTTATGCACAATAAATATAACTGAGCCTTTATTTGTTATGCACAATAAATATAACTGAGCCTTTATTTGTTAGGCACAAAAGATATAACTGAGCCTTTATTTGTTATGCACAAAAAATATAACTGAGCCTTTATTTGTTAAGCACAATAAATATAACTGAGCCTTTATTTGTTATGCACAATAAATATAACTAAGCATTAATTTGTAATGCACGATAAATATAACTAAGCATGTATTTGTTATGCACAATAAATATAACTGAGCCTTTATTTGTTATGCACAATAAATATAACTGAGCCTTTATTTGATATGCACAATAAATATAACTAAGCATTAATTTGTAATGCACGATAAATATAACTAAGCATGTATTTGTTATGCACAATAAATATAACTGAGCCTTTATTTGTTATGCACAATAAATATAACTAAGCCTTTATTTGTTAGGCACAAAAGATATAACTGAGCCTTTATTTGTTATGCACAAAAAATATAACTGAGTCTTTATTTGTTATGCACAATAAATATAACTAAGGCTTTATTTGTTATGCACAATAAATATAACTAAGGCTTTATTTGTTACGCACAATAAATATAACTGAGCCATATTTTGTAATCCACAGTAATTATAACTGAGCCATATTTGTAATGCACAGTAATAGTAACTGAGACATAATATTGAGGAAAAAAAACATTCTACCTGTACTAAGATCAGAATAGGTCCAGGTCAGACTGAAAATTTGCCATGTTCGCATGCTTTTTTCCTTCAAATTATAAGCTTGTTTTAGTTTGACAAACTGTACAGGTTTTGGTCATGATTACAGATAACAAAAGTACAGTTTTACATATTGTTTCAACTATACCATTACTATACTGAGTTACAGATATTATTATAAATGAAGTGCACTCTCAGAGCAGTGTACAATTAGTTTTATATATGCAGTGCAATGACTGGTTTTCAAGTAAAATTTAAAAATAAAAAGTAACAACAATATATTTTCACTTACAATGTGTGTAAGGCGGGATAAGCTGCAAACGGTGTGAACAATAGTCTTTTCTGAGAGTACAGAAACTTCTGGGAGGCCGGAAAGGCTTCACTACCGTACTCAGTCACGTTCGATATAGCATTGTTATCTGCAAATCTGAACAAAAAAGACAGCAAGTAAAAACAAAATTCAGATCCGTGTTATGCATATCTTGAATTATTATCGTGTTATCACGCATAAATGTATTAAAACAGTTATTGAAGTTATCTTACTTTTAACACAAAAGCTAGTTAAATCGAGACCTTCACTGCAATTCATTAGTCAACATGTTGCCGCATCTCCGCAAAGGAGCAGCTGTTATAGAAAGTCAGACTGTTGATCCGAAGGATTCTTGTTTATGTCCGACAATGCAACTGTAAAGAACTTGTTTCCACATTAAATTGGCCTTTCATGATTACTTTTGGCATTTTCGTATTCTCGGCCGAACACTCGTTCTTTTTTGGTCACTCAGGCATTTTGCTAAAAGATGCATGCTTTACACAAACGTTCTTTTTTAAACCATTCTCAATCGTTTCAGTCGCAGCTTTATTCAACTACAAAGTCTATTCATTATACATTGCTTGTTCAACTTTTTCTCGGTCTTTTTCGTACTAAGTCGGAGACCAATGCAAATATACGGCGCTAATTGACTTCTAATCTACTTACATACGCTCAAGCTTCGGGTAATACCCTTCCTCCAATACTTGATGTGGATAGGTCGTTAGTGCATTGTTGCTTACAAACAAGTTTATCAGCTCATCCCCAATGTTCTTCCAGGCGTCGTACGCTATTGACGTCATCGGTGTCTTCTGTGTATGCAATCTTAGCTCCATCAGGGCCGGCAAGTTCTCAAAACTTTTTCTTGGCAGTGCAGAGATATCGTTAGCATGCAAGTCACTGTGATGAAAAAGAATTAAAGAATATGTTTTGATGTTTTTTTGTTTGTTTGTTGTTTTTTTTTTAATTTACAACAATTTTAGAAAACTTTTAAAAGGAGAAGATAAAAGACTAAACCGAACATTAGCTATTTTAGTGACTGCTACTGATTAAGAAAAAAATTAAAAAAAACGAAAGATAAACAACTGAAGTTAAATGATAAAATGTACGAACGAATTGAAAATACAACTAGGTTTTTTATTTCGTTATGAGTACGTAAGGAAGCAACGACTTAAACTTACAGATGCAACAAATTCGGCATGTTGGAGAACACATTCACATTAATGGTAGGGAGAAGATTCTGGTGTACCTCTCTGAAAAATAAAATGGAAAATGCGTTTCAGAACATGAATCTTTATCAATAAATCCATATAAGCTTTCAAGCTGCACTTTTTTTTTTTTTTCATTTTTCCATCATCGTAACTTAATTCATAAAGTTCATACATGATCATAATCAGTATCTCCAGTGTCTGTCTGTATGTCTGTCTTGTTGCCTTTCTACCTGTCTGCCTGTCCAAGACTAAGAAAAATGTATTTCCGAAATGCTTTTGTCTTAGACAGCCGTGTACCCAGACATAGCCGTGCACATACCATATGAAATGCGGTTTTCAGGCGTTTCTTTTCTTCAACTGTATTTCTTTTCTGAAAGAAGTCAACACTGATTTATATTAATAAGCGTTACTAATGTAATTCACAAACTCTATTTATACTTACAAAATTTTTATGTTCGGTAACTGGTCAAATGTTCCAGCTTGGATGAAGGAAATTTCGTTATTACTGAGGTTCCTGAAATTCCAAAAGCGCTGTTTGAATTTTAATCATTACATCAATGTAATTTCAGATGTTAAATTAAAACAGTTTTACTGATCTGCACTCTTATAAAATAAACATTGCAAATCGTTTTACTTAGATATATTCTTTGAGGAGTGTGTATGGGGACGGGGTGTGTGTATGCGGGAGGGGTGTTAAGTTCACTATCATAAAAATCTTTTCAGACCAGCCCAGTCAAATATAAATCAAACTATACTAGAAGATAAATTTTCATTTATTTACGTGATAGAATTCTTTGTTTTTCTTAATTCACAAAATTTTTGAAAATGTCTTTTTATTATTTATCTAGACGTCAATGCGCCTTGGTCATAAACACAACAAGATACATTCTTCTTCACGTATGAAGCAGTGGGTTATATGTTAGAAAATTTATTATTTCACACAACAGCATCACTCCTTTTTTATTTCAGTTGTAATGTGGTTTTAGCGGCCATCATTGCATTGTTGAAATTATTCAACTTTTCGCAAGGAAATAAATCACTTCTGTCATACGCGACAAATTCTGAGCCATGAATCATATAAGCTCAATCGAAAAAGGTAAAAACGAAACATCATAAAACACACATATAAATGTTTAATATACTTACAAATGCTGGAAGTTGTTGGTTGCCAAGGCAGCTATACTACTTCTTGAAAGTCTTGTTATCTTGTTACCGTCCATTCCACTGTAATTCAAAAAAAAAATGGTAAAAAATAATCCAGTTGTTAAAGTACTAGTTACGATATTTGTTCATGCGATGACTATGACGTCATTTTATTTTTTGCTCTTGTTTAAAAAAAACAACTAAAATGATGACGATGATGATGGCGATGAAGAACCTGATGTCGGCTCATTGTAACAAAGAGGTACAGAAAAACAAATATTCTGCAGTCATTTATAATTCTTTCTGAGTAGCAGTCTGATTTGCAAAGGAAAATGGCCAATTACAGTGTAGAAATACCACGTGACCATGACGTCACTAAAGGCATCAAAACTAACGTGAAACCCTGGAATTTTATTTGTAAGCGAGGTTTCACGCAGTGCTTGAAAAAACGGCTCGGCTGGTGATGGAGATCCTAAATTCCGTGGAAAGCTTATAATTTTCTCCTTAGACTGACATATGTCCCATACAAATCGATGAAGAAATGAAATACTTACGGGTAATTTTCTTTTATTCAATCGGAGCCAATTTTTACAGTTTTGTCTTGGTTTTTGATGACTTTAGTGACGCCATGGTCACGTGGTATTGCTTCACTGAACTATTGTTTCAAAGTAATAGAAAAAGCCAAGGTCAAGAGGCCTCCTCAGTTTGAATTATCTATAATAGCTCTCTATTCATGGGAAATAATCTGGAATGTCAGACCATTAGCAAGTGATATTAATGACCATTCGAACAATATACTAAGTTTTGATTCGATTTAGTTACTCATCTTTATTAAGAAGCTTTATACTTACAGGTAGATCAGTGAGGATGTGTCTCCAAATATTGTCGGATGTATCTGAAGTAACTGGTTGTTACCAAAACTCCTGAAATGGATTGGACAAGGGTTTTTGTTGTTGCTGTTGTTGTTGTTTTCTGTTGTTTTTAATATCATCTTTACTCGAGGGATGTAAATTTTGAAAACTTTAGCTTGGTGGTCTTACTCAAGTTGAAGCCACATTTAGATCTTTGATATAAAAGTTATAACTTTATTCTTCCAATTTCTAAAAAAAAACATTTAGTAAGATAATACAGAAACAAAATGTCACTCACGCAATTCTGAGATTCGGTCCATCTATGAAGTACTTTGGCAACCAGTATAGCAAATTGTCCATCATAGCTCTGAAAATTAAATATAGAACGGTATCATACAGCGGCGTAGCCAGCTTTTTTCAACTTGTAGGCCAATAGAAAGGGCTCCAAAGGGCGGTTGCCTTAAAGGGTGTCGGAGGGGAGGGGGCGAAGCCTCGCTCTCCCCCCCCCACCCCCCGGAAACAAGCGGAGATTAAAAAGAGGAGCAAACTGTGTGTTCCAAAATATCTCAGGGAAAATAAACAATCGAAACAATCCGTTAAATAGAACCATTTTAAACTTGGAATTTGATTCGATGCAAAATTAACTGAACACTGTATGCAGACTGTAAACAGGCCCTGGATTAAGGCCCTGCTGTAAAGCATGCGTAAGGCATGGTGAATGTTAAATGAAGTCGATTTTTCTGCGTCAAGAAAATTATAATGTTCCCCAAAAAGCAATTCAACACCTAGATTAAAACACACTCTTAATTTGACCATAAAGCTTGCACAGGCCTTCCCCACTCCCCTTCAAGCTTTTATTGCATTTTTGGAACCTTTTCTTGACAAACTTGTAGGCCCATGCCTCCAGGGGCCTAATGGTAGCTACGACACTGACATAAACGTGGAAAGCTAGGAAGAGAACAGTTCTCACGAATGACTTTTTCGACAACACGACGTTCGTTGAGAAAACCAAGTTTGATATTGGTTATTTGATATTTCTATATACAATTGATTAATATACATGTATGAATCCTAAAGTGTCGTAAAATTAAACTTTTAGCCACACGAATGCTCACAATGTCCAGAAAAGAAATGAAATAGAATTTCGAACAATATTTATTCATGAAAATCTTCAGTTTATATAAGAATAATCCGTGCAGTAAGCAATAGGTAAAGAAATGTCTGCTGACAATAACATAACACAACAATTATTTTGCTTTGCATAAGACATTTCAGCTTTAATGCAAACGAAATTTAGTGGTAAATATCATACAGATCATACCACTATACAAGGATACGTACAGATATTGTATTGTGGTTGGCCATCGCCATCCCTGATGGTTGTCTGTACTCAGAGATATTTGGTTACCTGCCAAATTCCTGAAACAGTTAAGGAAATCTATTGAGTCGATGTATACAATGATAGAAGCTAATCTTGTTTTACAAAATACGATATGGATTTATTTCGGCTTCGAGTTGTTCAGTATTACCACAGCTAAAGTTTTAAAGAGGTGTATAATATATCACAGACTGTGGCTGGGATAATGTAATGCCAGAAAACCCTTTTTCCATCCCAATTTAAACTCCCTATGAGATTTATGTTTTACAAAGAAAGGATGAAAATATATGTACACAAAAAGGCAACATTTAAGCAGTGTATTTAAAACGCATTAAAGTGAATATGTATGTAGGCCTATTTAAACTCACACTTTTGTGACGACAGTAGTTGAAAGATCGGGAACGTGTGTCAGTGATGTCCCTTGGACGGTGCTGAAATAAAATTGACGAATATCATAATTGTAGAATTCCAAACAGTAATACCACATTGAATAATCTTATAACTTCAACTTTAAAAGGAGATCTTCCTTAAAGTAAATATTATAATAGCTGATTGGTTTCCATCTGCTGTCTCCGTGTGTCAAGGTGTTAGCCTACGCTGTGGGAGGTGAAGGGTTCGTATCCTACTTTTGGTATTAGGAAAACTTGCTTGTTGGCAAGCATGTAGGTTTGATCGGGCAGTAAGTTGTATATGGATATAAATGCCTCTTGAGAACAAGAGCTATTTTAAAAAAGCGTGTTATCGTAACAACCATTCTACTGTGTTTAATCCATGTCTTATAGCATAATAATTTCACATACACTACGTCAAATGGTTTAACGTAAATGTATGTCGAAATGCCCTTTGTAGAATAACAGATTGAATACTCGGTTTTAGATAAAACCTGATTTTAAAAAAATTAAAAAAAAACTTACAGTTCTTGCAGACTTGTGAGATTCACAAAGGTGTCCTCTTCAAACAATTCAAAATTTGGACAATTAATTATAGTTCTGAAAAAATGGAGATTTTGAAGAATTAAACCACATGATATAGGTCAAAGGTCATCTTTAACGCGCCAGTTTCTTTCTACATAGATAAAATTTTTAGAACCTCTAATCGACTGGCGAGCTGAATCCGCATATTTGATATCAGGAATAAATGAGATGTCGTAAAAGAAAGCTAAATCATAATCTATGGTTGATTTAACATGTGTTCGAAATTTCTTCATCTTGATATTTCTTACATAATCAAGGTCACGTGTAGTGTATGACAAACTTACATGCTTGTTGTGGTTTCAGAGAAAGTCCCTACAGTAATGTTTGGCATAGCTTTACCCCGGATCACACTGAAAACAATATCCAGAACTTATAGCATAGAAAATATAATACAATTAATATAAGTACCTGAAAACAGTAAACTGAGACAAAAGTGAACCGGAATGATAAACTTTCATTCTGCTTTCAAATCAAACTATAACTTTTCAGTTTATACATTTAGTTATAAAAGGAATAAATAAAACTAGTAGTATTATAACAATGATGATGATGATGAAGGTCATTATTATTATTATTACTGTTATTATTAGTAGTAGTAGTAGTATCATCATCATCATCACCGTCATCATCATCATTTTTTTTATTTTAAGATAAGGTTAAATATCATTATTATTTTATTGTTATCATCATTCATCATCATTATTCATCATCATCAAATTATCAAAATTATTTTTATCTTTTGGAAAAAAAAATATGACATGTATTCCTAATAGTACAGTTAGAAGGCAAAATACACCAAAATACCTACAAACTACACCCAAATACCTACAAATTACACCAAAATACTACAAACTACACCTAAATACCTACAAATTACACCAAAATATCTACAAACTACAACAAAATACCTACAAATTACACCAAAATACCTACAAACTACACCAAAATACCTACAAAATACACCAAAATACCTACAAATTACAACAAATACCTACAAACTACACACAAATACCTACAAATTACACCCAGAAAAATGTATGTAACAAATGTGTAAATTATATAATCTTACTTTATTTTCTCTTTGAAGTAAGATTTTTAAATGACTAACAATACATACACCGTTGAACCTGTGCATTCTGTCACAACGCCAGCAGCGTCATCACACGTGCAGCCCGTGCATTCGTCGCCGGACCAGTAGTTACTGGATAACAAGTAGTTACTTCGCAGACTTCCTTCGTCCGACCATAAACCATACGTGCGATCAACTGAAAATGCAAACTACCGAAATAATACAAAATGAATAAATCCAAACATAATGATCATTACGTTGTAATAAAATTGTTCTAAATGTAGCTATACAGTTACACACGCCGGCCCGTCTAGCTCAATCGGTAGAGCATTTGACTGTCAAGACGATCCCGGTTCGATCCCATCAGGGCCGGCAAAATTTCTCCGTGATAATTGATCTCAGACAATGCGTCTATTTTGCCTTCACCTCTGAAGGAAGTGAGGAAGTAGTCAGTCACTTGCGGAGAAATTGGTTAGTAAACTGGTTGGATACACAGGAACACTGGTTAGGTTGACTGACCGCCGGGATATGACTTTAGCTGTTAAAACTGGCGATAAACCCCAATAAACCAATAAAAAATTATACACTATAAGACCGCATAGAGCTCCTTACGCATAAAGCTTCTGGAAAACTTAAGAACTATATACAACCCCCGACCTACAGAGCTCACGGGGATCTCATTACGTCAATATCCCCGATCATGCCGCATACAGTTTCTCTCTCTTGATGAGTCTTCTAAGAAATCAAATACAACTATCCCATTACATTTCATAAAACTTCTTCCAATGACAAACAACTGTAACAACAACATAATGTCTTCCCCGCATAGTTGGAAGGTTGACTTTGTGATATTGAGCCTTCCGTCCTACAACCATCCGTCCGAGCTCTATGAGGTACTACATTGCACGTTTAGTGTACGTGATGACTGTGCAAGTTTTGTTGTTGTTGTTGTTTCAGTTTGTGTTGCTGCTGTTAAGCAGTATTTCATATACATGAATGAATTTCTGCTGTTAGGTATACAAGACGTTTCATTTATTTTACAATAACTGATAAATTTATATCAAAGACAGAAATGATGGTCATGCAGTATTTGTTCTTGTTTATATCAGCACTCACTCACTCACTCACTCACTCACTCACTCACTCAATCAATCAATCAATCAATCAATCGATCGATCACTAAATCAATCAATCAATCAATCAATCGTTCGTTCGTTCGTTCGTTTGTTCGCTCATTCATTCATTCATTCATTCATTCATTCATTCATTCATTCATTCATTCATTCTTTCATTCATTCATTATCATCATCAGCAGTAATACTTTCATAACCATTACCCTCAGTATCATCATAATCGTAGTGATCATCAGCATCAGTACCTGCTTATCACCTTCATCATCATTATTTTTCTATTTTTTCATATTATTACGGAGAATAGAGTTACACCTACATACCTGAATCATATGCTATGCCTTGTGCACTATATCTCTCGTTGTAGTAAGATTCACCGAAGAAGGAACAAGTAGCCATGGAAACACAACACACCAAGTGTATCCATGACAGCAATAATAACCTTGACCTTGGCATCGGTATTCAGAAATTGATCTGTGTCTGCAATCAAGAAGAAAATCAATAATATAGTGTTTATTAAAAAAGAGGGGCGGTTAAAATCATTGAAAGCCAACAAAGCAATGCATAATTCATTTTCTTTAATGGAAAATACGTTTCAGTGATAAACTGAAACTCATGTTTCAGGAATATCCATAAGTTATGCATGATCTGATTTTTTTCTGATATTTTTAGATACTAAACATGGCAATATTTCAGTATTTATTACGGTTAAAACACTTGAAATATTTATTAATACAGTAAATTTTAATTGTTTGTTTGTATACATGATCGCAGCTGACTGAATTACAAAATACACATCGACAGCTATTGAAGTGAAAACATTTTGCAACAAATTAGGCGGTATAGATTCATTTAAAGTTCGAAGAATAAATTGTTTTTGATGTTGCTGTTGTTATAGTTTGTTTTATAAAGGAAGTTGTTTTTGATGATGATGGTGATGATGTCGGTGTTGTTGTTTTTGTTGCTGATGATGGTGGCGATGATGATGTTGATGATGATGATGATTATTATTATTATTATTTTTATTATTATTATTATTATTATTATTATTAATGGCGATGATGATGATGATGATGATGAAAATTATTATTATTATTATTAAAGGAGGGAAAGAAAAAATGGCGCCTTTTCACGATTCTACTTCCTGTTTCGATATATACTTTTACGATCATTAATTATCAAATTCAATCAACCAAAAAAATAAATATAATAACCATTTGATGGATTCCTGTCCCCACACATTTGCATGATTTAACAAAGAAGTGCATTTATATTTTCACCACAAACAAGTATATTACAAAAAAAGCACGTGGTAATGTTTGTGGGTAAACCCTATTGTTGTAAGATTTAAGAGTCATGCTGTGAATCGATAAACAGAAATTCATGAAATAGATACGAGTAATATGAATCGTCTAAAATTTCTTTGTATGACAATATTTTGTTCTTTGTTCGAAAAATACGAATATAGTATAATGCCAATTTTTAGCTGAATTAATGTTCATCCATTTCTGAATTAAATAACTTCATTTTGTTATTAGATAAGACATACAATGAAAGGATAGGATGCATGACAAATTCAGCTCAAATTAAGTGTCAAAAATAACCTCCTGTATAATTAACTTCTGAATTATACTTACTACTTCTTATGTGCTTAAATAAAGGACGAACACAATTTCAACATTTCTGTTCATTTGCATTTTCAAATTCGCCCTGTATGTGTTTTGTTTGTAAGGAATTTGAAAAACATGTGTTCTTAAGCATTAATTTACAGTAGTACTGGACTATTGTGCCGGCACCGTACCATACCCTCTGTTATAAAGGTCAATGTCGTACGAAGGTCTCAAACTCCAAATAACGCTGTAAGAATCAGTATGTAAAGTATCGAACGTTCGACTATATAAATAATTACTTAAAACTTCTCAAGATTGTTTTACTCCCAATATAAGCGTCACCGCTTTCAAGTTCAAGGTCACTCTTCATGATTGTTCGTTCTATGACTGAAACTAGAAATCAGATATAAAATTAGTAAACTCAGCACTATTTGTCTTTTGGCCGTTTTGGGTCATCATTTATGTTCAATAAATATAACGAAAACTATAAGCTGAAATGAGACCAAACGGTTTGGTACCTTTTGACCACAATTATTATATTTGTGCAACACTGAACCCTGGTTCATTTCTTTTAATCATTTGCAAATAAAAAACGTTTCTTTTTAAAATTTTAACAATACAGATAAATTTATTGTAATTGTTCATGAATTGAGAAATGAATAAATAATATTTAGACATATTTTATGTTAAGAAAATAATTACAATACAATTCATTACACTGATAAATATAACAGATATTGACGTGACTTGGTACAGGAACATGTGCAAATGAAGTGTAGATTTCCAACAGACACGAGATGAGCTAGAAGCTATAAACAGACACAGTTAAATTGTCGGTCACTACGCTTCTTCCTTCTGGTGTTCCATGCATTTTAAATTTTCTGTAGAGCCTCAAATTTCAACCTGCACTTTATGTCGTTTGTTTTTCATTACCTGCATCCAAATTTTTACAAAGAAAATAAATTTTCAAAGACTTTTAATTTACCCTTTGAATTAAATCGGTAATTATCTAAAACGAGAAGAATTAAAGTTTATTTTACATTTTAATCAGATTGACACACGAGGTCAATGTTTAATACAAGCTAATTGATAAAATCAAACTTTGCAATTAAAATGCAAAATTGAATTTAGTGACATGAAGTTATGTATAACCTTGGCCTTGTTAAATCGAAAATTCCATAACTACTTAAGTTCAAACACAACATAAAATATAAAACGAAATTAAGAACTTTCTATTGAAAAGGTGTGGAAGAACTTTCGTCCTATTGAAATCTTCAAGCGCTTAAGTCAACATGACCACGGGGTCTTTAATAGTATGTATTCAAATATCGCTCTGAGAGATATTGTAAATAAAATGGTATTATAATTACAGTACCAATAATTCAAACTGACCGAAATATAGAAATTTGAATCGCCAAAGAATGGACTCCGATCGACTTGCAATCCGCAGTTCAATCAGGTTTTCAGCATAAAGATAAAGATTTTTTGTTGGTGGTGCTGGTATGGTGATGGCTATCTGGAAGTGGTGATGTGGTGATTACGGTGGTGTTGGCGTTAGAGATGTTGGTTCTGTTCTTGGTGATGTTGGTAGCGTTGGTAATGTTGCTGGCGATAGGCATTGGTGATGGTGTTGGTGAAGGTGTTGGTTTTGTTGTTGGTAATGTTGTTGGTGATGCTTTTGGTGGCAGTGTTCGTTGTGATGGGTTGTAGTTACCGGTGGTGTTGCTATTACTGCTGATGGTGGTGGTGCTGTAATGGTAGTAGTGTTGTTGGTACTGTCGTGATGGTAGTGTTGGACGTTTTGTTCCTATTGACTGTGTTGTTATTTCCGTTGTTGGTTGTAGTGATGGGTTTGGTTGTCGTTGGTTAATTTTTTTTTCTGAAGGTGTAGTGTTATTGTTGATCATTTTAATGATGGCCGCAGTCGTGTGCTGTTATGGTTTCTGTTTAAAGTTGAATAAAGCAACATCTTTAAAACAGCACATTTGAAGCACTTCAACTAAAATTATATTAAATAGATGCATTTACAAACACGCAATTATTGTAAACGCCAAATAAATATGTCGGTATTTAACATCTTACTTGTATCTCCTTCTTATAGTCTTTTATCATGCTGTTTTCAACTCTTGAAATGAACACTTCATATATGATGATGATGATGATGATGATGATGATGATGATTTTATCACTTTGATCATAGGTGTTTTTTATCTTAATTTGTAATGCTTACATTTTCCTACAGAAAGGCTATCAAATTCTGGTGATTTCTATGTATCTTATCATCTTCATTTTTCTAACTTATGTTCTCATATTATAATCAGACTTTAAATATGTGTTTCTGACACGTAATTGACTTTGTTTAGTATTATTCACCAAGATTAAAGATTTCGGAGGTTTCCGAGTTTCAGAGGCATTTCACCCTGGTTCAACTGCCTTAACAAAGTCGTAAAGTCATAAGGAACTGAGCCAAGGAAAGAAATAAAAGTTTGGGTCAATAAACAATCTACATCAAGAAGTTTCCATCAATAGTACACAAAACTATCCCTCCACTTGAGAAATAAGGCTTCTTCAAAAACTGATAGCATGGAATATAGAGATATGAGAACAAATTCATAGGTCACATTCATAGGTCACATTCAACGGAGACAGTCAAAGGTCACATTCATAGGACACATTCATAGGTCACATTCAACGAGTGCACGCATAGCTCACATTCATAGGTCACATTCATAGGACACATTCATAGGTCACATTCAACTAGCACATAGGGTACATTTGCGGGGCACATTCAGAGGACACATTCATAGGGCAAATTCACCGGGCAAGTGACCACAAGCAACTCCACAAACTCGTAAATTCAGTTTTACACAAAAAGTGTTGGATCAGAATAGAATTTACAAAGTAGTTCATTTCATAAGACTTTGTCTTACACTAAATATTACCGGAGAAATCCCAGTAATGAGACATTTTTAATCATAATATATATGTTTTGAGAATTGTTTTAAATCTAACTTTAATTCAAAACGGTGTCTTTGTAAATGTACCCTAAAGTCTTAACTTTTTACCTGTAACGTAATAATTCCAGTTTATAATCCAAATAAATTAATTCTCACAAGTTGAATTTTTTACTTAGCAATTTAAATCCGTGTCGTCGATAAATCAAAATTCTGTTTACGAGAATTTAAGTTCCAATTACATTTCTTTTCTAGTGAATCACTTTTATTTCCATTCCTAACGCCTTTGTTTTACTTTTAACGCCTTTTCACAAAATTAAAAAGAAATTTATCATATAACGTGTCGTATACGTAAAAATTTAAAAAATTATTTCATTTCTTTAACAAATTATTTCATTTCTTTAACGTCTAGTGCCCAGTTCTCTCACGCGTTTTGCTTGTTTGTGAAAGTATCCTAAACAGACTGGTATACACAAGTGTTTGGGAATTTCAATTGTAAACCATTCGGACTATACGTGTATGTTTAACCGCTTATACTGCGGATTTATTTACAAATACATTAGCTAATACGATGTAAGAACAGTCAATCATTTATAGACTAACGTATTTAACTGTGTGTCTTGCTATAAACAAAAAAATGAAGTACATATCTGAAAGATACATACATATATGTCTGTAAGATATGAAAATTATTGATTTTTAACAAACGGAGGATGGAAGAACGAACGAAAGTAGGACAGACCGAATGAACTTAAAGAATGAACGATGGAGAAGGAAGGAAGGAAGGAATAAACGAAGGAATGAAGGATGGAAAAAAAATAAGGACGAAGGACGGAACTAAGGAAAAAGAAGAAAAGAACCAACAAACAAATGATCAAACTGACAAAACAGAAAGACAAACAAAGCAAAAAAAAAGAAATAAAATGTGTAAAAAAAGCATGTTAAAGTTGACAGACAAATGTAGAAACTGACAGATTATAACAATGATACCCCTAAAGTAAAATCTTCTAAAGAAAGAATAAAAAAGAAACATTAAAAAATCAATTCCATGTCAATCAGTTTATAATCCTATTTAAATGAAATGTGTTATGGATTATAACTATTTTCTATGCAGTTGTTTTCTACAATGAAAAAAAGTTTCATATTTTTGGTGTGCAATCAAAAGTAATAAATCACTTTCATTTCGTCTGTTATAATAAATCCCAGATTATTGCACAAACCGGAAGTATAATACGCACTTTCTTTGTCATTTAAAGTAAGCACATTTTAATAATTATATCTTTCTTCAGATGATAATATGTATGCCTACCGAGATAGCTCAAAGTTGTTTTGTAAACTGTCACACATTGAGCTTGCAAAATCAACTGCGTCTCTAAGACCCGGGCACATGTTCTCCATTTTACAATATTCTCACGAAACTTAAAAAAAAAATTAAATCTCTCTCTCTCTCTCTCTCTCTCCTCTCTCTCTCTCTCTCTCTCTCTCTCTCTCTCTATCTATCTATCTATCTAGTTCATTTATCATTGATACCACTTGCCTGTATGACCGAAGTCCCCTTAAGAGTTTTATTATTTTAGTTTGTGGGGGATACTGCAACAAACAGAGAGCATCCCATTCCAGAGTCAACCTTAGATTGTTTTACATGCTCAGTACATGGGACCTCCGTTTAACTTCCGAAAGAAATGGTTATCTTTTTATATATTATGAAACAGGATTTTGTTCTGACAAAACTACTTTCATGCTCAAACAGTCTAAATAACATATTTATGTTATGACCTGTTATCAGACTGTGGTATGCGGAAACAAAAAAAAAGCCTTAATGCATGCACTGGCATGACTTAAGTGCAGTATTTTCACACATATACACATTTCAATCAAAAGTTTAATCGCTGAAATCGCAGAACAAGTGAAAACACGATGAATGGAACAGTTTGGTAATTTCATTTATTGGGGTCAGCACATAACTATAATATCTCCTTATTTTCAATGTAGTTACAATGGTATTATACCAATCTCTCGAATAATATATAAAAGAAAAAGTGTAATGAATTCTTCTAACGTCCTAAAAATGTCCTTTTCGAACTGGAGTTTGAATAACCTCCAGTGACAAGAAGTAATACGCATTGTTCATAACCTCAATGGTTAAAAGTAATGTAACTTTCAAAACCTTCAGTGACTAAAAGTAATGCACACTATTCATAGCTTCCAGTGGTTAAAAATAGTGCATCTTTCATGGTCACCCGTGACCAAAAGTAATTTACACTATTCATAGCTTCCAGTGGTTAAAAATAGTGCATCTTTCATGGTCACCCGTGACCAGCAGAAATTCACACTATTCATAGCTTCCAGTGGTTAAAAATAGTGCATCTTTCATGGTCACCCGTGACCAGCAGAAATTCACACTATTCATAGCTTCCAGTGGTTAAAAATAGTGCATCTTTCATGGCCACCCGTGACCAGAAGTAATGCACACTATTCATAGTTTCCAGTGGTTAAAAATAGTGCATTTTTCATGGTCACCCGTGACCAGCAGAAATTCACACTATTCATAGCTTCCAGTGGTTAAAAATAGTGCATCTTTCATGGTCACCCGTGACCAGCAGAAATTCACACTATTCATAGCTTCCAGTGGTTAAAAATAGTGCATCTTTCATGACCACCCGTGACCAGAAGTAATTCACACTATTCATAGCTTTCAGTGATTAAAAATAATGTATCTTTCATGACCACCCGTGACCAGAAGTAATTCACACTATTCATAGCTTTCAGTGGTTAAAAATAATGCATTTTTCATGACCACCCGTGACCAGAAGTAAGGCACAGTATTCATATCTTCCAGTGGTTAAAAATAATGCGTTTTTTCATGACCACCCGTGACCAGAAGTAATTCACACTATTCATAACTTCCAGTGTTTAAAAATAATGCATCGTTCATGACCATCCGTGACCAGAAGTAAGGCACAGTATTCATGACTTCTAATCGTTAAAAATAAAACAAGCATCTCTCACAAAATTCAGTAGATTAAAGCAATGCAAATACATTATTGATAACTTCCAGTGGTTAAAACTAGTGCACATAACTTTCAGTGGTAGAAAGTAATGTACATTTCATAACCTTAGTTTTAAGAAATGTACTTTTGACACCCCCAAAATGCTTTAGTTACATACATTTCATAACAGCTAGTCCTAAGACTAAAAGTAATGCACGCTATAACAGAGAAATGCAGATTTCAGAACCTCCGGTGATTAAAAGTACTGGACATTTCATAACCTTCAGCGATTATATATAATCTCCTGTGATTATAAGTAGATCTAATGCACATTTCATAATTTCGAGTGATTTAAAGAAAAGCCATTATTACTTTATCTCTTTTTCCCCACAGCGGGGGATATAAAGGATCAACTATGTTCAAAACTGTTGACGGGTAGATAAACTAGGCATCTTTGTTTTATTTGTCAAAACAAGTTACAAAACCTTAGGCTTTTCACAACATTTATCAATATTTCTAACATTGCTTTAGCGCAGCCTGGCGAGAAAGGTCAACGGTTAAGTACAATGTAGTACACACTCAAAAACAAACAAACGGATACGATAAATGATTATTAGATCGATCCAGCTTCTGAGAAATGCATTTGCACTTTATGTAAAAAGGGGGGACATTAGTGGATTATCTACCCTGAATACCCTCTGATTTTATATTGGTCCTTCCATTTGGATTTCTCTGCATTCATCGCTATTTTCTTTTTTGACGCAAAGACAGGTGGAGAACACTGGTCGAGTGGCAAAAACGCCGAATCTCCACAGGCCTAGGTCGTTGGTTCGAGTCCAAACTCGGGTAAGAGTCTCCAGAGTGACTTCCAGATCAACACTCTCGGAGCATGCATTGTTTCGAATCCATGAAACTGACATTTAACCGGATCGATACTAGTATCAAATGCAAGAACTTGTTTCTTAACTAATACAAAAAGAGAAGTATAAACTAAAATAAAAATCGTTTGGAAAGGCTAGAGTGATTAAAAACGTACGCATGGAGTAAGTAAATAGACAGTTTAGTGTACTTTAAAGCCATTTATTTTACATCTGTTGGGAAATAAGTTTTTGCATCTAATATCAATCTTGTTCTAAGACTGCTTCCTGGATTCATAATTTTATTCGCGCCGAAATTGTGGAGTGCGGAAAGTCATAGGTGAATCTCATCCGTGGTGGGATTCGAAGTAGCGATCTCCGGTGTGGGAGTTCGGCGCTCTAACCATTCGATGACTGCTCCTTCAAGAAAATGATTAAGCGCCAGTGGTCACTGCCACTTCCTATCTATTGAGTGACATTGTCTGTTAGTTTTGATTTATCTTCTTTTTGTTGTTGTTGTTTTGCTGTTGTTTTTTTAACAAGCGCAGGCAAGACTCTGATAAAGAACTAGCACAGTTTATCACAAAGGATGGTTCTGAATGTTGAACAGAACAAGAACTGTCACTGAAGGTGACAATGACCATGAAGTGGTGCTTTGACCTTTGAAGACCAGATGAAGAAAAACTGTAGATCCTTCAAAAGATGTGGGTTTTTTTTTACTATTTAACCTCAAGGACAATGTCATTCAGGAGTCAAGGTAACAAAATATATGTGATTTCGAAGATCTCTCCCAAAGGATTGTTGTATGCAAACATGAACTAAATCTGTTGACAAATAAGGGAGTTACGGCCATTATCAAATATTTTGACAATTGAACCTTCGAGGTCAAGGTCTTTCAGGCGTCAAGGTCATATAGATATATGTCAGTGGGAAGGTCTTGTCTAAAGGGGTGTTGTGTTAAAGTATTAAGTATATAATTTTACTTGGCAATGTTTACGTTTTCGGACGGAATGACTGACGGACGGTCAGTTCAAAAACTATATGCCCTCCTTCGGGAACGTAAAAAACAGAAACAAAGATCCATTTACATATTTGAAGTGTTGTTGATCGATGTAACCTCAAAACAACAATGAACGGTTTACTTAGGAACACCCCTTTTCTCTTAACAATTATTTTCGTGAACAGAGGTAAGTATTACCATTTATCCCATTTTTACTTGAACGAATTACATAAAAATATAACTTAACTTCTACATCAAGCAAAACAAACACTTACAAGTTCACCTTCATTGAATTCACGTGCAGACAACCAGTTTTTACACGATAACAAAAAATCATACGCACTAAAATTGCAGCAAATTATGATAACGGATTCGGCATTTTTTAATAATTGTATAAAATCCAGGTAACTGAAAATCCTGTGGATTATAGTAAGGAAGTTCCTTATCAGAAAACTAAGTAATTTATTTCAAAACAGCCAAATAATAAAACATGCAATCAAGTGTATTTGAAAATGTTTGAAGTACTGATAAAACCCACAACCTGTCTGGGTAAAATGATCTCATTACAAATCGAAAAGGACGATAAATCAAAGAAAATTGAAGACACAAATCGAAAAGGACGATAAATCAAAGAAAATAGACGACAAAATGACTTGATACATTACGTAAACAGAGAAGTCAAGAGTAGTAAAAACTAAATTGTAATTTAAATTGGTATCGCCCCTGCTGATAGGGTCACCCTGAGCCGATGGGAACTTTTTTTGCAATCCATGACACGCCAGACGTCAAGCAGACGGACAAATAGAGTCCATTCTTTAAGGAGCTGATAGCACCCTCAACCGTCTCTGGAGTCTTGAACAGCACCCTCTCTGGGAGGTTTTTGAAGAAGTGACGTCAAATTTCAAGATTCGAATACAAGACGCTCGGATAAGAAGTTCGTTGTTTTCACATAACCGCGAGAGCTATATTTACATTTCCCAGTGAAAAAAAAATCGAAGAGCGGAAACTTGACAGAAAAATTCGTGGAGATTATGAAAAGAAATACACATACTTCAAGCTAGTTTATTTTGAAAAGAAATGCAGTATTAAAATACGCAAATGTCAAAAAAAAAAAAAAAAACGGAAGAAATATCGGAAGAAATGATTGAAAAAACGTCACCAATAACTGACAGTACATGTACCTTTAATATGTTTATCGCATTTCATAGACAAGGTGTTTAACTGATGAAAAGAAAGGACAGTTTACATTAGATATTGACAGTAAAACCGGAATACCATAATTTGTTTTTATTACCTATCATAAACTGCTTTGAAGTGTTGATCAAATAATATCTGACCAAAGCTATGTTGAACAAAACGCCATACCTCTGTTTAAAAGTCACAAACAGTGACTGTTAGAAAAAAAAATTAAAGTTTAAAACGAGATCAATTTAGCTGGTAAACGGCTCTGAAATAATGCGATGTCCCAAAATCATGTAGATAATTTCTTTAAGATACTGAAATAAGAGATTATTGAAGAGGTGCTCGAGTTTTCTCAATGTAAACCCCGAGCCTTTCAGACTGAAGCAAAATTTAAACACTTGATGTGAACGATTTTTTTTTAACTTCCTTTATATACTGGTCCAATATTCATTAAAAACTCTATTCATGATTTAGAATTTTCCTTTGAAAATAAAAAATGTTATCACAGGGCAAAATATTAGTTACCGTTCATAAGCAATTAAGCACTTCATCTGAGTGTTCTATATCTATCTATTTGAGCTTATTTATCGTCGGTACCGGTTGCCCATATGACCGACGCCCCCTGGAGAGATTAGTTATTTTATGTTGTGGGGGTAGTGCAAGGTACAGAAAGCATCCCATTCCAGAGACACCCCTGGTTCTTTTATAGTGTATAGCACTGATGCATGGGACATTGGTTTAACGTGTCAGCCGTAAGACTATTAGTAATGTTAGTGGAGGAACGGGGGATCGAACTCGGGACCCCTGGTTTACCAGTCCAGCGCGTTACCATTGAACCACATCCGCTCCGAGTGTTCTAACTTATTCTGTGATCGACGCTCTGCTCCATATTATCAAACAAAGGGGGGTTATCCATGTATAAAGAAAGGTATATAGAGTGTTTACCCTTACATTCTGCAATTACTGTTATCTAGTTTTTTACTTCATCATGATGTAAGTAGTTGTATATCACTAGCTTCAGTATCAGTTTCTTTTTCGATATTTTAAGATTGCCCACTGATTTATCTACACGGTTTTAGTTTAGTCTCTTAAAGTTATTAGGTAAAAACTCACTGTATGCTACGCTGTATGAAATATTATATCTTAGCACCGTTATGTATGTGACGTATTGTTAAATTAGGGAGAAAAGTGCGCCAGATGTGGGACTCCAACCCACGACCCTCGGGAAACTAGTCCGTAGCTCTACCTACTCAGTCAGCCAGGCACATGCAGTGGTTCTACCCAACGCTGACACCATAATACATTGTATTTCTATTGCATTATTACAGAAACGCAGGTGTTGAGAAAATACCGGGTGGCCAAGAAGTCACAGACGAAACAACTGAACCGAAAAAGATGATTATGACCCTGAAGACAAAAAAAATCATGGTCAAACCATAGTAGTTACTTCCCTTTCTGGCGGTTGAAAGTGAATAGATAGAACTTTTTACAAACTGATTTTTCTTTTAGTTTTGTAACCTCCTGATGTCTCAAATGAGAAAAAACAAGAGAGAAAAAATAGCTCAATTAAAATGTTCATAATTGTCTACATTTCCCCTAGTAGCAGAGATCTTTACTCGGGGAAGAAGGGAAGATCACTGCAATAGAGATTTGTTTACAGAAGGGACAGAGTTATCTACACTGGACCACTAATGGATTCTAAACACTCCCTGCATACCATACGAAAACAAGGAGCTGTCCATAAGACAGCACACTCGACTATTTGCAGCTTATTATTAAAGCTGCTTCTGAAATATATAAGTAACGTTGTGACAAAATCAATGTCTGAGCACTTACGCGATGACCTTTGACCCCAAAAGCAAAAGAAATCGTCCTTAGGTGCGAATTTTCATGAAGAAAGATGATTAGGAAAGCAAATTATGATGTGAAAACTGATTTATGTCTATCCACTGTGACCTTGACCTTTGACCCCAAAATTGAAAGGGATCATCCTTGATGAGTTTGAAGTCCACGAGTAAGTTATCACTCAGGTAGGAGATAAAGAAAGCTGGTTTGGCCCCAAACAGTTTCCTTATTTACAAGCATTGTGACCTTGATCTTTGATAGTTTGTCCCTTAAATCAATAGGGATCTTCACTGATTGGGTTGAAGTACATCTGTAAGTTTTCATCCAGGAAGATGGTAACCGTAATGAGAGCAACTTACGGTGCAGAAACAATTGTGTCTACAAAAAGACAGACGTACCGACTGACAGACAAACAGATGGACAAGTTAATTTCGGAATACCCTTACAACTTTTTTGCATACGGAATGTGATCAGAATTTCCAAGTCAAAAAAAGGGTCATAATTTGCAGTAAATTTGGTCAAGAGTTATGTAGCTTGTTTTTTAATGCCCAATATTCAAAGTTGCTTATAAAAATATATGCATCATAGTAAATTTTACTCAAAACTTTTTTTTTTTTTGCATGCAAAACCTGAACCAAAATGTCTTAGTTTAAAAGAAGCAATGATTAACAACAAATTCTACCAAGAGTTGTCTTAGTTGGAGTTCTGGTGTCCCTCAACATTTTGGTTAAGTTTCAGCTCAATCCCATAAATGTTTGCTGAGAAATTAACGTGATACTAAGTTGCATGCAAAACTTAAACCAAGATTTTTAAGTAAAAAAAGGGACATAATTTGCCTAAAATTTGGTCAAGAGTTATCTAACTTGTTTGTTTAATGCCCCTGAAGACATTGGTGAACATTTAAATCAGTAAGCATTGCTGGTTAGTAAGATATATGCATGATAGTAACTTGCATGCAAAACTTTAACCAAGGTGTGACATCGCCGATGCCAACGCCCAAACCAAGGTGAGTAGAATACCTGAGTTACTTTGTACAGTCGAGCTAAAAAACACACAGTAACCTCTCATCAGTTTAGGGGTATTGGTATGAGCCCTGCTACCAAATGAGCCATGAGAGAAACCTGAAGGTAAGTATTTCCAAGAAGAAAGAATGGATTTACAAACAGCTTTCCTACATAACTGATTTTTTTACAAGGATTACTCTGCCAGAGTAAAGAAAAAAACTCTCACTGCCAACATGAACTAATAATTCAACACTATGATCTTGACCTGGAAATGACCATGGCATCGCACTGAATGGGTTCTATGCACAATGTCATGGGAAGTATTCACCAGGAAATGTCATGCTGTTAATTGTGAAAAATTATTTGAGTTTCAAGTCATGTATGAAACTAAATTCAAAACATAAAAAGTGCTTTACTGAAAGAAAACAAACTTCATTGTACTTCACAAAGGATCCAAAATAAATTTTATATACTTTATTTAAATGTTTACTTCCTATAAACTTGAAAGAAAATCTGCAAGTGTTCCCTCTGTTTTTTTCTTCTGTTCTTTCTTTAAGATATTTCCTAACTGCTGACTCATTTTCTTAGATTTATTTTTCTTTTTTGATGGTTTTTCAACACCAGCTGTCTGCGGAAGAGCCATCCATGGTTTTGCTATTGTCTGTAAATTTGCTGGTTTCTGTGAAAGTTTAGCTGTATTCATTATTGTTCTATGGATTCTATCACTTGATATCACTGTTTTATCACTTGTCAAACTATCAAACTGTCTGTTGAAAGTTCCTATGTTGCTGCCTGCATGCTGTCTTTCTTTAGAACTTTCGACATATGTTACTTCAGAAGTTTGAATATCATGTTTTTCTCTGCTCTGCCAAATCTGCCCTGCCCTGAAACATTAAAAACACCTAGCTAGACCTATATGCTTACTACACAAAAAATAAAAGAAATAATAGATTTCATCAATTCAACTAGTACCAATTCATTTTAAGCTCGATTGCTATCAAAGATTTTAAACTGCTCTCGAGAAACCACCCCACACCAGTACAGAAAAAACCAGTATTTGTTATATTCATTCCTGGTACCAGTTTGCAGCAGTGTGAAATGAGGGGGGTGTAGCAAAAATATCTTTGCCTTAAAAGACACAGGATTCAGGAACACACTGAACCACTGAGCTACATACTCAAACAGGTTTTAAACTAAATATTACCTTTGGATTAAAGAGGTTGTCAACTTGTGCCAAAGGAATGGAATGTGGAGAAGTAACTAAAGACTTTTACCCCTGGTTTAATTTGAACCAGCAACCTCCGAATTGAAAGCCTGGTGCTCCCCCCTTTAGACCACTTTATTTGTGATCAACAATTCCTGTTGGGTCATATATAGGATCCCTATGTTTCATATTAACTTATAAACTTTCTCATATATTGATAAAGTAAAAGGGTAGTTGCAAACCCATAAATCAATGAAAGTTTACTGAAGTTAACAAGTGATTATATACAGTCAGAATGCATTTCTTCAAATCTGAGAATGTCTGATTATTTTTTCATGAAATCACCTCTTTTGTGTATTGCATCTTTTGTTCATAGCTAAATGTACTGGCAATCGCAGTACAGGCGAGGAGGAACGTTTTACTTGAGGTCGTCGCGGACTACCCATTCCCCCTAAAACGCTACCAATTCCACTGCATTTCAAGGATCCCCTCCGTCTTTTTCCTCATTGTGGCGGTGGATATTTCTTTTTTCATGTCCACACAAAAAAGCGGAAAATCTTAGTTCCTCCTGGCGCATACTGTAATAGACCGAAGATTCCTTCTATCACGGTTTGGTTAACTGCATTTTGACTGCATTAATATGTCACACCAACGTTTTTATATCTCTAAAATTTTACCCATCATCCATCAAAGTTTCTGCTCCCTTGCTTCTTGCTGTCTCAGGTATTATCAGACCTGCATTTATTTCTTCTTCTTTCTCTCCTTTGGCTCTTTTCTTCTTTATCAATTTTCTTCTCTCTTTCTTCTTGTCTTTGCTAGACGGTATCTTTAACTCTAAAAATTCAAAAGAATATGCTTGCATATACAATGACAAACATGCCTATATGACTTCGAAAAAGAAAATTTCAACAGTTTCAATTATAAAAGCTAAATTCACTGATTTTCATAGGCTATACAATTTGTCACAAACGTTCCTGTTATGACTGAAACGTTTCTATGTACAGTGTAAAGTAAACCAAAAATAGTGACAAACTATACTGCAAAAGATTTGTGCAATAAGACCAAGAAAAAACAAAAAAACATGAGAAATCTCAAAGAAGCAATGCTCTTTTTAATCACTTTACTACAAGAATGAACAGAATGACAAACTGCTATACAGTTGTAGGATCAGAATGACTTACCACCTAAGCGTAACACAGTTAGACACTGACTTTATATAATTCTCCAAATGTAGTAAGGGCATAATCAAGGCAGGAATTTATATTCAAACCAGTCTGTCACTTTGATCTTTTGCAATGGCTGCTACAAGATACTTTATATGAATATGATTTACTACTCACTCAATCTTTATGAAAATGACCAACATGTCCCTTTTTATCTACAAAACTTATGATCGGTCTTTTCTTCAAGAATGTCAAGAGCTTTGTTTCCCACTATAGGTCAAATGGTGACCATAAGAATTCAAGCTGGGTTGGGGTTTTTTTTGCCCAAAATTAACAGGACTACCAAGACAGTATGTTTTGTTCTGTTTCTGTTTAAGTTCAGTTTGTATCAGCTTAACTACTTTACACTGTAAACAAGTTCTTGCAACTTATGTGAACTCAACTTGACAACAGCTGTCTGCATTCAAATCAGTACTCACACCGTAAGTTT
Organism: Cyclina sinensis; assembly: GCA_012932295.1. NCBI lineage: Eukaryota > Metazoa > Mollusca > Bivalvia > Venerida > Veneridae > Cyclina > Cyclina sinensis. The sequence continues at coordinate 15,093,586 of JAAONU010000003.1, read as the reverse complement.
TCAATGCGCAAGCTACTTGAGACTCTCAACTATAGATAAGTTCGAAACAGTGACCTGTATTGGAAGTCTGGTGCTCTACCCCTTGAAAAATGTTTCTCCATCTGCTTAACAAACTTAATAAAAGATTCAAATTGTTGACTGGAAAATTATCTAACCTATCCTGCCTAAAACATACAATTACTATAAACCACTTTTCTATATATAACAGCCTAGATAACTTTGATAAACAGACAGTCTGTTAGTTATGTTTATAGCTGTGACTTCAATCATTGACAAGAAGCAGCAACACTATAAGCCTTAGCCCATTAAGAACCAAACATCATGTCCATGTGTTGATAAGAACCAAACATCATGTCCATGTGTTGATAAGAACCAAACATCATGTCCATGTGTTGATAAGAACCAAACATCATGTCCATGTGTCGATAGGAACCAAACATCATGTCCATGTGTTGATAAGAACCAAACATCATTTCCATGTATCAATAACCAAACATCATGTCCATGTGTTGATAAGAACCAAACATCATGTCAATGTGTTGATAAGAACCAAACATCATGTCCATGTGTCAATAAGAACCAAACATCATGTCCATGTGTCGATAAGAACCAAACATCATGTCCATGTGTTGATAAAAACCAAACATCATGTCCATGTGTCGATAAGAACCAAACATCATGTCCATGTGTCGATAAGAACCAAACATCAAGTCCATGTGTCGATAAGAACGAAACATCATGTCCATGTGTTGATAAGAACCAAACATCATGTCCATGTATCAATAACCAAACATCATGTCCATGTGTTGATAAGAACCAAACATCATGTCCATGTGTCGATAAGAACCAAACGTCATGTCCATGTGTCGATAAGAACCAAACATCAAGTCCATGTGTTGATAAGAACCAAACATCATGTCCATGTGTTGATAAGAACCAAACATCATGTCCATGTGTTGATAAGAACCAAACATCATGTCCATGTGTTGATAAGAACCCAACATCATGTCCATGTTTCGATAAGAACCAAACATCATGTCTATGTGTTGATAAAAACCAAACATCATGTCCATGTGTTGATAAGAACCAAACATCATGTCCATGTGTTGATAAGAACCAAACATCATGTCCATGTGTTGATAGATTAAGTGATCTTTCATTATTTTGACTGTAAAAGTTATATGTACTATATCTCTTACCCCCACAAGTACATTAAGCATGACACCAACATTTGACAAGAGGGTCCATGGGACCCTGGGTCGCTCACCTGCCAACAACTGCTCAATGGTTGCAAGAGTCTGTGGATGCAAATACAATTGCCAACTGACTAAAAGGGTGCAGGTAATTATGACCATGGGGTCATCTTTGGTAGAGTTTCACTAGATGTCGTGCGTCATCAGGATTGCTAAAGCACAACATGGACTATAATGGACTGAGCCTCATAGAAAATATATCAGGCACATATACACATGATACCTAACATGTTTAAAGTTTCAAAGCAGTATCTTGAAAAATGTAGAAGTTTGTGCCGCAATATTTTTTAAAAAATCCTGCCGTTATACAAAAAACTAGGTTGCTGTGAACTGAATGTTGGAACACCGTTCCAAACAGGGATTATGTACATGACGCATGTTCACTCTATTGCCAATTCTACTAATTATTTTAAAATCCAACCATAGATGCAAAAAATATATGGGCAAGACACAAACTATCAGCAGTAAGGCCTATATAGCAGAACTTACTAAGTTCAGAGGGTTGCTGTGACATGGATCTTGGAGGGAGGAACATGGGTTTTGAGTGTAACACATACTTATTTTAATTTTTGGTTGTAAAGGTTGCAGAGACTTACGGTCTTTAAGTAATGTTATTTATAATACTAGAACTTTTATTAAAATACAATGTACACAATTATAAAGAAAAAGATTCATAACAGAAAAAAATGTGTAAATGCAATCTTTAATATAATAGAACAATATTAGCCCTTCAAAATTATTTTTCCCTGACTTTTCAATAACTTTTCTGGATTTTTATTTTCCACTGACCAAATTTAAAAATTACCTGACAATTCTCTGACCTTGAAAAAAAATCAAATTTCCCTGACTTTTCAAGTCCCCTGGCAACCCTGCAAGATCTTATATTAACTCAAGTATTGTACAAGTCTGATTAAATTCAAATCAAAAATGAAGCTGCTATTGTGCAGACAAGGTCTAAATAGTTAATTTTGGCACTTTCAGGGGCCATAACCCTGGAACCAATAATGCAATAAGGGAATTTGAAGAAAGGAACCAAGATCTTATGTGAAGATCAGACCAAAATTAAGACCACTAGAGTGCAGAAAAGCTTTTATCATAACTTGACCTAGTGACCTAAATTTCTAAGTCACATGACCCAGTTTCAAACTTGACCTAGATATCATCGAGATAAACATTCTGACAAAGCTTGAAGAAGATCGGGGCAAAATTAAGAACACTACAGTGTGGACAAGCTTTTTCTATAATTTGACATAGTGACCCAGTTTTCAAGGTCACATAACCCAGTTTCGAACCTGATCTAAATATCATTGAGATACACATCCTGACCAAGTTTGAAGAAGATGGGACCAAAATTAAGACCCCTAGAGTGCGGACAAGCTTTTTCTAAAATTCGAACTAGTTACCTTGTTTTCAAGGTCACATGACCCAGTTACGAATTTGACCTAGATATCATTGAGATAAACAATCTGACCAAGTTTGAAGAAGCTCGGACCAAAACTAAGTCTACTAGAGTGCGGACAAGCTTTTTCTATTATTTGACCTTGTGACCTAGTTTTGAAGGTCACATGACCCAGTTTCGAACTTAATCTAGATATCATTGGGATTAACATTTTAACCTAGTTTGAAGAAGATCGGACCAAAATTAAGACCACTAGAGTGCAGAGAAGCTTTTTCTTTAATTTGGCCTAGTGACCTAGTTTAAAGGGTGAGATGACTCAGTTATAAACTTGACCTAGATATCATTGAGATAAACATTCTGACCAAGTTTGAAGAAGCTCGGACCAAAATTAAGACTGCTAGAGTGCGGACAAGCTTTTCCTATAATATGACTTTGTGACCTAGTTTGAAGGTCACATGATCCAGTTTCGAACTTAATCTAGATATCATTGTGATTAACATTTTTACCAAGTTTGAAGAAGATCAGACCAAAATTAAGACCCCTAGAGTGCGGACAAGCTTTTTCTATAATTTGACCAAGTGACCTAGTTTTAAAGGTGAGATGACCCAGTTATGAAATTGACCTAGATATCATTGAGATAAACAATCTGACCAAGTTTGAAGAAGCTGTGACCAAAATTAAGACTGCTAGAGTGCTGACAAGCTTTTTCTATAATTTGACCTTGTGACCTAGTTTTGAAGGTCACATGACCCAGTTTCGAACTTGATCTAGATATCATTGAGATTAACACTTTTACCAAGTTTGAAGAAGATCGGACCAAAATTAAGACCACTAGAGTGCAGAGAAGCTTTTTCTTTAATTTGGCCTAGTGACCTAGTTTTAAGGGTGAGATGACCCAGTTATAAACTTGACCTAGATATCATTGAGATAAACATTTTGACCAAGTTTGAAGAAGCTCGGACCAAAATTAAGACTGCTAGAGTGCGGACAAGCTTTTCCTATAATATGACTTTGTGACCTAGCTTTGAAGGTCACATGACCCAGTTTCGAACTTGATCTAGATATCATTGAGATTAACATTTTTACCAAGTTTGAAGAAGATCAGACCAAAATTAAGACCGCTAGAGTGCGGACAAGGATTTTCTATAATTTGACCAAGTGACCTAGTTTTAAGGGTGAGATGACCCAGTTATGAACTTGACCTAGATATCACTGAGATAAATATTCTGACCAAGTTTGAAGAAGATCGCACCAAAATTAACACTGTAAGAGCGCGGACAAGCTTTTTCTATAATTTGACCTTGTGACCTAGTTTTAAGGGTGAGATGACCTATTTATGGACTTGACCTAGATATCATTGAGATAAACATTCTGACCAAGTTTGAAGAAGATCGGACCAAAATTAAGACCGTTAGAGTGCGGACAAGCTTTTTCTATAATTTGACCAAGTGACCTAGTTTTAAGGGTGAGATGACCCAGTTATGAACTTGACCTAGATATCATTGAGATAAACATTCTGACCATGTTTAAAGAAGATCGCACCAAAATTAAGACCGCTAGAGTGTGGACAACAATTGTGAAGGGACGACGGACGACGGAAAAAAGGCGATCACAAAAGCTCACCCTGTCACTATGTGACAGGTGAGCTAAAAACAGGACACTAGAATGAACAATGCTTGAACCTGGTGTTCATAAAGTCCAGTGCAAATACAAAACAGTACCTTCTGAAGCCTCCATTAAGCCTGCTAACATTTTTTGTTGTTCTTTCTGGTAGTGTCTCTCTACCCTGGTTTGACCTGCTAACTTTCTTCTCTTCTTACAAACATGACAGCTGATCACCTAGAAAGAAAATCTATGATCAGTTTTACCCTTTTGGGAATCTATAAAGAAAGCCAGTGCTCATTTTTAATCTTTTAGAATAACACCAGCATAAATCCCATTAGGAAGTTTTGAGAAATGAAATCATACAAATTTCTGCCTAATCTTTCCTATTTCAAACATTGCAAAGAAGACTGACAGGTTGTATAAAGTATCAAGCCGACAAGGCCTCTCGATTATTATTTATTTCCTTTTTTGTTTTTGTTCCTTTTTTTGTTTTTTTTTTCCTTGTTACATAGTTATAGTTATACTTAAAATAGTATCAGGTCTGGATATTTCAAATAATGATATACATGTAGCATATCTGTAGTAAAATGATTGTAAGGTGAACAGGGGATGGTTCCCCGACCCTTGTTTCACCAACGACGGGGATAATAAATGGGGTTACCCATCAGGGGCCTGAAACTTAAAAAAAAAAAAAAAAAATAGCAAAGAAATAGAGATTTCTTTTGGGCACATGTCTTCTCACTGGACCAGGACCAAATATACATATAGTTGTAATCTTTATCAGAGGTACTGCTGTGAAGGCTAGAATATCAGATCTTTAATCCTAAAGGTTAAGCCGGTTCAATTCAAGTCTGCCTTACCTTTCAGTCATATTTCAAAATTCCCCTTTTTAGTATTAATACGGTACTAGATCAAACTGTAACTTTTCAAATGATGAAACGGTACTAGATCAAACTGTAACTTTTCAAATGGTGAAACTGAGTCTTTTTTAACATTCAGTACTTATGCTATCTGGCAGAAGCCGTCATTTATTGGTTGTTAACCAAGATACATATAGCTATTCTTTTGCTTACAAGGTTGCTAAATTTTACACTTCATCAGTATCATCCCTTTGCTCCTCAAACTCAAGGTATTATAAGTGACTGGTTCTTGCTCTAGGTAAGTGACTTGTTTCATCATAGGCTGGGGTCTCAAGATTTTAATTATAAATACAATTGTATTATAAATGTAATGTCTTTCTTATTCATAAGAAGCTTTGAAAATTCATGGATCAGTTGATGACACTTTTCTTGAACAGTTTTACATTAAAATGCATTTTAGATAGCTTTAAGTCGTTCAGATGTGATACTTATAAAAAAAAAAGTTCTACCTCCAATTTGTGACATGTAACCAAATAGGGTAAAGTAAGCATATAAAGAGAATAAATACAATAAATAAAGAAATATATTTTGTACATACAACTGTGTTCTTTCCATTCACATATTCATGAACCAGCTTGGTCTGAAACTTCCCGAGGGAGGCCTGGTCTGTATTCAGTCTGTTTTTAAGCCTCTTTATCTTGCAGTTTAATGCCGGCTTTGGTAAAAGCCTTACAGAGCTGTTTCTTGGAGAAAATGTGTTGGAGCAAAATGAGCACCTCTTGAAGATATCTGAAAAAGTGTTAAAGAAATGAATGAGCAGAATTCTTTAGCATAAAAAGTGTCAACATTGAAAAACAAGAGTACTGCAGAGTGGTGCAATGCATTTGTCTGGTTTATTTATTGGAATTTTTCATCAACATGTCCAAGTTGAAGTTCCTATGCAAAAACAAAAGAAATGAAGTGTTCTTTTCACATACATCTTCACACCACAGATTTTCCTCTATAATCAGACACTTCATGTGTAGGCAAGTACCGGTAAACAACCAACTGGCCAAAACAGGATGACTCTAACTGCTGATAAGCTTTAACAACTGGACAAAAGAAACATGTCTGAATCTTCACATTTAAAAGAAGAATTAATGAATGTAACATGAATGTAAGGTTTATGATAAATTAATACTTACACTTTTTGTCAACTTCAGTCTTGTTGGAAGATTTGCTTTTGCTACTGAAATCAAAATACAGTTGTACAGAATATTATTTGAGTGTAATAATACCGGTATTTGAGTGGAAGTTAATAATGTACAACTGTATGTTGCATGATGTTGTTTAGACAAATTTTGTTGTCAGCATACTAAGATACTCTTACTGAGTTAATATGATTAATTTGTTTTAGCATGACTGAGATGAAAGCTATCAACTGATCCTGAGACAGCATCTCAGATACACTTTAGAAACAACAGATTGAGAAAAGAGCTTGTTACATAAATTCACTGTAGCCATTCACAGCTGGGTGATCCCAGCCCCTTTAACACACAGCTTGTATAATCCACATTCTAGTAAACTCGTACCTTGATCACACAGTATTTATGATACTTGTTATTTTAGTTACTAGAAGATTTATTTGAAGACTTCACTTATTTATATACGTACATACCTGGTTTCTGTTATTGTGCTGACTTCTAATAAAGTTTTTCTAAAAATTGTTATCACTAAGAATTTAAACAGAGAAATGAGTGACTATACAACATTTATATAAAGACTATTCTTGTATTCTTGCCTTAACAAAATTAGCTGAAAGTAATTTTATTTTTTAATTTCTAGTGGCACCTGTCATACAGGTACAATGTAACAAGTTTTGGAGTGTAGGACAAAACCCCCCTCGGACATAACACCCGCCTATTCAGTTTTGTATACGAGGACAAAACCCCCCTCATGCATTTTCCAAGGTGGGCAAAACCCTCCTCATGCATTTTACAAGGTGGACATAACACCCCTCATACATTTTACAAGGTGGACACAACTCCCTTTATGCATTTTCAAAAGTGGAAATATCAGCCTATTTCAGACCAATTCTTGCAGTTATTAAAATTAACAAGGGTGCCATTGTCACAAAATACACCCGTCTATGTGTGACCCTTACCTTGGCCACAGGAACCTGAATTTTGTGTGTGACACTACACCTTACAATGGTCAATTTTTGTGTGAAGTTATATTAAATCTCTCAATACATGTAGAAGTTTGCTCCGGACAAGCATTTCCCACTGATACCTCATTTAGATTATTGCTGTACAATCTGGGGCAACAGTAGCAATGAACTGATCTCAGATATGATAAAATTTCAAAAAAGAGCTGCAAGAATCATTCTTGACAAAAGTTGTGATGCTCCATCTGCTGAGTTATTTAAAAAAACTGAACTGGATGAGATTTGATGAAAGAATAAAATACAAAAAAGCTATCATTATGTTCAAATCAATAAATGATGCATCATTTTCACATTACATGAAAAACAAATTCCAGTTTGTACATCAAAGACATGGGCGTAACCTAAGGTCAGCAAATAATTCAGATTTAGTTGTACCGCGACCTAGAAAAGAAATCTTCAGAAAATCCCTAGATTACTCAGGTGCCAAACTGTGGAATAATATCCCTCTAAATATTCGTCAATCAAAATCAATTAGTGAATTTCAAGCTTTGTATTTAAACTGGCATTTTACATCCCTGTCTTAACCATGTCAGTACCTTCAGTACATGTATTATAGCAAAAGTCATGCATATACATTTTGTGTATTTTATGTAATGTATTTTTTGTGTGTTTTAATGTAAGATTTATGATATGTTATTTAATCATGATACTGTATATTTGTCAATTATGTTTTTGGAGGCCCACATGGAAGATTGGGAAACCAAATGTGTAGCCTCGTTAAATAAAGACTTTACTTACTTACTTACTTACTTACTTACTTACTGACCTCTAGGTGTCACCTTTACCTTTATTCTAGAGACCTGGTTCATGCACGCAACACTACATTTCATGATCATGGTGAACTTTTGTATCAAGTAATAGTAAAATACCTCCATGCATGTAGAGGATAAGCTCTGGACAGAGTCTGGACATTTCTTCATTTCTAGTGACCTTGACCTTGCATAAATGGACCAGAATTACAGTGTATGTGTGCAATGCTCAGTCTCAGGACATTTGTGATAGAATCCCTCAATTCATGATGACTAAATGGTCCACACTCACATTTTCATATTTTTATGTGACTTTTGACCTCTGTGTGACCTTGACTTGGCCACAGGGACCTGAATTTGGCACGCAACACTCCGACTCAAAATGGTAAACATTTATGCCAAGTTATATTAAAATCCCTCAACGCATATAGAAGTTTTGCTCCAGACAAGCGTTTTTCTCTGACTTCTAAGTATGACCTTGACCTTTGACTTAGAGACCTGGTTCATGCGGGTGACACTTCCCCCTATGATGGTGAAGATAGGTACCAAGTATCATAAAATCCATCCATGCCAGTATAGATATGCTCTGGACAAAACTGGATGCCACCCGCCATGGGCATTCCCATATGTCCCGTTTGACTAATATTAGGTTTGTAACAGGTTTTTTTTTAATTACAGAGATGTTTTTTTTAATTAAAGAGGTATGAAAAACAATTAGGAATACCTGTAAAATTGACCTTTTATTTGTTGTTGTTAAATTGTTTTTTTTGGATAATATGGGAAATCACTTGTACTGATTGCTTTTAAAACTTTGCTTATATATTTATGTTATTTATCAAATAAATTTTAATAATATGTTGAAAAAAATCTTGTTTTTCTGACAATATTTTGATTTAAGTAGGGGAGTTTTGTCCACCTTGTAAAATGAAAGAGGGGGGATTTTGTCCACCTTTCAAAATGGAAGAGGGGGTTTTGTCCACCTTGTAAAATGCATGAGGGGCTTTCATCCACCTATACAAAAATGAGCAGAGGGTTATGTCCGGGGTAATGGGTCTTGATACCAAAGTTTTGCACTGGGTCTTAATTACGGCCCTTGTATGAACAAAGTTAAATTGATTGTTTATACAAAAAAATGCTTACAAGTAAAAATTCGCTAATGCAGGACATGTTAATGAAACAGCTTCAGCTAATTTTCTATAGTGCTGAGATATTTTAGACATCTTCGATTCAAATTTGTGGATGAAATATCATGAAATTTCAAAGACCAATCTTTCCTATGGGCGCCGCCATGATAAGAGGAGAAGTAATTTAAAATAGAAAAGAATAATTTCGTCCAGTCACAGAATACAAAATAACAAAAGCTATGTAAAATGCATAATTTTTTTCAATGAATTAATTGTCTTTGTCTTTAATTGACTAAGTTTCTTGGTTGAAGAAACATTATTTTGTAATTTTTGTAACATTTTTATAGGTGTATCCCTTAGGCAGTCACATGATCAAAATATGGCGTCCACCATGCAAGCTATTGAGGGCTTTCTAAATTCAGGCCAGTATCGACCACTTTTGTCGGTAATCAAAGGCCTCAGAAATGGAGCGGTGTAAGATTGATTCAGATTTTAAAAACTGACATTTATTTTAACTTTTGCATTAGATTATCTATTTCCAAACATACATAAATTAGTCCGTCTGTAACTTACACCTTTTATTAACAAGAATAAACAAGTTTTATAATTTATTATGCAGAAAAGTGATCTTAAAAGTTTATCTATCTTTGACATGTTTCCTACCTCATTGCGAAAAACTGCCAAACCTCTGTTCAATAGATCCACTTTATCATATACTTTGCCCTGCAACTTAACATGTTGTTTGTCTCTTTCTTAATGGTTAAATTCTAGTCCAAATAATTGTACTCAAAAAGTTGAATATCATGCTATTTTTTGAATGGTTGATATCTGCCTTAAGAGTAGTAAATGCAGCATCCATCCTGAAGTCGCATTATTGAGACTAGGTTAAATTCCCGAGTTAAAACAGATGTACCCAAAGTCCAGACCTAATTAGGGTCAGTAACCACTGTAAGCATAATTTGGCAAGCCTTTCATTTGGCTCCTTATTCAAACGTACAGATCAGTCTGAACTTTGTGCTATCCAGGTTGAACTTGAGGGCTGCACTTAATACACAAAATTAAAAAGAAAAAGGTCAGTGTTGATCACAGTCACCTTACAGACACAAGAAACAACCAATTCCTCATGACCCACAGTACGTTTGAAACACAACATCACATGAACTCATTCTTCCCAAGGACTATACGACTCCGGAGCAAATTACTGACCAAGATTAAGGCTACCGCATGCAATTGTACCAGCTTATATCAGTGGCTTGAACAAGTTTTATGGATTTTAAATGTTCAAAATAAATGTTTAAGTAAGATCACTAGTAAAAATCTTGTTTACTTTGTTTTTTATCTTTTACAATTTTAACGTTCCTAACATGCACCTGCCTAGTATAGTCAGTATTGACTGTTGGCAGTAATAAGTTGAAGTGTGCTCCTTGGAACACACTTCAAGGAGGGAGCTCCCCTCCTTTCCATTCCTTGAGGGTCAGTTTGAGATTGCGCTAAAGGCCCATAAGTGAAAATTTAAATGCCCAGATAAAAAAAACTGTTACAAATGTATGTTTGGTAATTATGTTTAAAAAGCATGATAATTATTAAAATGTACAGTACACGCAGCGTGGACTTTGACATTGTTAACTTTGTCACGGTGTGCGGTATCGTCTCCGGGTGTATATGTAGCCTAATTAATTTGGTATGAATGGATTAACCAATCTTATCGAATGTTTTATTACTGTCAAACTGTTATGCCTAATTTTAGCTGTCATTTTTATGCACAGAAAATCTACTGATGACTTTGATCTTTTTTTTTGTTAAAATGCAAATGCTTAACATCAACAGAAGTAGAAATCATTGTTTCTAACCTTAAAGCTCACATTTATGCAGTGGAGTTTTATTTTCTAATCTTATGCGATTATTGCTTATGTTAAGTATGTCATGTTTCTACAGAATGAAGTATTCAAGTCCCGTAATTGTATTCCATGTAATATACCATTAATGTAATCTGTCCTCAAGGAAACAGAGTTATTTTTTAAAGCAACAGACACATTTTAGATTAAAACGTTTCTTTTTTTATTAAAGAGAAGTTAATATATGAAGTAAATAACATAATTTTATGCTCTAACAGGATTCCAACCCTTAGCTTCCCGGTCAGATAAGTAGAAAGTAGTGATCTTAACCACTGCGCCTCATAGTCTTGTCATATATGCAGTGTAAAATTAACAATATTTAGAAAATATCTTTCCTTTATCTGTGCTGGGAGAAACAATATACAAATTAACTATTAAGTTTATTCATCTGATTTTAACCCTGAACATGCTGAAATTTTGTAATGGATTTGCCCAGCTTTGAATTTGGAACAGTCCATTCAAAGTTTAAGGGACTTCATTATCAAAATACAAAAATGGAGCTACCAACAGTATAGAGCCTGGTCAGACTGCACGGATGTGCAGGCTGGCCTGGCTCTATACTGGTGGCAAAGGCTAAACACTTTCAGTTCCAGCAGGTTAAGGGTTATTGTTTTCTAGTGAAGACATATATTGACCAAGCAGATTGTGTCATTTTCTTTTTTTTTTCACAGGTATGGTGCCAAGGTCAGATTTCCACATGCTCTTGTTATGACATTTCTTTTCAAGGAAGGAAGGTACTAGTAATTTAATTATTATAATTATGTTCATTGTTGTATATTCACTGGATATATATTGTACTGATAATCAGTAGCAGTTGTAGAATATAGCACAGTTATTCCTTTTTAGTGCAGTTAATATTAGAATTTATTGACCTTGAAATAAGTGATATCGACTTGGGGTGTACACTGAGGTTTGTATTACTTTTCATGGTCATGAAATCCTCATACGGACCAAACCTTATAGGCATCTACTACAAACTTATTAGCCAGTTATTGCTTGTCTTTTTCAGTAAGCCCAATAAATTTTCAGAATTTAGAATCATCTTTATGTCATTAGGTTAGTATTCTAGAAGTTTTGGATGTGATAAGGTTGCCATTGGTTGATATGTGTTCTGGCCCTGCATAAGAGTCAGTATGACTCATTTATTTTATATCACAAGGATATTTTTAGAAAATACATTGTAGTTTATTTTCCAGTTTTCACAATTAGTCCAAAATCTCTGCATAATTGTATACCCCTCCAGTGATGAATACTATAGAATGAGTAGTGAGTACTAAGTAACTTGTAAACAAATACACTTATTGATTAAGTGTCTTACCTAATACCTTTGATCACAGCCTGTCTTGACATCCAGCTAGCACAGCCTGTCTTGGCAGCCAGCTAGCACAGCCTGTCTTGGCAGCCAGCTAGCACAGCCTGTCTTGGCAGCCAGCTAGCATGGCCTGTCTTGGCAGCCAGCTTGCACAGCCTGTCTTGGCAGCCAGCTAGCATGGCCTGTCTTGCCAGCCAGCTAGCACAGCCTGTCTTGGCAGCCAGCTATCACGGCCTGTCTTGGCAGCCAGCAATCACAGCCTGTCTTGGCAGCCAGCTAGCACAGCCTGTCTTGGCAGCCAGCTAGCACAGCCTGTCTTGGCAGCCAGCTAGCACAGCCTGTCTTGCCAGCCAGCTTGCACAGCCTGTCTTGCCAGCCAGCTAGCACAGCCTGTCTTGGCAGCCAGCTATCACAGCCTGTCTTGGCAGCCAGCTAGTACAATCTGTCTCGGCAGTTAGCTAGCACAGCCTGTCTTGGCAGCCAGCTAGCACAGCCTGTCTTGGCAGCCAGCTAGCACAGCCTGTCTTGGCAGCCAGCTAGTACAATCTGTCTCGGCAGTTAGCTAGCACAGCATGTCTTGGCAGCCAGCTAGCACAGCCTGTCTTGGCAGCCAGCTAGCACAGCCTGTCTTGACATCCAGCTAGCACAGCCTGTCTTGGCAGCCAGCTAGCACAGCCTGTCTTGGCAGCCAGGTAGCACAGCCTGTCTTGGCAGCCAGCTAGCAAAGCCTTTCTTGGCAGTATCTTTAAGTGAACTAACCTCCTATACTGACTGCTGTATAAATGTTGGAGGAAAATGAATATTTAGGAAATAACACTATGTTGAAATGTCATTTAATTTATTGTTAACAAATATGATGCTGTACATGAAATTTCATCTATAGCTGTAGTTTTGATGATATTTTCGAGGGCTGAGTTCGAAACTATTGTAACTGCAGATATAGAGGATAATAAATGTGTTGTCATGTGATATGGGATTTATTGCACGAGTTATTTGAAATTTGTCTAATAAGGAGTGTAATAAATCCCATATTAAATGACCATGACTATAATGTTCTATTTATATCATAGAAGCTTTGTAAGTGAATGGTGACAGAAACTGTCAACGAGAATATTCAGCTTGTTCATTCCACTTATATATTGTATCATGCTATTTATTATTTTAAAAACAGCATTTTTTTCCAGTAAGAGCAGACATATTCATGTGGATAGACTTAGCCACAAGTGACTCATTGGCTAAAACAAATGTTACTTAAGTAAAAACGTTTCTGTGATCAGACGGTAGAACAAATTGTAAATATGGGACAAAATTTTGAATGGAAAACGTTTTGTAAAATTTATATTCATTACATTGTCATGAAGGCAATATATGATATATATTCTAATACATTTCAGTTTGCAAGAGAAGATCAGAGTGATATTAGATGCCACGTTCACACATTCCAAGAATCTAGCAGCATTTGTATTCCTGTATAAAAGTATGACCAGTTTGATGGAACACTTCCGGTCAGAGAAGTCTCAGATACATAGCTTCATTGCAGCCTTTATAGGTGGTTACTTTGTCTTCGGCAAATATAACAAAGTAAATGAACAGGTAAAAATAAAGTTCATCTGTTAGAAGTATTCTTAGAAATGGCTTCTTTGTATGCATCTTTTCTTTGTATTTTATCATTCAATTTGTATTTTAGTTTTCTTAAAGAGTGATTTAACAACACTTTAAGATACTAAAACTGTTAATCACTCTTTAAAATGCCAGTCATGAATGACACATTTATATGTTAAAGACTCCTTTAACTAAACTCACATCTAGATGGACTAGAGTGCAATGAAACACCAAGTACTTTACAAAAAGGGTATTTCTGTGTTCAAATTTGTTTTAGCAGGTAGTCTGGTTCTCGGCAGCATTGTAACAGCTCTGTTGCTAGCGAACTAAAACTTACCTTATTCACTTTCAAAACTCACTCGTTGATGAAATCAGTCAAAATTAAAATAAGAGCCAGAGACAGTCAAAACTAGATGAACTTAAGAATATGGCTTTGTTTTCTTTTGGACACAAAATTTACTTTGGAGCGATTTGAACCCAGAACCTGTAACTGGTAGTGGCTGATCAACCACTGAGCTTTCAAGGTCCACAATCTTTTTTTTTCTTTTTTATGCTCCCCGAAGCTTTGTCCGTCCATCCGTCCGTCCGTTCGTTCGTTCATTCATCCTTATATCCATCATAATTTTATCTGGAGCATAACACAAAAACTATGAGAGATATCAAGACCAAACTTCATAGGTAGTTACATCTCATTAAGGAGTAGTGCAGTGCACAAGAACCATAACTCTTGCTTTATTAATTTTTGAGTTATTACCTTTTGAAATTTCTCATACTTTTTTTTTTGTCTGGGGCATAACTCACAAAGTATAAGAGTTATCAACTTGAAACTTTATAAGTAGATAGATCTCATTGATGAGCAGTGCAGTGCTCAAGAACCATAACTCTTGCTATATTAATTTTTGAGTTATTGCCTTTTGAAATTTCTCATACTTATTTTTTGTCCGGGGCATATCTCACAAAGTATAAGAGATATTAACATGAAACTTTATTGGTAGATAGATCTCTATGAGGAGAAGTGCAGCGTGCAAGAACCGTAACTCTATTTTGAATAATTTAGGAGTTATTGCCCTTTGTTATTTTTCATCTTTAAAAAAAAGTACATATTAAACAATAGCCCTTTTGGAATTGGCATTTATTCGGGGAGCATCCAACGGTTCTACCGATTTCTTGTTTTATTTAAAATTTTCTGAGATATAAAAGCAAAGGCCCTACCACTAAGCTGTTGAGGCTTTTCTTGTACCCTTTCTCATGGATGAATGCACACTCACTTTGATTCATTTAAATTTAACCTCTGACAAGAGCAGCGGGGAATCATTTCTTTGGCTCAGGCATCTTTGCATTGTTAGCTTTTTGTTTTTTGGGTTCTGTTTTTAATAACTCATGTCTCCTTTGACTGGAGTTTAATTCCCACAAGTACTGGGATTTTTCTGATTGATTGTATCTTTCAGCTGTGAACAGACTTTGGTATTATGAAAATTTGTTGAATAACAATTCATCCTTTAGCTTTAAAATCCACTAGCACTTTTAGTTTCAGTGCAAAATCTTATAAATAGTTATGATAATATGAAAATGTTACCTTTGAGAAGTTAGAAAAAGAAACAGAAAAGAAAACTGTGTTTTGTTGTTGTTGTTGTTGTTGTTGTTGTTGTTGTTGTTGTTTTAGTTCAATTTGATCTTGAATGGACAAGTCAAAGTTGTCTGAGGATTTCTTATTTTCTCTTCATTTTCCTGTGGACATGTTGAAGTTATTCCCTTTAAAAGTGAGACATTTGTTTTCCTGTTTTTTGCAGATAAACTTGTACCTGTTGTCAAGAATTATATATGGACTTGCCAAACTAGCTGTGAAAAGGGGATATATACCAAAGCCTAAGGGTGATATGTTTAAATGGTTTGCCGCCATTGTGTGGGGAATTGTTCTATGGGAATTTGAATATGAGAAGGACACACTCCAACCTTCACTTCAGTCATCCATGACATATTTATACCATGACAGTAACTTCTGGACCTCATTGAAAACTTTTCTATGGCACAATAAGTAGATGAGAAGTTGTTAGTTTTTTTTTTGTACAGATCTCACAAAAAAGGATCATTTTCTTGTTTCAGACACAATTTCACAGATGCGTTTCACATGTATTTAGTAGGGGCTATTCTGTTTTGTTTTCTAAAGAAAAAGAACCAAAAAATGCAAAAGAAACAGTTAAGCTTATGAAGATTAACCTTTGTTCAGTTTGATTCTTTCAGACAGACTTCGTATGCATGGCATCAAGTTGCCAGAACATTATGTAGGAATCCAAATTTTTATATATTTTTAATATTTTACATTATGCATTGTTACTCTTAATGTAGCTTGTATATTAATTATTTATCTTCATCAGCAGTGCTGATAAAAATGTTCATTTTTCAAAGGTCTGTTGGTCAAGTGAGCAGGCTTTATGATAGAGTGGCTATGATAACTAAAAAGTGAATCATAAGTTCCCAGCCACATCCTGTGCTGCAAAGCAGGCCCTTTCTGAAGCATAGAGGGTATAGTACTGGTCTTCCCTAGGTAGGAAAGTTTTGAACTGTTATGACTATTCATTTTCTTATAGTCTTTGGCAGGAGCCCACCTCTGTGGCTGAGTGCTCAAACTTGCTGAATTGTATTCACTAAATTTTTCACTGGCTGAAATTCATAGGTTTGACTCAAGCATCGAAGTTGGCAAGTTCTGACATGGAAGTTGGCAAGTTCTGACAAAGGATGGGAATCTAGTACTGGTCCTTCCAAGGAACTGTTCTTAGGTACACTGCCTGTCCAATACTACTTTGACTGTTACAAGGCATTTAATTCCTCTAAAACAAAACCCAAACCCTTAAGGGACAGAACCAAATCAGAGCAGTTTAGTTAATTGTTTTGTAAGGCCATCTTCTGACTTTACCTATGTTTGTCATGTAAGTAGTTAAGAGGTTCATCTTTTCAGTACTTTCTGGAAATGTAGGTTTGTTTTTATGTATTCTTATGTTTTCTGAGCAAACTACCAGAATGCATTGCATGATCACTAGAATGAACACTTCTTTAGAGGAAAGAATATTCCACAAGTGTCATGCATGTAGGCTGGACTTTAAACCTTCCACCTCTAATATGTCCATTGTTCCACTGTAGATAAATGTTTTTACTAGTTTTAGGGGTGTAAATGACAAGACAGTGACCAGCAGTACCGACCATTTTTAGACTGTATGGAAGTGAAGGCATGTGGTAGTCCTTAGAAAAGATAATAAAAACATTGATTAAAAGTTCATTGAAGAATTAAAGAGAAAAGCTTATTTCATATGTCATATATATTTTATATGGTATCAAATTTTCTTTAGATAGTGTGTTTGAACTTGACTGACATCCAAAATATTTTGTCCAAATTTGCAACAAGTCTTCTAAAACTGAGACGGACTAATGACTAAAATGTTCGTCTATTTTTTCAGCTAAAAGAAAAAATATCAGTTTTGCTTTTTAAATATTATTTCTATATTTTCTTATCTCTTTCACAGGTTGTTTAAATTTTGTATAAATGCATTGTTTTTACACTTATAACTCTAGCTTTGTTTCTCTTAATTTAGCTCATTTGTACACAAGGTGCTTTGTTTCTCTTAATTTAGCTCATTTGTACACAAGGTGCTCAAGATGAGCTTTAAATTTTTTTTTTTTTGGTCTTACTTTATCAACACTCTGAAGGACACTTTTTTATCCATCTTCAATAAAACCTGTTCATCATTTTTGTCCTGATGATGTTTTAGTCATATGGGTTCGAAAACAAAGTCACCAGCACATATCAAAGGGAATCCTTGGGAACCCTCTTTAGGTATCAGTTTTGACAAAATTTTCATGAAACTTTGTCAGAATCTCTTTCTTAGTGATCTTTTTGAGGAATTTGAAACTTAATCTTACTGAATTAAAAACTAGGTCACCATTTCAGATCATTGGAAAACTTTGTGAACACTAATGTGGACAAACATTTGTGGCCCAATCTTCACGATGTTGCTGAAAATCCCTCTCTTGATAGTCTTTAGGCTGAGATTAAAACTGGGCCAAGTGGTTTAAAAACAAGGTCACCATTTCAGATCAATGGAAAACTTTGTGAACACTCCAGAGGGCACAATTTTGGCCCAAGCTTCTTTTAACTAAGAATGTTCTTAAGATAATATATCTGTAGGATAAGCTTAGAAATGGGTCACATGGGATCAGAAGCTAGGTCATAAGCTTAGATCAGTAATAAACCTTAGATACACCCTAGAGGTCAATTTTTAGCTCAATTTTCTTGAAACAAGCAGAGAATGTTTGTATTGCTTATGAATTTAAGAGTCATAAACATGGTGACAACCTCTGATAAATGGACAAACATGTGAACACCTCAAAGTTAAATTTTTACCAAATTTTCACTAGACTTGGTTTCAGTTATAGATGATCTCTTGAGACAGATTGGAAATGGAATACAGAAGGTTAAAAACTATTAAACCAGCTCAAAAGAAAAAACTTTGAAAACAAAGAATGAGTGTCTTGATGATTTTGTTCTCAAGGTGAAACTAAGTACACAAAATATAAAAAAAATAATAATAATAAGTTGCCTGACAAAAAATGTCTTTTTTTTTAAAGTTGATATTTGGCCGTTATGTTTTCAATAAGGACAGCAGTACTCAGGTGAGTGAGTAACAAAGAGGAATGGCCCTCATGTTTCTAGAAACTGTTGCACTAGATTTTGTACTTATATGAAATCTTTAATTGTTCAAAGTTTCAAATTTATTTGATTATTTTTAATATAAGTTTAGTAAATACCTAAAGATAATACTAACTGAAATATATGTGTTTTGTAAATTTCTTTGAGTTATACACAAAATATACATTGCATTTAATTATTGAATTTTTACTACGCCTGTGTTTTTGCTTTTGAACACTTACATATCACATATTGAATATTTCTCTGTGAAAATTGCAATACATTAGTCCGCAACAAATACTAATAAGGTATAAAGAAGTTGGAAACGTAGTTGGCCGTACGATCTGATGTGGTTTAATATCCAAAGGAGGGTATATAGTTATCACACTTTCTGTCTGTTTGTCCATGTACAATATGTGTCCGCTGTGTAATTCTGCCTCTTTTCTTAGCATTTTTGTATACTTTGCCATGAATGTTCATCACATCGAGATGACGTGTTGTGAAAAAGAGTCAGGTTTCTAAGAACTTAGCAAGGTCAAAGTCAGAAATCATTGTTGAAATAATGTAAAATCCTTTCGGCTCTATAACAGAGTGATACATCAAAGGATTTTGAAATAGCTTGGCACAAAAATCACCAGATAGTATCAGTGTGGACAAAGTTTCAACTAGAAATGTGTCCAAAGGACACAGATGTCCCCGCTAAATGACACTAGACACAAACTTGGTAAATCAACATTGTGGGCTTAATTTGAAAAAAATATTATAAAAATACTTTTTTCTAAATGAACAGGTAAGTGGCAAGTTCAGCTGTCTCTCTAATATCCTTTAAGAGACTACATCAAGGCAACAAAATGGTTAGGGATAAACCCTACGTAGCAATCTACTGTTATTTCTGTTGCGCCCATATAATAATTATATCAAAGCACACATACATGCAGCCCACTACAAATGTCTATTACATTAATCACTCTCCATATAAGGAATAAGCCGAAACTTCAAATGTCCACTGTGACCTTGACTTTAAAGCGAGCGACATGTTTATTGCACGCGACACGTCGACTTCATATGATGATCACTTATGCCAAATTATTTCGAAATCCATCCATGCATAATACAGTTATGAGCCGGACACGAACACTTTTCATTATATCCATATAAGAAATAAGCCAAAACTTCAGGTGTCCACTGTGACCTTGATCTTTGAGTGAGCGACATGTTTCTTACATATGACATGTCGACTTCATATGATGATCACAATTTAGCCAGATTATTTCGAAATTCCATCATGCACGACAAAGTTCTGAGCCGGACCCGAACATCTATTGTATGTGCACACACACACGTGCGCTGACAGGGTAAACACTGTATGCCCGCTCGCCATTATCATGGCGGGGGCATAAAAACAAAGTAGGTTAGTAGGTCAAGGTAATTGTACGCCGAGGTCAAAAGTGAAATCTTAATGCAAAATGAATATAGTTCAATTTTTAGCTCGTCTGTTTCGAAGAAAAAGTCGAGCTGTTATGATCGCTGCGTCGTCGTCGTCGTCATACAAAAACTTTAATGTAGTTCCTTCCTCGAACACTTTAAAAGGTATCAATATGAATCTTTCAATGCTTGCTTATCATGACAGGATGTAGTTGTAACACAAGGGGCGTTATTCTGAAAGCTATATTTTTGTAGTTTTGTCCCGTTTTAGCTTACAAATTTTGTCAAAATTGCGTAACAGACGAGCGTTTGCGCCGCTCCGCGAGTCTCTTGTTTTATACTGTAGTTGCATTATCAAGTAGGTCAGTAGGTCAAGATAAAAGTCAGTGTCACATGAAGATCAAGAAATATATAGTCATAAAGAGGCTTTAAATTTCCCTGTAGGATTTTAAGTATTTCTATATAAATCTTTATGAAAAAATGAGACAAATTGGGCAGGGTCAGTTTTGAAATAATTTGAATAATTTTTGTATAGGTAGCCTTTACAAAGGTACATACTAAATATCTTAGTTCTCTTACGAGAACATTTGAAAGATTTTGCAATGCTACATAAATGACTAAGGCCTAAGGCTTCCTGTTTCTGACAAGAAGAATTTATATATTTTACAAAAATAGTACCACCAGGTTCGGGACCAGTTCTGACCACAGGGACATAATTTGAACAATTTTTGTAGAGGTCAGCTAGACAATGCTAGAGACCAAATTTCTAAACTACATGCCATGCAGTTTCAGAAGAAAAAAGAAAATTTCAGAGCTTTTTCATCATAACTCAAGGTTAATTGGCAGACCCCTGGGCAACGTCAGTGTTGACCCGGGAAAATAATTTTAATGATTTTTGTAGAGGTCAGCTTTACAATTCTACACACCAGACATCTAAAGTCTAGAGATTATGGTTTCTGACAAGAACATTTTCGAAGATTTTATATTTTTTACACCTATAGGACTCAGAGACAGGGCCTTAATTTGTAAGGACTTACTTTGTACAATATTGGTAGAGATCAACTCGGCAATTCAGAAACTAAATTGTAGACTCAGCCGTGCGGTTTCAGAGAAGATTTTTAAAGATTTCCCTATACATGTAAATCAGCTGACTCAAAGGAAATAACTTTATCTGTTTAGAGGTCAGCTATATAATGCTGCATACCAAATATCTAAGGTTTTGGTTTCTGGCAAGATTTTACAATTTTGACCCAAGGGACATAACTTGAACAATCTTGGTAGAAGTCGACTACACAGTGCTACACACGAAATTTTAGACTATTGGTTATGCGGTTAATAACTCAGTGTAAATCAATAAACTCATGGGGCTTGGTCAGTTTTGACCCCAAGGGACATAATGTGGCCACTTTTGGCAGAGGTCAACTAGGCAATGCTATAGACTGAATTTTTTGACCCAAGGCCAAACCGTAACATAGAAGAATATTTTTTTTTTAAGATTTTCCAATATAACCAAAAATTAATCAAGTTACCCAAAGGGCAAGGTCAGTTTGACCCTCGGGACATTGTAGAGGTCAGCGATATAATGCTGCAGATTAAATATCTATGGGTTATGGCTTATCGTTTCTGGACTCAGGGGTGGGGTCAAAATCATTTGAAGAACTCCAAACAAAGTTCAATTTTTTATCGAGGAAAAGAAACAATATTAAACCTTTAAGAAAAAAAGCGACTGTTATTATGACAGTAATTCATAACGACAAATTGGATAAGGACCCAAAAGTCAGACAATCCAAAATTCGGGTAGCTTTTGAGTAATTTGTTAAATGTATTTGATGTAGAATATTCACATATCTGAATATAGACAGAGATTTTATAGTTATAAAAATCAGAATACATTTGGTTTTTCAATTAAAATACAAACTTAGATTTTAATAATCTACTTTGACAACTTGGTTGGTTTTAAGGGTCGGTGCTTCAAAAATGATTTATTATCTTGCAGTAAATACTTTTAAGAATCTTTGAAATCAGTCCTTAACTTGCAAAAGCAGTCTTTCATAAGACGCTTTTAGACAGTTGTTCTCACTTTCTTGCTGAGTAAAACACTGAAAAGGGATGTTATCTTATGGACCTGGGTGTTTTAAATAGACATACTTTAAGTAATGAAGTTATCAAGTAGCCAAGAAACTGACGATTTATTTCTCACACAGTTAATGTTTATCATTTAATATCAAAATATGCGAAAGAAGTTTCTGAATGGGGTCTCCAACAAGTCTGTCTCAAAGTCCCCTGTAAGCCTGATCTGAAATGAAAAAAAAAAAACATAACATAAAAAACTATTCGAGAAAAGTATTTTTTGCTCAACAATAATACGACATTGATAAGAAGCTTCTGTTCAAACAACATAAAGATACGTCATCGAAATAAGCTTCTTTAAATAACTTAAAGATACGTCATCGAAATAAGCTTCTTTAAACAACTTAAAGATACGCCATCGAAATAAGCTTCTTTAAACAACTTAAAGATACGTCATCAAAATAAGCTTCTTTAAACAACTTAAAGATACGTCATCGAAATAAGCTTCTTTAAACAACTTAAAGATACGTCATCGAAATAAGCTTCTTTAAACAACATAAAGATACGTCATCGAAATAAGCTTCCTTAAACAACTTAAAGATACGCCATCGAAATAAGCTTCTTTAAACAACTTAAAGATACGTCATCGAAATAAGCTTCTTTAAACAACATAAAGATACGTCATCGAAATAAGCTTCTTTAAACAACATAAAGATACGTCATCGAAATAAGCTTCTTTAAACAACATAAAGATACGTCATCGAAATAAGCTTCTTTAAACAACATAAAGATACGTCATCGAAATTAGCTTCTTTAAACAACTTAAAGATACGTCATCGAAATAAGCTTCTTTAAACAACTTAAAGATACGCCATCGAAATTAGCTTCTTTAAACAACTTAAAGATACGTCATCGAAATAAGCTTCCTTAAACAACTTAAAGATACGCCATCGAAATAAGCTTCTTTAAACAACATAAAGATACGTCATCGAAATAAGCTTCCTTAAACAACTTAAAGATACGCCATCGAAATAAGCTTCTTTAAACAACATAAAGATACGTCATCGAAATAAGCTTCTTTAAACAACATAAAGATACGCCATCGAAATAAGCTTCTTTAAACAACATAAAGATACGCCATCGAAATTAGCTTCTTTAAACAACATAAAGATACGTCATCGAAATAGGCTTCTTTAAACAACATAAAGATACGTCATTGAAATTAGCTTCTTTGAACAACATAAAGATACGTCATCGAAATTAGCTTCTTTAAACAACATAAAGATACGTCATCGAAATAAGCTTCTTTACCAACATAAAGATACGTCATCGAAATTAGCTTCTTTTAACAACATAAAGATACATCATCGAAATTAGTTTGTTTAAACAACATAAAGATATGACATCGAAATTAGCTTGTTTAAAGAACATAAAGATATGACATCGAAATTAGTTTGTTCAAACAACATAAAGATATGACACTGAAAATAGTTTGTTCAAACAACATAAAGAGACGACATGGAAAAATGGAAAAAAAGCTTGTTCAAACGACATAAAGATACGTTATCGAAATTGGTTTGTTTAAAGAACATAAAGATATGACATTGAAAATAGTTTGTTAAAACAACATAAAGATATGCCATTGAAATTAGTTCGTTTAAACAACATAAAGATATGACATTGAAAATAGTTTGTTCAAACTACATAAAGATATGACACTGAAAATAGTTTGTTGAAACAACATAAAGATACGTCTTCGAAATTGGTTTGTTTGAACCACTAGCGGATCCAGAGGTGGGCGCACCCTGCGCGCAACCCCCCCCCCCCCCCCCTAAAAAAAATATCCCCGGACCATAGGTGTTATTGTAGGTCTATTTTGAATATGTCTTTAAAAAATAATTTATACTTTATTGTTCAACATTGAATTGAATAATCAGAGGCCCATGTGATATTGCCAAATCAGCATAACCACAACGGTTGAAATGAGGTAGAAAACGGACACAAATTGGGCCGAACATTTTGCGCCCTCCCCACCCTTCCCCCCCCCCCCCCCCCCCATCCTGCATCCGCCCTTCTGAGCAACATTAAAATATGACATTAAAAATAGTTTGTTCAAACAACATATAGTTATGTAATCGAAATTAGTTTGTTTAAACAACATAAAGATATGACATTGAAAATAGCTTGTTTTAAAAGGTTTTCAAAACTCATGTCAACACTTTTATACAAAGAGCAAATTAATTATCCTTGTACTGTATGCTGTTTCTTATTTGAAAAGCTTTAGAAATATACGCACTCAAACACATTTTCATTATCACTTTCCAGTAACTCGAATGATTTATACGTTCACAGTATCAGAAATATACTTATTTCTCAACTCAGTAGACAAACAATGATGTTCGTCTTCTAGTACATCACAGTATCTTCACTACGAAGAAAAAGATGCGTGGCGATGATGGGAATTGGAAAGGTGTTGTAGGTAAGCCAAACTTATTTGTTTAGTCTTATCTATCATTCTTATTTATGCTCGCGTACCAAACTAGTTGATTGATTACAGTGATATTGCACACAGATACGGGACATCAGATTTAAAAGTCATTCTCAATTTATGATTTGAATTTTCCCACTACTTTTATTATGTATTAAGTCACTACGATTACCCATCATGTCCGTAAAAAGAGTCAAAATAAAGAAACAAAAGAAACAGTGCCTGTTGCTTAAGAAATATAGCTTTTTTTCTCTTCGATAATCATCAGGGCCTCAAAATTGTCACGTAACTTGTCCTTGCAGGTGCAATGAATGATTGTAAATATTCATCCAGGATTTCTACCTCGTTTTCTTCCACAAAATTGACTGGTTTATAAAGTATGTTAAAGGTCGACTTCACAGCCAAGCCGAAAGAAAATATATCCGTGAGCATCGACTATTTGATATTTCAAAGATACAACAAAAGTTGGGGACAAGTTGTTATTGATGAATATTATTTTATTATTATTATGTCGTTTCATTATAAAACAAAATACTAAAATTTAACAAAGGTTATAACCTGAAAAAATGATAAAAGTTTTCATCTGTATGAAGATGAAAATATCATGTTTGATTTATAATTGAGATTTTCTAAGTATTCGATCCTCAAATAATTAAAATTAAAATTAAAAGAAGTTGGGCAACCTTGAAACAAAAAGGTGTTCTTACGCAGTAAACTCCCCTTTTTGTGTTATAAGACGAAATTAGGGTTAAAATAATTTTGCTCTTTCTGGTTTCTTTTGCAGTTATTTATATATATTGAATAATGACCTGAAGAGCATTTGTATTAAACTTGAGTACACAAGTGCAGCCTCTGACAAACGCGCCTGGGACTCGATGCTTTGGCTCAGTTGTTAGTGTTGGTTTATGAGTACGAACTGCACTCAGAGATGGTTTATTTAAATGCACTAACAGTTCAATAGTTGTATTCTGTGTGGAATTATATGTATACAACACGTTTACACCTTCAAAATCTTCAACGTCGACTTGATGTTGTCCATCAATGTTTATCTTGTATTATTTTTATGTAGTAGTGTGATCCAATGATCGATTAACTTTAAAAGCAGCAACATAGATGTATGTCTCCTATTAGTCATAGAGGTCTGGTAAAATTTTACTTACCATAGAAAAATGTTAGAACAAAGAGGAGATAATCTTGGAAAGTGCACACAGTAGAAGAACACTGGCTGTTGGTGCGTAATTCACTGAAATAAAATAACACTGACATACAAGTGTTTTCATTTATAAATTTATCTCGTTATAAAAGCTAAAGAAATGATATCCATTTCTGGCAGTGATTTTTGTGTCGCCTGCTACAAAGTAGTGCGACATAAAGGGATCACTTCTCCGTCGTTTGTCTGTCTGTCAATCCATCTGTCTGTCTGTCCGTCCATTACAAAACTTGTCCGGACTACTCCTCAGAAACTACTGGTGCAATTTCATCCAAACTTTACAAGAATGATGAGTACCAAGTCTAGTGATTTTTTTCAGAGTTATGGCCCTTTAATGTTTTTATTTTTAAAGTATGTCCGGACTACTTCTCTTATACTACTAAAGCAATTTGAATGAAATGTTACAGGATTGATCAGTACCTAAAATACTTGCGCATATCTAACGGTTTTTTGGTTGAATGATTTTTGGCTGAGTTATGGCCCTTAAATGAAAAAAAGCGTTTTAGCCAACAAACTGTCCAATCACCTCTCAATACAACTGCTTAATTGGCAATCATCAGGCGACACATGTGATCACTGATCGCCATTGTTACCCTCAAGATAACAAAACATATTTTGAGAATCTTATTTGATAGTGACTGAAATGAGACTGTTCACATGTCAGAAAAACATATCTGAAAATGGTTAGTTTACACTCAGCTTCTTCAGTTCACATACTTCAAACTAATGCATTATTGAGTTTTGACCAGTACTCACGCAAAGAGATGGAATGTGGACCTGTCTTTCATATTCTGTTGTTGGTATTTGAAACTGCGACCTCCATACTGAGATTCCGATATTTTACCCCTAAACCACGAATCTCATATTAAGGAAAATAGTACAAATGTAATTGATTTATCACCTTGCCCTCCACTTTCTGTATCACATGTCATTCCCTCGTATCCACTTGCGCAAGAGCATGTGTACTGATTTACACCATCAGAACACGTGCCACCGTTATTGCACGGGTCAGTGCTACATTCGTCTATGTCTGAAATATAAGGAAAACTTGCATAGCGACTTTTTTCTGATAAACATATAAACTTCAGGTCAAAGGGCTTTCTTAGTAAAAACTACCCTATGTTTTACGCTGTAAAGTGTGCATATTTCTCAATACAGGTGAAAGTACATATAGGTTCGCGTTTAATATCTTGAGTAAGGTTTAAGGTATCATATTATTATGTTACTGTTTTAACCAATATTTGAAGCTTCGCCAATTCAAACAATCAAATGGGGAATGGGAAGTTCCATTTTTGTGTTTTGAGCAAAGCAACTGGCCCTTTTTAATACATGCGGTTATACTTTTATTTTCATGAAATTCGAAATGTTAATAAGTACTTACTGTTTTCACAGTTCGTTCCGTCGTAACCAGAAACACAGGTACACGTGTACCCACTTCCCGTGTCTGAGCATGTAGCGCCATTCTGGCATGGATCGGGGTTACAATTGTCTACAAAGAGTTAATAATAGCCAAGGTTTATCAAGAATTTCCAGAAATGTCCCTTTACTTTATTTTTTATTTTTATTTTAATATTGGCGTTGTTTTTTTATGCTCCCCGAAGGGAGAGCATATAGTCGCGCTTTGTCCGTCTGTATGTCTGTCCGCATTTTCTTGACCGGGACATAACTCTGAAACTACCAGAAGTATCAACAAGCAACTGTGTAGGTAGATAGATCTTATTGAGTTAAAGTGCAGTGCATAAGAAATATAACTATGCGTTGCCTAATTTTTGAGTTATTGCC
The DNA here is from genome assembly GCA_012932295.1 of Cyclina sinensis. Lineage (NCBI taxonomy): Eukaryota > Metazoa > Mollusca > Bivalvia > Venerida > Veneridae > Cyclina > Cyclina sinensis. The sequence goes on along the minus strand of JAAONU010000003.1, from coordinate 15,065,925 downwards.
CTTTGTTCATTTTTACACTTTGAACTTTGTCCGGGACATAACTCTGAAACTACAAGAGGTATCAACAAGAAACTTTGTAGGTAAATTGTCCGTCCGTATGTCCGTCCATCCGTCCGTCCGCATTTTCTTGTCCGGGACATAACTCTGAAACTACAAGAAGTATCAACAAGAAACTTTGTAGGTAGATAGATCTTATTGAGTAGAAGTGCAGTGCATAAGAACTATAACTCTGCCTTGCCTTATTTTTTAGTTATTGCCCTTTGTTCATTTTTACTCTTTGAACTTTGTCCAGGACTTAACTCTGAAACAACAAGAGGTATCAAAAACCTCTTGTTTACCTGTCACCAGCCTACTTCAGTGACCATGACACTGTCTGGATAGGACTGCCACTGTCTGAGTTGATCGAAAAATAAAGAATAAAATGGTAACTGTCTTACATTCTTTATTGCATATTTAAACAGTTTTAACCTTTTTCAGCAACTACCAATAACATAATATCCTTATGCTGTATTTGGCAAAGACTTTATGGACACACTATTCTGTGTCCAAAACCTATTCGGGGAGCATCACCCGGTTCGACCGGCTCTTGTTGTTGTTGATTTTTGTTGTTGTTGTGGCTTTGTTTTTGTTTTGTTGTTGCTGTTGATGTTGTTGTTATTTTGGAGGGTAAGTGTGTGTGTGTGTGTGTGTGTGTGTGTGTGTGTGTGTGTGTGAACATCAAAACCATATATTTAAAATCTCTAGACAATAAACTGCATAGAATTTAATGGTAGCATAAACATCTCTTTGCTCCTTTTGTTTCATTTGTACAAAATGTTTGAGGATGTTATGCAAGAAGCCAAATCATTAGTTGATGTATATGAAGCGTGTATGAAAGAAATAAATAATCAGGATAACCGATTAAGAACTATATTTATAAAAAAATGACGGTATAAAGTTTAAATAAAAAACTTGAAAAGTGAATGAATTTATGTAAAGAAACTATTGAAAATAAATATATTCTAAATGAAAAAATAACATTTATGCCATTCAGGTACTTGAAGGATCAGATCAAGATAATGCTAGTGATAGTTATGATGGTGGTACTTTGTTATTTTAGATTTTAAAAATCTCACTTATTCGCATGCTAGAGTTCGCAATTCAAATGCTACAAAGTTTCGCTTACATTTCGTTACTTTTGCGATATTTATAGAACCTTGACATTCCGTTACACTTTAGGCCTAACATTATGGCTTGCTAGAGTTCAAACACCAAATGAAGCTGGCAAATGGGGCAAATGTAGTTCATAAGTGGACTGGAAACAGGATAAGAGCACTTTTAATGTATATTAAAAATGCACAAAGTTCTTGAAAAAGTTGACAGTGACCTTGAGCTTTTCGACCAAATTCTTTCAGAAGACACCTTGTCTAGTCATGTTTGTTGCTCGAGCTGAATTAATTCGAAATCCAACCATGCACACAATAGTAAATGGTCCAGGAAACATGTACTGACGGACAGACTGATTGAACACTGATTACGATTGTGCGCTTTCATATCAATGTATGACCTTTATTTGTGCAAAACTTACTCATCTCTTACGAACTTTGCATTTCAAATTATAATCTGCTGAACACCGCGTGTTTAAAACGGCTTAGAAATGTGGTTACAATGGCTAAGAATTGGGGTTTAATGCGACCATGACCCTTTTAAACCTGTCAAAAAGCTTTTAATTGCTTCTTTGACCATTGTTATTTCTTAATTTTGTACTATTACTCCCTTATTATTAATACAGGTAGTAGTAGCGGTTATGGTATGAGTAATAAAAGTATGACCAGTCTGAGAAAATAAAAAAAAGTATGTTTTCTTACCTGCTGGTGGCATAGTAGCAGCACCGACAGCCCACACATTCCCTACCAGTGCACCCACAACACAAAGGAGTAGTAAGCCACTGAATTCTTTAACCTTAACAGTAAGATGGTAATCACATATTATACATAACATATGCATCCTGATCATTCATTCATTCTTTCATTCATTCATTCATTCAAGCTTCATTCATCAGTCCGTCCATCGGTCGGTCTTGTCCATCAATCCATCCACTCATCAGTCGTCTATCCATCTATCCATCTATCTAGTCTCATTCAGTATAAAGTCATTTAAAAATATATATGAAATAAAAACACTAATATGAAACATTGACCATTCTAATAAGTTGATATAAGGCCATACAATGATTGATACTACAAAACATCATAGAATATTGACTTAACACTTTTTAAGTTAGATTATCTTTGCTGTTAATTATTCCGTTATTTTTTCCTTCTTTTTTTCAAGAATATATTTGTTCAAAGTTTACTTGCGTTTCTTGTAAATAGCCCTGTTTTCTCAGGAAGGCAGCTGAATGACCAATCTAAATTGAACATTTACAAGTATAGTGAAACTGCTCATTTTAACACGCGAATCTATACATTCAATGTAATGTCTTGAATGGTAGTCGCCCATTTCGCGCCCCACCCCCCGCCGCCAAAAAAAGGTCAAAGAATAGTTACTTGTTTTAAGCAGCTGACTGTAACTTCTTTCAGGCAAAATCTATAAAATGTTGTCCAAATTTTCATTTCTACTTCGTCGGATTTTGCTTTCCTATCTTTTCGGTTCATTAAAAATAGTTATTGTACGCAAAGGTTATTTAAAGTATAAATTATTTGTCTCGTTGTTGTTCAAATTTAAAGAGTAGGACCTAAAATGTTGACTAGAATTTTTTTTCGAATATAAAGACACCCAATAACGTTTGCGTAGTACACCGTAGTTTCGTCAATTCGTTTTGGATGTAATATATATTTTTCTACGACCCCTTCGAAGTCTTGTCAGTCATGCAGTAGGTCGGTAATGGTTCCAATAAATAACTTTAGAACGTAAAACCTTCAGACTGGGTAAGTAGATTATTAGGCATGCGAATTAAAAGACACCAATGGCGTATAGGCTCATGTCAAAGGTCAAACTCACAGGGACTGTGCCAATCTGTCAACGGTTTCTTATCAATTACTCAATAAAAGTTAAATCTAGGACACCCAAACCTTACAAAATGCTTAAGGATGATGAGCAAATGATTTCAACGGACTTTGAGCTCTGTTGACCAAAGATCTAGTTCACATGGTCCTGTTCTCTGCAAACAATTTTCTATCAATAACTCAAGAAATTATGAACCAAAAACTCTCAAAAATTACAGGACGGTTAGACATGATAAATACAGTATTCCTGTTGAATTTTGGAATTAGGTTTGGAGACTGTGAGGAAGACTATAATGATTTTGTTTCACTGGGTCAGAGGTCTGGACAGTATTCGATCAAGAACGAGTGAACTCAAGACCCGCTAGATTTTAATTAAAATGGTTGTGCATAATAAATAGATGAGGGCTTAGATTTTAGGGTCTCTGGAACAAAGGGATGGCTCACATGGGTCAGGATTTTGAAAACGGTCTCCGATCTACTATGAGCAAGAAAAATTGATTGTAATTTACATATAATTTTGCAGAATTTTTAAAAACGACAGAAATAAAATTGAAATCTATTTACTGCACAAAGAAATCAGACTTACAATTCAGACTTAAGGAGTTTTCGCAACTGTTTTTGCCGTAGAAACATGTTTCACACTCAAATCATTTGATATAAACATTAGATTTGATACTTTTAAATGAAGCCTCATTTAAATGAATGTTTAGAACTTAACAATTTGAACAATGTCGCAAAATTCTGAAAATGCATATAATGTCAGCAGGTGATGTGAGCGTTGCTAAATTAACTGTATACAATGTATTCCTTTGTCTATTTGAGTTTATTTCTCGTCGGTACTTGTTGACCATTTGACCGACGTCCCATAGAGAGGTTAGCTTTTTTAGGGTATAGTGCAAGACAAGAAAGCATCTCATTTCAATCACGCCTCTGGTTCTTTTGCATGCTCAGTGTATAGCACTAATATATAGGACCCCTGGAATATCAGTTCAGTGCGTTACCACTGCTCCTGCAGGATACCGGCTTGTTGAAATGTGACAAGAAAAATGCCCCGGCAAAATACAGTGGTTTCGATTCAAATGTGTAAGTAAATATATAATGCACGCTGGAAATGTTAGTTTTGAAAAATATATAATTGTTATGCTGTTCCCTTTTTAATTTTCCCTTTTTAGCTCTATTTACGATACTTTAATTATTTCTAAAAAAGATGATTGAGTTTTCAAAGATTTTATTTTTATAGTGTATTCATTACATCCTGTGCTCGTAAACATTGATAATACATATATTCTAAAAAAATTACTTGCTTTGTTCACACACTGACAAATTTACTAACATAAATTGAAATATTAAAGGAAGAGGACAACTATCAATATCGCAAGGAATGTTGCATAAAGATTTGATCATATGTAAAATTCAATTATTTGGCATAACCCATTGGATGCTTTTTTAGCAGCCAACTTGTTGTATATAGTTTTTGATTTAATGTTGCATTGTTAACTATTAGGGGCGAGAACTCTACTATCAAGATCGACGGAAATTTTCCACATTTCCGCCTCTCATCGGAATATTCCTTGAAGAAACTAAGTTGACCACAAATCAATGATCCCTTTTCAAAACCACGCCATTTGCACGCCATTCAGAGATTGATCACGCAATTTACGGTACTTTATTTTGAATAGCTTATTACAATATAGCTTAAATATGAATTTAACATCGACATCAACAACCTGGGTTACCGAGCATGACTATTTAGCAGGTAAAATAAACACTAGAGTAAAATCGTTCTCAAGGTTGTAGCGTTTAAGGATATCCAATTTATGATTTAGTTGAAGTTTTTGGTATGCAAACAACATATTGGAAACATGAAAACTTTGCAAAAATTCAGTCGCAAATAGCGGGACCAGCCGTAAAATATTGGGATGTACTGGGAAAGTGCCTCTGTTGTCATTATATGAACACAAATATTGCAAATCGCATTATGCTTACTTAGTGCTTACCGTAAAGTGAAGTTTGAGTTTTCCTTACTTTGTTATTGGTATCGTTGTCATCCTTGCGTTCGGTGTGTTGTGCTTATGAAATGCATTTCTATTTGTTTTGAATAAATGCATTTAAGAATAAGAATGCTAAGACACGACAAAATCGTTGAGTACAGACCAAAGTTAATTATTAATGATGAAATAGGTTCGATACACGTAGGAAGATGATATACAGTAAAAGACATTCTGCAAATTAAGGTAACTGAAGGGAACGTTAACATTTTATATTAAGTAATATTAATAACAAATAACTAAAGACTGTTCGATAGAACATCGAACATATTGCGTTGTCAATAAAGAAAGCTGCAATTAAACATTTAGCATATTGCATATGTCGGAAAGGAACAAATGAAGTTGCATTGAGACGATAGCGCATTCAGTTACCTTAAAGCATGATGTTAATCAGCAAAAATATAGGTTTCCAATGCCATAAACCAAAATGAAATCATGTATTTTGCAAGTTCTAATGTCACCAAACAAGATGGAATAAATGCAGTAATTCTGTTCCATAATTTTGGGTCCACTGAGTCAACAGTCAAACTCACGGGAGCCTGCACTTTGGAACGGTTTCTGACTGGATAAACTAAAAAGAATTGAATTCAGAAACCTCAGAATTTGAAGTATGCTTGGGCATGGTCAGCAGATGAAACACTGTGCACCTGCTTGGTAAAAGCTAAAGGGTTCATGTTGACGTGAAAGAGGCAAGGGAAGCATACATGTTTCTCAAACATCTTAAAATTGCATGTTTTATCATTGGTATTTTCTGTCTTACTATCTTTCTGATTTTCATAATCATGAAAAATCATGAAAAAATATCAAAATGTAACTCACGATTTTGTTTTATTTTTAAGATAAGTACTTTAAATCATATATATATAACAGACCGATAGTTTTTATGTGATCGATATACTTCTCTCATACTTGCTTTTTTTTTTAATTCTGTCTGATCAATGCAATTACCTTATATTTTGATTTTTTTGTCTGGTAATTGTTTTTAATTTGTCTCATTAGTGTACCTATCTCATATTTTTTCTTTCTGATTTTTTGTCTGATCATTGTACTTACTCACGTTTTTTTTACTTTTGTATGATCAATGAACCTATCTCATAATTACGCTAAAACATATACTGCAAGTCATGTATGATCAATGAACCTATCTCATAATTACGCTAAAACATATACTGCAAGTCAAGTATGATCAATGAACCTATCTCATTATTACGCTAAAACATATACTGCAAGTCATGTATGATCAATGAACCTATCTCATTATTACGCTAAAACATATACTGCAAGTCATGAATGTCATTCCTTCTTGAAAAAAGGTTACAAAGAGAATATAAATATCCCAGAGGTTAATCTTTTCTTATCATTGTTAGAATGATAGAACTGAACTGGATCTCTGAGAAAAGAAGGAATACCTTTTCGTAGTAGAAAGGATCGTACCACTATTACAGATATATCTAGTTACTATTGTTTCTTTAATGTTATCACGTTGACGTAGCTGTGAAATGTTTAAAATGTTCATAGATTTGTAGCGCAAATAAATAATTGCTCTTAAATGTGTTTTGTGTAGCTGTATAGAATAAAATTACTAAACCTAGTTACCTAATTTATGATGACAATAAATGTGCAAAAGGCAGACAGTGACACGCTTAAATTATTTTAAACGATTGTTACAGAATGTTTACGCGCAACTGTACTGGTTTTTTTTTAAATTCTAGGATTTATATGTGTAATAGCTATACTTCTGACGATCATTTCTATTATTTAAACAGCTAAATACAACCCAGCAATTTCATTGTGCATTAAGCTTTCTCTCAAGTTGAACTGTTCCTTTTCATGTAAATATAATGTTAATTCATGCTTGATCGAGTGTGGTGTCGTTATGTAATTCAAAGTTGTCGTCATGATTTTGACACTAATTTATCATATTGTCAAAAAGAATGCACCATATAAACATTCAGTAAAATTAATTTCTGGTGTAATTTTTTCTATTCAGATAAACAATAAACCGTCAGTTGCCCATCATAGTCCTTGTAATTTGAGACTAATAGGTTGTTGTCGTGGATGGGGAAAGTTTAATTGGCGAGGCGTAGGAATTTATTTGGTGAGCCGAAGGCGAACCCTATGAAGTTCGTGGCCGAGACAGATAAACTTTTTCTATCCACGTCACCGACGTATAATTTCATTTATCCTCTAACATAGTTTCTTTTGTTTTTTACCGACAAAAAGTAAACAAAATGCAAGTGAAACATCGATAAAAGTTCTGATTTAAAGTAATCCGGCTGTGACTTGAGGTATATCAGTATTTTGTTAACTTAATTTGTACTGTGTGTACACACTTGAAGAAGAAACGGACTTCTCAACGTGGTTAGGCAGTAGTATAGTAATGCTGAGAAAGACAGACGGAAAGTTACTACAGCTGAACAACAGCTGAACAACAACATGTTACGTCCACTTAGAATAGAAATTCACTAAATAAGAAATCGGAGTCTATATTGGCCAGGGAATATGAGCACAATACCAAGTGTTTGGACATTAGTAATTCGGAAATAGATTACCAAGGTGTTTATAATATAGAGAAAGAAACACAAACCAAAAGCACTATTTATTAAAAAATAAAAAGATATTTGTACAAAGATCACATACAGGAATATTTTAAAAACAACATATGTTTAAACAACTACTGGGCATTTGAAAAACTTGGGAGTTTCATGAAAAAACAAAGATCAAACAAACATCACTTGTGTGTGCAATGTTAGATGTTCGAAGTACCTTTAGCACCTATAATCTAATTTCAGATATTTTGAATGTTGGTTTTATTTTACAAAGGATTTGCAATATAAAAATGATGTAAAAAAAGGTTACTATCAAGCAGTTTGAAGCAGTCTAATGTGAAAACAGTTTGAGATCACCAAGTAACCCAATATATATAGAGAGAGCTAAACTTTACCTTGGTGTTACAAAGCATAAAAATGGCTATGTCATTAATGTTTATTAGGATTCGGAGTTTACCCTGGTTGAAAATTAAGCTAAATTTGTTTCATTTTCTGATTTCATGTGAAATTTTATTAAAAAAGCATAACAAAGGCAAGACATGCTGTAGCCAAATTATAATTTCTGTAGCCAAATTAATATACTTTTATATTTTTAGCAAATGGCTAAAATGTTTAATGGCAGAGTGTGCCCTCAGGATATAATAGGAAGAAAAAATACAGTTCACATAGAAATTGATACCACCTCTTCAAATAATTTGCTTTATCAAGGGAACAATTCACTAGGTAACAGGATCATTGCTAACCTGTGGCAGGTTTGTACTAATTTTTAAATGAGTTGCTCTAAGGACCTCAGAAGGACAGGGTAACTGAACAACATTACCAGGTTGATTTAACCTATAAATAATTAACCAAAAGATTTACAAACCAATTATTTAAAAAAGAATAAGCAAAATATTTACAAGGGCTGTTTTTCAGACAGCATGTTCGACTATTCAAAAAAGTTGTTCAGAGTTATTAATCATTTAAAATGGATAATAGTTTCTTTATTTCAAAATGCAGCTACAGATATCTAACTTGTTGGTTCAATGTCTTGTCCAAAAAAAGATAATTTGCAAACAATTCAGTCAAGATTTATGCTGTCTGCAGTAACATTAGCAGAAAATGCTATAGGTAACAAAGACACAAGTAACATTATGATTTCATCTCCATCGACTTTCTGAAACCTTGTACATCTGCAGACAACTGTTTCCAACTCCTGCTGAAAAAGAACAGCCTTTTCCAAAAGTCCATTAGTACACTGGATCATAACTTCTTTGCGGCAAGTGAAGGTCATTTCCTTGTTCTGGCACAGCTGACATTTGCCATCCACAAAACCCTTAGACCGCACACTAAAAAGAAATAATGAACATAGAACAATTATTTCTATAAATAGCACAGACTTAATTAAACAAATATGAGTTCACTTAATGACTTCATGATCTCTTTGCAATCCTTTGTCATTAGAGTATAAAATATCAGCATTAGACTTTTATCTGTTATAATAAACTGTAACATTTGCAAGAAATAATTTAACCAACACATTTGAAATGTGCATGTGCAATATCTGAAAATGATGTTTCTTATGATCTATGCCACCACTATCAAACTTTTAACTGTTTCTAGTTGTGTACACATGTATGAATATTTCTAAGAACTCCCCCACCCTTATTTTTGTTTTGGTTTTGTAAATTGGACAAACAATAATGAAACTGAAATGGAAAAATATTGTAAGAAGGTTTACATTTTGTATATTTACTTTCTAATATCATTACAATGACATGTTTAGCATCAGTGTTTATTGTGCTGAAAAGGAAGTAACAGTTGCAAAAAGATTTGGTCCATGTGCTTGTGTTATTATGTATTCCGTTTGTTAAGTTAAAGTGAAAAACTTATTAAATTTACTTTGTTAAATAACTATCTCAGTTAGCTATGTTACAATCAATTCATCTATATTTCAACATGAAATGACATTGGTATGACTATGCTTGACTTGTCACATACCTGTATTAAATGTTTCAGCAAGATCAAAGTTGACACTACCTTCTTTATTATGCATTTTGCTTTGGAAAAAAATTAGGTATATACAGTAACAGTTGATAGCACACATCACAGTGTCCCCCATTTCATGCTTCCTTAAAATTCAAATAATTATAACATTTTTTTTTTTAGGATTTTAGGATAAACTTGATTTACTAGTAGAACAAAAAGTTATAGTGTGTTAAAAGGTTAGAATAATTCATTTACCTTCTTTCTTGTAATATGGGTACACAGAAACCCTGCGAAACCCAGGATGGCCACCTTCATTTTTTCAGCTTCACTAGCAAGTCTAACTCTTGATGAAATAAGTTTGTGTCATCAATATCAATTTCATCATCCTCTGGCAAACTCTGCAAATGCAAATAATATTTGATACAGTTTTATAACACTAGAATGAAACACGAGAACAGCTCATCTTTTAATAACTTTTAATGTTGTAAGTTTTAAAGTAACATTACCCTATTACCCTGTCAAAAAAAAAAAAAAAAGAAATTTGCATTTAGGCTGGCAATTCTATCAAAATGAACATGTTACACCACATTATAAGTAGAAAAGTGCACTAAAATATTATTCAGATGTTAAAATGAGTAAACATTAAATCATTTCTCTCACTCCAATTCACTGCTAATTTATTCTTGGTAATTACTATCAACGATAATTGTGAAAGAATGGATTTTCTTCAATGGTTTAGACTTAACTCTAGCAGCTAAAAAATCTGCGACTTACTGGAATCCGTTGTCTCTAAACAGATTGTAAAGATTTAAAATGGCTTGATGCTGAAACCCTTGAGCAGGTTTGAAACTTGTTATGGACGACAATGACTACAAATAAATGAGTCACTAAATTACTAGTGAATAAGGCTTAGCATTAGCAATGCTTAATTGACCAAAAAAGTTAATGACCCCAACAAAGTAAAATGCCCATATGCACTTAATTTTACAGCTGATAATAAGTATCATTTCTGTGTATGTTATTCAGTAAAAGCACATACCGTATATAATTATGAATGTGACAAACAAATGCATAACAGACAATAGTGTAATCCAATATAGTCGACTTTTGTTTACACACGTTCGCGTTCTAGTGGAACTTTTCAAAGGTTTTTATTACCAAATGCGTATTAAAAAATAAAGAAATTTATTAATCTTACATATTTTCCTCTTTTTGTAGTTTGGCATTATTTGTTAAACTATAGAGAACACCAGTCTCCATTTTATTACTGTCACTGAAATTTCTGTTTCTAAAAATAGTTGACAGGCTTTCCTGAAAACGGAAAGTAGGTCATTGAATCAAAATAGATACAGCCCGAAAAATTTTGAAATTTTACCATTTCCTGCGACAGATTTACTGGGAAATTTTTTTTATTTATTATCAGCAAGAACGAAGAGATATTTTTTTTAATTTTTTGAAAAAATGACATAATATGTTAAACTATCGAGAACACATATCTCCAGGACAGCCTCTCCAGGATATGTAAACAATTGTGACAGGTCGCAAGAATTCAAGCGTTAATGTAAGAATAATCGTTTCTTCCATGAAACTACTACGTTCGGCTGTTGCATTTCTCATAGATATCATGTGTATGTTTCTAACATACTATAATTTTTCAAAATAAGCATGTAATGTAATTCTTACCAGTTTGCTTCACACATTCGTCAAAGATGGCGGCCTATTAGTTAAGTGGCGCGCGGCGAAGAACGATAACTTTAAACTGTAGAGGAAGGAACGACAACTGCATGTTTTTATAAAAATGGACTGTGTCTACAACTATTCGTAACAACTGAACAATATTTGCACTGATGATAGGACACATTCTTTTTATTACATAACCCCATGGGTCTTTACAAACACCGGAGTAAATATAGCTGACTTTTGCCGGTCCGCAATCAAGATCAGGTGACCAACTAACGTAGATAAAATAGAATATATGGCACCTTGTTATTATTATTAGTGACAGAATAAAAAATAATTATATGTTTAGATTTATCTATCTTCGGTAAAGGTTTCGTAAATGATCAACTCGGCTTTTAAAAAAAATATTTATTTCTGGCTGAAGGGGATAGTACATAATACAGAAAGTACCCATTGTAGAGACCCTCCTGGTTCTTTCAAATGCTTATTGTATAGCACTGATACATGGGACATCGCTTTCACAAGCGGGGCATCTAACAAGAAAGCTGTGGACATGGACGTTACCATACGATCACTAATCCATCGAAAACTTTGTTGCTGTAGTTAGTGTTAGTGCTCAGAAGTGCAATAAATAAAGGACACAACTCTTCAAGCAAGATAACTCTGTAAGTATAAGAAGACTCTACATTAAGTATTCTGATCCTTCTATGAACTGGTGAGACAAGAATTTCACATAATGGCTTTCACATTTACGTTCGGTTTACTTAGTTTCGTCACGCTTTTTTAATTGTAAAATAATAATGCGAGATAAAATGGGTTTTATTTTGCACTTAATATTAAAACCGAAAATTCAATTCACCGAAAACATTTGATTGTTAAGGTAAAAGTTATTGATTTTCTTAGATGGCATTTAAGAAACTTTAGAAAGGATTGAAAGAAAGGATTGACGGTATACTCAATACTACTAAAAATACAGGTGCATGAATATAAAACCATAGTCAACCCCGCCTAACAGCCTATATCAGTCGTGAAGTACTTTTGTCTGTTTTAAGAAGTTACACGTCTGGTACGAGAAGGCCATCGTCAAAGTATTTTGGACGAACTGAAGAACACGTACGTCTGACTCGTTTCTTTGTCATCCAAGTTCTATGATATTTATCTTCTACTCACAGTTTTTTTTAGTTTTTTTTTATATTTCAGCGTGATTTTAGCTCCGGTTATTTTTTGTGACGTAATTATGTTTCATCTACAAAATTATATTTATTCTCTCTTCTTATCTTGAATTGTTAAGTTGATATCTGAGAGAATACGTTTCATTTCAACCATTCCCCCTTCGATTTCAGACTTTAAAAGAATCCTCAATTCTTTTATTTGAACCTGACGAAAGAGTAACAAGAAGAGTGGCATGTCTTATTATGTTTAAATCAATTCTGATTCCAAAGGAATTTATTCTAATTTGCTCGCTTTCTGGTGTTTTGCATAATACCTGTACATCGGTGTTGACAGAATGTATGCACACTTAAAGACGAGCATGCATGCCATAGGCCATCTTTTTTTTATTTTAAACAACTTCTGAGATACCAAATCAGTGTCATATTTCAGTAAAGTTGAAGCGAAGGCACTGTACATGAGGTTTAATCTATCCAGTTGTATTATTCGAGAAGGCCATTTGAAATAAACTAATGTTATGTTACCAAAAATAAGTTGAATTTCTGCTTGCAGTTTTAGCTTTTAAAACCCTTCAAAGTTTTAAAAATCTACAAATTTAGAACAGAATCTTATTGATGTATCTTAAATGCATATAGTACAACTAAAAAGTGCATATACGTACCAACATATTTCTGAAGTATACCATTTTTCTTTTCACCTCTAAGACTAATAAACTTTCAAGTTACTCTATTCCAATATGACAGCTTTGTTTGAGGTGAGATTGTGCACCACACATAATTATTGGCAACCATCCATATGTGACTTATTTCAGTCGCCGAAAATGGCTAAAGCGATAATATGTAAGCGAACACCTGTAATGTTTATTCGGTAATGACAAACGTTTAGAAATTTTTACTTGAATACACCCTAGGCACGTTGTTTGCATTTCAAAATGCAAGGGTAAAATTTGCTAAAATAAAGATGCACCTATGGGAATATTTCAGACATAAATGTCTCATTTCAAAAAATATTTCTCGAATATGAAAACTTCACAATCCAGAATTTTGTTAAGAGGGTAATAAAATGCAAAAAAAAATAGAAACTTTATGAACATTAGTATTGTTACTGTCTCTTCTGATACATACCTGTGCTGTTATTGTAGAAATGCGTTTTACCTGATTTTAATTTTAAGTGGCTGTACAACTTTAAGGACGTTAAACATACAAACGATGGAATAGTTTAAACGTAATTGATATTTTGCGTGTTTATACAAATTCTTTGTGTAATGTATGTAAGGTGATATTCAATATTTAAATGCATTTACCTTTTTAATTTCAAATAATACCAAACTGAATGTTTCGAAGATGGACCAGTTTGAAATTTACAGAGCATGGCTATTTTGGGTAGTGATTAATAACATTCTTGTATATATTAAAGCTCTACACGGGGTATCTGGGTATCAAATAAAACAAAATAAACTCTTTGTCACTGAATAGTGCACATTTAATGCTATTTATACAAGAAATTTACAAGTAGGTAATGTTTCAAAACAATAAGTAATTACCGTGTTTCTTTGACTACTAAATAAATAGTATTAGTGCGTCCGTCCATCTGCCCGCCAGTTAGTAGAACATAACTCCTTAATTTATGAATGAAAGAATTTTGTTCAAATTCACCTTAACTGAAAATAATTCTACCTTATTGTGCGTGAATGTAGCATTTTTCATTTCAACATTTCTTTCAACAAATATTTCTCTTTTGTAAATTGTGTGAGAATCCAGTGTCCGCCATTGTTCATATAAAGTTAGAAGGATTGTAATAGTATTAACTAAGGGATAAGGTTTCAACCTTGTCCATCGTCTGTTTGTTCACAGAATCTTGTGATAAAAATAATGAACAGTGATGCGACAGGACATTAAGTGAAAAAAAGTGTTCTTCTGATTTAGGCTGAAAGCTAATTACAGTCCAACCTCCCCAAACATCACCTCCAACGAACGAAATCCTCTTTACAACGACATTTCGATTCTCCCCGCCACCCTTCCCCCCGTTAGAATTTTGTGCATGTTTACAACTCTCGAGCAGTACAACACCCAAACGAGAAACGATACTACTGTTTCTCCCCCAATGACACCTGAAAACCTCCCACGAACGACACGAACATAATCAGCGAGTTCGACCTCTCCAGGTTTCCCATAAATATTTAATAGTTATTTTCAGCGAATCTGCGCGTGTATTAAGTCTAAAATTACAAAGTTGCATATAACGTGCGATTTTAAAAATAAACAAACATGCAATATCGGCGTGAAATGATGAAGAAGTTTGTTAATCATCTTGCAGGTATTCTAATGTGCAAGGTTGTTTTTAATTCATCGGCATTAAAATGTGAGAATGCATCGCTTATTTAAATTGAATACAGCAATTCATTGTCTGCAGTTTGATGTTTCGATACTGAGTGAATGCTCTGTTGGGTTTTATGTATGGTAATATATAACTGTGCTTTTTCAAAGCTATGGTAATTTACATGCATCACAGAAACGGGAATTTTGTAAAATCAAATTTAAAAAAAAACGATACAATGATGGAAACTTAAAATTTAATGAAGATTTTTGACGAAATAACATTTTAATAAAGAGAGATGATCAAACTTTAAGAATTTAAAGAAACCAGAGTGGCTCTAGTTATCCTATTTGATTGCAAAGCATTATAACCATGGCAATACTTCGAACTCACAAGTTCAACACTGAATATTGATTGAACCTCCCGAGAACAACAACCTCTTCAACAAACTCTTTCCTTTCAACCGAATGGGAGGTTGGACTGTACACCGTTTTTTCCCTTTCTATTCTAGTCCGTTGCAGTGAGCTGATTTTCAAACACAAAAAGCTGTGTTAGATACATGTCACTATACTAAATTTATTTGAAATTTCAAATATCCATTAAAAATGTAGGTAAACTTTGAAAGAATTCAATGCGAAACACTGCCCTTTTGAACGTTTGTTTTTTTCAGTTCAGTACAAATTATGATTATGCTGCAGCAGACAACTCTTGTAATGCTATATATGAAGAGCAGACAACTAAATAAAGATTTTATGTTCAAGCATTTTTGCAAAAGAAAGGAAACGTCATACAAGAATGGTAAATAATTGGACTTTTTTTATATCGACAAATACTAGTATGTTTTTATCTAAATAAAGTTTTAAGTTCATATAACAAATTCGATTAACGATATTAGGTCATTAATTTAATATTCAATGTATATTCTATCTAATAAGATACAAGCTATATAACAAGCACACACCAAAAAATTAATGAATAAGAACATATTTATCTAAATTTATCTAAACATGCATTCTACAGTGTTGGATTTTGTTTTTATTAAGTGTACCTCTCTTAACCAAGTTCATTAAAAACGGATGAATCGAAACAGTTAGTTAATCTTCCGGTTTATTTGTTTGGTTTATTTATCCCCACCCCAACCACACACACACACCTATACGGTTTGAAATTCTCAATCCAGGACAAAAATAAACTCTAAACAAAAGGGTTTTTGGCCTAGAAGGGGTGCTATTCTTTATTCTTCTAGACTGATTGTTAAATACAAAATGAATCGTTTGTTACAACTAAATGAGCATTCACAATTCTGATAAAAATAGAGCATTTTTTGCAGCACCAAATTGAAGTCTCGTGCAATTATATTTTTTTAAGGAATGTTGAAAATCTGAAGAAGTCAATGCTTTATAAACATGATTGCTCATGATAAAAGTATCACTCAAATATGAAAGGAAAAGAACACTCCTATTCTACAAGAGGAAATATTTACAACTTAGAATTCTTAACTGCTTTTGTAAAACAACACGCATCATTCAGGCTGTGACGTCAAAATTTATAACAGGAACTCGTTGCTTGAAGCCATCGAGAGAACTGGTTTTAAAAAAGTCTGTTATACATTCTGTGAAAACGTAAATGTAAACATCCATTTGCTCACATGTTAATGTAATATATTTTTAATGCGGGTTTTGTTGTTGTTGTGGTGGTGGTGGTTTTTGTTGTTGTTGTTATTGTTGCTGCTGCTGATTTTGTGTTTGTTGTCGTTTGTACATGTTAGGTGAAAGTATAATTACACAAGTATAACCACAGTTCGATGGCTTATTTTCACTTCCTAACGGTGAATGGTAATCTTTGCCGTTTATATTAGAAATATGTTTATTCCTTACATGTAGGCATGACTGTCAAGGTCGTATTTTTCATTTCGGCTTTTCTGTCAGTAGTTCTTCGTCAATTATCCTTAAATAAATAAAAGTCTTAAACTTGAGTGTCAATCTTCTCTTAAATTGAATGTAGGTTTTGGTTCACACTTACCCTTACCCTAATTAGCTAAGCTTTTCATATACTTTTGCAAAGACAATCATTAAAAAAGATATAAAAATGTATGAAAATATAAAACGTGTTCATATATATGTGTACGTTGAAGAATATCTTGTAAACATTTGCCCTAGCGCCCTTGGATTTTGGTGAAGCCTGCCAAAAACATTCAATAATGATTATCTACTTATGTGTTAAGTATTTGCTTATAAAAGTTTGTGAATGTTCTTATTAAATGAAATCTGCTTATGTCATTCTTGAGGAAGGTCCTTTTTAGAATTTTTATTCGGGTGATAATTGTTTCGCCATATAATGCTCCTGTTCAGTTATTGTTATCAATCAGGAATTTTATCATAATTTTATAACTCTGTTTTTCGTCAATAACGCTGTTTAGTTATATCTTACAAGCCGGAATAAATAGCAATTACAGTGAATTTCAAAAAAAAGCCATGAAAGTTAATTGCATTTGATTAGCTTATTCAAGACGTATTACATTTCAATAAACAAAATGTCTGCTTAACAGCGTGAAGTTAGTGAAAACGAAAATTATTTTTCAATCCAAAAAGTCTTGTCCTTTATTATCGTTGTACAAAATCACAAAGGTTCATTTCTTTTCTTCAAAATGGATGGCATCTGAAATTGGAATCAAAAAGTAAGTTTTAGAAGGATAAAGATGAAAATGCACACACCATCAACTGTATAGTTTTTTTCTAATTTTTATCATATTATATTGCTAGTATATATCAGTTATTTAGAAAAAAAATAGATAAAAAATATGAACATTATGTTTTAGATTTTTTGACAACAGGATATAAGCTATAAGCCAAAGTGGCTGATGCCTCGTAATTTTTTTATAAAGTTAGAAATTTAAAAAAAAAAAAGAATAATTGCCTTGCCTTCCATTTAACTGGACTGGAAGTTAGCACTGGCTTTGTTTTAAGACATGTTTTAAAACAATAAATACAACTGTCAACATATTTGCAATCTCTCTTATTCTTGTACAAAAACGCCCTTAAGTGTGGTATAAATCAGGATCAGTTTTAGCCAGAGCCTGGTAAAATAGCACACACAGACTATATGTAATAACATGTAACAAAATAGAATAACTCGTATATACTATTGACAAAAAACAGGCTTATGTTGCTATCTCAAGATTTCAGAATCTAACCGTATCTATAACAATATCAAGTGTGATATTATCCCCCTATCTTTGGGGCAGCACTTGCTAACATTCTTACTTACCATGAACATGATTTTAAAACAAAGTTGAGATGAATTTGGAAACGGCACACAGGATAAGAAGACAACTTGCTGTTGGTGGGAAAATTGCTGGAAAAAAAAGATAATTGAAATACAAATCAGCTTTTTTATCATGGAATATCATGTCGATAGCCAAAAAATTGACACTCGAGTTTTAGACACAGAGATTTTTTCTATCTGACTGCAGAGAATATATCTTTAAAAATATCTTAACGACTAGAGATTTTTGGCAGTACTATATCGCGCATATCGATTCGAATTAATGACCTACAGACCTACAGGTTAGGCCGCTTTGCATTAAAAATCTTCAAACCAATACAATTGAATTGAAAAAAAAACGGAATGACATTTATCACCTTGCCCATGGCTTTCTTTATCACAGGTCACTCCCTCAAATCCACTTGCACAAGAGCACGTGTACTGATTGTCACCATCGGTACACGTGCCCCCGTTTTGGCATGGGTTAGAGCTACATTCGTCTGAAATATAAGGAAAACTTACATGACATCATAGCCTCTGATATATTTAATGGTGATTTTGTGTTGTCTGAACATAGTAATGTTATAATGTTGGAGTAGTAAGCAAGATAACTTTATAGAATTACTCAAAGTATTCATAGTAAAAACGTTACACAGTGGAAACATTTAGGGGTCAGTTGAACAAATTTAATCTTTGGTTATCCTCTGCAGTGAATCTGCTTGAAGAACAAAGGAGTAGCATGTAGCATCATTAATCATGACTAGTAGGCTTCACCTGTAGCATTGTAGCATTCTCTGTAGGGCTATCATTATGCTACACTCTTTATTGGGAGTTGACAGACTATTGATGCTACACCCCTGATCTGGATTGAAGGGTACAAATACTGATGCAATGAGATACCTAGAGGAGGGAGCGGATCAGTGGTCCAGTGGTAGCACTCTGGACTGGTAACTGAGGGGTCGCTAGATCGATTCCTCGCTCCTCCACTTACATTACTAATTGTCTTTTGGATGAGACGTTAAACCGAGGACCCATGTATCAGCATGGAAAAGGACCAGGGTGCCTCTCGAATGGGATGCTTTCTGTATCTTGCACTATCTCCCACAACGTAAAATAACTAATCTCTGCAGGGTAGGGGAGGGGTTGGTCATATTGGCAACCGGTACTAACGATAAATAAACTAAAACAGATAGATAGCCAGGGATTCTTTTCCCAGGCAGTCTTTTAACAAGGGTCTTTCACTTGTATGTCTTAGAAACATAACCATATGGGTGAATTTTAAATAGAGTGTAGTCATTGTTGAGCTACGTTTGATAGTATTTCATCGATGGTTTAAAAATTGTAAAAGGTACATGAATATAAACTAGCATAGATTTAAATAAGTAAACTGGACATGCTGCTTTGTGGCCTATTTCGTCTGGTTAGACTTTCCATGCTTAAATTGCAATAAAAAGACAATAAAGATTGGTAAAACTACATCACAAATGCCCATGCTATCGCGACTATCACAACGAACTCCTTCTTCCCGGTACTTTTCGAACACTGGCGGGAATTTTTGGACACTGGTATAAGCGTCGGGGTTAATATTTTCAACACTTTCTTGAAATTCTGAATTAATTTGTTTTGATTAGAAATAAAAATAAGTATAAAAACTAACAGATAAGGACTCAGTTATATCTGAACAGAAATATATTGGCGAACATTGATTGCAAGAAATTGAGATGTTGAAAAAATCAAACCTGAAAACTCCAGATCAAGAAAAACTGACAATAGAACCTAGGCTTCGCAAAAATCAAGAAGAAACTTCTATTGTGCCTAATTATCAGCGAAGAATGATATTCACCTTGAAAAAGACAACTGAGATAATAATTATATCGAGCAACGTTAAGCAGAGAAGTCATCAGACAAGTAATGGCCACTTCAAAATTGGGACTCGAAATACTTGAAATTCCTTTACCAAGACAACTTATTGATGGTAAAAGTTAATGGGAAAGCTTTATTCATCAATCCAAGTTATGGTTGCAGCATGCCGGTAGAATGATAGGGAAAAGTTATTTTGTCTCAAATACGGTATTAAGGGCTAAGCTTAAACGTTTCTGTTTAACCAGCTGAGCGCAAATGTTTCAGACAACTTCGACAAAGTCAGGTCCGTGTAGGCAACTCGTTTCCAAGTGTAGCGTTCAACTGCTTCATTTCTGGTTGAACACCGGAAGTGCATGAGAGGTAAAGAAAATTTAGCTGAATACGTAACTAACACTAAATTCAACTAAAACAATATTCAACTGCACATTTCTTGAAAGGACTTCAAGATTCACAGGCTGCTTCACGGGAATTTCTCAAAATAACACAAGTATCAGTGTTGATGTAAGATGTCCAAAGGTAGTAAGTGTTGACAATATGAAAGATGGCTATGTTACTGAGGATTGTTTGCAAGATCTCGATGGAAGTAATATTATGAAAAGGAGGTTAGTCAATAGGCAAATCAGATACATGCGAAGAAATAAAAACTAGACCAAAAGTGAACTTCCAAACAGGAAGGATATAGAGTAGTGTCACCGAAACTGTCATCATGCTGCTGAGTAAAAGACGGAAGTTAAACGGGGACGTCATTTGGAAAGCTAGGTCAGACCGAGGCTAACGGCCAGGCGTTTGTCTCAGAAATAAACAGAGAATTAAGAATTAATAGAACTAAATCTAGTGATGGAATGTCTATTATATTTCCTTTTGAAATTTGTGAAAATCTGATAGCAAATTTTGTCGCATATATTGGTTCATAAAAATGCGTGCAATAAATTCTAGCTGGGCGGCTCGTAGACGAGCAGGTTGATTCCGTTGTGCGTCTTCAGATGGCAGACGATGAAATATTAGCTTTATATCGACAATTTTAAATGACATTTAAGTTTTTAGGACAGTTATTTCAATTCACTATTTGTGGCACAAATTCGTGATGTGCTTTTTAGAATCGATTTTTTGTATATCTATAGGTTTCAGGTTTACATTCCAGTTAATTCTGAGTGTATTTTATCTGGTCAGGCAATTTATCTTAGAGCTGTCAGTTCACAGTTTAGTATAATATGCCCATGAACATGTAA
Organism: Cyclina sinensis; assembly: GCA_012932295.1. NCBI lineage: Eukaryota > Metazoa > Mollusca > Bivalvia > Venerida > Veneridae > Cyclina > Cyclina sinensis. The sequence continues at coordinate 15,044,851 of JAAONU010000003.1, read as the reverse complement.
ACAAGTGGTAAATTATGATATTTTAGCAATGCGCTCATATCTCCAAGATAATGAGACTCCAATTAGGCTTATCAACACATCAGACACAGCTGTAAAATTGGCAAGTGAGAACTTTGGGTTATTTACAAGAAAACAGAAGTTTTGATTTATCAAAGAAAAATGTGAAATTTGGTAATGAGAATGTATTGAGCAGCATTAAAGGCAAACTTAAACCTTATATTTTAACATAAAGTGAAGGATTGCGCGATTAAAATAAAAGATTCTCGAAATATTCAAACGGCACACAAAACATATGTCTTTGGGAAAAAAAGAATTGTTTCTACATTTTCTACATTTAAGGGTAGAATTTCAATGGTTTATTATTTGTCGTATTGAAACACCGGAAAATATGAAGCATGTAAAAGTTCTGCATCGTCGTATGACTCATTCATTTGAACGCTAAAAATATTGAGGACCAATTTAAAGTTAACAAGAAATGTCACTGAAAGACGACAATGCCCCCGAAGTGGATCTTTGACCCTTTGAGCTGAAAACCAGATGAAAATAAACTGTAGTTCCTTCAACAGAAGTGGGTTTTTCAAAATTTAACCTCAAGGTCAAGGTCATGTAGGGGTTGAGGTCAAAAATGTGCATTTGCAAGAGGTTTTCTTTGACAATTTGACCTTAAGGTGGAATCTTATAAGGGTCATGGTAAAAAAAGATATATGTTGCCAAATGAAGATAAATTGTAGCTCCTTTAAAAGAAGTGGATTTTTTTGACAATTTAACCTCAAGGTCAAGGCTTGTGAATTAAATTTGTTTAGTAATAAGGATTTTAACAACTGGAACTTCGAGATCAAGGTGACTTTAATATTTGTCTGTGGGAAGGTCATGTCTAAAGGAGTGTTGTGTTGTGTTTAAATATGAAGAAAACCCATTAACTAATAATTAAGTTATGAGCAATATTCAAATTGTCTGACAGTTGGACAAGGTCATTCGGGGGGTAAAGTTATACAATATATCTTAGTTGGAAGGTCTTATCCAAAGGGGTGTTGTGTTCAGGTAAGATGTAAATCCATTTTCTAATAAGGAAGTTATTAGCAATGTTAAAGATTTTGAAATCTTGACCTTTGATGTCAATATCATTCAAGGGTCAAGGTGAAAGAAATACATTTAAATGGGAAGGTCTTGTCCAAAGCATTGCTGTGTTTAAGTATGAAATAAATCAATTTACTAATAAGGCAGTTATTTGCAATGTTAAAGATATATTATGCTCAATTTTCAGATACAAATAACTACCACACCTTTTCTATGTAGATATATAATAAACATGTTTGAGTACACACAGATTAGTTATGTTACGTTTAAAACTCAACACACTACAGGTAAACACAGTATAAATACATAGTGTCATTAAAAAAAATGGCAGTTTTTTTAAGAAAGCGCCGACATAACATGACCTGTAATAGGGAATGCAGCTTCCCATACATAGTGTGTCTATTCTAGTAGCCTAATTAGACATATTCAGTAAGAATTTCCTAGATTTCAATCAATTTCTGCAATAAAAGTATTTTATGCAAAGATAGGCATAGTATATCTTTGAAGTTTTTGGACGGAATAACGAACTGACAGACGGACAGATCAAAAACTACATACCCTCCTTCAGGGGCATAGAAATGATAATCGTAGAAGAAATCAGCTTCCTTCGACTACACCTTTTTGTTTGCAAGGAAACGTGATGGGGGAGTAAGAGCTTGTGAGACTATCGCCGATTGAATGTTTGCCCTTTTCCAAGAATTGACGAGTGCTTAAAAGGTGTTGGAGAACTAGTCGGTTATCCTTAAAAGACTTGTTTTGTGTTTTATATGAAACTGATCGGCATGAGAGTGATAGAGGAAAGATAACGTTTAGTTCCTCCGAGGCGAACTTTATTCCACGATGTCACAAGGGCTGAATGGACTTCATCCTTCGTTTCAGAAGTGTATGGAGTAATTAGTCAATGGACTTCAGAGGATTACCTTAGTTCTCAATATGGACGCCATGTATATATTCATTTGCTGCGACATCTGAAAGAGCTATTTAGAGGATTGATGATGTTTTTTCAGCGATTTCAGTGTGCAATTTGAAACCTATACATTATTTTTTGAAGAAAGCTGATGGATGCCCTAGGACGCCTAACTGATTCGATCAACAAACGACAAATTGAAGTCAGTTCAAACATTGCCTATGACAAAAAACTTAGTGCGTTAAAGTCTTTTCGTGGACTCTCTTCATGTTCTAGTCAGTTAATAAAAGTGTGTAGTCAACGTGCCGTGCCAACTAATGGCTTGATTGAAGCCGATCAAAAGTTTTGGCAATGGAAAAGTTTATTTGTTGATTTAAGAACTGTTTTAACTCGGAAAGAGATAACACTTAGTCAAAATATGAACGATTCTTAATAGTAGACACAGATTAAAGACATTTTGCTATAGGTGGATGCTTAAGCAAGGTTTAGTGGTGCAAAGAGTCGAAGATCTATTAAGAGAAACGCATTATATTTGCCCGCAAACATTTCAGCGTCTTCATTAAGCTTAAAGATAAGAGTTGTTGGAAGCAGTAACATTTATTACTCAGTTTAGATAAAACCTCCTCGGCAAAGTGTTTTCACGAACAGGTTGTTCAAGTTTGAGGTTGACTACGTATTTTAAATCATCAACTGGTCAAATGGATAGAGCTGCTGTGACAATACAACTTTCGAATTTAACACCATAATGGCAGAAAACATTAATACTGACAGTTTATCACACTACCCGTGGAGTATAAGTACTATAATAGGAAGTAAATTATTGTGGACTTTCCATGTAATGAGTATGATAATATGCTCCCTTATTATTCGACAAGGGAAGTTCCGCAGCTTGTCGAAGTGTAGAGAAATCGTCTCGTTCAAGACCAAGGGACTTAAATTTGACAATCAGAGACCCTCAAGAGAAGTAGTTGCTGTTCATTCGCCATCTGTTAGAAAGTACTGGTTAAACTGGGACTTTTCGATATTGACTAATAGTGTCTTGTTCCGAAAATTTGTCAACAGTGGAGAAGAAAAATGTTTCTTACTTGCAATACCAAAAGTGCTGAAAGAGATTATTCAATTTCTAGAAGAAAATTCTGAACAAGAGTGTAAAATTTCGAATAGAACAGTGTGAGAATTGTGATGTCGGAAACGACCTCCATAAATTCCTCGATTACCATCATCGAATAACTGTGCACAGAGTAAGCACTAACGTTAGATGACCGCTTCCAGAAAAAGTTCAACGAAAACAGTTCATTTTATTAATGATGTGTAACTTTACAAAGTTGAAGGAATGGTATGCTATAAAAGATCAACAAGTATCGCTGAAAGAAAATTGGCCCAAATGGAAGACAAATGTGTCATTTCAAAGAAAATGAGTTATCTTGTTTATTATCAGATTATGGCCTACCTTATAGATTATACGCCATGGCAGACTAAATTCATATACAGAGAAGTAGGTACCTCAGTGGTGTTACAGCAAGATACCAGTCAGCAAGACATCTCCTAAACCAATTTTAGGACAAACAAGTAACAATAAAAAAAACAGATGTCAGGACCCAAGAAAAAGTCGAAGGGAGAGAACTCAGTTTAAATCTTTTCAGTTTAAAATCTGAAGAAATCCAGAAGTTTTGGCAAATATATTTCAGTTCACTCGTATGACAAAGAAAGAAGTTCTTATTTTAGTGCACTTTTACATTATTACTCAGTTGGCTTTAGTCAAAACAGTATTTTGGAATATTAATTTATATTGAATCATTTGTTACAGCTGGGAGAAAATATCGAAACATAAGCATAAAACAGTTTGTAAGATTGCTTCATCAAGTAATGAATTAGTTCAGATTGCATCGCCCTAAAGAACAAACATTTCTTCATTGTTTTACCGACAAGGTTAGTGACTTGTGCCACTAGTTGTGCCATTATAGAAAATTACTTATCAATCACACCAGAACCAGAAGAATCGTAAGTTAGGCAAGTCAGCAGTGATAATATGGAACAGTTCATTGAGTAAGAGAAGAGAAAGGAGAGGAACCAAGGATTCTTGTTGGGGGATGAGGGAAATCCTAATTTAGATTTTAAGTTGGGGGCTGTGTTTATTTAAACAAGCGATAGGCAAATAAAATTATTGTCTATCATCAATATCAATATGGAACTAAAAGTTTAAATGACATGATATCTGGGACCTGGGAACAACATATATTATATTAGGTCCCAGGCTCACATTCCAAAAGACATTTTGGCTGACCTAAAGAAAATAAATAAAAGGTTATCCAAACCTGTCGATAACAGTGAGACAATCGTCCATAGAAACGAAAAAGTAGATTTCTTACCTAGTATGTGTAGATAATACTCCCAGACGTAAAAAAATCATTTGGATTAAGACCAAAAAAAAGTTTCGATTTTGCCTGGATTTAAGAGTTAACTTACAAATTCGGATCTGAATGTGTAAAGTTTAATTAGATTTTTTTTTAAATGCAGTTAATTCAATTCGATTTAAGAAAATGCCATTCATTTAATTATAATTCACTTCATTTATTTGGATTTAAGTTTGTGGCGAATGTTAAAATGGTAATTATCAACCCATTTAGCCATATAGCCGATAGTTAGAGGCTGTCTGGGAAAAGAATCTCTGGCTGTATCATTGCTTTAATATATATCCTTCCATCACCTTGCCCTCCGCTTGATGTATCACAGTTTGCTCCCATGTATCCACTTGCACAAGAGCACGTGTACTGATTTACACCATCGGAGCATGTGCCCCCGTTCTGGCACGGGTTAGAGCTACATTCGACAATGTCTGAAATATGCACAAAACATTAATGACGATATACCTAATGGTGGTTCTGTGTTATTTTTAAAATGTTTACTGAATATTGTACCTATAAAGGGTTTCTGAAAGCATCACGTGAATATGAATTATATTGAAGTCAGGACAAAGAGCTTCGTTAAAAACTTCATTTGCTTGAAAACAGCTTGTTTGCCACTTCTATTTCAAAAGCTCTTAAATGTGGTATATTTTCAAACAACAACACTCAAAGCTTAAAAGCATTAGCCATAGGCATGCGTTAGTATTAATTGTAGAATTATCTATTTTTCCTACTTCAAACAAACCCAAAGAAGAGTGTCCTTCAAACTCTAATGATCTGTGTGCTACACTTATAGTAATGACTGATGTTTTGTTGCTGCCTCGTATTTAAGTAGAACTGCTTCACAACGCGCTTCATTCTTGTTCTTTGAAGAAAGAATAGCGAAACCTTCGTATACGCCATCAAGATTTAGCTTTGTGGGGGACTAGCACAGCTGTCGTATGGCGGTGTAACATTAAGATATTAACTTATAAAAAAGGACTCTTTGATATCATTATCTTTTCTATTCATTAGAATCAAAGTTTTCGAACCAGAGTGAAACCGAGTCCAACATTTCGCAGAGAGCAAATTTCCTGGATTTGCTTTGTGTCAAAGTTTATTTTGTTATTTGAAAATTGAAAAAGCCATAACTCTTAGATTTATGTACATATTTTGCTCCATGTTAACCACCTAGTCATCAAATCTGAAAATCCTGCTTGTACAAGGGTCTGTGAAAATAATAAAAAGAAATGCAAATAATGGTACTTACTGTTATCACATTCAGTGCCGTCATAGCCAGCAACACAGGCACAGGTGTACCCACTTCCCGAACTACTGCATGTGCCTCCATTCTGACATGGACTGGGGTTACAATTGTCTGTAAGAGTTAAACAAGGGGTCATGTAATCTATATCGCTCACTTGAATACGACCAGTTTTAACAGCAAGGCCAATGAGAGATTGAAGTTAAGTTCACCAAATGTTGAAGTTAAAATCTACAATCATGCAGAATTCTGTATCTGCTCAAAATTTCATAGACCCAGCCTAAAAACAACAATGAGTAGGTCTGTAGTACATGATAAATGTCGGCTTAGTTCAAAGTTGAAATCCACATATAAATTATATAAAAGTAGGTCAGAAGGTCGAGATAAAAGTCCAGGACAAATTAAGGTCAAGGATTAAGTTAAATATGTGAACATGAAAATCCCCTTATTTTACGGGAATTATTTGTTTCTCTAAATAAGTCTCAATAAAGTAAGTGGCCCCGAGGGCGGGAGTGTGTAAACGTTAATCCTAGGGAGATAATGAACAATCTTTGTAAAGGTCTACTTAACAATGCAACAAATCAAATATTGTAGTTCTACGGCCTACCATTTCTGAAAACAAAATTTCCTTTCATAAAAAGGACTCCTGGAACGGGGCCAATTTAGACCCAAGGGACATAATTTGGACAAGCCTGGTGGAGGTCTACAATGCTTCAAACAAAATACTTCAACTCTAGAGCATACAGTTTCAGACAGAACGATTTTCAAATCTTTCCCTTTACAACATTATATAAAACCAATAATCGCGGGAGCGGGGTTGATTTTGACCATTAGGATTTATTTGGACACTCCATGCCAATTATCAAGTGAACCCCTACGCACACACCCCCCCCCCCCTCCCCCCAAGGCATAATTTGAACGGTTGCTGCAGTTGTAAGCTAAACAATCTACATATCAAATATCTATGGTTTCTGAAAAGAAGATTTTCAAATATTATTGCTGGATCCTCTTAGTGTATGCAACGGCTCCTGAGATTTTATATTTAACACATATAGGACCCCTGGGGTGGAGTCAGTCTTGACCCCGGGGGTATAATTAGAACAATCTTGGTAGAGGTATGCTTTACAATGCTGCATACCAGATGTCAAATCTATGGTTTCTGACAAGAGGATTTTCATAGATTTTATATTTCACACAAACAGACCCCTGGGCAGGTTCAATTTTGTCCGCAAAGTGCATGATTTGAACAAGTAAGGGACTTCTAGATGATGCTCAATGCCAAATATCTTTGCAGAGGTTATCTTTCCAATGCTTCATGCCAAATATATAAGGTCCAGCGACACTTGTTTCTGCCAAGAAGAATTTCAAAGATTTTGCTGGATCCTCTAAACGTATGCAACGGCTCCTGACTGCTAAAGACATTATGTAGAACTGTCCGCTATTTAGCCCTCAAATCAACATGAAAAGTAAATAACAGATTTTTTTTGTCAATTTTTATCCATGGAACGTCAGAGAAATAATTATCTCCCTCTTTTTGTGTTAATATATTTTTCGATTCAGAAGTAAAGTCCAAACTTCTGGCTAAACAATATGCTGATGTTTGAAATCCTGTGCTAATGAACAAATTTCAGACTCTTGTAAAAGAATAAAAGTGGCTGAATCAAAAGGAAATACTAAAATAAAGAAAATAATCAGGGTCTTTGACATTTGGAGTACGATGTTAAATTTGTATGCGTACGATAATTGAATGAATTCGTTAATTATAGAAGGAAATGTTGTTTTATGGGTTCCTCTAGGCATTTACAGTTAACATTAGATTTAAAACAATTGATGACCATATGAGAACTTTTGATTTGTAACGACCAATTTTGTCAGCCGACAGTTTACTCATTAAAACACGAAAACGTGGCTATGAACAAGCTGTTGTATTTATCTGTTTAAAAGGATGAGCTGTCCATTATTTGATCTGTTCTAAATCTTTAAACGATCCTTTAAAAAGGATTTCATCATTGTCAACGTCGTTAACTGTAATAACGAACACTTTATTCGTCATTATCATTACATCATCATTATCATTTCTCAACAAGACAATCATCAAATCAAAAGTAACCGCAGACAAACACCTAGTTGCCCTTCTTCGTGTATCTGATCATCTCCATGATCAAGCTCCAATCTCATTTAATTATCTTCAGGTTATCACTTTAACCGATGTTTGGAAAAAAAACAATTATGAGGAACGATTTCATTCGCATTAGTTCATAGCATGACTATTCAACTTCTCCGGTATACCTTCTCGAAGGAGAGCATCTCAGGTACTTCAGTATTTTTATTAGAATCTGTCTTGTTTGTTTTAAAACGACCAAAAATAGCCGAGAAAGGCCCGACACATTCATGCCTGTTTTCAATGTGTTCTTCAATATATAACCTGTTCTCAAGTAAAATGATTTTCAGAACAACCTTTCCATTTTTAACCAACCAGACAGCTTAGACAACTTATAGCTCCGGAAAAAAAACTAGAAGAATTGACTGGTTTCCGACAACACTGATTTAGTGGTGTTTAACCAGTAGTTTAAATGATTTAAACTTCCGGGCTTGTATTTTGAATTGTTTGATGTCATAAGGTTTCACTCCCTCTGCCAAATATTTTTGTGACATAGCTATAAATAAAAATGTTGACGATCGTAATATCTTTGTAATAAGTAGGCCTTATTCAGAAGTCAACAATTTTGTACTAAACATGAATATTACCATCCATGCTTTGCAATAGTTTCTTTAATTAGTTTGAGTGTCCTTTTAAACGACTTTTACCCTAAAAAATTAGACATAATTTAACAAAAACTTCAACCATGGTAAACCTGTATGAAATCCAATTGTTATTTCTATTTATAACTATCCTGATACAGCAACAGACTAGCGCCAACGCAAGAATCAAGTACAAACAAAATTTCAAGAAAAAAAAGTACCTTGATAGCTTACTTTATCGCGATATATTTTCAGAAGACTTCAAATGATATGATATACTAAACTTCAGAACATTTCATTTAAAATTAAGCAATGAGGATGATATTAAACAACTTATAATCCGATTTCTAAGTGTCAGCCAGAAAATTCAACAGTAGGCAGAATGAAATATTATTAGATTTTCTAAATGTAAAGCTAGTCTGTTGTTTTGTAGTTGGTAGTAGGTTATTCGAATCCCCAACAGCAAGCACCACAACATAACACTACTGTCTTCGCCCGTGTGGGCTGATCAGGTTTCTTAGTTGGTTATTCGCCCGAGTCCCCAACTACCTTCCAGAAGACAGATGATAATTCAAATTGTAATGAGATATAAACTCATATAACTTAAATATCATAAGCTTTTTGCATAATTGTTCATGACAGAAGCACCAAAAGATAAAAGGACTGTCTTCGCCACCTTGGATTAATAAAGTTGCTCAGTTGGTAATTCGCCCGAATCCCCAACTACTTTTCTTAATAAAGTTGGTAATTTGAACTTTAGCTAGATATGAAATGCTTGAGAAATGTGATTATTTTTATACATTAACGTTAATGAAATAAGCACCATTATATAACATAACTGTTTTCGTCACTCTGGGTTCATTAAGCTCTTCATTTGTAAATTCGTCCAAATCCCAAACTATCTTTCAGAGAGTAGTTGGTAATTCAAATTTTAGTCATATAAAAGTACATACTGCTTAAGCGAAATGATTAAGTTTATGAATAAGTGTCCATTGGTTAATTTTATGAAAATACTACCATATTATCTCTTAAAGAGTTCTAAGACATTTGATCACTACAGTTCGGGTTGTCCGTTGATAAAATATGTGTAACAACAGACCAATATATTATTACTATCATTTAAATGCAAAACTAGAAAAATTATGATATACCTGTAGGAGCAACAGTACCTGTCCAGCAAAACTCTACCATCAGAGCGATTGAGCAGATGATAAGTATACCTCCTTGTTCTTGACCCTAAATATAGTCAATCCGAAAATTCAGTGACATGATTAAGCAACGCCAGTAAAGTGTCAAGATAATGTTTCTATTTACTAGTAGTTACTATTCATGTATTATTGAAACAATTATTTTAAGTAGGCAAATGCAATCTGAGAAAAATAAGAATGAAAAATACAAACAAATGCGAATACAGACTGCTTCTGTGACTGCATCTTTAGTTAATGTCATAGAAATATATGATATAGCGGTACAAAGGGAACTCTGTTTCTGTGACTGCATCTTAAGTTTATATCATAGATATTTTTGACATAGCGGTACAAAGGGAAATTACTCTGCTTCTGTGACTAGATCTTAAGAAAATGTCATAGAAATACATGATATAGCGGTAAAAAGGGAAATCACTCTGCTTCTGTGACTGCAACTTAAGTTAATGTCATAGAAATACATGATATAGCGGTACAAAGGGAAATCACTCTGCTTCTTTGACTGCATCTAAAGTTTATGTTATAGAAACACATGCTATAGCGGTACAAAGGGAAATCACTCTGCTTCTGTGACTGCATCATATGTTAATGTCATAGAAATACATGATATAGCGGAACAAAGGGAAATCACTCTGTTTCTGTGACTGCATTTTTAGTTTATATCATAAAACTCTACCATCAGAGCGATTAAGTCTGCTCCTGTGACTGCATTTTTAGTTTATGTCATAGAAATATATGATATAGCGGTACAAAGGGAACTCTGTTTCTGTGACTGCATTTTTAGTTTATGTCAAAGAAATATATGATATAGCGGTACGAAGAGAAATAACTCTGCGTCTGTGACTGTATTTTTAGCTTATGTCATAGAAATGTATGATATAGCGGTACAAAGGGAAATTACTCTGTTTCTGTGACTGCAGTTTTAGTTTATGTCATAGAAATACATGATATAGCGGCTCAAAAGGAAATTACTCTGTTTCTGTGACTGCATTTTTAGTTAATGTCATAGAAATACATGATATAGCGGCGCAAAGGGAAATTACTCTGTTTCTGTGACTGCATTTTTAGTTTATGTTATAGAAATATATGATATAACGGCACAAAGGGAAATTACTCTGTTTCTGTAACTGCATTTTTAGTTTATGTCATAGAAATATATGATATGGCGGTATAAAGGGAAATCACTCTGCTTCTGTGACTGCATTTTAGTTAATGTCATAGAAATACATGATAAAGCGGTACAAAGGGAAATCACTCTGCTTCTGTGACTGCATCTAAAGTGCATGTCATAGAAACACATGATATAGCGGTACAAAGGGAAATCACTCTGCTTCTGTGACTGCATCATATGTTAATGTCATAGAAATACATGATATAGCGGAACAAAGGGAAATCACTCTGCTTCTGTGACTGCATTTTTAGTTTATATCATAAAACTCTACCATCAGAGCGATAAAGTCTGCTCCTGTGACTGCATTTTTAGTTTATGTCATAGAAATATACGATATAGCGGTACAAAGGGAACTCTGTTTCTGTGACTGCATCATAAGGTTATGTCATAGAAATATATGATATAGCAGTACGAAGAGAAATTACTCTGCGTCTGTGACTGTATTTTTAGCTTATGTCATAGAAATGTATAGCGGTACAAAGGGAAATTTTTTTGTTTCTGTATCTGCATCAAAAGTTAATGTCATAGAAATATATAATATAGCAGCGAAAAGGGTAATTACTCAGCTTCTGTGACTGCATTTTTAGTTTATGTTATAGAAATATATGATATAGCGGTATAAAGGGAAATTACTCTGCTTCTGTGACTGCATTTTTAGTTTATGTCATAGAAATATATGATATAGCGGTACAAAGGGAAATTACTCTGTTTCTGTGACTGCATTTTTAGTTTATGTCATAGAAAAATATGATATAGCGGTATAAAGGGAAATACTTCTGCTTCTGTGACTTCATTTTTAGTTTATGTCATAGAAATATATGATATAGCGGTACAAAGGGAAATTACTCTGTTTCTGTGTTTGCATCTCAAGTTTATGTCATGGAAATATAGAATATAGTGGCAAAAAGGGTAATAACTCTGAATATTTTGTTTAAGTCATAGAAATATATGATATAGCGGTACGAAGGGAAATTACTCTGAATCTTTTGTTTATGTCATAGAAATATATGATGTAACGGCACAAAGGGAAGTTACTCTTCTATCCTTTCAGAATGAATAAGAAGTGCTAATTTCATCTCGATTCTTTTGTTCTTTTATTTATTTATTTATTTATTTATTTATCTATTCAGTTATCATTCAGGTATGTCATTGAAATATACGATATAGCAATACAAAGGGAAATTACTCTGCTTCTGCGGCCGCATTTTTGGTTTATGTCATAGAAATATATGAAAGAGCGGTACAAAAGGAAATTACTCTGCTTCTGTGACTGCATTTTTAGTACGTATTTTAGTTTATGTCATAGAAATATATGATATAACGGTACAAAGGGAAATTACTCTGCTTCTGTGACTGCATTTTTAGTATGCATTTTAGTTTATGTCATAGAAATATATGATATAACGGTACAAAGGGAAATTACTCTGCTTCTATGACTGCAGTTTAGTTTATGTCATAGAAATATATGATATAGCGCTACAAAGGGAAATTACTCTGAATCTTTTGTTTATATGGTATACCGGTACAAAGGGAAATTACTCTTCTACTATTTCAACTGTCGCATATAAAGTGAATAATTAGAATGAATAAGAAGAGTTCATTTCATCTCGATTCTTTTGTACTTTTTACTTTATTTATTTATTTATTTATTTATTTATTTATTTATTTATTATTTATTTATTTATATTGTATTTATTTATTTTTTTTTTTTTTTTTTTTTTTTTTTTTTTTTTTTTTTTTTTTTTTTTTTTTAATCTATCAAATTTAGCTCTAAATTTTCCCAGTGAATATTACCAACTTGTATTATTCAAACCATAGTTAGAGCATATTTTTAATAAATGTTAAAGGAAAAGAAATTTAATACATGCCATTATAACGCTTTGAAGTTCTTAAGTCACGTTTTCTTGTAAGAAAATTTCATTCAATACCTTTCTTCTAGTTTAATACCCCAATTTTTTCACATCTGCTAAAACAACTCTGCAAAGCTATTTTACAGTTTATAAAACAAAAAAAACTTCGATTGAAAAAAGATAATATTGATTTCAACCGTATTTATATAACTAAATGTTAAAATTCTTCCTGTTTGCGTTATTTGTAATGAATGTAAAGTTGGTCGGCAGTTGGTAATTGGTTATTCGAATCTCCAACTGCATTCCAGGAGGTAGTTGGTAATTAAAACTTAAGATATTACAATACATTTCTTAAACAATACGATACGTTAACATAAAGGTAAAAAGTTCGCATCTCAACATTACAGAACCGTTTTCTGGGTTGATCAACTAACTCAGCTGGTCATTCGCCCGAATCTCAAACTACATGTACCTTCCAGAAGGTTGTTGGAAATTCAAAATGTGTGAGATTTCAAATACTTATTACTTTAGTTGTATTCGATTTTTATTCATAAACGTTCACGGAGTCAGCACTACAACATAACAGAACAGTCTTCGCCCCTCTGGGTTGATCAGGTTTTTCAGTTGGTAATTCCCCCAAATCCCCAACTGCCTGCCAGAAGGTAGTTGGTAATTCAAATTTTCGTGAGATTTTAAAAACAAATAAAATGAGTTGTATTCTACCTTTATTCATAAACATTCTTGAAGTAAGCACTATAACATAACAGAACTGTCTTCGCCCCTCTGGGTTAACCGGGGTCCTCAGTTGGTAATTCACCCGAATCCCCGACTGCCTTCCAAAAGTTTATGAATAAAAGTAGAATACAACTAAAGTTATTTGTTTTTAATATCTCACTAAGTTTGAATTACCAACTACCTTCTGGAAGGCAGTTTGGGATTCGAGTGAATTACCAACTGAGAAACCTGATCAAGCCAGAGGAGCAAAGACCATACTGTTATGCTGTGGTGCTTATTTAAAGTATGTTAATTTATGGACTTTTAACATATAACTTAAATATTTTGTATTTATATCTTGTTTAAGTTTGAATTACCAACTTCTGGAAGGTAGTTGGAGAAAGTTCTGTTTTGTTGTAGTGCTTCCTGAAGAAAGTTCTGTTATGTAGTAGTGCTTCCTATAGAAAGTTCTGTTATTTTGTAGTGTCTCCTGAAGAAAGTTCTGTTATGTTGTAGTGCTTCCTGAAGACGGTTCTGTTATGTTGTTGTGCTTCCTGAAGACGATTCTGTTATGTTGTAGTGCTTCCTGAAGACGGTTCTGTTATGTTGTAGTGCTTCCTGAAGACGGTTCTGTTATGTTGTAGTGCTTCCTGAAGACGGTTCTGTTGTGTTGGAGTGCTTCCTGAAGACGGTTCTGTTATGTTGTAGTGCATCCTGAAGAATGTTCTGTTATGTTGTAGTGCTTCCTGAAGACGGTTCTGTTATGTTGGAGTGCTTCCTGAAGACGGTTCTGTTATGTTGTAGTGCTTCCTGAAGACAGTTATGTTATGTATTAGTGCTTCCTGAAGACGGTTCTGTTATGTTGTAGTCCTTCCTGAAGAAGTTCTGTTATGTTGTAGTGCTTCCTGAAAAAAGTTCTGTTATGTTTTAGTGCTTCCTGAAGACGGTTCTGTTATGTTGTAGTGCATCCTGAAGAATGTTCTGTTATGTTGTAGTGCTTCCTGAAGACGGTTCTGTTATGTTGGAGTGCTTCCTGAAGACGGTTCTGTTATGTTGTAGTGCTTCCGGAAGACAGTTATGTTATGTATTAGTGCTTCCTGAAACGGTTCTGTTATGTTGTAGTCCTTCCTGAAGAAGTTCTGTAATGTTGTAGTGCTTTCTGAAAAAAGTTCTGTTATGTTTTAGTGCATCCTGAAGACAGTTCTGTTGTGTTGTAGTGCTTCGTAAAGACAGTTCTGTTATGTTGTAGTACCTACTTTATGAACGTTTATGAATAAACGGAGATTACAACTAATGTAATTTGTTTTTAAAATCTCACTAAAGTTTGAATTTCCAGCTACCTTCTGAAAGGCAGTTGGGAATTTGGGCGAATTGCCAACTGAGAAACCTGCTCAACCCAGAGAGGCGAAGACAGTTCCGTTATGCAGTGGTGCTTTTTAAGTATGTTTATTTATAGACTCTATCATATAACAAAAATCATTTGTATTACCAGCTGAGTTAATTGATCAATCCAGATGGGCGAAAACAATTCGTTATGTTGAGATGCTAACCTTATATACGTTATGTTAACGTATCGTATTGTTAAAGAATGAGGGACATTGCTGATAACAAATTATCTCCCTTACTCAGATAACATCAAAGGTAGACCAAATTGCATTTTGGTCCTTTCAGTTGGAATCCTCTGACTTTATCCTTGTTTCTCTTTGTGATTGTCTTGACTTTTAGCTGTGAAAACTGTCACTTATATACTAGTATTAAATAAAAAGTTAGGATTAACAAAAAACAAACATTATGGTATTAGCAAAACATGTTGCTAAACTAAATGTTTAATCTGACTATCATTGTTGCAAATAATTAGGCTTAATTATCACCATACCAAAAGAGAAAATAGCAATGAAAGCAGAGGAATCCAAATGGAAGGACCAAAGTACTATTAGAGAGTATTCAGGGTAGATAATCCACCAATGTCCCCCATTGTGTTGTTATATCTTAAGTTTGAATTATCAACTACCTCCTGGAATGCAGTTGGAGATTCGAATATCCAACTACCAACTGCCAACTACCGATCAACTTTACATTCATTTGCAAAGACGGCCAATCCGCATTATTCCCTTTTGTAACCATTACGACACGAGCATGGCTTACCTTATTTAAACGAACAATACCAACTACAAATAACATTCCAGAGTGATATTTGGTAAGACATTATGCACAAAGCACTGACGATGCGTAACATAAAGTTTAAAGATATAATAAACACCATTACAAAAACCCTAAACAAATATACACATAAATGACTTTTAAACAGCCCTTATGACACTACTTTAAGCAGCAGACCCACAGATCGGTCGACGATGCTTAAAAAAGAAATTGTTTACCCAAAACGTCAAATATAATTCAGTGATTTTGTAAGTAGAAGATGGTCATACATATTGAAACGAGGAATGTCACAACTTAACCCTTACCCTACTGGAGTCAATTTTCTCTGACTTAGCGGCCAGTGCAGACTAAGAATCAGCCTGCACTTACGTACAGTCTGATCATGGTCTGAACTATTCGCCATTCAGCCGGTAAATTTAAATGAGCACCCCTAAATATATTGGATCTGTCCAAATTGAAAGGTGGACAAGTCCATTTTAGATATTTAGCATGATAACGGTTAATCATGTCCATGTGAAGAGTGGCGACGTTTGTTGTAGTAATTTATAGTTATATTTGATGTAGTAATATTTGATGTCGTACTGTTTGTGATGTGGCAATATTTGTTGAAGCAGTGTTGTAACAACATAAAACAAAGATTGGGAGAGGTGCATCCCCACCCCTCACCCCCGCCAAACCCTGATTACTAGCGTCAACTTGAGGTGTTACTCTGGACAAAAACTATCGGTCTACATGGGCCTCAGTGCAGGAGCAGTGAGTGAGTACTAGTAAAAAACTCCTGGCTTCTCTCACAAATGATTTGTTGTATCATGTGTCGAATATAACTGATGTAATTATGTTGGAATAACCTGTAACTTGAGCTGAAATAAAGTTTTTATCAATGGAAGAAAAAAATGCAACTATTTTTGTTTTTTCCTAACCATACCCAGCAGTTTAGATGTGTATCTAGCAAATGATATATATATATATATATATATATATATATATATATATATATATATATATATATATATATATATACAAAAAGTTAAAAATGTGCCGGGCAAGTAATTAAATATGAAAAAATAAAACATCACATGGGTTTTTGAATATGTAATTGCCAACCGGTTTCTTTTATCATCAGGGCAATAAAATAAAATGTGTAAAAACCCTTAGCAACGTGTGTACACATGTGTACACAACGTCAAAAATGATGACGTCATCAATAACTGTT
Source organism: Cyclina sinensis (assembly GCA_012932295.1). Taxonomy (NCBI): domain Eukaryota; kingdom Metazoa; phylum Mollusca; class Bivalvia; order Venerida; family Veneridae; genus Cyclina; species Cyclina sinensis. The sequence goes on along the minus strand of JAAONU010000003.1, from coordinate 15,028,164 downwards.
AAGCTTTGGCTCAAAAATGTCTATAAAATAACGTTCTTTAGATAACCTAGCTGAAACATCATTACTATGGAATTTGAAAAATGGAAATATTGAAAATTTAGGGCATTGTTTTGAGCATATATCAAGATGTGTGCTTAGTGGTAATTGTCTTGTTGACGGGTCTCTTATTTGCTGTTCATGGACTGTTTTTCTGTTTCTTAATTTATCTCCTGTTTGTCCAATATAGAATTAACGCTGTCTATTTAAAAAAAGGAATGTCCAATCATTCCCAATTAAAATGCAGAAATTCGCATTTTTACCTAGTGAAAATGTTATCAAATTTTCACATTTTAGACTCATGTCAAGCAAAAAGAAGAACAAACAATGTCAAAAACTTGTCAGAAGATGTATTTATGAAATCATTTTTTAAAAGAATGACACGAATTGATTGCAGAATAATACAAATTAAATATTGATATGATATAAATATTCAATAAATTAATAATCAATTAAATATTGAAAGGTTAAGCTGGCTTAACAATACAAATGGAATATATAAAACAAGACATTGGAAAAGTTAAGCCGGCTTAACAAATTATAATTCTAGAAAGTGAACTGAAAACAGACTTTTCTAAGTTGATTAGCTTTACTTACACTTGTGAGAACTACATGCTGTAAACAAAATTTATACTTTGCACCAAGAAATTGTTAAGCCAGCCAAATAAATATCAAAGTTAAGCAAGCTTAACAAATACCAGTTTAGACTAGAAACTGTAAATAGTACTTTTTGCACACACAAATTGTTAAGCTGGCTTTACAAAAACAATCTGTACATAAATACAATAAAAATATCAAAAAAGTTAAGCCAGCTTAACAAAAAACAGTGAAGTTTAGCAACTGTACAAAGCATTTTAACAACAAAAAGTTGCAACCAGAAATTGTTAAGCTGGCTTAACAAAACCAAACTGCAATTAAATATAAATATCAAAAGTTAAGCCGGCTTAACAAATGAAAGAAGACTAGAAGCTATAGATAGTACTTTTTGCACACAGAAATTGTTAAGCTGGCTTAACAAAAACAAACTGTACAAAAAAAAATATCGAAAAAGTTAAGCCGGCTTAACAAAAACAAACTGCATCTTACGAAAATATCGAAAAGTTAAGCCGACTTAACAAAAAGAAACTGTACATAAATACAATAAAATATCAAAAAAGTTAAGCTGGCTTAACAAAAACAAACTGTATCTTACGAAAATATCAAAAAAAGTTAAGCCAGCTTAACAAAAAACAGTGAAGTCTAGCAACTTTACATGGCATTTTTAAAAAGAGTTGCAACCAGAAATTGTTAAGCTGGCTTAACAAGTAATCATGAAAGTTACATAGTGTAAAAAAACCCTTAAGATTTGCTTCCAGAGATTGGCTTAACAAAAACAAATGGAAAATTTAAAAACAAGACATTGGAAAAGTTAAGCCAGCTTAACAAAAACAAACTGTATCTATACAAAAACATTGAAAAAGTTGAGCCGGCTTAACAATTAATAGTGAAGACTTGCAACTGTATATAGCATTCTAATAAAATTTTTGACCAGAAATTGTTAAGCTGGATTAACAAATAATCATGAAAACTACATACTGTATAACAAACCTTAAGATTTAAGAGAAGTCAAGTTACTGTAAATAGAATTTTTTTCACCAAGGAATTGTTAAGCTGCTTAACAAAAACGAACTGTACATATACAAAAAAATATCGAAAAAGTTAAGCCGGCTTAACAGAAACAAACTTTACTTACAAAATATCGAGATGTTAAGCCTGCTTAACAATTAATAATGAAGAGTTGCAACTGTATATAACATTTTTTAAAAAGTTGCAACCAGAAATTGTTAAGTTAGTTTAACAAATAATCATGAAAATTACGTACTGTAAACAGGTTAATCAGCTTTAAGATTTGCTTCAAGAAATTGTTAAGCTGGCCTAACAAGAACAAACTGTATATATATTTTGTTAAAAATCAAGAGAAAAGCCAGCTTATCAAATAAAAGTAAGAATAGCAACAGTACACAGAACTTCTTTAATGGTTTGCAACCAATAATTGGTAAGCCGGCTTTACAAATACAAATGAAATGTATAGAACAAAACATTGGAAAAGTTAATTCGGCTTCAATGATAATTTTACAAACTGTATATAACTTTTAAAACTAATCAAAAGTAAACAACTACAAATTGTTACATATAACAAATTCTAATGGAAAATATTAACCAAGATATTTTAGATGTTTTGCGGGTTTAACTAATAACTGTGAAACTAGCAACTGTAAAATGACGTCAAAAGTTAGCTTCTAGAAATTGTAAAGTTCGCTTTACAAAAACAAACTGTATATAAAAAAATATGGAAAAGTAACACTGGCTGAAAAATTAATGCCAAAAAGTAGCAAATAATTTGTGGACTTTTTAAAAGTTTACTTATAAAAATTGTTAAGATGACTTAACATGAACAGATGTTTTTATAAATATGCATACAAGACATATATATATTTAAAGAGATGTAATGCCACCATAACATAGAATAGTGAAACTAGCAACTGTACATCAATAACTCAAGGTGGCTTAACAAATCCGCGTCAAAGGCTACCAATTACAATTTGACTTTTAAAAGAAATTGCTACAAGGAATTGTTTAACTGACTGGTATCTATAAAACAACATATTGAAAGGGTTAAGATTGCTTAACAAATCATATTTAAAACAGCTTCTGTACATACAACTTGTAAAAATGTCTACTTCAAGAAACTGTTGAGCTGGCCTAATGCAACTGATTCACAGAATAAAGACTGACTTTTTCTATTTCAAAATTAAAAAGAAGTTAACCTTATTTGGAAAAAACATAATATTATGCTTCTACAGGTCATGAAAACTGTAAAAAAAGAAAACTGATTTAAAAAAAACAAGGTCATCATGAAAGAAATTTAAAAAATCTTAATTTTTCAATTTTTTTAGTTGGCGGGGGCATGGAACAAGTTCCTTCTCGTCCCTGTGAAAAAAAAATTGGAAAAACACCAAACATTTTTTCCTTTTTTTGAGGTGGGGGAGGGGTAAGGGGCATCTAATGGAGTGGAGGCTAATTTTTTAGGGGAGATAGGGGGGTCAATTGGAGTTTAGATTTCTTTTTAATACATCCTCTACCAGTCTGTGAGTAAGTCGCTTGAACAAATACAAATGTCTTATGTACTAAACAAGACGTTGGAAATGTTACGCCTGCTTAATGAATACTAAAACCAGCCACTGTACAGCTCTTTCTAATCCACCTGTCTCACCCATGAATGTGGGATGGTTGCAATAGCATTATCTACTGCATACCTCACCTGGATACCTGTAATATAAGTTTTTACATTTCAAAAACAAAGAAAACAAATGAAAAACATAAAAGTGGAACCATTTTTCCTTTTTTCAACAGTAGCCGTGAGATGGAAAATGAATAGAGCTTAATGAGCCTTTAAACAGTTACTCTTGAGATGGATATCCAATCTGTACTGGCAACAAGTGTAGGATTCTTATAAGCTTTCTTGGCTTTTCTCTTATTGAAAAAATTAGAAAAAAATATTATCACTGACAACTAAAATCTGAATTCTAATGCTTACAATATTGGTTTCTTGACAATGCGAAAAAAACTTTTTTTTGACAGAGCAATTAATTCTGGTACATTGTAGCCTAAACACAGATACTTTATCTGTAGAACTAAGCACTGAAATTGGTTATATAAATATGATCAATATTGAAATGCTTACCATTTTTGTTAATTTTCATTATTTTAGCTTTTAGCCATTCTTCTCCGTTTTCATCTTGCCAAAAGGCCTCTACATCTTGACCTTTGAAAAATTCTTCTCTCTACAAAAAGATATATATATATATATGTAAAAGCCTCAAGGCCTTTGAAGAAAGGAAATTAATGCTCCAGACTAAAACTTTGTGCATAAATCAATAAGTACCATATACATGAATGTATATCAAATAGAAATGCCCATGCCCTACTTTTAAAAGTAGCAGTTAAATTTACTTTGCATTCCATTCTTTCATGCAGCAGGCAGTATAAAAAGGGAACATATCTCTCAACATTTAACACAAATACACTTAGTTGAACATTAAATGGCTTAAGAAAACTAACCTTACTAAAATCAGAAAAATTTCTAATTGGTTTTAGAACTGTTTAAATGACAATATGATCTGGCTTGTGGTTGCCAGATGAAATTATCTTTCTGATGTGCAAAAGTTTGCTTACTGCATATTCTGATTTTCTCTTGGTTCCTGTTCTGTGTCCTGTAACTAAACAATTAACAAATCGAAACTAATAACATAAAAACAACCTCTGGTGAATATTGGCCAGATAGTGTTTAGAAAATATTAGAGCATACCATAGCCTACAAATTTCAATACACAAATTTAAAAAAAACTGTCTGTACTTTATTCATAGATAAAAAATAAGACTAATTGATCCAATACAACTTTCTTAAAACATTCTACAAACTTAGTAAAATGTTTTGAGCAAACCCAATATTGTCTTTGAAAATCACCAACAAGGGCAATCAGTGATCACATGTGTCGCCTATTGACAGCCAATTGAGCTGTTGTATTGAGGTGATTGGACAGTTTGTTGGCTAAAACGCTTTTTTTATTCAAGGGCCATAACTCAGCCAAAAATCATTCAACTGAAAAACCCATTAGATATGCCCAAGTACTTGAGATATTGATCCCTCCTGTAATATTCCGCTCAAATTGCATTAGAAGTATAAGAGAAGTAGTCCGGACAAACTCTAAAAATAAAAATCATTAAAGGGCCATAACTCTGACAAAAATCATTGGACTGGAAAATGCCGAAGTTAAGCACAAAGATACTTGGTACTTATCATTCCTGTAAAGTTTGGATGAAATTGCACCGGTAGTTTCTGAGGAATAGTCCAGACAAGTTTTGTGACAGACGGACAGACAGACAACGAAGTGATTCCTATATGTCGCAGCTCCTTTGTAGCAGGTGACACAAAAACAATCATGGCTTATGATAATTTTAAATATGAAAATGCGCTTATTTGTGTTAATACTTCCCAAGTCATGTTATGCAAAGAATAAAGAAAGATAAATGTGAAAATCATTTGATACATACCAATCTCAGCTGTTTCAGACTTCATTTCAACTTTCTCCTTAAGCTGCTTGTTTTCTGCAATGACATTTTCATATTGTCTCTTCAAGCTTTCATAGTCCTCCTGAAAATGAGAATTATACTCTAAATATAAACATTTTCTAAACCTAAGTTACTTACATTTATATACAAGAATGGAACTTCAGTATTGTTAAAGGCAACAAAGTCATTCTGGAAACTGACTAATAAATTTGAAAAACAATGTAAAAAATAATATATTTCACTCCCCAAATAGGACTTTAATGTGAGCTCCATAACCCATTATGTGGGCATTTCTTGCTTCAGAATTTTTATCAGTATTCCTGGAAAACTACACGGACAATTTACTCCAAATTAGAGTACTGCATAGCTGCATCAATACTTTTCTGTTTTGTTAACTTCAACTTGAGACCTTTACACTAAATATAAAAAAGTCTTAACAATATGGTATACGAACAATCAGCTTCAATAAAGTTTTCGCATGACACTTCAACTGCTGATGATGCAGTGCCTAGAAAAGCTTAAGTTTTTCTGTGAAATAAAACAAGCTTATATCTATCTTATCTGCTGAGCTATCAGTAACCGAATATTATACTTTATGTGAAGTTAACATGACATATTTACCTTCAGGCTCATGTACTTTATCTTGTATTCATCATTTGTTTGTTTTACTTCCTCAGATTGGTCTGTAACTTTTTCATGCAATGGCTCAACAAAGTCTTCATTTACCTGAGAAAAATCAAATATTCGAAATAAACAATGTTTACACACTTTTTAATGGAATTTAATATGTTATCTTTTGAAGTAAAGTTTAAAAAAAAATTCCAGTAACTGCAATGTTTTCGTGTTAAATGAAGTTCGATGATAGTGGAATTTAGATATACAGTTTGGTTTGTTAAGCTCGCTTCACAATTTTCGGAAGAAAGTCTTCAGGAGTTCGATAAATTTTGTGTATATATACAGTTTGATTTTGTTTGATCAGCTTCACAATTCCTGGAAGCAAGCCTTAGATTTTGTTTACAGTAAGTAGTTTTCACAATAATTTTTTAAGCCGGCATATCATTTCCAATGTTTTGGTTTATTCATTCCTTTTTGAATTTGTTAAGCCAGCTATTGCTGGTTGAAAACTGTTAAAATGTATTCTAAGCACAGTTGCAAGCCTTATTATAACAATTACTTGTTAAGACGGCTTAACTTTTTCGTTTTTTTTTGTATATATATTCAGTTTGTTTTGTTAAGCTAGCTAAACAATTCCTTGTCACAAACTTCCCAAAAAATGCTATGCAAAAATGCCAGTCTGCCTTAACTTTTCGATATTTTTGTAAGATACAGTTTGTTTTTGTTAAGCCGCCTTAACTTTTCGATATTTTTGTAAGATACAGTTTGTTTTTGTTAAGCCGGCTTAACTTTTTCGATATTTTTTGTAAGATACAGTTTGTTTTTGTTAAGCCGGCTTAACTTTTTCTATACTGTTTTGTATATGCACATATTGTTTTTGTTAAGCAGGCTTAAAAATTCCTTGATGCAAATAGTACTATGTACAGTTTCTAGTTTTCACTCTTATTTGTTAAGCCAGCTTAATTTCGTCAATGTTTTGTATATGTATAGTGTGTTTATGTTTCGGCAGCTTAACAATTTCTTGATGCAATAAGTACTATATACAGTTTCTAGCCTACAGTTTTATTTGTTAAGCCGGCTTAACTTTTCGATATTTTTTGTAAGATACAGTTTGTTTTTGTTAAGCCGGCTTAACTTTTTTGATAATTTTTGTAAGATACAGTTTGTTTTTGTTAAGCCAGCTTAACTTTTTCGATATTTTTTGTAAGATACAGTTTGTTTTTGTTAAGCCGGCTTAACTTTTTCGATATTTTTTGTAAGATACAGTTTGTTTTTGTTAAGCCGGCTTAACTTTTTCTATACTGTTTTGTATATGCACATATTGTTTTTGTTAAGCAGGCTTAAAAATTCCTTGATGCAAATAGTACTATGTACAGTTTCTAGTTTTCACTCTTATTTGTTAAGCCAGCTTAATTTCGTCAATGTTTTGTATATGTATAGTGTGTTTATGTTACGGCAGCTTAACAATTTCTTGATGCAAATAGTACTATATACAGTTTCTAGCCTACACTTTTATTTGTTAAGCCAGCTTAACTTTAAATATTTATACTTTTTGCAGTTTTTTTTTGTTAAGCCAGCTTAACAATTTCTGGAAGCAAACCTTAAAGGTTTGTTTCAAACTTTGTAGTTTTCTAAATTATTTGTTAACCAGCTTAACAATTTTTGGTCACAAACTTTTTATAAGATGCTATGTACAGTTGCTAGTCGTCACTGTTATTTGTGAAGCCGGCTTATTTATTTTTTTGATGTTTAAGCATAGATACCATTTGTTTTGTTAAGCTGGCTTAACTTTTCAGTATTGCTGTATATATACAGTTTGTTTTTATACAGCGAATTTCTGGAAAGAAAATCTTAAAGTATTTTTACACTATGTAGTTTTCACGAATATTTTAACAATTTCTGATAGCAAACTTTTTTAAAAAAAATTCTATGTACAATTGCTAGACTTCAGTGATTTTTGTTAAGCCGGCTTAACTTTTTCTTGATGCAATAAGTACTATGTACAGTTTTCTATTCTTGACTTATATTTGTTAAGCTAGCTTAACTTTTTCGATATTTTTTGTAAATTACAGTTTGTTTTTGTTAAGCCGGCTAAATTGTTTCTATACTGTTTTGTATATGCACATATTGTTTTTGTTAAGCTGGCTTAACAATTTCTTGATGCAATAAGTACTATGTACAGTTTCTAGTCTTGACTTATATTTGTTAAGCTGGCTGAACTTTCGACATTAATATTGAATTACAGTTTGTTTTTAATAAGCCAGCTTTACTTTTTCTAGAAGGGAAACATAAATTTTGTTTACAGTTTGTACTGTTTGTTCACGCACTGTTTGTAAAGCTGGCATAACATTTCCAAATATTTCTAGTAATCAACTTAGAAAAGTCTGTTTTCAGTTCACTTTCTAGAATTATAATTTGTTAAGCCGGCTTAACTTTTCCAATGTCTTGTTTTATATATTCCATTTGTATTGTTAAGCCAGCTTAACCTTTCAATATTTAATTGATTATTAATTTATTGAATATTTATATCATATCAATATTTAATTTGTATTATTCTGCAATCAATTCGTGTCATTCTTTTAAAAAATGATTTCATAAATTCATCTTCTGACAAGTTTTTGACATTGTTTGTTCTTCTTTTTGCTTGACATGAGTCTAAAATGTGAAAATTTGATAACATTTTCACTAGGTAAAAATGCGAATTTCTGCATTTTAATTGGGAATGATTGGACATTCCTTTTTTTAAATAGACAGCGTTAATTCATTACAACCATTACACACTAAAACATATAGAACATTTTCTACTGTACAGTCCATATTTTCTTTTATGTGAAAACATTTATTTTTTATTTTTAAAGATGATCCTTCAATAATATAAGTACAAAGCCCACAACGGTGCTGATTACATTTCTTAACTGATGGAGTAGCGATGTTGTCACTAAACTCAGATTGAGTTAGAAAGCGTTTTAAATTTGGGAGTTGGCGCTTGCATTTTATTATCTTGGTATTATTTAAAACTTTTTTCATTTTGTTGTCTGTATTTAAAATTTCCATATTATTTTTTAGTATGCCAAATATCTCCCTGTTTTTTGGGTTGTGTGTTGATATAAATGGTGTAATATCTTCCCTGTCAGAGCTTTTAACACTCAGCAGAGTACCCCTAGGAATTTGAAGTGCTTTAATGATTCCAGATTTAATTATTTGAATAGGGTATTTTCTTTTGATAAGAATGTTCGCCAGTTCTTTTAATCTTGTTTCAAGAATATCTCTATCAGACACAATTGTACAAATTCTGCGTGCTAAAGAAAATGGAATATTTTTTTTTGTATGTTTAGGGTGGCATGATTTGAAATTTAAATATTGTTTAGAATCGGTATTTTTAAAATATATATCAGTGATAATTGACGTTTCTTTTTTCATTATCAGTATATCTAGAAAAGGTAATTTTGTAGCACTGCATTGCATTTTGAATTTAATATCTGTATGTAAGCTGTTTAAAATCTTATCAAATAAAAGCAAATCTAAAATATATTCTTCCCAAAAGATAAAACAGTCATCCAGATACCTTTTCCATCTATCTTTCACGTATTTAGCTAAAACATCGTTTCTTTCTTCTTTAATTCTTTCATATAACATTTCTTCTAAGAAACCTAAAACTAATGTTGCAAACGTCGGAGCTACTTTTGTTCCCATGGCTGTTCCTTTGCATTGATTAAAATATTCATTGTTAAATGAAAAATTATTGTTTTCTAAAATTATTCTAAGTCCCTCAATAATGAAGTTCTTATCAAAACGATCAGATATTATCTCTGGATATCTATTTAACCAGAAAGTTATAGCTTCTAGACCTAAGTCATGAGGAATGTTTGTGTATAAACTGATAATATCAAAGGAAACAAGAATAGTATGTTCTGAAACTCTATTGGGTAAAAAATTAAGAAAATCTATATTATCGCGTAAAAAACTTGGTATTTTACTTAGCAAAGGTTTAAGTATAATGTCCAAAAAACTGCTTAGGTGACTTGTCTCGCAATTTGGACCAGCTACAATTGGCCGAAATTGTAAATCTACAGGATTTAATATTTCAATATATTCTTTATTTTGGTCATAACATGCTTGTTGTATAACTTCACTCTTATGTATTTTAGGTAGACCATAACATTTGCTGGATTTACAATCAAAGTCGATTTCTTGTCTGGTTATTTTTTCACATGTCTTTGTGAGATTTTTAATTTTAGTGAAAATTCCTTTTCGGTTATTATTAGGTATAGGTTTGTAGAAAGACTCGTTTGTCAACATTTCTAGAATTTTAGATTTATAAAACTCTCGATTCATAATAACAATGCCACCACCTTTGTGTGCTTCTTTGATTATAATAGATGTATCTTTTGCTAATGATCTTAATGCCTTTCGTTGCTGGAGTGATATATTATGTCTAATTTTATTACTTCCATTGCTAACCTTTGAACACAAGGTTTTTGCCGTGGAAATATATGTATCCAAAACTTCATTGCGACCACTTGGAGGGGTAAATTTACTTATATTTTTCACTAAAGAGATATTATTAGAGTCTACTCCATCAAAAAATTCCCGTAATCGTAATTTGCGTAAGAATTCAGTCACATCAGTGTTAAGTTCATATTTGTTATTTTTTCCAGGTGTAGGTGTAAATTTTAGACCCATCAGCAAGACGCTTTTTTCTGTTTCACTTAGTTTGTGGTCTGATAAATTAAAAATTTTAGTAAAAATCTTATTTGTTTCAGCTAGGTTACCTTCTTTTACATTATGCTGTGCCAGTTGTGGTCCGCTTCTAAAAAAGAATCATATTCATCTGGCGTGACCACATCCAAGTTATTACTTTAACTGTTGTTTGATCTGTCTCCCCAAAATCTTCTTCTTTGAGAATTTTGGACTTGTCTTTTGTTTCTCTGAGTGTTATTTTGAATGTTTAGTTTTGTTATTAATTGCTGGAGAAGACCTTGTATATTTTGGTTATCTCTTTGTTTTCTGTTTTGTTGCCTACTTGGCAAAGGCCCTTTTTTTACAGCTTCAGCATAGGTCCTTCTTTGAGGCTGGTTATATTCACGGTATGTGTTTCCCTTTTTGAAAAAAGGATTGGAATTTGCGTAAGTTTTTATAAAATCTTCTTCATATGAATTCAGCCAGCGTTCATTATTTTTCCATCTTTTATGAGAGATTTCTTCATTCCTTTGCACATTTTTTGTCCATAAACTTAGCAAGCATCCTGCTACTGAACCTGAACATTTTGAAAAAATGAGCTCCTGCATTTCTATGTCTAATTTTCTAACGCGTTCATTGCATGAAGCTACTTTTAATTTCTCCATTTCAATTTCGGTTCTGAAATCATGTAATACATTTCTTTCTCTTAACATTCTTTGTTCCTCATTTTCATTTTTAAATTCAAACTTTTGAAATTTTCTGGGAATTATAATTGGATTTGCCGCTATCCATTTCTCGTGGAAAATTATATTTCCGCTGTTACGGACTTTTCCCCAATACGCATCTTTTCTATTATTTAATTTTTTATCCCATGTAGCAGCAATGCTAGATTTAATGCGCATGGCTTCTGCTTCAAAGTAATTTGTATTTTCTCCCATGTCTATATTGGTACTGCTATTCTCTTGGTAGTTTGCTCTGCATTTAATCTTTTCATCCATTTCTTTTATAACCTTGGTTATTTCATTCATGGCTGTTTCGGGTTTTGCTGGCGACAGACGTTTATTGGTTTCTCTAACCGCATCTGTTAAATCATGAATTGCCGTTAATATTAGTGACAATTTAGCGCTTATTTCTTCCAGTTGTTTGTCACCTTCATCTTGATTACTATTCTTGTTTCCTTTGATATTATCAGTTTATACACAAACATTCCTCATGACTTAGGTCTAGAAGCTATAACTTTCTGGTTAAATAGATATCCAGAGATAATATCTGATCGTTTTGATAAGAACTTCATTATTGAGGGACTTAGAATAATTTTAGAAAACAATAATTTTTCATTTAACAATGAATATTTTAATCAATGCAAAGGAACAGCCATGGGAACAAAAGTAGCTCCGACGTTTGCTACATTAGTTTTAGGTTTCTTAGAAGAAATGTTATATGAAAGAATTAAAGAAGAAAGAAACGATGTTTTAGCTAAATACGTGAAAGATAGATGGAAAAGGTATCTGGATGACTGTCTTATCTTTTGGGAAGAATATATTTTAGATTTGCTTTTATTTGATAAGATTTTAAACAGCTTACATACAGATATTAAATTCAAAATGCAATGCAGTGCTACAAAATTACCTTTTCTAGATATACTGATAATGAAAAAAGAAACGTCAATTATCACTGATATATATTTTAAAAATACCGATTCTAAACAATATTTAAATTTCAAATCATGCCACCCTAAACATACAAAAATAAATATTCCATTTTCTTTAGCACGCAGAATTTGTACAATTGTGTCTGATAGAGATATTCTTGAAACAAGATTAAAAGAACTGGCGAACATTCTTATCAAAAGAAAATACCCTATTCAAATAATTAAATCTGGAATCATTAAAGCACTTCAAATTCATAGGGGTACTCTGCTGAGTGTTAAAAGCTCTGAAAGGGAAGATATTACACCATTTATATCAACACACAACCCAAAAAACAGGGAGGTATTTGGCATACTAAAAAATAATATGGAAATTTTAAATACAGACAACAAAATGAAAAAAGTTTTAAATAATACCAAGATAATAAAATGCAAGCGCCAACTCCCAAATTTAAAACGCTTTCCAACTCAATCTGAGTTTAGTGACAACATCGCTACTCCATCAGTTAAGAAATGTAATCAGCACCGTTGTGGGCTTTGTACTTATTTTATTGAAGGATCATCTTTAAAAATAAAAAAATAAATGTTTTCACATAAAAGAAAATATGGACTGTACAGTAGAAAATGTTCTATATGTTTTAGTGTGTAATGGTTGTAATGAATTCTATATTGGACAAACAGGAGATAAATTAAGAAACAGAAAAACAGTCCATGAACAGCAAATAAGAGACCCGTCAACAAGACAATTACCACTAAGCACACATCTTGATATATGCTGAAAACAATGCCCTAAATTTTCAATATTTCCATTTTTCAAATTCCATAGTAATGATGTTTCAGCTAGGTTATCTAAAGAACGTTATTTTATAGACATTTTTGAGCCAAAGCTTAACAGTTATTGATGGCGTCATCATTTTTGACGTTGTGTACACATGTGTACACACGTTGCTAAGGGTTTTACACATTTTGTTTTATTGCCCTGATGATAAAAGAAACCGGTTGGCAATTACATATTCAAAAACCCATGTGATGTTTTATTTTTCATATATATATATATATATATATATATATATATATATATATATATATATATATATATATATATATATATATATATATATATATATATAAAACCAATTTTTAAGATAATAAATGTATTACTAGCTATAGGATGGTAAGAGGGTACATGTTTAAGGAATTTTTATACCCACTTTGACGTGTCAAGTTTATTTTGACATTAGCTGTACAATTTATGCCTATGCAGAGGGCGTAGATATGAGAAATATATATATGCGATATATGATGCCTTACAATGGCCTGGTGCAATCATTCAGAGAACTGTGCCAATCAGGAATATTAGACGGCAGGTAAACAATTAAAAATTAAAACAATCAAAAAAACACACAGAGAGATAATGGATATATGATATGATAAAAAAAAATTTGAAATAGTAATGCACTAGCAAATCGTACCATCGAACGCTTCTAAATAAAACATTATAATAAAACACATAACAAACGGTGACTATTTTACGAACGCACGCAGATTGCGAAATAACAGTTCAATCGGCGAAACAATCTGAACAGTCATACATTACTTTAAAAAATGTGATTTTATCATACTGCGTCTTACTGCGTTTGTTACATGTGGTCTTTTAAAGGAAGTAAACAAATCAAAACCTGCACGAAAAAAAGCGTACTCATAACGTACGCGTTTAGTTTAGTTTATTGAAACCCCGTTGCAATGTGAAGAATAACATGCCTTGTTTTGTTTACCTATGGTGACATATTTCTACCAAAACGCTTTGTTCTTAGTGGCAAAACTTTTAATAGTACGTTTTATCCTGCGAACTTAAGGTGGCAACTTTTTTCTGGGAACTTGTGATTGCAGTTTTCTACCAATAAGCTTTTTTCTGCGAACTAATGATGGCAAATTCCCACCAATACGCCTTTTTTTCGAATTCGTGGTGGCAAATTTCTAACAATACGCTTTGTCCTGTGAACTAATAATTGCATACTTCTACCAATACGCTTTGTCATGCGAACCTATGGTTGCAAAATTTCTTACGATATAATTTGTGCTTTGTTTATAATTCAAGATCTTTTATTCTTAGAATTCTAGTTTAGGCCTGAAAAATTTATTTCTAGATGCTCCAAGGCGGACTCTGGTAAAAAAAAAACGTTCATAAGATAGAAACTTCTGTGAAGCATTGTTTATCCGAGAAAAACAAAACCTATTGACTTTTAGCTAATTCACTGCTTTAGTTTGGTTTGTTTGCTTCAAAGCAGATGTTCTTAAAATAAATGCCTAAAAACGAACATGCTCCCACGCGGACTCAGTTTCAGATATGCTCCCACACGGATTTAGAAACGAACTGTCTTATATATTAGTAAAATGTTGTCGTTAAATAATGAAATTGACATGTTTCTTATAATACTTATTTGAGTCAACAAACTTAAAAATAACACATGTGTAGTGTTACATCAAAGTTCATTAAAGTTATAATACTCACCATAATCGTCATAAAGAATTAACCAAATTTAAACTCTAGAATGTTGAAAAATAGTGTCAGCACCCTATCTGCATGGCTATTTTTCATGGATGACATTATATGCTTGAGATACATCGGGAATAAATTATCAAAATGATCAATTTTGCATACATACCATAGACAACAATAGTTGATCATTCAAAACGTAAATTAATTATAAAACTAGAGATGTCTCCATAGGACACGGGTGTCCCCACATCCTGCTGTATTGTCACACAAAAAATCCTGTACAATTACAGGTGCGTATTGAGTCTACAAATGCTAATTTTTAGCTTAATCAGAGGCATTTCTTTGCCGATCTCCTAAAAATTTGGGTCAAAATACCCAGGTCCGTAACTTCACATTGTGACAACTTTTCTTAGAAAGTTTTTTGCTTAATCAGAGAGCATTACTCTGCAGATCTTCAATAAATTTGCGTAAAATACCCAAATGTGTAAGCTGTCAACTATTTTTAGAAAGTTTTATGGCTCTAGCAGTTATAAGTTTTGAATTACACGCGACACAAGTCTAAAAATGCTATTTTTTTGTTTAATCAGGGGGCATAACTCTGTCGGTCTCCAATAAATTTGCCTCAAAATACACAGGTGCGTAAGTTTTCATGCTGACAACTATTCTTAGAAGGATTCATGGCTCTGGCAGTTATACGTTTGGAGTCACAAACCGATCTACGTGCGGACAGCGGGACAGAGGGACGGACGGACACCAATTTAGTGCCGATAATTATTCTCAACAATTTGTACTTCTTTCTGTGTATTTTTATAGATTTTTCTCACTATTGTAAAGGTTTTGACGACAACACTTTCGAGTACGTTTTGGTCTATTTATATTTATGACCCCACCAATTTGAGGGGCGTTAGGGAGGGAATATAGATTTGCTCTTGTCCGTCCCTCTGTCCCGCTGTCCGCACGTAGATCGGTTTGTGACTCCAAATAGTTGAATAGTTGTCCTGCAAAATGAAATGTTGTTTCTAAAATCCTGATGTATGCAAACTTAATCCGAGCAATGGTGGTGAGGTTACAGAAAACAAAAGTAGGTGCTTTTATATCCGCTGACATTCAGGAAAATAGTCAGGTTATATCTTTTGTGTCAATAGTGTGAACAGTTGCATTAATTTGCAATGATGTTATATTTTTGTTGATGGGCGGCATTATAAGTCTAAAATAAATGGATCTTTCCAAACAACGTTTATGTCGGTTTTGAGAAATGTTCTACGTAGTCTTGCTATAACTAAAGTGTCATTGGTAAAAAAAATCTAAATAATGTAAGTATGATCTTTAAAACCACCCAACTTCACGTTTTGCCTACTGCTGCTGCTGTTACTGCTACTGCCAACTTCACGTTTCGCCTACTGCTACTGCTATTACTGCTACTGCCAACTTTACGTTTGCTGTTACTGCTACTGCCAACTTCACATTTGATTTAATTTCTACTACCTACTGCTACTGCGTACTGCTACTGCCAACTTCCTATTAGTCCATGTGTGGGGATAAGTCAGTTCATCTACACTTAACGGAACTTCTTAAGCTACCGCAAGTTTTGATTCATTTTTTCTGAAATACAGTAAAAAAGTATTAAAGTTCACGCAAATAAAAGTATATTAGACTTATGTTGAATAGTTTTTTATGACAAGCGACCTTGTGGATTGATATTGAAACTACATTCGCTCAACGATAACGATAAAAAAAACTGAAAGTAGCAAACTTGCGGTTTTCGCAACGTGGTGTTAATCGAATGGATTGCAAATGTAATAGAAATGGAAATAAAGTATCCAGTACAGTTCTAAGATATTCGGCTAGATACACGTGCTGAGTGTGTAGAATGTTGTCACACTGTAGAACAGAACACTGATGACACAAGCTTATGAAAATCTGTTTATATGAATCTCTTCTTTCGGGGAGATATCGAAAAAAGGCATTACTGATTTTTTGTCTGGAAGCTTTTACTGGCGTAAACTTAAACTTTCTCATTAAAACAAGGTTGTTGTTTGTTTCATTGGTTTTCCTGGAATATTTTCATCCTTCTCTGTATAAGTTTTTTGTTTTCTCCTTATATAAATGAAAAAAATATAAAATGAATGGATAGATGGATGGATGAATGGACGGATGAATGGATCAATCAATGAATGAATTAATCAATGAATTGAACTGAATGAATGCATGAATGAATGAATGAATGAATGGAGTATATAAATTTCTTATATAAGTTGTAATATAATATATAGAGGATATTCAAGTTTTTTCTATAAATACGGGATTTATTTTCATTGAGTTGTATGAAAATAAATATTTCATGAGTGGCGATAGCCACGAGTGAAATATGATAATTTTCATACCACGAGATCAAAATAAATCCCGTATTTACAGAAAAAAACTTGAATTTTCTGTTTATTATATACTTTCTGTCTTTTTTGACCTTACGATTCGAAAGAATTCCCCTTCAATTTTGAGTATTGGCTGAATTTAGAAGCAAGACACCAGTGAAAATACGGAAAGTATGGTTCACTGCAGTGAAAAAAAAATTACAGTGAAAATACGAAAAATGAAAATATGCATTTTATTTCATCAATATTTCTCAGTATTTCACTTATAAGTATATAATAAATAATTTTGTCAAATTTTATTTATCGAGTTCAACAAACTATCAAAGTGCAAGCCTCTGGCGTAATAAAAATCGGCCATCTACATTTTACAAGTTATGTAAGTCAGTAAGCCGTTTTCTTTTCTTCTTTTTATTTTTCTAGCGTTTAAGAAGAGGGTAAAAATAGCAAAAATGGTTTAATGGAATGAATAAAAATGTAGGCATTAGGAATGACTCTTATTTTGAAGCGATTTAAGCTATTGCGCTTCAAGGAATTTGCCAGCATTGCCGTGCGCGTTTATATACTAGCTTAAAACACACCACAAATAAGAGTCATTCCTTAATGAAAAACTAAGAAAGTCATGTGATAATAATATTAATTGTTTATTATTCAAAATTGTCCCGACATTTCTTCAAACCAAGTATCTTAAAACATACTTTGAATAATGGAAACTCGAATCTGCGTCAAAGAAACAATTGACTGATTGACTTAAATTACTAACAAATATACAAAGCACAAGAGCTAATCTTCGGTGCTTAACATTATTTTTACATATCTCTTATCGGAAAAGACTATCTTACATTTCAAGCGACGGATTGTTGACCAAAACAAACAGTCCGCGAGGGAGCATAGAGCAGGTGCGCGATGACGTATCCCACTATTGACTACAACTCTCAATAAAGGTATTAGAATACTAATAACATTTGTCAGCCGTTAGTGAATTTCAAGAGCTTTTTTAAGAAATATACTGTCCTAGAACAAAATATAGGCCATATAAGACACTTTTACCATGGGAGTTTCAAGAAATGACTAATATTGACTTCAAATCTTACCCCTACTTAATGGGTTAATAAGGTATATAGAAACACAATGTTTTGTGGGTTTTTTTCTAAGTCTGACCATAAAAGACAACTGTTACTTGGTATGTATCATTCACGTTATGATGACCTACTGACTGCTGACAAAAATCAAACTAAAAGAAAAGCCGAAAGTGAGAAGAAACAAAATTTAAATATAAACATGGCACAAATTTACCCCACCCACTTCATAATGAGAAGATGTTATCAACATAAACTTCAACATAAATCTTTGGGGCTTCAAATTAGCTACATTTTAGTTTTATTCATGTACTATTCTGAACAAATAAGCGAAATATCAAATATGTTTGCTGTCTAGTTTTGGAGAAATTAATAACTGAAACTAATCACAGATACCCAATTTTCATCGATTTACCGTGTCGAAAAGCTTTTGTTACTATTGAAATATATTTAAAAGGAATGAAATTGAATTGAAATTCTATAAAAGTTACTGTTGTAAAACCACAACACTGTAAAACTATCAAAAACTAGAGAAAAAATGTCTTGAGTGGGGTTTGAACCCATGTCCTTCAGTGAAAATGTCTCAATAAATACACAAGAAAATGGGACTGAATACTCTTTAGTGTGGAGTATAAGGAATCTTATACCTTAAATCCAGTCGAGCAAAACCTTTATGACGTAGTCGTTATGTTGACGTTATCTTTTTTATGGCGTCATATACTAGCATAGCGGTTTAAAATGTCGCAAGATATTTGTTATAATTCAATTTTATGCAAAACTCGGTAAATCTATAACCGACGTCGGAGCAGATTTAACCACAGTTTATGGGGATTTTGCCCTGAAGAACAGTGCCATAAGTTCTTGGTAGAAGAGGTTTTAGACGGTAGCCTAGAGTGTGTCAAAAATAACCCTAAGTCTGGTAGATCCATAGGCGTTCGGCACATTTGTCTTGCCAATAATGGTCAAGTTATCATAAAATAATCTATAGCTATATACATTATATTATATAGTAAACGGGTGCTGGATAGTTATTTTGTTCTTGATGATCAAAGGGAGATTATTTTATGATAACTTGACCATTATTGATAAGACAAATGTGCCGAACGCCTGTGGGTAGATCTAGCACGTCTAAGAAATTTGTCTACTATTGAGCAATACGTCAAAAAATGATAGAAGTATTACCATTCGCAAGTTAGCAGACACAGCTGGTATTTCCTACTACAGTGTCCAAGACATTTTGACAAATACTTTAGGAATGACGCGTGTTTGTGTGAGATGGGTACATCGCATTCTTAAATAAGAGCAAAGAGTGGGGGGTGCAAACACGCTTTATTTCAGAAGGGTCTACTTTTTATGACAGAATTGTTACTTGGTCAGAAACATGGGAGAATTTCATCAGCCTAAAAGTAAGCAACACAGTAGTGTATGCAAGCATCAAAATTCTCCTTCACATGTCAAAGCACTCCTTTCTAAATGGGTTTGCAAGGTAATGTGTCTCATGTTTTATTATTTTGAATCATATTGTACCAGCAAATACTACTGTCAATATTGAATACTCTGCTAAAGTTGTTAAATCCAGTCTGCCAAAGACTAATAGTAAAAATAAAAAAGCCAACCTAATCTGCTTAGGAGGGGGTATTTTTTACGCCCGTGCATAAGGTTAAACTTGTTCAAGACGCCCTGGGAAGTTGCAACATAGAAATTTTGCCAACCCTGCCTAAAAGTCCATATTTGGCCAGGGTTCCTTCGTGGAACTCGTCTTAAAAGCAGAAAAGAGCCCCATCAAGCTATGACCAGGTAGCTAGCTAGTATGTCACGTGACGGGCTCGTGTTCCATAAATTGGAGAATATAGATTCTGTATAAGAAAATGGTATACGGCCATTTCTGCGTTTTTCCTGATTACCCCTCGAAGTGCCCACTATTGCCATATAGGCTATATGCAATACGTAAACTGGACGTTTTTTTCTTTCTTTACTTTTTTAGCGGGGATGTTTTCAGATATCAACAGTGAATATTGTAGGTTTTATATAACTGAAATATGGAAAAGTGCCTTTGTTATCAAGATCAGATTACAACAGGACAAATGTTACCCAGATAAAAGGAAATGTTTTCTCTTGTCAGTTAAGACTTGAATATGCATCGCCTTTATGCAGGCGTCACACTGTCCCGAAATTGACATCAGATGGAAACACGATAAAGGAAATGTTCAAATTCGGCTCTGATCGTGAAAACATCGGGCCATCGTATGGACGCCGGTGAATTTTTTCAGGCTGCGGCAGCAACTGCGTGAGTGGGAGCAAAATCTTTGGCATGCCAAAAATTGCCGGATGGCCTTGCGAAGGGTCATTTTCGTGTTGAATGCGTTTGTCTATTTAGTCCTGCGTAAGGCAATCGTGAGAGCATCTTGTCAAATCGTGTCATCTTCGTGTTTTCTTCGTGTAATCATCGGTGCCTTTGGTCAATTTTTGTCTCACGAAGACAATACGAAGGAAACAAGAAGTCGCCCGATTGTCTTAGGGAGGCAACCCGACTACGTGAAACCATTGCAATTCCGACGTGTACCCATCGTATTATAATACGATGAAATCGAGATGGGACCACAGTGTCGACAAAAGCTGTCAAATTTGAGTAGGCAAATGCTGCAGTAACTCTTTGGAATGCTGAGGAGACCTCCTATACTGCTGAGGAGACCTTTCAGACCGCTGAGGGGAGACCTGAATCCCTCGGGTGAATGCTCTGGGGTTTTATTTGAACAAGGTCTGACACCTTTCTTCGATTTCTCCACTTCTCCTCTGGATCATTAGTTTTTCGTTTCTTCTCCTGAGTTCTACTAGCCATCTTTTCCTCCGGCCTCTGCCAGCCTTGGTGGCATTTTAAATTGGGTAAAAGTTGAATCAAATTTGACAAAGTTGAAATGTATTGTGTACTCTCCGATCAGCAAACGAATTTTCCACGGTCGACCGACGGTTTTATAACATTGGGAAGTCACGTGACGCCTTCGGGACCTAGGTCGAACGCATCGTACTCGCTATACGACGCCGTGACGCCATATCGTGACCTTCGTTTGGCCCTCGGGAAAATTTCGTTATAAAAATCACACATTTCTGTTACCTTCGTGTGTGGTTTGGGTGCAATCGTGTGACCTCCTGTAGGCCTCGTACATGCTTCGGCTAGGGATTGGCTGTTGACCAAGTTCCGGGCGATCTTCGCGTGAAATTCAAAATTCCATATTCGTATGGCCATCTGATATCAAATTCGGGAAAGTGTGACGCCTGCATTATGAAATGCATTTCTATTTGTTTTGAATAAATGCATTTAAGAATAAGAATGCTAAGACACGACAAAATCGTTGAGTATAGACCAAAATTAATTATTAATGATGAAATAGGTTCAGTACACGTAGGAAGATAATATGCAGTAAAAGACATTCTGCAAATTAAGGTAATTGAAGGGAACGTTAACATTTTATATCAAGTAATATTAATAACAAGTAACTAAAGACTGTTCGATAGAACGTCGAACATATTGCGTTGTCAGTAAAGAAAGCTGCAATTAAACATATAGCATATTGCATATGTCGGAAAGGAACAAATGAAGTTGCAGTGAGACGATAGCGCATTCAGTTACCATAAAGCATGATGTTATTATGCAAAAATATACGTTTCCAATGTCATAAACCAAAATAGAATCATGTATTTTGAAAGTTCTAATTGCACCAAACAAGATGGAATAAATGCAGTTATTCTGTCCCATAATTTTGCGTCCACTGAGTCAACAGTCAAGCTCACGGAGGGCCTGCATTTTGGAACGGTTTCTGATTGGATAAACTAAAGAACTGAATTCAGAAACCTCAGAATTTGAAGAATGATTGGGCATGGTCAGCAGATGAAACACTGTGCACCTGCTTGGTGAAGGGTCCATGTTGACGTGAAAGGGAAGCATACATATTTCTCAAACATCTTAAAATTGCATGTTTTATCATTGGTATTTTCTGTCTTACTATCTTTCTGATTTTCATAATCATGAAAAATCATGAAAAAATATCAAAATGTAACTCACGATTTTGTTTTATTTTTAAGATAAGTACTTTAAATCATATACATATAACAGACCGATGGTTTAGTTTTTATGTGATCGATATACTTCTGTCATAATTGTTTTTTTTAATTCTGTCTGATCAATGCAATTACCTTATATTCTGATTTTTTTGTCTGATAATTGTTTTTAATTTGTCTCATTAGTGTACATATCTCATATTTTTCTTTTCTGATTTTTTGTCTGATCATTGTACTTACACATTTTTTTTGTCTGATCATTGTACTTACTCATATTTTTTAACTTTTGTATGATCAATGAACCTATCTCATTATTACGCTAAAACATATACTGCAATTCATGAAAGTCATTCCTTGTTGAAAAAAAGGTTACCAAGAGAATATAAATATCCCAGAGGTTAATCTCTTCTTATCATTGTTAAAATGTTACAACTGAACTGGACTCTGAGAAAAGAAGGAATACCTTTTCGTAGTAGAAAGGATCGTACCACTATTACAGATATATTTAGTTACTATTGTTTCTTTAATGCTATCATGTTGACGTAGCTGTGAAATGTTTAAAATGTTCATACATTTGTAGCGCAAATAAATAATTGCTCTTAAATTTTTTTTGTGTAACTGTATAGAATAAAATTACTAAACTTACTTACTTAATTTATGATGGCAATAAATTCGCAAAATGCAGACAGTGACACGCTTAAATTATTCTAAACAATTGTTACAGAATGTTTACGCGCAACTGTACTGGATTTTTTTTTAAATTCTAGGATTTATATGTGTAATAGCCATACTTCTGACGATCATTTCTATTATTTAAACAGCTAAATACAACCCAACAATTTCATTGTGCATTAAGCTTTCTCTCAAGTTGAGCTGTTCCTTTTCATGTAAATATAATGAGTTTTAATGAAATCCATTGAACGTTATTGGTTGTTAATTCATGCTTGATCGAGTGTTGTGTCGTTATGTATTTCAAAGTTGTCGTCATGATTTTGACACTAATTTATCATATTGTCAAAAAGAATGCACCATATAAACATTCAGTAAAATTAATTTCTGGTGTTATTTTTTTCTATTCAGATAAACAATAAACAGTCAATTGCCCATCATAGTGCTTGTAACTTGAGACTAATAGGTTGGTGTCGTGGATGGGGAAAGTTTATCTGGCGAGGCGTAGGAATTTATTTGGTGAGCCGAAGGCGAACCCTCTGAATTCCGGAGCCGAGACAGAAAAACTTTTTCTATCCACGTCACCGACGTATAATTTCATTTATCCTCTCACATAGTTTCTTTTGTTTTTTACCGACAAAAAGTAAATAAAATAAAAGTGAAACATCGATAAAAGTTCTGATTTAAAGTAATCCGGCTGTGACTTGAAGTATACAGATAAACTTTTTCTATCCACGTCACCGATGTATAATTTCATTTATCCTCTCACATAGTTTCTTTTGTTTTTTACCGACAAAAAGTAAACAAAATGCAAGAGAAACATCGATAAAAGTAATCCGGCTGTGACTTGAGGTATACCAGTATTTTGTTAACTTAATTTGTACTGTGTGTACACACTTGAAGAAGAAACGGATTTCTCAACGTGGTTAGGCAGTAGTATAGTAATGCTGAGAACGACAGACGGAAAGTTACTACAGCTGAACAACAGCTGAACAACAACATGTTACGTCCACTTAGAATAAAAATTCACTAAATAAGAAATCGGAGTCGATATTGGCCAGGGAATATGAGCACGATACCAAGTGTTTGGACATTAGTAATTCGGAAATAGATCACCAAGGTGTTTATAATATAGAGGAAGAAACACAAACCAAAAGCACTATTTATTCAAAAATAAAAAGATATTTGTACAAAGATCATATACAGAAATATTTTAAAAACAACATATGTTTAAACAACTACTGGGCATTTGAAACACTTGGGAGTTTCATGAAAAAGCAAAGATCAAACAAACATCACTTGTGTGTGAAATGTTAGATGTTCGAAGTACCTTTAGTACCTATAATCTAATTTCAGATATTTTGAATGTTGGATTTATTTTATATAGGATTTGCAATATAAAAATGGTGTAAAAAAGGTTACTATCAAGCAGTTTAAAGCAATCTAATGTGAAAACAGTTTGAGATCACCAAGTAACCCAATATATATAGAACGAGCTAAACTATACCTTGGTGTTACAAAGCATAAAAATGGCTATGTCATTAATGTTTATTAGGATACGGAGTTTACCCTGGTTGAAAATTAAGCTAAATTTGTTTCATTTTCTGATTTCATGTGAAATTTTATTAAAATAGCATAACAAAGGCAAGACATCCTGTAGCCAAATTATAATTTTTGTGGCCAAATTAATATACTTTTATATTTTTAACAAATGGCTAAAATGTTTAATGGCAGAGTGTGCCCTCAGGATATAATAGGAAGAAAAAATACAGTTCACATAGAAATTGATACCACCTCTTCAAATAATTTGCTTTATCAAGGGAACAATTCACTACGTAACAGGATCATTGCTAACCTGTGGCAGGTTTGTACTATTAAATGAGTTGCTCTAAGGACCTCAGAAGGACAGGGTAACTGAACAACATTACCAGGTTGATTTAACCTATAAGTAATTAACCAAAAGATTTACAAACCAATTATTTAAAAAAATAACAAGCAAAAATTTACAAGAGCTGTTTTTCAGACAGCATGTTCGACTGTTCAAAAAAGTTGTTCAGAGTTATAAATCATTTAAAATGGATAATAGTTTCTTTTATTCAAAATGCAGCTACAGTTATCTAACTTGTTGGTTCGATGTCTTGTCAAAAAAAAAAGATAATTTGCAAAAAATTCAGTCAAGATTGATGCTGTCTGCAGTAACATTAGCAGAAAATGCTATAGGTAATAAAGACACCAGTAACATTATGATTTCATCTCCATCGACTTTCTGAAACCTTGTACATCTGCAGCCAACTGTTTCCAACTCCTGCTGAAAAAGAACAGCCTTTTCCATAAGTCCATTAGTACACTTGAACATAACTTCTTTGCGGCAAGTGAAGGTCATTTCCTTGTTCTGGCACAGCTGACATTTGCCATCCACAAAACCCTTAGACCGCACACTAAAAAGAAATAATGAACATAGAACAATTATTTCTATAAATAGCACAGACTTAATTAGACAAATATGAGTTCACTTAATGATCTCTTTGCAATCCTTTGTCATTAAAGTATAAAATATCAGCATTAGACATTTATCTGTTATAATAAACTGTAACATTTGCAAGAAATATTTTAACCAACACATTTGAAATGTGCATGTGCAATATCTGAAAATGATGTTTCCTATGATCTATGCCACCACTATCAAACTTTAAACTGTTTCTAGTTGTGTACACATGTATGAATATTTTTATGAACTCCCCCACCCTTAGTTTTGTTTTGGTTTTGTAAAATGGACAAACAATAATGAAACTGAAATGGAAAAATATTTCAAGAAGGTTTACATTTTGTATATTTACTTTCTAATATCATCACAGTGACATGTTTAGCATAAGTGTTTATTGTACTGTAAAGGAAGTAACAGTTGCAAAAAGATTTGGTCCTTGTGCTTGTGTTATTGTGTAGTCCGTTTATTAAGTTACAGTGAAAAAAATATCAAATTTACTTTGTTAAATAACTATCTCAGTTAGCTATGTTACAATCATCTATATTTCAACATGAAATGTCATTGGTATGACTATGCTTGACTTGTCACATGCTTGTATTGATGATTCAGGAAGACCAAGGTTGACACTACCTTCTTTATTATGCATTTTGCTTTGGAAAAAATTCAGTATATACAGTAACATTTGAAAGCACACATCACAATGTCCCCCATTTGATGCTTCCTTAAAATTCAAACAATTAGAACATTTTAAAAAAAAATGTTTGGGTTTTAGGATAAACTTTATTTACTAGTAGAACAAAAAGTTATAACGGTTAAAAAGGTTAGAATAATTCATGTACCTTCTTTCTTGTAATATGGGTACACAGAAACCCTGCAAATCCAGGAATGGTCACCTTCGTTTTTTCAGCTTCACTAGCAAGTCTAACTCTTGTTGAAATAAGTTTGTGTCGTCTACATCAATATTGATTTCATCACCATCTGGCAAACTCTGTAAATGCAAATAATATTTGATACAGTTCTATAACACTAGAATGAAACACAAGAACAGCTCACCTTTTAATAACTTTTAATGTTGTAAGTTTTGAAGTAGCATTACCCTGTCACACAAAAAAAAAAACATATAGCATTTAGGCTGGCAATTCTATCAAAATGAACATGTTACACCACATTATAAGTAGAAAAGTGCGCTAAAATATTATTCAGATGTTAAAATGAAATAAACATTTAATCATTTCTCTCACTCCAATTCACTGCTAATTTATTCTTGGTAATTACTTTCAATGATAATTGTGAAAGAATGGATTTTCTTTAGGGATGGCAACGAATACCAAAATCAATACTCGAGTACTCGGTCATTTTTCCGATCGAGTACTCGGTTACTCGGATGATTTCCAATGATCTTCAAAGTTTTATGGCACACAATATCAACACCGTCTGCAAGCTACTTTCGTTTTCTATTTAAATTCATAGAATTCGTAACTATAAATAGGACTGCAAGGGAGATAACTTAGAATTAACCAATAAACAAATTAAATCAACAACATTATATTTTATAACGTTTTAATTAATGCAATATCAAGTTTAAAACATGTTTAACAGTTCATATATCTTTTTTCTTCTTGAAATAATATAGACTGATCGGCGGTAATGGATATAGCTAGCAAATACATAATAAATATAAACATAAGAGATCGTCAATGACAGCAGATATATATATATATGTTTTATAATTATAAATAAAGGTTTAACAGTTCAAGAACAATATTCTTGTATTTTTCTCTAAGTACAGTGTCTTTATTCGAAGAAAATTAAACACTTTTCTATGAGTTCATCTTAACATCTTTTACACAGTTGATAATTTAGCGTTCATGCAAGCATACGTATTACAGCACTACGCTGCACCTTACTGTTTTCAAAACAGTTACCTTAAAACAAGTTTCGGCTACAAACTGTCACACAATTAAAGGTAATTAAATATCATAAGAGGCCGAGGAACGTAAGCGACACAGGTGTTCAATCCCATGCGTGTGTCAAACTGTTGATCGCCTCGTTAAATTTACCATATCATTTTCGCACCTCTGCAAGGATGTTTTGATTGCATTTAACAGCTTTTTATGAAGATACATGTATTATCTGAATTTCTGAACTAATTGCATACACCAATCTTTCTAAATCGCAAAAAAAATAGAAATTATTTTTTTCGAGTAATCGAATATCAATTTTGTTAACCGATATTCGGACGTTCGATCGAGTACTCGGTTAACCGGTTACTCGTTGCCATCCCTAATTTTCTTCAATGGTTTAGACTAAACTCTAGCAGCTAAGAAATCTGCGCCTTACTGGGATCCTTTGTCTCTAAACAGATTATAAAGATTTAAAATGGCTTGATGCTGAAACACTTAAGCACTTATATACACAAGAAATTTACAAATATGGTAATGTTTGTGGCGCCGTTATATGTCGCAACGCCGCTAAATGTCGCACTTACCATTAAATGTCGCACCATTGCCGCTAATTGTTGCAATCACCGCTAAATGTCGCAAAACCCTCTGCCGTTAAATATCGCAATGGCAACGTTCAATGTCGCATGATTTCCCCTTATTTTTAAATGTTGCAACTCTTACCGCTAAATGTCGCAAGATGTTAATTCATATAAAACTCAAGGTTTATAGTGGAATTTTATCAATTTTTGCATTATGTTAATAAACTGGTAGATACTGTCAGTATACCAAAATTGAATTAGTTCATGTCTGAAATAATCGGGACTACCGATCTATCTGCTAGGAAAAAATATTCTGTTAATTTAAAAATAATAAGTAGAGATAGGAGTTAGTTAAACCGTATTTTAAATTTTATGCCAAAGAGGTTCCGGGCGATTAAGTACATACGTGCTTTCTTTCATTCAATAACCGAAGTGTCGTGGGTTCAAGCTACGATTTAACCGTAACAGAGATTTAACACACCAGTAAGCGTATTCTAGAAAGATTCAATTCAATCATAGACATATTCTTATATTATCAATTTTGTGCTTCAAGCATGTTTGCCAGCAAGTATTATCTGTACTCAAACTCAATGATCCGTGGTTCATCACTAAATACTTTTCTTACTGGCCTATCCCGGCGGGCTGATGCTTATAAGAGATTATTTTTAATTATATATTAAATGAAATATCACAAGATTGTAGTTAGACTTCTAGTACTTTGCTTGTCGATTTTTTTATTAGTACAACTAAAGACAACATATCGTGACATAAATTCGGCGTTCTCCTAAATTCGGCAATGTTTTGTTTTTCGTCATTCACGCGAGATTTCAGAGGTGAAGGTCAACCATGTTTATGTCCCACGGTCTATTTTTACAACTAGAGTGATTTTCTGCGTTAAACATGGAGATACATGTTAAACATTAAAATTGTACATGACATGGAGAAAACTGTGTGTTTTACCTTATGCAATTTCAATTTTGTCTTTACTTTCTTTATTGTATTGATATCGTTGCTTAAAAATAATTGACAGTCGTCGTCTGTTATGTTACTACTTTTACTGCCGATCGAGGTCAACATTCTACGTCACACTCCCGCCAAAATTAAAAAGTACGGAAGCGTAAAAGAGACATCATATTAATTTTTTTTTCATTTCAGAAACATGATTCAAAAACAGGTCCGTATCGAACGGGCTATGACCAGACATCCATTGACAATGCTTTGAATGAAGTTAAATTAAACAAAGTCTCTATTCAAAGAGCAGCCAAGTTTTATGGTGTTCTCAACTCTAAAGGACAGAGTATATGAAACTATCCATAATGCAAGGTCAGGTCGGACCCAGTTGTTTTCAAAAGAGCAAGAATCTTTACTTGCCAGTCATCTTAATACAATGGCTGAGATTGGGTATGGCTATTCCCGAACAGAGACTATAAATCTGGCGTCTGATTATGCTGTCCATTTGGGACTCAGAGACAGAGAACACCCACTAAGTTTACGTTGGCTTTACAATTTTTGAAATAGATTTCCTGAACTGACTGTCAAAAAGCCAAGAAGTCTTGAAGCAGCTAGTGCTAGAAGTGCTACAAGACAAGCTATCCCAAATTACTTCAAAGAGCTGAATAAAATCTTAGTTGATAAAAACCTTCTTAAAAGACCTGAGGCCATATATAATGTGGATGAAAAGGGACTATCAACTAACCACATACCTCCTAAAATTGTGACTGGTGCTGTATACAAAGCTCAAGCTGTAACCTCTGGTAAATCCATAACTGTAACTGTTATAGACAGGGTAAATGCTATGGGTACTCAAGTGCCACCATTTTTCATATTTCCAGGCAAGAGAATGCTACCTGAATTACTTGAAGGTGCCTTTGCAGGGGCAACTGGAGTTGTTTCAGAATCAGGAAGGCCCAACACTGATATATTCACCCAGTACATGAAAGAACATCTTGTAAAATACTTACCAGAACACTCTGCAACAGTCCCAGTTCTTGTACTGTATGATGGACATAAAAGTCATATCTCATTAACTCTTATTGATTGGGCAAAAGAAAATCATATCATCCTATCTGTTTTACCACCACATTGTAGTCATTTGCTACAGCCTTTACCACCACACTGTAGTCATTTGTTACAGCCTTTACCACCACACTGTAGTCATTTGTTACAGCCTTTAGATATCAGTTGCTTCGGTCCCTTTGAAGTTTCATGGAACTCTACATGTCACAACTACATGGAGGTGGTAAAAATTTTGAAAAATTCTCAAACTGCTAAAATTAGAAACACACTAAGAAAAGTTGTTGATGGCAAAGCTATTACAAATGAAGATGTTGCTGAAAAAATAAAAGGTCACATTGAAAAGCAGACAACCTCCAAAAAAACGAAAATTCATCCCACCTCTAAAGGTAAAGATACCTGAAATACAAAATAAAGGACAATCCAAATTAAACAGTTCAAAAGGCAAACAACCAAAAGTTAAATCAAAGCAACCTAGACTTGAACTTTCTGAAGATGCCTCTGATGAAGATTCTGGAACAGAAGAAGAAAAATGCAGTGTTTGTGGAAAATTTTTCCCAGACAAACAGATTTTTGATGAAATTAGAATTGTTCAGTGGGGTCAAGGTGACAAATGTTACCTATGGGTTCACCTCAAATTCTGCTCCCCAGTGAAAGTTTTGCGCAGAGGAGACAGTTTTCTCTGTCCAACCTGTAGCAAGTCATAAAGTAAAACAAACAAAAAACAGTTTGTAAATATGTTAACAGTTTAAACAGTTTAAAATGTTCCAGTTCAATACTTTGTTGTCAGTTTGGAATTCAAGTATATAACATTATTATGACACTTGTAAGACACCATACTTAATGATATTTGTGATGATTTACTACAACCAATCAGAATCGACGAATTTAGGTGACGTTTTCAGATCGAGGTAAGATTTTACATCAGCCATATTTGTTTATATTTTGCAAACGCTGAACGTCTACGTTGTTTGACATTAACTTAAAGTAACTTTTAAATAGTTGTAGTAAAAGTATATGAAGTATAATTATAGATTACTGTAGTTAAATGAAAATGCCATTGACATTTGTTCTTATATCGCCGAATTTAGGTTACACCGGGATACGAAAACAGACGAAGTTAATTGCATATAAAAGAGCGTTAGATCTAATAAACACTTATTATGTGCCGGAACTTGAGCAAGCAGACGCCAGTTTTAGAAAACATACATGCACAGCCAAATCTGAATGAGCTGTCACACCTGAACAGATGCCAATTTGTGAACTGCAGCAACATTTATGCCTTCCCTTAGTGGCTGTTGTATACAGATTTTACTGTATATAGTAAATTTTAGCAATCTTTTTTCATCGAAGACGCTTGCAAATAATGCAAGGATAATTATGTCCTAGTGTAGTACATGTAGTGGGTTACTCCAGCGAATGAATTACCGTAATACGGGGAAATCCCATTTTGTGTTTGGTGAAAGAAAAATAAAATTAAGAAACAAAAATCAAATAAATAGGGAACATAACAGGAATGTACTATTCCGATTGGTTGTATAGCTCGAGTCGATTGTATAAAGTTGTATTCTCACAAGCCCGCAGGGTGAGGTATTAATACAATTTTATGCAATCGACGATTGCAAATATACCTTTTAACTTATATGTATATTAAAAGTGACAAGATATATAGTTCATTTTACACATATTTATTCTTTTAAATATGTACAGACTGGATATTTTTGTACGTCGTTATCACCAGCTATTGAATTTAAATGTTTCCTTCTGGACGTTCCTAGTGTGTAGTGCATAAAACCATGGTCGTCCGTCATATGATGTTCTTGACAAAAACGATTTAAGGGTTTTAATCTACTTTATTACTTCATTATTAATCATATTTTATTCGGCGAAAGGAAAGTTTAATCTCCATTTATTCTGTATTTGTTGATTAATGGGGCCAATAAGGCTTGTAAACACATCCGGTTTAGTTTGTATCACATGTATAAAATGGTATAGTTTGTACCTCCTGGATAGAATGTGGCCTACGATGAAAAGCAATTTACGTTTGATTGTTTTGAATAAAGATGGATCGATCATACGTTACTTCTTTCGACCTGGACAAAATCATAATTTTAGGGAAAATTTCAAGATATGTATTGGCTGAATTGCAAACACTGCAGACGGAGGTGCCGCCTGATCTTGTATCCACCAGCCGTCTAAGGGTTGGTCGTTGACCTACTTTTGTAGGCGAGTTTAGTTTATCACAATAGACACAGTTTTAGACACTTTATAGGCAACAAACAGTCAGAATTTTTCAAATTTAAGTCTTCTCATTGGACAAAAAAGTAGGGCAAATATCAAGACAAGTTTTGAAATAGACACTGAGTATGTACGTATTTATACAAACTTAAGGAATTAAATGCCAAATGCATAACTTCCTTTCTACAGAGTATTCATGTACAATAAAGAAACAGAGTTTTTATGGGATATGGGTTCAATTCCCACAGGAATCCTTTTTAAAACTTTTGTTCTCTTTTTTCTTTTTTGTCTGTTCAGATTATGGTTTTCGTTTTCAGTTGTTCGAAAATAAAAAAGTCTTTAACTGTTTGAGAAACACTTAACTAAGAAATATTGGGGTGTCCACGAGTGGTTAAGGTCGGTGACTTCAAACCACTTGCTCTTCATCGCTGTAGGTTCGAATCTCGTCAGAGACTTTGGATTATTTCTTGTGATGAAACTATCCAGTCAGCGTACGGAACGTCGGTGGTTCTTAAGGTCGATAATTTCACACCACCTGCACTTCATCGCTGTAGGTTCGAATCCTTCCAGGGACTTTAGATTCTTTCATGTGAGGAAGCTATCCAGGTAGTTAACGGAACGTCGATGGTTCTATCAAGGTGCTCGTTTGTGCCTGAAATAATGCACGAAGGAGCACCTGAGGTCTTCCTCCACCAGTAAAGCTGGTAAGTCAAGCAACACTGTTCATTGTTCATAACTTGTTTAAATTTATTTTCAGTAAACAAAGAACAAAATAATATGTTAAGTAAAGCACAGTTATTAGTCTAATTATTTATTCAAAGACTCGGAAGTATAATTGATGAATACGTAAAAAATAATATGCACGTGTTTCAGTCCGACATCAAACGCGCAACTAAGGAACGTCATAAGATCGTCGCACTCCATGCATGAGACAGTTTGCTCACAATGTTTCTGGATCTATATACAGGAGCTTGTTAGTCAATAAAAATTTGAGACATATAAAGACGTTATTGTAATGCTTCAAAGCGTTTTAAAAATAGCAAGAATATATCGGTTAATTTACCTTGTTTTGATAACCATTACATATTATTATAATACAAGTACTTTTAATTTTGATCGATCAACATACAAGTTTTAAAGATGCTTGTGTTGTTACCTATGCTGTAACAGTGGAGCTCTGAAATATTTCCACTTAACTAATCTCTGTTGAAATGACAAAATTAAGTTAGTCAAAACATCTCTAACGACTGAAGAGAATGTATATATTTCAATTTGGTTAAAGATTGTTTTATATTCTGGTGAGAAATGATGATACATAATTATATATGATACCTCTATAGCGATTTTGATACAAAGCATGGAAATACATGAATCTACATCTTGAACCATGATTGTTTGAGTGCGTGTGCTATTAGTTGCCTATGCGATTTAAAATTTCAAGCAACAAAATCCAACTACAGAATATTCTAATGATAAGACCTACAAAAAAACTAAAAAAAAGACAAGGTAAAAAACAAACAAACAAACAAAACGAATAAAACAAAAAAAAATAAGAAAAAAATCAACGAGAGTGAACTTTTGTGATTCTAAATGTTACTAGGTTAAATAAATCCAGCAATTTTGTAAAACCATATATAAAAGATACAATGTAGAAAAGCTTTAAATTTAATAAAGATTTTTTAACAAATTACAATTTAATAAAGAAAGATGATCAAACCTTAAGATTTTAAAGAAACCAGAGTGGCTCTAGTTATCCTATTTGATTGCAGAACATTATAACCATGACAATACTTCGAGCTCAAAAGTTCAACACTGAAGATTGGTTGAACTTCCCGAGAACAACAACCTCTCTACAGCAAATACTTTCCTTTCAACTGAATGTGTTTGCTCTTGGGAGGTTGAACTGTA
Organism: Cyclina sinensis; assembly: GCA_012932295.1. NCBI lineage: Eukaryota > Metazoa > Mollusca > Bivalvia > Venerida > Veneridae > Cyclina > Cyclina sinensis. The sequence continues at coordinate 14,994,274 of JAAONU010000003.1, read as the reverse complement.
CACCGTTTTTCCCTTTGTATTTTAGGGCGTTGCAGTGAGCTCATTTTCAAAACACAAAAAGCACTGTTAGATACATGTCATTATAGCTAACTGATTATTATTATTGCAAATTTAAATCTCAATTAAAAATGTAGATAAACTTTGAAAGAATTTAATGCGAAACACCGCCCTTTTGAAAGATGTTTTTATTCAATTCAGTACAAATTATGATTATGCTGCAACAGATAACTCTTGTTGTGCTATATAAGAAGATTAACGCATGACCGCCACAGTTTTTGTTATAGGAGTTCTCTAAATTCCGGTAAAATAACACTTTGATGTGCTCTAAATGAGGTATCGGTACACTTTCTCGCGCATGCCCGGTTTATCATTTTATCATGAACGTGATTGGTTCATTTTTCCAGGAGTTCATAGTAACAGCAGAGGTACCTATTGGGGGTATCGACCTAAAAAATGTTTTAAAAAAACGTTGTGGAAAAATCACGAGACAGCGTCCATCTTAAAAGAAAAGCTGTGATGGTCATGCGATAAATCAGTTATAAATATTATCGAGGACTTTACCGGCTGGTATCAGCGAATGGGGCGACATCACGGGTCAGTCATGGAAATTAATCTCGACGTTCCGTCTCGATTAATTTCCCATGATTGACCCTTGTTGTCGCCTCATTCGCTGATACCAGCCGGTAAAGTCTTCGATAATATTCTATAACTAATACGTAGACAATTCTTATTATGCTATATAATAAGAGTCGACAACTCTCGGTATGCTATATATGAACAGTAGACAATTCTTGTTATGCTATAAACGAATAGTAGATAAAAAAATAAAGATTCTGTGTTCAAGTATTTTTGCAAAAGTGAGGAAACTACATACAAAAATGGTAAATAATTGGACATTTTTTTAATATCGACAAATATGTTTTTATCTGAATAAGCTTTACTCTAGCGTCCTTGGAATTTGGTGAAACGTGCCAAAAACATTCACTAATGATTAGCAGTGTAGCTCAAACAAGTTTGTGAATGTTCTTATTAAATTAAATCTGATTATGTCATTCGTCAGGAAGGTTCGTTGCTTCGTCATGTAATGCTTCTGTTTTGGTTATTGTTATCAGTTAGGAATTTTACTGTAACTCTTATAATTCTTTCTTTTTTCTTTTTGGTTTATTTATATGTTCCAAGCCAGACTAAACATCAATAACAGTGAATTTCAAAAAAGCCTTGAAAATTAATTGCATTTGATTGACTTATTCAAAACGAACAAGCTTTCGCTAAACAAAAATGTCTGCTTTACAGCGCCAATGAAGCTAATAATGACGAAACAATTTTTTTCAATCTGAAAAGTCTTGTCCTTTATTATCGTTGTACAAAATCACAAAGGTTCATTTCTTTTCTTCAAAATGGATGGCATCTGAAATTGGAATCAAAAAGTAAGTTTTGGAACGATAAAGATGAATATGCATACACCAACAACTGTATCTGTTTTGCAAAATTTTGATCATATACTACTCAAAATTTGATAGTAATCACTTTTTATTTCTTAAATATCTTTATAATGATAACCTCAAGATAACTGATTTTTCTTATACATGTAGTTTATTCATAAGGCACAGCCGACCTGTCCAGCAGATTTTGATTGTTTACCTGTACATGGCTCGAGATGCACGGGAAAAGCGATACCCCTTGAAAAGTGGTGTACCGCGGGCATGTACCTGCATGTACACATCCGTTTTATTCAGACTTTGCTTGTGCATGGTAACGTTTATATCGAACCTAGCACTGGTCATGGCAAATCTTCGGCAAAGACGGCGTACGATGAATTTTGGGAGGGGGGGGGGGGGGGGGTAGGGATGCTTGAGGCTGGGCGTTCGCAACGGCACGTGGCAGGTGTCCTTGGGGTGTCCCAGAGCACCGTTGCCAGGATGTGGCGACGGTTTCAAACTTACGGGCATGTCACGCATAGGCATGGCGGTAGGCGTCAGAAGTCCACAACTCAGCGTGAGGTTCGGTTTATTGTCGTTTAAGCGCGACGTCAACGCTTTGTTACCGCTACTGCCCTCCAAAATGACTTCCAGAATGCCACAGGTGTAAGCCTTTCCACTCAAATCATCAGGAACAGCTGACCACGGTCCCTGGGCTACAGCAGGCTCTTCTAGACGAGTGGGCTCGACTCCCACAACAAAGCATCCGGAGACTCATTAGCAGCATGAGAAGGCGGTGCAGAACAGTAATCCAAGAAAACGGACACCACACGCGATAATAAAGCAAAATTCAGGCCATAGACTTGATTTTTCCAAAACGTTCCATTTTATGTCCTGTCTGTGTTATCTCAAATTCGTGCCCCTCCCACGGCTCAGCATCTGTCACGCTTCAACGGTTTACAGACTTACTCCTTTTTTGGTACCAAACTGTTGTCATACATGTATGAAAATATTTTCAGAATCACAACAAAAATGTAACCTTTCAACCTAATTTAGTAAATATACACATTCTTATAAGTGATCGCTATCAAATTTTGAGTAGTATATATTGCTAGTATATGTCAATTATTTTGAAAAAGTTTGACAAAAATATGAACATTATGTTTTAGATTTTTTTGACACCAGTATATAAGCTATAAGCCAAAGTGGCTGATGCCTCGTAATTTTTTAAAAAGAAAGTTAGAAATAAAGCAAGAAGGCCATGATGGCTCTTGATTGCTCAACTGAGTATTTTGGCTGTAGGTTTGCAGTTAAGCAGTATTTCATGTTTTAATTGAAAACATGTAAGTAATGTAAATATAAATATGTAAATATGTAAAATATCTGTCAATAAATAAAGGCTCTATGACAGAAAATAGAAATATCTATTATAAGCTATGTTGACCTTGGCCTAGACCCAGTGACCTAAAACCCTAGTCATAGGTGGAGATCCATGCAAGGATCCTATATACGGAATATCAAAGATATTGGCCTTTAAATGAAAGCTCTATGAGGTACAGTATATAAACCTTTTTTTAGCCTCGGTGAATTTTAAACTAATAAAACTAATAATTCGAAAAAGCTTGATAAAGCTTGTTTCGTACCAAATCTTAGATCTCAGGGCCTTGTGGTTTCAGACAAGAAGATTTTCAAAGTTTTACTATATAAGCCTATGTAAAATTAAATGATCCTTGGGTAGGGGCCAAATTTGACCCGAGAGGCATAATTTGAACAAACTTTGTATAGGTCTACACGACAATGCTACGTACCAAAACTTAAGGCTCAGGGCCTTGTGGTTTTAAACAAGAAGATTTTTAAAGTATCACTATATAAGCCTATGTAAAATCCATTGACCCCCGGGTAGGGGCCAAATTTGACCCTAGGTATATAAACTAAACAAACTTGGTAGAAGTCCACAAGACAATGCTACATACCAAATCTTTAGGCTCAGGTCCTTGTGGTTTCAGACAAGAAGATTTTCAAAGTTTTCCCTATGTAAAATAATTTGACCCCCGGGACGGGGCCAAATTTGATCCCTGGGGTATAATTTGAACAAACTTGGTAGAAGTCCACAAGACAATGCTACATACAAAATCTTAGATCTCGGGGCCTTGTGGTTTCAGACAAGAAGATGTTTAAAGTTTTACTACATAAGTCTATGTAAAATACATTGACTCCCGGGGAAGGGCCAAATTTGACCCCAGGGTTGCCATAGCAACCAGAGTTCTTGATGAAATTGAATTGAATGCAAGAAACATCAAATTTGGCCAGAGGTTTCAGAGGAGATGTCGTTTGAATGAAATTGTTGACGGACGACGGACAAAGACCGGTCACAATAGCCCACCATGAGCCATAGGCTCAGGTGAGCTAAAAACAGGTCAAGATTTCAAAATCTAACCATATCTATAACAATATCAAGACGTTATGATATCATCCCCCTAGTAATTATCTTTTGGGCATCTCTTGCTAACATTTTACTTACCATGGACATGATTTTAAAACACAGTTGAGATGAGTTTGGAAAGGGCGCACAGGATAAGAAGACAACCTGTTGTTGGTGGGAAAATTGCTGAAAAAAAGATAATTGAAATACAAGTAAGTTTTCTTAATCATGGAATATCAAGTTGAAAGCCAAAAAAGCGACACTTGAATTTAAGAACAGAGATCACCATACGATTTTTTGCTATCTGACTGCAGAGAGTATATCTTAAGAAATATTTTAACAACTGGAAATAGCTGCTTTTCGACAGTTCTATATCCCAGATATCGCGTCGAGTTGAATTAGTTACCTACAAACCGACAGGTTAGGCCGCTTTGCATTAAAAAAGACTTAAAACCAATAAGATTTAAAAAAAACCGGAATGACATTTATCACCTTGCCCATGGCTTTCTGTATCACAGGTCACTCCCTCATATCCACTTGCACAGGAGCACGTGTACTTATTTACACCATCGGAACACGCTCCCCCGTTCTGGCACGGGTTAGAGTTACATTCGTCTATGTCTGAAATATACACAAACATTAATGACGATATACCTAATGGCGGTTCTGTGTTATTTTTAAAATGTTTACTGAATATTGTACCTAATGCTTTATGAAAGCATCACGTGAATTTTAGTTGTCAGGACAAAGAGCTTCGTTAAAATCTTCATTTGCTTGAAAACAGCTTTTTTTACATGTCCAAATAGTTTTCTTATTTCAAAAGCTCTTAAATGTGGTACATTTTTTGAAAAAAACTCCCAAAGCTTAAAACTTTTAGCCATGGGCATGCATTAGTATTAATCGTAGTATTATCCATTTTTCCTACTTCAAAAAAACCTCAAAGAAGAGCGCCCTTCAAACTCTTAATGATCTGTGTGCCACATATATAGTAATGACTGATTTTGTTGTTAGACTCCTTCACAATAAGCTTCATTCTGGTTCTTCGAAGAAACAACGCAATAAGCGAAACCGTCGTATACGCTCTCAAGATTTAGCTATGCGAAGGACCAACACAGCTGTCGTATGACGGTGTAACATTAAGATATTAACTTATAAAAGATAAGTCTTTGATATCGTTATCTTTTCTCTTTATGAGAATCAAAGTATTCGAACCAGAGTGAAACCGAGTCCAACATTTCGTATAGAGCAACTTTCCTGGTTTTGCCTTCTCTTACGGTTTATTTTTTTATATGCAACCTCTAGAATTTTTAAAAAGGAAAAGCCAGAACTTTTAAATTTATGTACATATTTAGCTCCATGTTAACCACCTAGTCATCAAATCTGAAAACATTGCTTGTACAAGGTTCTGTAACTATAATACAAAAACTGCAAATAACGGTACTTACTGTTTTCACAGTTGGTTCCGTCATAGCCAGAAACACAGGTACAGCTGTACCCATTTCCCGAATTTGTGCATGTGCCTCCATTCTGACATGGACTAGAGTTACAGTTGTCTGTAAGAGTTAAACAAGGTCATGAAATCTATATCGCTCACTTCAGTACAACCGGTTATAACAGCAAGGAGATTGAGAGATTCAATGTAAGTTTACCAAGTTAAAGATAAAATCTATATGCACAATTGTATACCTGCTCAAAATTTTATAGACCCAGCTTCAGAAGCAATAATTAGGTCAGTAGTACGTGGTATATGTCGGCTAAGGTCAAAGTTGAAATCCACATACAAAATTGTATGAATGTAGGACTAGATAAAAGTCGAGGTCACATTAAGGTCAAAGCTTAAGTTAAATAGTAAAGTGCTTGTTTTTTATAATGTCATTCCTACTGAAATGACCAGCCTCTCGGGCTTATGAGACACCTCTATTAGTGTACACATTTACGTCCCGATTCCTTATCCTATATGCTAGGCGCCAGGAGGACAGGCAATCGGTAACCATTCTTTAACTAGCTGGCGGCTCACCAACCGGCCGCATCAGAGCAAGTCCCGACGGGACTAAACCCTTCGACCTCCCGCTTCGTAAGCGAACGCCTTAACCCCTAGACCATGGAGACGGTATGTGTACATGAAGATTCTCTAATAAATTATAACAGAAATTATTTGTTTCTCTATATAAGTCTATTTAAATTAAGTGGTAAATATTAACCCTAGGGAGATAATGAACAATCTTTGTAAATGTCTACTTATAGGTCTAATAGGACTGCTGGAGCGGGGCCAATTAAGACCCCAGGGACATAATTTGTACAAGCCTGGGAGGTCTACAATGCTTCAAACAAAATACTTCAACTCTAGGTTATACAGTTTCAGACAGGACGATTTTCATTTTTTTCTATTTACAACATTACATAAAACCAATAACCTTAAGAGCGGGGTCGATTTTGACCTTTAGGAAATGGTTTGGACACTCTGCAGAGGCAAGTTATACAATGCTATATAGCAAATAGCTAAGGTAATCTTAACCTAAGGTATAAAGTTTGGACTTAGTAGGAAACCTCCAAATGAAGCTTCAATGGGGTCATCAATGACTCCAGGGCATAATTAGAATGGCTGCTGCAGTTGTAAGCTAAACCATGCTGCATACCAAATATCTAAGGTCAAGAGCCTATGGTTTCTGAAAAGAAGATTTTCAAAGATTTTTGCTGGATCCTCTAAGTGTATGCAACGGTTCCTGCTAAAAACATATAGAAGGTTGTGTAGAACTGTTCGCTATTTAGCCTTCAAATTCACATTAAAAGTAAGTGACAGATTTTTATTTTCTCCATTTTTATCAATGGAACGTTAGAGGAATAATTATCTCTCTTCTTTAGTGTTCTTTTATTTCTCGATTCAGAAGTTAAGACTGACTAAACAATATACTGATGTTTGAAATTCTCAAACAATGAACAGATTTCAGACTCTTCGAAAAAAAAATAAAAATGGCTGAATTAAAAGGAAATACTTAATATAAAGAAAACAACCAGAGTCTTTGTCATTTGGACAAAGATTTTACTTTTGTATATGTACGATAATTGAATGAATTAGTTATTTATAGAAGGGAATGTTGTTTTCGTCAACGGGTTCCTCTAAGCATTTACAGTAAACATTAGATTTAAGACAATTGAAGATTATATGAGATCTTTTGATTTGTAACGACCAAATATTTCCGTCAACAGTGATGTGTACAAACCTTTATTTTCGTTTGGTAACTCATCAGAAAAACGAAAACGAGGCTGTGAACGATCTGTTGTATTGGATGAGCTGTTCATTATTTGGTCTGTTCTAAATATTTGTTACGATCCTTTAAAAAGGAAATCATCATTGTCAACCCCGTTAACTTTTACAAGGAACACTTTATTCAGAACACTTTATTTCAGAGCACTTTATTCATCATCATTATCATTACGTTATCATTATCATTTCGCAACAACACAATCATTAAATCAAAAGTAACTACAGACAGGCACCTTATAGTCCGTCTCAATGGGATTCCGTTAGGGCCATCGCCTTTGCATGAGTTGATTCGAAATGTGATACTCGACAGTATGATGATGAAAACGCAAAATCGCGACACTACGATGATGAAAAGACGAAGATACGATGATGATGATGCGAAACTACGAGAATGAAAACACGACAAGGCAATAGCACCATAATGATAGTTTTTACATAACGCGATGAAGTATCGCGTTTTCACGATCGTTCTGTCGCCTTTTTACCGTTGTAATGTCGTGCTATCGCGTTTTCGTTATCGTGGTTTTTTGATTTCGCGTTACATCATCACACCTTTGCATTTTCATCATCGTACTTTTGCGTCTTATCATTGTACTTTCGCGTTATCATCATCGCTACTTTGCGTTTTTTTTTTCATCGCACCTTCGTGTTTTCATCATCGTATCTTCGTGTATCGCGTTTTCATCTTCGCACCTTCGCGATATCATCATCGTATCTTCGTGTATCGCGTTTCCAATCAATTCCGTACTTCTCCGTTTATCTGATCATCTCCATGATTCACAACCTTTCTGTAGGTTGAAGATAACTAAAGCAAATCCTTCAAAAGTTCATTGTAGCATCAAGCTCCAATCTCATTTAATTAGCTTCTGCCGATATCACTCTAACCGATGTTTGGAAAAAAAGCAATTATGAGGAACGATTTCATTTAGATTAGTTCATAGCATGACTATTCAACTTCCCCGGTATACCTTTTCGAAGTAGAGCATCTCAGTTACTTCAGTATTTTTATTAGAATTTGTCTTGTTTATTCTAAAACGACAAAAAATTAGACAAGAAAAGCCCGACACGTACATTCCTGTTTTCAATATATGTGCTGTTCTCAAGTAAAATGGTTGTCAGAACAACCTTTCCATTTCTAACCAATCAGACAGCTTAGACAACTTATAGCTCCGGAAAAAAAAACTAGAAAAATTGGCTGGTTTCCGACAACACTGATTTAGTGGTGTTTAACCAGTAGTTTAAACGATTTAAACTTCCGGTCCTGGTATTTTGAATTGTTTTATGTCATAAAGTTTCACTCCCTCTGCCAAATATTCTGTGACATAGCTATAAATAAAAATGTTGACGATCGTAATATCTTTGTATTAGGTAGGCCTTATTCAGAAGTCAACAAAGACAGTATTGTTATGTTGTGGTGCTTGCAGTTGGGGATTCGAATAACCTACTACCAACTACTAAACAACTTACTAGTTTTACACTTAGAAAATCTAATAATATTGTATTCTGTCAGTAGGTATAAACGGGGGAGGGATCTCCACCTAGGTGGAGATTGCCCTTTACCACGTGACATGGAGATTGCCATTTACCACGTGACATGGAGATTGCCCTTTGTGGAGATTGCCCTTTGTGGAGATTGTCCTTTACCACGTGACATAGAGATTGCCGTTTGTCCCATTTAGCACTAATCTATTAATATTGCCAATAATGGAAAGGAGAAAAATTTTACCTAGGAGTTAAAATAGAAAAGGTTAACATAGAGATCTATCTTGTATAAGAACTTGTATTTGTGGTATAAATGTTACATATGATATTGACTTTTTACGTTAAAACATTATTTTTGTTCAGTAAAACGCTATATAGTCCGTTTTAACAGTTTATCCTACGTTATATGGAATAATGCATTTCCTCATGTAGACGTTAGATCTTATGCTCAACCTAGATTTTATTTAAAATATATAGATAATTTATGTTTACTAGTTTTATGTCTTTAATCGATATTGGATATACAAGAGAATAAAAGTCAGCCAGGTAGGTGTTAAGTAGTTTATAATTTCATTTAAAATTACTGAAAAACTATATTCGTTTGTATGTAAGTTACGAATCCCTATCCTTTTTATTTCTTCTTATCCGATTTAATTAATATGTACAAAAACAAAAGAACGTAAGAACGCTTACACACACTATTTTTTTCAATTAATGACTTTTAACTCAAAAATCATTGATTTAAAACCACCGTTTTGAGCAGTTGGTTTTATCTTACGGATAAATGGAAGATCTTTTTTCCCTAAAGACTGAAGTTATCATCTACATCACGAGACTGTGTTTTCCAGTAAGTGAAGGACGTCACAGAATGTGTTTCCTGTGTGTTAATAAACATTTGAAAAATCCTGGATGTTCAAGTGTGGTAAATATTGGTACAGTGAATCTATGGTGACATACAATAAAAAATGCGGTGACATACAAGTTTGTATTATATTTGATCTTTTTTTTAAATGAAACCTTGTTGTTTTGTTTTTGTTATTTGTTTAAGAAATTCTTTTGGGCTAGTGTGAGATGATATCAAATAGATTAAACCTCTACACCGTGATGGTACAATACAAAAGAGTTATGTTTATCACCTGAGTTAATACTATACAGGTAAAAGTCTACTTGTTCGCTCACTGGGATCGGTTTCAAAATATCATCTCAGATTATGCATTTGAAATATTTTGTTTGAATCCTATCCGTTCATCTATGTAAAAAGTCAAGATATGAAACTATTCAATAAATCCAGTGTTGGTGTTTATGCAACTAGGACAGCGACATTGACTTTTAAAAATGTGATGTAGTTTTAATCAGCATTATTATCATTTTGATGATTGTTTTGTTTTCTTGGTGAATAAAGACCATTTTTATTGTCTTTATCATTTATTCGAGCTAATTGGAGATGATTTTACCAAGTGCATTGCGGGGTAGGAAGAAGAGGGTAATGCTAGGCAAGCACGCAGGCAAGCATATGGGGTAGGAAGAAGGGGGTTATGCTAGACAAGCATAATATTTATATAGATATGTGCTTTGTAAAAAAGGTAAAAATATATCAAACTGTATATTTGTAAATTTTTTAATTGAAATCTTTGCCCATTAACTACGTACCATACGACAGAACTTAAAGGAGCAGTATCTTTTTCAGTCTTTCTATTTCATGAAAACATACTGTCACTTTAGACTATCAATACATAAAAATCAGTAAAGAAATTGTCCTTAACATGAGGTCATGTGTAATGTTCGTTATACAGCCCAAGTGATGCGAACTTAGCTAGAACAGAATACCAGACTCATCACCATTATAACAAAACACTATTATTAACCACTTAGACATTTATTAAGTTATCGTAGAATCACTTCCTGGTGTTGAACTCACGACGAGTGTCCTTTATATTGATAATAGAAATAAGCTTCTACATGTTGTGTAACTAAAATTTCTTCATGTGCGTTATAGTCAATATTTTCAATTATTAAATGACAAATGAAAAAAGTTAAGTAATCCTAGCGGGTTACTCTGTGTTTGGGGTTCACAGATATTAATTTCGATTAATAACGTCCCCCATTCATTTCTCATTTAATAATTCACGGTAAATTGTCTTTATCGTTCAATTCCATTCACTTGAAATAGTCATCCGTGCATTTAACGCACGTGCAAAGAGTAACAGTACGATCTAGTTCTCTACCCCTGGTGGTTCTTTGTCCCCTGGTGGTTCTTTGCCATGGTGGTTCTCAGCCCAGGGTGGTTCTTTACCTATGGTGTTTCTTTGCCCATGGTGGTTCTTTGTCCCCTCTCCGTGTCACGTGCAAAAAGCAATCTCCACGTCACGTGGTAAATGGCAATCTCCATGCAACGTGGTAAAGGGCAATCTCCATCATGTTACGTGGTAAAGGGCAATGTCCATGTCACGTGGTAAAGGACAATCTTCACCTAGGTGGAGATTTCACCCCCCCCCCCCCCCGTTTATACCTTCTGACAGAATGAATGCAATATTAATAGATTTTCTAACTGTAAAGCTAGTCGGTTGTTTAGTAGTTGGTAGCAGGTTATTCGAATCCCTAACTGCAAGCATAACAACATAACAATACTGTCTTTACCCGTGTGGGCTGATCAGGTTATTTAGCTGGTAATTCGCCCGAGTCCCCAACTACCTTCCAGAAGGTAGTTGATAATTCAAATTGGAATGTGATATAAATTCATATAACTTTAGAAATACCATAAGCCTTTTGCATAATTGTTCATGACAGAAGCATTAAAAGATAAAAGAACTGTCTTTGTCCGTCTTGTTCAATAATGTTGCTCACTTGGTAATTCGCCCAAATCCCCAACTACTTTCCTGAAGAAAGTTGGTAATATGAACTTTAGCTAGATATTAAATGCTTGAGTAATATGAATAGATTGATATATTATCGTTAATGAAATAAGCACTACTACATAACATTACTGTTTTCGTCACTCTGGGTTTATAAAGTTCCTCATTTGTAAATTCGTCCAAATTCTAAACTATCTTTCAGAAGTTAATTGGTAATTCAAGTTTTTAGTCAGATATAAATACATATTGCTTAAGCGAAATGATAAAGTTTATAAATAAGTGTCCATTGGTTAATTTTATGAAAATACCACCATATTATCTCTCAAAGAGTCCTTAGACATTTGATTTCTACTGTTCGGGTTGTCCTTTGATAAAATATGTGTAACAACAGACAAATATATCATTACTATCACTTAAATGCAAAACGAGAAAATCATGATTTACCTGGAGTAGTGATAGTAGTAGTAGTAGTAGTAATAGGCGTAGTAGTAGTTGTCCAGCAAAACTCTAACATCAGAGCGATTAAGCAGATGATAAGTATACCTCTGAGTTCTTGACCCTAAATTCAAACAATCCGAAAATTCAGTGACTGATTAAGCAACGCCAGTAAAGTGTCAAGGTAATGTGTCTATTCAATTACCATTCATGTATTGTTGAAATAATTATATAAAGAAGGCAAATGCAAACTAAGAAAAATAAACTAGGAGAAAAACAAACAAATGCAAATACAGACTGCTTTTGTGACTGCATCTTAAGTTTATGTCATAGAAATATATGGTATGGCGGTACAAGGGATTACTTTGAATCTTTTGTTTATGTCATAGAAATATATGATATAGCGGTACAAACGGAAATTACTCTGAATCTTTTGTTTATGTCATAGAAATATATGATATAGCGGAACAAACGGAAATTACTCTGAATCTTTAGTTAATGTCATAGAAATATATGGTATAGCGGTGCAAAGGGAAATTACTCTGAATCTTTTGTTTATGTCATAGAAATATATGGTATAGCGGAACAAACGGAAATTACTATGAATCTTTAGTTTATGTCATAGAAATATATGATATAGCGGAACAAACGGAAATTACTCTGAATCTTAAATTTATGTCAAAGAAATACATAGTATAGCGGTGCAAAGGGAAATTACTCTGAATCTTTAGTTAATGTCATAGAAATATATGATATAGCGGTACAAACGGAAATTACTCTGAATCTTTAGTTAATGTCATAGAAATATATGATATAGCGGTACAAACGGAAATTACTCTGAATCTTAAATTTATGTCAAAGAAATATATGATATAGCGGAACAAACGGAAATTACTCTGAATCTTAAATTTATGTCAAAGAAATATATGATATAGCGGAACAAACGGAAATTACTCTGAATCTTAAATTTATGTCAAAGAAATACATGGTATAGCGGTGCAAAGGGAAATTACTCTGAATCTTTAGTTAATGTCATAGAAATAGATGATATAGCGGTACAAACGGAAATTACTCTGAATCTTTAGTTTATGTCATAGAAATAGATAGTATTGCGGTAAAAACGGAAATTACTCTGAATCTTCAGTTTATGTCATAGAAATATATGATATAGCGGTAAAAACGGAAATTACTCTGAATCTTTTGTTTAAGTCATAGAAATATATGGTATGGCGGTACAAGGGAATTACTCTGAATCTTTTGTTTATGTCATAGAAATATATGATAAAGCGGTACAAACGGAAATTACTCTGAAACTTTTGTTTATGTCATAGAAATATATGGTATAGCGGTGCAAAGGGAAATTACTCTGAATCTTTAGTTTATGTCAAAGAAATATATGATATAGCGGTACAAACGGAAATTACTCTGAATCTTTAGTTTATGTCATAGAAATAGATAGTATAGCGGTACAAACGGAAATTACTCTAAATCTTTAGTTTATGTCATAGAAATATATGATATAGAGGTACAAACGGAAATTACTCTGAATCTTTAGTTTATGTCATAGATATATATTGTATAGCGGTGCAAAGGAAAATTACTCTGAATCTTTAGTTTATGTCATAGAAATATATGATATAGTGGTGCAAAGGGAAATTACTCTGAATCTTTAGTTTATGTCATAGAAATATATAGTATAGCGGTACAAACGGAAATTACTCTGAATCTTCAGTTTATGCCATAGAAATATATGATATAGCGGTACAAACGGTAATTTCTCTGAATCTTTAGTTTATGCCATAGAAATATATGGTATAGCGGCACAAAGGGTTATAACTCTGAATCTTTAGTGCATGTCATAGAAATATATGATATAGCGGTGCAAAGGGATATTACTCTGAACCTTTTGCTTAATGTCATAGAAACATATGATATAGCGGTATAAACGGAAATTTCTCTGAATCTTTAGTTTATGTCATAGAAATATATGGTATAGCGGTATAAACGGAAATTACTCTGAATCTTTACCTTATGTCATAGAAATATATAGTATAGCTGTACAAACGGAAATTACTCTGAATCTTTAGTTTATGTCATAGAAATATATGATATAGAGGTGCAAAGGGATAATACTCTGAACCTATTGTTTATGTCATGGAAATTTATGATATACAAACGGAAATTACTCTGAAACTTTAGTTTATGTCATAGAAATATATGGCATAGTGGTACAAAGGGAAAGACTCTGAATCTTTTGTTTATGTCTTAGAAATATATGATATTGCGGTACAAGGTGAAATTACTTTACTTTTTCAACTGTCGCATATAAAGTGAATAATTAGAATGAATGAGAAGACCTCATTTATTTACTGTTTACTTTTTTATTTATTTATTTAAAATCTGTCAAATTTATCTCCAAATTTTCCCAGTGAATATGACCAATTTGTATTATTCAAGCTATAGTTAGAGCATATTTTTAATAAATGTTAAAAGAAAAGAAATTTAATACATACCATTATAACCCCTTGAAATTCTTATTTCACCTTTTCTTGTAAGAAAATTCCTTTAAATACCTTTCTTCTAGTCTGGTACCCCAATCTTGTCACATCAGCTCAAACAACCCTGCAAGACTATTTTAACAGTTTATAAAACAAAAAACTTCGATTGAAAAAATATGATATTGATTTGAACCGTATTCAAATGACTAAATGTTTACAGCTCTTTCTGCTTGCGTAATTTGCAAAGACGGCCAATGCGCATTATTCCCTTTTGTAACCATTACGACAAGAGCATGACTAACATTATTTAAATGAACAATAACAACTACAAATAACATTCCAGAGTGATATTTGGTAAGACATTTTGCACAAAGCACTGACGATGCGTAACATAAAGTTTAAAGATATAATAAACACAATTACAAAATTACCAAAACAAATAAACAGATCAGTGACTTTTAAACAGTCCGAATGACACCACTTTAAGCAGCTTACCCACAGATCGGTCGACGATGTATAAAAAACATTGTTTATACATATATAATTTCTAGTTGTAATTGTGAAGCTAACAAATAAAAAAAAAATAAACAAACAAACAAACAGAGTACGGAGACATTGGTTATATGATATGATAAAAATGTTAAATAAAATATTAATGCACTAAAAAATAGGACCATGGAACGCTTCTAAATAAAACATTTAAATAAAACACATACAAAACGATGCTTATTTTACGAATGAACGCAGATTGCGTCTGAATATTTGCAAATAAAAATTCAAACGTGTTTTCACAGGAAGTAAACAAATCAAAACCTGCACGAATAAAATCGTAACGAACGCGTTTAATTTAGTTTATTGAAACCCTGTTGCAACGTAAAGAATGATATGCTTTAATTTGCTAACTTATGGTGGCTTATTTCTAACAAAACGCTTTGTTCTTAAAACTTATAGTGGTAAATTTCTACGAAAAGGCTTTGTCCTTCGAACTTATGGTGGCAAAACTTTTAACAATATTCTCTGTCCTGCGAACTTAAGGTGTCAAATCTCTACCAAATCGCTTTGTTCTGAGAGCTTATGATTGCATATTTCCATCAATACACATTGTTCTTCGAATTGATGGTGGTAAATTTCTAACAAATCGCTTTCTCATGCGAACTTATAATTGCATACTTCTACCAATACGCTTTGTCATGCGAACTTATGGTTATAAAATTTCTAACGATATACTTGGTTCTGCGAACTTATGGTGGCAAAACTTCTGACAATACACTACTCTTTGTTCTGCGAAATTATGATTGCATATCTTTTCCGAACTTAAAGTGGCATATTTCTACCAATATATTTCTTAGGCGAACTCCCAGTGTCATATTTCTACCGCTCACTTATTAATTTATTTATGGTGAAAGGGTTAATAAAAGATGTCACATATCCTGTAAGAAAATGCAATTGATTTTATTTAGTATTATCTAGATACATGTAATTATCTATGGTGGCTGATTTGTGCAGTGTCGTATGAGAGTGTTTTCGGGGCGAAAAGGCGAAAACACAAAATACTTTTTTCGTGTGGCGGGGCGAAAACCCGCCACGCGAAAACATGACATAATGTATCACATTCTATGTGATATGTCTTTACCAACAATTTGTCGTATCTTTGCATGGCGGGGCGAAAACCCGTCCTCGAAAATACAACAAATCATAACTTTATCTCGTTTCAGCGTGGCGACGTTTCGCCCCGCCACGCGAAAACGTGCCAGATTCTATCAGTCCTGTTTTTACCTTCAATTTGTCGTGTCTTCGCCTTGCGGGTCAAATACCCGCCATGCGAAAACACTACATTTTGAATCTCGTGTTTTTGCCTGCAATCTGTCGTATTTTTGCATGGTAGGGCGCCAACAAGAAAAAAATCACCTAGTTTTTTCGCCTTCCGTGAAGGCATGCGCACAGCAACTACACATATGCTACACATACAGAAAAAATGGAAAGTATAACAATGATAGTATCCTTAGTTATTTTCTGTTGTTTTTATTTTAATTTGAACTTAAAATTATGTTAACATATCTAAAGTCAAATCAGCCTTGTATCATGTAAACATGTGTAATTTGTGCACGCATGCGTGACCAAACGCAAAAAAGTTAAATGCAATGTCGTATCTTTGTGTGGCGGGGCGCCAGGCGAAAATACGACAAATTCAACTTTTCAAATTTTCTTGTTTTCCCCTAGCGCGGTAAAAATTAAAAGACACGATAAATTAAAGTAACATACAATGTTGCGTGTTTTCGTGTGGCGTGGCGAAAGGTCGACACACGAAAACACGACAAACTTCTAATTTGTCGTGTTTTCACATGGCACGTTTTCGCCTCGCCAGACAAAGATACGATAAACTTTGGGTACAGACATTGCACATAGAATGTGGCGTGTTTTCATGTGACGGGGCGAAAGGTCGCCAGGCGAAAACACGCCAAAATTGCAATTTTCGTCCCGCCACGCGTAAAAACATATTTTCGTGTTTTCGCATTTTCGCCCTGAAAACACGCTCATACGACATGGCACAAACCAGCTACCATAAATTATTTGAGTATGTGCGAGGTGTGATAAGAAAAAAACGCGGAAATACCTTGAACGTTTTTTTTTCCTTTACCTATACAAAGTTTACGCTACTACAACACTCAGTTAAATCCATTCGAGCAAAACCTTTATGACGAAGTCATTATGTTGACGTGTCACTTGGGTGCATATTCAACGCAAGCTTGGTACTTGAGAATATTTATTCAGGGCCTATAAGTACAAAAAAGCAATGTTTCAGTTACATTTAACATAACGGTACAGCAATTCAGGAATTTCAGCATTTTAGAGGAATAAATCCCAAACCGCCTGGGTAAAACATTTATAAGAAATATCACAGAAATAAATACTACACTTACCAGTGCCACTGATTTCAAATACACATATTACGAATATATAAGTAACTGTGGTATAGTTTCTTATTAATCATGTAATAAAGAGATCCAAATTCTTTGAAAGTCAGAGATGAACTGATTTATCAGTGGTTGTTATGTGCAGTGATACATTTGAATTTCGCTCTCTCACTAACCAAACCGGTTTTCTTTCACACCATACATAATAGACAATTATATTTTGCATTGTGGGATGTCCAAGATGACGTTCATGTTTTAGCGACATGTCAGTATCTTATGAACTTGTCTAAATCTGATAGAATATGGCCGAAAATTCAGTAAGTTGGCGTTCAGAAGCTTCAGCATATCCCCAAGGTATGACCTCGAACAGGTTTGAACCATTCAGTGAAGAATATGTGACTGTTCAGAGAAAGAAAAGACAAAGACACTCAACGGGTGGGGCTTCTTTTGATTCCCAGCATGAGCAGACACGTCCAAAACAATCCCCTGTTTTAAATACTGACAATCTTAAACACCTACCAGCAGACGACAAACTGAACATTATATTGGAAAACATGTCTAATCTTGGTTTGTTAAAATATAGAATTGACACTATTGAATCGACTGTTTACATGAAATGTGCACATCACGTGGTCTCGCACGAAAGACTACGGCTGTTAGAATACAAACAAATAGACATTGAGGCCCGTAGCAGAGCTACCAATATTATTATTACCGGCGTCATCGAATCAAAAGAAGAAAATTGTGTTGAAATCATGGCTGATATTATGAAAAAACGACTGAAATTGGAGCCATCGTCTTTTGTTATTCTCAGAGCCTATAGGATGGGTCGAATCCTCAGACCTCGAGCACCACATCTTGGACCATCACCGAAACCTAAACCGAGATATATAATGGTTACATTCTCAGTCTATCGAAGATGACTGTCTGATGGAAAATGCCTTCAAATTAAAAGGTTCAAACATTGGACTCTCTCGATATTTTCCAAAAGAGATAAGCGATGCGCGTAAAGTTCTGTGGCCCCGTTACAAGGAGGCACGTGAGACTCACGGACCCAAACATGTCAATTGAAAATCTTGTACCCTGCTGCTTTACAAATTAGAAACCGTTTGTAACATGTTTCCTGACTGGAACGAAGTCCTGCGTGTGTCCAGATGCACTGATGTTGCAAAACGTGTGGCAGATACAGTAAAATTAAACAATGACCGTATGAAAGAGGTTTTTGCACAGTACAAAGACAGAGGCAATGATCATGTGTCTAGTAATTATCAGGGTAATACTGTCGCCACAATTCTTGAAGAATCTTTGCTCGTACCCAATCAAAATGTACATCATCAAGGTAGCAACCAAGCTCTACGGGAATCCTCCAACAGCGCCAATACGCAGTCAGAAGAAGTCCCAATCCAGCACTGTACTAGCAATACCGTCTCTCCGAGACCTGAGCTCGAATTTCAGCAACTATACCAACCAAATATTCTTCAGACTCCTCAGGAAACCCAAAACATTGATGCCTTACGGACAAGAGAGAGCCATATTCAACATCTTGAAAATGGTCCGTTACCTTCTAATCTTGTCCATGCCTGTGTCTCAAGAGCCAATAACCCGCCAACCGGAAGTGAACACGTATCCCAGGCTATAAGCCAGTTACCACCTGACTACCAGCGTCACTATCGGAAACTAACTCTACACAGGGTAAAAGCTATGCGGAAGTAGTTGCATGCGTGGAGAGCGTGTCCGAGCATAATCGGTCCTTTGAGTCGGAGGATGATTATTACTAGGTCAGGCCGGGGACAGTTACGCTTAGTGTAACCTCTGAACTGGATGTGTTTGATTCTAAGCATGTACAAGTGACTAATACTACAAGTGCGGACATCGATACATTTTTATGCTCCAAGTGTATGGAGCTGCCATGTTGTTCTAGCTTTACTAAGTGTGATCACTATGTCAGTCCTATATCGAATATCTGCTCTGATACAAATAACAGATTACATGTACTAAACAACCAAAGTTCTATGAACAGTAAACATTATTATACTGGCTATACTGGTGTAAATATAAATGACGTGATCACTAAAACTTCAATAGATTCTGTATATTGTTCTAATAACAAAAACAGTGAAAACTATATAAATGATTATTTTGTGAAAAATATTGTAGGGACCAAATATTCAAATACAGCTCAATATCATTGTCTTTACACAAAAAAGGTCATTAAAACTGGTAGCTTAAATGTATGTGGATTGAAATCACGTTCTAACTTCCCAGAGTTTGTAGAATTAATACAGAAATATGACATTTTTTTGTATTGAAGAGAGTAACTTGATGTATTTGATATTATTTCAATACCTGGGTATACTTATTTTTCTAAACCCAGAACAAATTTGAATTCCAGGAAATCAGGAGGAATTGGTGTTTTCATTAAATCAGATATAATTGAACATATTGAAATTATAGAGTCTGAATGTGAGTACATTTACTGGGCTGAAATCGACTCTCGCATTAGTCAAACGTTTGATAGTGACTTGATTTTCGGAGCAGTATATGTTCCTCCACAACAGTCACGTTTTTATAATGAAGACGAATTTTTCATGTTGGAAAGCGAAATCTCAAATATGTGCACGCAGTATAAATACTGTATGTTAATAGGAGATGTAAACGGCCATACTGCAACTCCGTCTGATTTTGTATAGTAATAGTAGACGATTTTTTCTTAAAGGAATTTGATTTTGGTGAGGATTTCATGAGTACATTTAACTCTTTTGAAATATTAGAAAATCATAAATTTCCTTTAATAAGAAGTTCTAAAGACACAAAAATAAATACCGTAGGACAAAATTTTTTAGAAGTATGCAAGTGTAACAACCTATATATAATCAATGGTAGATTAGTGAAGGATAGGGGTGTAGGGAATTTTACATTTAGAGGGACATCTGTAATTGATAATGCCACAGCATCTGTGCATCTTTACCCTTTTTTGTCAGATTTTGCTATAGTAGGTGTGGATCCGTTGTTTTCTGATGGACATTTTGTACTGTCTATTGATATTAGTTGCCAAAATACATGTACTTTACAGATATCTGATAATCAAGAAAATAATGATATCGATATTAATATTAAAGCAGCGTTTCACAAATATGTGAAAATATTTTTGTGAAGATAACAAGTTTAGGTAATCTTAGCGTTTGAATAACCCTTTTCACACTTATGGTTTAACTCTGAACAAAATCTGTTTAGAAATACTTATTTTCAAGAGAAAATCCCTCGGCGTCACTTACGTTCGTATACTTACTTTTAATATGCTAATGAATACTAAATTTAGTTCGCACATGCGCATAGGCTATCAAATCAGCACTGGAAAATCCACACATGTCGGAAGACAGGAACGCAAGGTTAAAACAGAAATCGGAAGAAGAGAGAATAGCGTCATAAAAGGAACTAAGAAAAATAGAAATATGAGACATCCTTCCACACAAAAAAAAATCGATTAACACATTTGTGGGATTGACAAATGCTAAAACGTTGCTAATGCCAAAATGAACGATGAATACTTATTGGAAAACAACTTACGGAACTGCTACTCGACGCCATGTCTGTGGATTTTCTTGTCGTTCGAATGTATCCGAATGATCGAAACATGAAATTAATTGTATTTCAGAAAAAAAATGCAAACTTATACTTTTATAAGTCTGCATTTAAAACATTTCCCCGCAGCCATAACCATAGCAGTGCTGATTTAACATTTAAACGTATTGAAAAGGATAAAATATACCAGTGGTATGGGCCTCAATATCACAAAGCCAGACGTAAATATAACCTTGCACGAAAACGGTATTGTTTACATAAGAATGATCAGTATAAGAATGAATTAAATCGTGCAGCGAAACATTATAAACAAACAATGAATACGTATAGACAAGTGCATAAGATGAAAAATGAACGGAAGTTGAGGGAAATGCATTTTAAACATCCGAAGGATTTTTGGAAAATTTTTAATAACTTTAACAATTCTAGTTCGAATAAAATGCCAAGCGCGCAGGAATTTTATCAATATTTCAAAAATGTTAACGCGGATCCAAATACTAACGAGAACGATCAATTTTACCTTGACAATCTTAACGTACATTCTGATACCCAGTATTAAATTCCGTCATTTCCGAAAGCGAGGTTATTAAAGTAATAAATAAATGTAGCAATTCTAAGACGGCTTCACCGCAGGACTTTATTTTTAATGAATACATCAAAAGTTCGAAAGATATAATGACGCCTATTTATTTTTCTTTTTTCAACAAAATACTAGATACCGGTATTTTACCTGATAACTGGCTTATTGGTACTTTAAAACCAATCTATAAGAAAAAAGGTTCTCAACTAGACCCTAGAAATTATAGACCAATTACAATTCTTAGTTGTCTTGGAAAATTATTCACAGCTATTCTCAATGAACGCATAGCTACTTTTCTTAAACAATATGACATTCTAAATAAAACCAAGCGGGTTTTAGGGCAGGGTATTCAACAACAGACCATATTTTTACTTTAAAGTTTCTTATTGATAAATTAAGATCCAAAAAAAAGAAAGTGTTTTGCTCATTTATTGATTTTTCAGTGGCTTTTGACAAACTTTGGAGGGTAGGCCTTTGGAATAAGCTATTAAAAATCGTCGTAAGTGGTAAAATATTTAATGTAATTTGTAACATGTATGCGGATATAAAATCATGTGTTTCTGTAAAAGGAAATATGTCACCGTTTTTTAAAAGTTGTATTGGGGCCAGACAAGGGGAAATCTTTCCCCAATTTTATTTTCAATATACTTGAATGACCTAGAAGAATACCTTGAGATGAATAATCGAGGCATAGAACTAAATCATCCAGCGAATGGAAATTTTGATTTGTATCTTAAATTTTTTATTATGTTCTATGCAGATTATACGGTTATTGTCAGTGACAATGCAGACGTTTTTCAAAATTTATTAAATGATTTTTCTCAGTACTGTAAATGGAAACTATAGGTCAATATGAGTAAGACAAAAGTTATTGCTTTTTGTACCAGCAAACCTGAAAACTTTACTTTCACTTTAGACAGGACTGGTATCCAAATGGTCAAAGAATATAATTATTTAGGAATACTATTTTCCTCATCTGGTAGTTTCTTAAATGCGCGAAAACAGTTGATCAGTCAGGCTGATAAAGCGTTGCACATCATATAGTATACGTAACATTGACCTTCCACTATATATCCAATTAAAACTTTTTGACCAGACAATAGTCCCAATTTTTACATATTACTGTGAAGTTTGGTGAATAGAGAATTTAGACAAAATAGAAAAAGTACACAATGACTTTTTTACGTAAAATAACAAAATCTAAAAAAAGCACTCCGCTATATTTGTTATACGCAAAACTCGGAAGGTACCCACACACTAGACATAATTAAATCAAGAATAGTTAATTTTTGGAGCAAACTAGTATCAGGTAATGACAATAAGATTTCTAAGAAGTGTTACGATATTATGCTTAACTCTACTGTAAATTATGAATGGAAATTAGCTTTTAAATCTATTTTGAACCTAACTGGTTATACTCACTTTTGGATTAATCAAAATAATGTAAATTTAAAAGGGATTTGTAAGCTAGTTATAAGAACTCTAATTGACCAGTTTCTGCAAACCTGGAACGGTAAATTACAAACTTCATCTAAAGGCGTGAACTATAATATTTTTAAAAGTGATATAAAAATCGAACCCTACCTTATCAAACTTCCAATACGTTTAGGGCTTAGTTTATTTCATTTTGGAACTGGGAATCAAAGATTACCAGTGGAACTGGGTAGATGGCGTCAAGTATTTGTTCCTTATGAAGAAAGAAGATGTCGCCTTTGTTCTTTTAATGCCATAGGAGACGAAATGCACTAAGTGCTAGAATGTCCATTCTTTCTCCCAGAGAGATTATATACCGCGGAAATATTTTAATAGACCAAATGTCGTTAAGTTTAAAGATATAATGACAACAGAATCTGAAATACTTTTAAAAAATCTTAGTATATTTGTGCGGCTTTTAATCAGCTATTTTTAAAATTCAAGTTCCTAATAATCATATATGTTTTGCTTGCGTCGAGTCCGTCTTACACAGTGAATTACTACAATGGAACTTTCAATGTGGAGTATTTATATATTTAAAAATGGAAAAATCTTGCTCTCCGTGATTGCCCCACTGATCCATAATTCCCAACGTTATACTGACTGGCTTCGTTATATTAATCTTATATCCGATCCATATTCTGTATATCTTATATCGTTAGCATACTAATTTGTAATAACTCTTTTTTGGAACTCTGTACTGTCCCCATGGACATCCTGTCCTCCAGTTTGTTACTTAAAAACAATGAGTCACGTTATAAGATATGTAATCTGACATTTATAAAAGTGATTGTTGTTGTTGTTGTTGTATATTATAAATACATGTATTGTGGACATACAATGTAAACCTGGTTTACAGAAGTAATCTTTTTATGGTGTAGATATACTAGCATGGCGGTTTAAAATGTCTCAAGATATTTGTTATAATTAAATTTTATGCAAAACTGTTACCGACTTTGAAGCAGACTTAACCAGTGTTTATTGGGATTCTTCCCTGAATAACAGTGCTATTAGTTCTTGGTAAAAGAGGTTTTAAACGGTAAAGAGTTACAAAAACGTCTAATAGACTTGGCACGTCTAAGACTGAAAAAAAACTTTTTGAAAAACTGCTTTAGAGAAATACGTGAAAAATGATAGAAATATTACCATCCGCGAGTTGGCAGACACGGTATTTCCTACTACAGTGTCCAAGAAATTTTGACTAATACTTTCGGAATGCTGCGTGTTTGTGTGAGATGGGTACTTCGCATTCATAAATAAGAGCAAAAGGGGACGAGGGTGTTAATATGCTGCGCTTTATTTCAGAAGGTTCTACTTAGTCTAGAGGTATCAATTTTGACCAACTTTTCATGAAACTTGATCAGAATGTTTTTCCTAGTGAACTTTTTAATGAGTTTGAAAGTAAGTCATATTGATTTAAAAACTAAATCATCAGCTCAGATCATTGGAAAACTTTGTGAACTTTAATGTGGACACATTTGTAGCCAAATCTTCACGAAGTTGCTGACAGTGGCTCTCTGGATAATCTTTTTGCTGAGTTTAAAACTGGGTCATGTGGTTTAAAAGCAAGGTCACCATTTCAGATCAATAGAAAACTTTGTGAACACTCAAGAGGGCACAATTTTTGCCCAAGCTTCTTTTACCTCGGAATGTCCTTTACCTTTTTATCATATCTGTAGGATAAGTTTAGAAATGGGTCAAATTGCATCGGAAGCTAGTCCATCAGATTAGATCAGTAATAAACCTTGTGAACACCCTAGAGGTCAAATTTTAGCCCAGTTTTCTTGAAACAAGTGGAGAATGTTTGTAATGCTATGATGAATTTCAAGGTCAAAAACATGGTAAATGGACAAATATGTGAACACCTCAAATGTCAATTTTCACCAAACTTTCACTAGGCTTGTTTTGTATTATTATAGATGATCTCTTGAAACAGATTAGAAACTGAATACAGAAGGACTAAAACTATTATACCAGCTCAAAAGAAAAACTTTGAAAACAAAAATTAACCATCTTGAAGTTTTGGTCTCAAAATGAAACTAAGTACACAAAATGAAAAAAGTAAGTTGTCTGGCGAAAAAAAATTTTTTTAGTTTATATTTGGCCATTATGTTTTCAGTAAGGACAGCAGTACTATTCTTAACACAAGTTTAGTAAATACCTAAGATAAGACTTATTAAAATATACGTGTTTTCTTTTTAATTTCTTGGAGTTATAAACAAAAAAATATATTGCATTTATTTAATTGTTGAATTTTTTATTGCTTTTGAATACTTATTCATCACATATTGAATATTTGTCTATGAAAATCGCAGTACATTAAACCCCAACAAATGCTAATAAGGTATAAAGGAGTGGGAAGCGTAGTTGACCGTACGATCTGGTGTGGTTTTATTCCGAATGAGGCCATATTGTAATCACACTATCTGTTTGTCTATGTACAATTCACAACCGCTGTGTAATTCTGCCACTTTTCAAAGGATCTTGATGTAACTAAGTCCAAATAATTGTACTCTAAAAGGTGTATATTGTGCTATTTTGTATTAGGTCTATATCCCCCTTCAGAGTAGCTAAAGGCGGACAACGAAAAATATCAGATTAATAAATGGGTCCGCTTTTGAAGGCGAGTTATTGAGACTAGATGTAACTAGCCACGAATATTTTTTTCACTTTGAGTTGACGTGTTGTGAAAAAGTCAGGTTTCTAATAACTTAGCCAAATCAGTCAGAAATCATTGTTGAAGTTATGTAAAATCCTTTCAGCTATGTAACTCAGTGATACATAAAAGGATTTTGAAATAACTTGGCACAAAAATCACCAGATAGTATCAGCGTGGACAAAGTTTCAAAAACAGAAAGTTGGTTAGTACATGTAGGTCAAGGTAATTGTACGCCGAGGTCAAAAGTGAAATCTTCATACAAAATGAATAAAGTTCAATTTTTTAGCTCGTCTGTTTGGAAGAAAAAGTCGAGCTATCATGATCGCTGCGGCGGCGGCGTGCAAAAACTTTAATGTAGCCCATTACTCAAACACTTTAAAAGGAATCAATATGAAACTTTCAACGCTTGCCTATCATGACAAGAGGCAATTGTAACACAAGGGGCGTTATTCTGAAATCTGTATTTTTTGGAGTTATGTCCCTTTTTAACTTACAATTTCGGTTAAATTTGCGTAAAACAGACGAGCGTTGGTGCCGCTCCACAAAGCTTTTAAAACTTTAACAATCTTGGTAGAAGTAAACTGCACAATGCTACACATGAAATTTCAGACTATTGGTCATGCGGTTAATAACTCATTGTAAATCAATTAACCCTTGGGGCAGGGTCAGTTTTGACCTAAGGACATAATGTGAACAATTTTGGCAGAGGTCAACCAGGCAATGCTATAGACTAGACTGTATTTCTAGACCCCAGACCATGCCGTATTAGAGAAGAAGATTCTTTTAAAGATTTTCCAATATAACCAAATGTAAAT
This sequence comes from Cyclina sinensis, assembly GCA_012932295.1. Lineage (NCBI taxonomy): Eukaryota > Metazoa > Mollusca > Bivalvia > Venerida > Veneridae > Cyclina > Cyclina sinensis. The sequence goes on along the minus strand of JAAONU010000003.1, from coordinate 14,967,878 downwards.
CGTTACCCAAAGGGCAAGGTCAATTTGACCTTAGGGACTTTGTAGAGGTCAGCAATATAACGCTACAGACCAAATATCTGAGGGTTATGGCTTATCGTTTCTGGACTCAGGGGCGGGGCCAAAATCATTGCAAGAACTCCAAACAAAGTTCAGCTTTATGTCAAATAAAAGAAACAATATTTAATCTTTAAGAAAATGCGCTTGTTATAATGTCAGTGATTCGTAATGGCATATTTGATAAGGACCCAAAAGTCAGTCAATCCAAAATTCGGATAGCTTTTGAATAATTTGTTAAATCTATTTGATGTATAGTATTTACATATCTGAATATGGACGGAGATTTTATAGTGATAAAAAAGCATCTGTTATGTCAATTAAAATACAAACATAGATTTTAATAATCTGCTTCACTTTGACAACTTTTAAGGGGGTAGGTGCTTCAAAAATAATTTATTATCTTGCAGTATATACTTTAAAGAATCTCTTGAAATCAGTCCTTAACTTGTAAAAGCAGTCATTCATAAGAAGATTTTAGACAGTTGTTCTCACTAGGGTCATTTCGTTTGAATGTGGGTACTGTCTTGCTGAGAAAAACACTGAAAATACTTGGCCACCAGTTGTTTTTTTTTAATAGACATACTTTAATTAATGAAGCTATCAAGTATCCAGGAAACTGGCCTTGTGATCTTTTTTTTCTCACACAGTTTATGTTTATAATTTGATTACAAAATATACGAAAGAAGTTTCCGAAATGGAGTCTTAATCCAGTCTGTCTAAATTTCCCTTTGAATATGACTGATCTGAAATAAAAGAAAAACATAACGTAAAAACAATAGAGAAAAGTAAGTTTTGCCCAGCAAAAAATATGACACTTATAAGAAGCTTTTGTTCAAACAACATAAAGATAAGGCATTGAAATTAGTTTGTTTAAACAATATAAATAATTGACATTGAAAATAGTTTGATCAAACAACAAAGAAAAACACTGAAAAGAAGCGTTTGTGCAAATAACATAAAGATATGATATTGAAAAAATGTCTTTTCTCAAACAACATAAAGATAAGACATTAGTTTTCACACTTGAAAGAAACATTGTTGAAATAGAAGAAATTTGCCAGTGATTTTTTTTTTCACATTTGTGGGAAAGGTGGTGAGGCCCATCAGGTGGGGAAAAATAGTGGTTTTGGGGAAATTTGGGGAAACAAAAACCAAATCAGCTAAGTTCAAACATTTAATTTTCATTGTAACAGAGTTGGTTAGAATTCAATAATTGTCTTCCAACTGAACATAAACAGATGTTTTTTAGTTTGTTTTTTTTTTAGTTTTTTAAACATTTTTGAGGGGAAAATTGTTCTATATTTGGGGAAAAATATATACTTTTTAGGTTGGGAATGTGGCTCAATTTCGGCCCCAAAAAGGCCTTTAAAAAATCACTGTTTCCTTACCAAAATACCAGAAATAAGTATCCTTGTTTGGTGATAATATTTATTCTAATTTTGAAAGATAAAACGACTGTGTTTTAGTACACATGAATAGAAGTTTTCAAAACGCAATTTACTGTCAATACATTTATACAATCTTTGTTATGTATGCAGTTTCTTATTTGCAAAAAAAACTTTAGAGATATACGCACTCAAACGTTTTAAAACATTTTCATTTTCACTTTCCAGTAACTCAATAATTTGTACGTTTACAGAAATATACAACTCATTTTTATGCTCCCCGAAGGGCGAGCATATAGTTGCTGCTTTGTCCGTCCGTCCGTCCCGTCCATTCGTCCGTCCGTCCGTCATAATTTATTTTCCGGAGCATAACACAAAAACTATAAGAGATATCAAGACCAAACTTCATAAGTAGTTAGATCTCATTAAGGATCAGTGCAGTGTACAAGAACAATAACTCTTGCTTTATTAATTTTTGAGTTATTGCCCTTTGAAATTTCTCATACTTATTTTTGGTCCGGGGCATATCTCACAAAGTATAAGAAATATTAACATGAAACTTCATTGGTAGATAGATGTGCAGCGTGCAAGAACCATAACTCTATTTTGCATAATTTAGGAGTTATTTCCCTTTGTTATTTTTCATACTTAAAAATACATATTAAACAATAGCCCTTTTGGAATTGGCATTTATTCGGGGAGCATCCATCAGTTCTACCGATTTCTTGTTTAACTCAGTAGACAAACTGATATTCGTCTTCTAGTACATCACAGTATCGCCTTGACATCTTCACTACGAAGAAAAAGTTATGTGGCGATGGTGGGAATTGCAAAGATGATGTAGATAAGCCAGACTTATTCCTGTACTTATTTATGCTCGCGTACCAACCTACTTGATTGATTACTCATATCTCTGTTTTTGCACACAGATACGGGACATTAGATTGAAAAGTCATTCTCAATTTATTATTTGAATTTTGCTACTACATTTATTATGTATTAGTTACTACGATTACACATCATATCCGTAGAAAAGAGTCAAAATAAACAAACAGTGCCTATTGCTTAAGAAATATAGCTTTTTTCTCTACGATAATCACCAGGGCTTCAAAATTGTAACCTAACTTGTCCTTGCAGTTGCATTGAATGATTGTAAATATTCATTCAGGATTTCTACCTCGTTTCCTTCCACAAAATTGACTGGTTTATAAAGTATATCCGTGAGCGTCGCCTATCAGATATTTCAAAGATACAACAAAAGTTGGTACATGTTATTATTGATGAATATAATTTTATTATTATTTTGTCGTTTCATTAATACTAAAATTTAACTAAGTTTTAACCTGAAAAAAATGATAAAAGTTTTCATCTGAATGCAATTGAAAATAATATGTTTGATTTATAATCGAGATTTTCTAAATATTCGATTCTCAAATGTTGCTATTAAACAAGAGGGTCATGATGGCCCTGTATCGCTCACCTGAATATGACTGCTTTTAACAAAGTTGCTATGGAACTGGTCAATTGACCCCAGATGACCCATATTCGAACTTGACCTAGAAATTATTGAAACAATTTTCTAGGTTATTTGGACTGAAAATGTAGCCTGTAGAGTGTTAACAAGGTTTCTCGATTTTAGGGCTCTGTGAATTAGTTTTTGACCCCAGATGATCCATATCCAAACTTGAGCTATAAATCACCAAAACAACCTTTTTGACAAATTTCCAGGACATTTGGACTGAAATTGTAGCCTCTTAAGTGTTTACAAAATGTTTCGATATTTGGGCTGTATGACCTAGTCTTTTTGACTCCAGATGACCCATATTCAAACTTGAGCTAGAAATTATAGAAGCAACCTTTCTGACAAATTTTCAGGTTATTTGGAATTAAAATCTTAACTCTAGGGTGTTAACAAGGTTTTTCCATATTTGGGCTCTGGGGCCTAGTTTTTGACAAAAGATGACCCATATTAGTTATTATGCTAGAAATTATCAAAACAACCTGTCTGACAAATTTTCAGGATATTTGGACTGTAAATGTAACCTCTGGAGTGTTAAAATGGTTTTTACATTTTAGGGCTCTGTGACCTAGTTTTTGATCCCAGATGACCAATATCCAAATCTGAGCTGGAAATCATTGAAACAACCTCTCTGACAAATTTCAAGGATATTTGGACTGAAAATGTTACCTCTAGAGCATTAACAAGGTTTTTCTACTTTTTGGCCCTGTGACCTAGTTTTTGACCCCAGATAACCCATATTCAAAACTGAGCTAGAATACATTGAAACAATCTTTCTGACAAATTTCATGGTTATTTGGACTGAAAATGTTACCTCTAGAGTGTTAAAAAGGTTTCTCCATATTTGGGGACTGTGACCCGGTTTTTTACCCCAGATGACCTATATTCGAATCTGAGCTAGAAATCATTAAAACAACCTTTCTAACAAATTTCGAGAATATTTAGACTGAAAAGTAGCTTCTAGAGAGTTAACTATTTTTTTCTATTTTTGGGCTCTGTGACCTAGTTTTTGACTCCAGATGGCCCATATTCAAATTTAATCTAGAAATCATTGAAACAACCTTTCTGACAGATTTCCAGGTTATTTGGACTGAAAATATTACCTCTAGAGTGTTAACAAGGTATTTCAGTATTTGGGCTCTGTGACTTAGTTTTTGACTCCAGGTAACCTTTATTCGAACTTGAGCTAGAAACCATCAAAACAAGCTTTCTGACAAATTTCTGGGATATTTTGACTAAAAATGTAACCTCTAGAGTGTTAACAAGGTTTTTCTATTTTTGGGCTCTGTGACCTAGTTTTTGAACTCAGATAACCCATATTCGAACTTGAGCTAGAAACTATAAAAGCAACCTGTCTGACAAATTTCCAGATTATTTGGACTGAAAATGTTACTTCTCCTTCTACAAGAAGATTTTCAAAGTTTTCACTATATAAGACTATGTAAAACCAATGACCCCGGGGTAGGACCAAATTTGACCCCAGGGATATAATTTGAACAAACTTGGTAGAGGTCCACTAGACAATGCTACATTCAAAATCTTAAGGCTAAGGTCTATGTGGTTTCAGACAAGAAGATTTTCAAAGTTTTCGTTATGCTAAATCTATGACCCCCGAGGTGGAGCCAAATTTGACCCCAGGGGCATAATTTGAACAAACTTGTTAACTTGTTAGAGGTTCACTAGACAATGCTACATACCAAATCTTAAGGCTCAGGGCCTTGTGGTTTCAGACTTTCGAAGTTTTTCCTTTATAAGCCTATGTAAAACCAATGACCCCAGGGTGGGGCCAAATTTGCCCCAGAGGTATAATTTGAACAAACATGGTAGAGGTCTACTAGACAATGCTACATACCAAATATCTAAGCTCTATGCCTAACGATTTTTGACAAGAAGATTTTTAAAGTTTTTCCTATATAACTATGTAAAACAAGTAACCCCTGGGGCAGGGCCATTTTTGATGCAGAGGCCATGATTCGAACAAACTTGGTAGAGGTCTACTAAACAATGCTGCACACCAAATATCTTAACTCTTAGCCTTGTGGTTTCTGACAAGAAGACTTTTAAGTTTTCTCTATATAATTCTATGTAAAATCAACTGACCCCAGGGGTAGGGTCAGTTTTGACCCCAGGATCATAATTTGAACAAACTTGGTAGAAGAGCACTAGATAATGCTTCATACTAAATATCTAAGCTCCAGGCCTTGCGGTTTCAGAGAAGAAGATTTTTAATATCCAACTTTGAAAATCTGTTTTTAGCTGCAGTGACCCAGCAAAGCAAGGGACGGAACCATTTGAACAATCTATGTAGAGCTTCATGCAAGGAACATCCCAGGCAAGTTTCATTAAATTTGGCCTAGTGGTTTCTGAGGAGATGTCGATTGAATTAATTGTGGACGATGGACGGGCGACTGACGGACGGACGCACAGTCACTTGAGGTTGTGACCTCGCCCCTGCCCCTCATTTTTACTGCCCTTGCACAAGAGTTTTGTAGCGTAACTGCCCTTGTACAAGAGTTTTGTAGCATAAAAGTCATGAATAACAGCAACATACAACTGTTCCTACTGTTATCTGTTACAAATAAAGCCTTTTCAAAAAAGCCTAAACCTACTCTCCAACACTATAATATAAACAGTTGTATGTTGCAAGATAAACATTGATGCACATGTTGACTTGATGTTGTGCATCAATGTTTATCTTGTATTATTTTTATGTAGTAGTGTGATCCAATGATCGATTAACTTTAAAAGCAGCAACATAGAGGTATGTCTCCCATTAGTCATAGAGGTCTGGTAAAATTTTACTTACCATAGAAAAATGTTAGAACAAAGAGGAGATAATCTTGGAAAGTGCACACAGTAGAAGAACACTGGCTGTTGGTGCGAAATTCACTGAAAAGAAAAAAACACTGACAGACAAGTATTTTCATTTACAAATTTATCTCGTTATAAAAGCTAAAGAAAATCCATTTCTGGCAGTGATTTTTGTGTCGCCTGCTATAAAGTAGCGCGACATATAGGGATCACTTCTACGTCGTCTGTCTGACTGTCTGTCTGTCCATCTGTCTGTCTGTCTGTCCGTCCATCACAATACTTGTCCTGACTACTCCTCAGAAACTACTGGTTTCATCCAAACTTTACAAGAATGATCAGTACCAAGTTTAGTTGTGCATGTCATCCGTTTTTCCAGTTCATTGATTTTTGTCAGAGTTATGGCCCGTTATTGTTTTTTATTTTTAAAGTTTGTCCGGACTACTTCTCTTATACTACTAAAGCAATTTGAATGAAATGTTACAGGATTGATCAGTACCTAAAATACTTGCGCATTTCTAACGGGTTTTTCGGTTGAATGATTTTGGCTGAGTTACGGCCCTTGAATAAAAAAAGCGTTTTAGCAACAAACTGTCCAATCACCTCTCAATACAACTGCCTAATTGGCTATCATCATGTGATCACTGATCGCCCTTGTTACCCTCAAGATAACAAAACATATTTTGAGAATTTTATTTGATAGTGACTGAAATGAGACTGTTCACACGTCAGAAAAAGATATCTGAAAATGGTTAGTTTACACTCAACTTCTTCAGTTCACATACTTCAAACTAGTCCATTATTGAGTTTTGACCAGTATTCACGCAAAGAGATGGAATGTGGACCTGACTTTCATATTCTGTTGTTGGTATTTGAAACTGCGACCTCCATACTGAGATTCCGAGACCACGAATCTCATATCAAGGAAAATAGTACAAATGTAATTGATTTATCACCATGCCCTCCGCTTTCTGTATCACAGGTCATTCCCTGGTATCCACTTGCGCAAGAGCATGTGTACTGATTTACACCATCAGTACACGTGCCACCGTTCTGGCACGGGTTAGAGCTACATTCGTCTATGTCTGAAATATAAGAAAACTTGCATAGCGACTTTTCTCTGATAACAATATAAACTGCAGGTCAAAGGGCTTTCTTAGTAAAAACTACCCTATGTTTTTCGCTGTCAAGTGTGCATATTGTTTCAAATGAGACAAATTTCTCAATAGAGGTGAAAGTACATAGGTTCGCATGGGAAGTGTGAGCAAAGCAACTGGCCCTTTATTAATACATGCGGTTATACTTTTATTTTCATGAAATTCGAAATGTTAATAAGTACTTACTGTTTTCACAGTTCGTTCCGTCGTAACCAGAAACACAGGTACACGTGTACCCACTTCCCGTGTCTGAGCATGTAGCGCCATTCTGGCATGGATCGGGGTTACAATTGTCTACAAAGAGTTAATAATAGCCAATGTTTATCAAGAATTTCCAGAAATGTATAAATTATTTGTCTCGTTGTTGTTCAAATTTAAAGAGTAGGACCTAAAATGTTGACTAGAATTTTTTTCGAATATAAAGACACCCAATAACGTTAGCGTAGTACACCGTAGTTTCGTCAATTCGTTTTGGCTGTATTATATATTTTTCTACGACCCCTTCGAAGTCTTGTCAGTCATGCAGTAGGTCGGTAATGGTTCCAATAAATAACTTTAGAACGTAAAGCCTTCAGACTGGGTAAGTAGATTATTAGGCATGCGAATTAGAAGACACCAATGGCGTATAGGCTCATGTCAAAGGTCAAACTCACAGGGACTGTGCCAATCTGACAACGGTTTCTTATCAATTACTCAATAAAAGTTAAATCTAGGACACTCAAACCTTACAAAATGCTTAAGAATGATGAGCAAATGATTTCAACGGACTTTGAGCTCTGTTGGCCAAAGGTCTAGTTCACATGGCCCTGTTCTATGCAAACAATTTTCTCTCAATAACTCAAGAAATTATGAACCAAAAACTCTCAAAAATTACAGGACGGTTAGACATGATAAATACAGTATTCCTATTGAATTTCGGAATTAGGTTTGGAGACTGTGAGGAAGACTATAATGTTTTTGTTTCACTGGGTCAGAGGTCTGGACTCTGAAAACTATTCGAGCAAGAACGAGTGAACTCAAGACCCTCTATTTTTTTTATTAAAATGGTTCTGCAAAATAAATAGATGAGGGCTTAGATTTTAGGGTCTCTGAAACAAAGGGATGGCTCACATGGGTCAGGATTTTGAAAACGGTCTCCGATCTACTATGAGCAACATATCCATAGATTCACAAATTTGAATGGTCGTCAGACATGGTAAGAAAATGATTTATTTGGTTTTGACCTACATGGTCAAATGTCATGCTCACAGAAGCTTGTACATCAATTGTCTCCGATCAGTTACTTAATGCTTGATTCCATCTTGCTTGATGACATTGGAACTTGCATTATGCCTGATTCCATTGCTTTATTCCATTGGAACTTGCGTTATGCTCAATTCTATCATTGATAGTTGGCCTCTGAACTTGCATAACGCTTCATTCAGTCTTGCTTTGTACTATTTCATCGTCTTTTGTACTGTGTTGGAATAATCAAAATGCGATGTCACGTAGCTTAGTATATCATCGAACTTTCTTAATGCTCTATTCAAACTATTTAAGGATAAGTGCTTTTAGCATGTTTGTTATTTGGAGTTGACTATATTTTATTTCATACTTCTATTGGTACAACAAAATGTGCGAAGTGGTTTTTGTTTAAGTTTTAATTAATAATTTATCACACACTTGGTGTGATTCCTTTGAGCTTAACAAGTATTAAAGTGTATTTGTTTATAAATTTGATTGTTTGGTAATTTGGTGGTAGTCATACTTGTATTAACTGCTTAGTAATGTACCCGTGATTCACTACAGGTGATGAAATACATGTAAGCTTCAATTCTATTATCTAGTATTTGTGCTTTATGAAGCTTGGTGTATGATGCTGTGTTTATACATGCGGGTTTCTTTTAATATTTGAGCAACCGACATTGCATATTAATCATTTTTTTGTATATAGTTTTCGATTTAATGTTGCATTGTTAACTGTTAGGGGCGAGAACTCTACTATCAAGATCGATGGAAATTTTCCACATTTCCGCCTCTCATCGGAATATTCCGTAAAGAAACTAAGGTGACCACAAATCAATGATCCCTTTTCAAAACCACGCCATGTGCACGGCATTCAGAGATTGATCACGCAATTTACGGTACTTTAATTTAAATAGCTTATTACAATATAGCTTTAATATGAATTTAGCATTGATATCAACAACCTGGGTTACCGAGGATGACAATTCAGCAGGTAAAATAAACACTAAAGTAAAATCGTTCTCAAGGTTGTAGCGTTTAACGATATCCAATTTATGATTTAGTTGAAGTTTTTGGTATGCAAACAACATATTGGAAACATGAAAACTTTGCAAAAATTCAGTCGCAAATAGCGGGACCAGCCGGAAAATATTGGGATGTACTGGGAAAGTGCCTCTGTTGTTATTATGAACACAAATATTGCAAATCGCATTATGCTTACTTAGTGCTTACCGTAAAGTGAAGTTTGAGTTTTCTTTACTTTGTTATTGGTATCGTTGTCATCCTTGCGTTCGGTGTGTTGTGCTTATGAAATGCATTTCTATTTGTTTTGAATAAATGCATTTAGGAATAAGAATGCTAAGACACGACAAAATCGTTGAGTACAGACCAAAGTTAATTATTAATGATGAAATAGGTTCGATACACGTAGGAAGATGATATACAGTAAAAGACATTCTGCAAATTAAGGTAACTGAAGGGAACATTAACATTTTATATTAAGTAATATTAATAACAAATATCTAAAGACTGTTCGATAGAACATCGAACATATTGCGTTGTCAATAAAGAAAGCTGCAATTAAACATTTAGCATATTGCATATGTCGGAAAGGAACAAATGAAGTTGCATTGAGACGATAGCGCATTCAGTTACCTTAAAGCATGATGTTAATCAGCAAAAATATAGGTTTCCAATGCCATAAACCAAAATGGAATCATGTATTTTGCAAGTTCTAATGTCACCAAACAAGATGGAATAAATGCAGTAATTCTGTTCCATAATTTTGGGTCCACTGAGTCAACAGTCAAACTCACGGGAGCCTGCACTTTGGAACGGTTTCTGACTGGATAAACTAAAAAGAATTGAATTCAGAAACCTCAGAATTTGAAGTATGCTTGGGCATGGTCAGCAGATGAAACACTGTGCACCTGCTTGGTAAAAGCTAAAGGGTTCATGTTGACGTGAAAGAGGCAAGGGAAGCATGTTTCTCAAACATCTTAAAATTGCATGTTTTATCATTGGTATTTTCTGTCTTACTATCTTTCTGATTTTCATAATCATGAAAAATCATGAAAAAATATCAAAATGTAACTCACGATTTTGTTTTATTTTTAAGATAAGTACTTTAAATCATATATATATAACAGACCGATAGTTTAGTTTTTATGTGATCGATATACTTCTCTCATACTTGCTTTTTTTTTTAAATTCTGTCTGATCAATGCAATTACCTTATATGTTGATTTTTTTTGTCTGGTAATTGTTTATAGTTTGTCTCATTAGTGTACCTATCTCATAATTTTTCTTTCTGATTTTTTGTCTGATCATTGTACTTACTCACGTTTTTTTTACTTTTGTATGATCAATGAACCTATCTCATAATTACGCTAAAACATATACTGCAAGTCATGTATGATCAATGAACCTATCACATAATTACGCTAAAACATATACTGCAAGTCAAGTATGATCAATGAACCTATCTCATTATTACGCTAAAACATATACTGCAAGTCATGTATGATCAATGAACCTATCTCATTATTACGCTAAAATATATACTGCAAGTCATGAATGTCATTCCTTCTTGAAAAAAAGGTTACCAAGAGAATATAAATATCCCAGTGGTTAATCTTTTCTTATCATTGTTAGAATGATAGAACTGAACTGGATCTCTGAGAAAAGAAGGAATACCTTTTCGTAGTAGAAAGGATCGTACCACTATTACAGATATATCTAGTTACTATTGTTTCTTTAATGTTATCACGTTGACGTAGCTGTGAAATGTTTAAAATGTTCATAGATTTGTAGCGCAAATAAATAATTGCTCTTAAATGTGTTTTGTGTAGCTGTATAGAATAAAATTACTAAACTTAGTTACCTAATTTATGATGACAATAAATGTGCAAAAGGCAGACAGTGACACGCTTAAATTATTTTAAACGATTGTTACAGAATGTTTACGCGCAACTGTACTGGATTTGTTTTTAAATTCTAGGATTTATATGTGTAATAGCTATACTTCTGACGATCATTTCTATTATTTAAACAGCTAAATACAACCCAGCAATTTCATTGTGCATTAAGCTTTCTCTCAAGTTGAACTGTTCCTTTTCATGTAAATATAATGTTAATTCATGCTTGATCGAGTGTGGTGTCGTTATGTAATTCAAAGTTGTCGTCATGATTTTGACACTAATTTATCATATTGTCAAAAAGAATGCACCATATAAACATTCAGTAAAATTAATTTCTGGTGTAATTTTTTCTATTCAGATAAACAATAAACCGTCAGTTGCCCATCATAGTCCTTGTAACTTGAGACTAATAGGTTGTTGTCGTGGATGGGGAAAGTTTAATTGGCGAGGCATAGGAATTTATCTGGTGAGCCGAAGGCGAACCCTATGAATTTCGTGGCTGAGACAGATAAACTTTTTCTATCCACGTCACCGACGTATAATTTCATTTATCCTCTAACATAGTTTCTTTTGTTTTTTACTGACAAAAAGTAAACAAAATGCAAGTGAAACATCGATAAAAGTTCTGATTTAAAGTAATCCGGCTGTGACTTGAGGTATATCAGTATTTCGTTAACTTAATTTGAACTGTGTGTACACACTTGAAGAAGAAACGGACTTCTCAACGTGGTTAGGCAGTAGTATAGTAATGCTGAGAAAGACAGACGGAAAGTTACTACAGCTGAACAACAGCTGAACAACAACATGTTACGTCCACTTAGAATAGAAATTCACTAAATAAGAAATCGGAGTCTATATTGGCCAGGGAATATGAGCACAATACCAAGTGTTTGGACATTAGTAATTCGGAAATAGATCACCAAGGTGTTTATAATATAGAGAAAGAAACACAAACCAAAAGCACTATTTATTCAAAAATAAAAAGATATTTGTACAAAGGTCACATACAGGAATATTTTAAAAACAACATATGTTTAAACAACTACTGGGCATTTGAAAAACTTGAGAGTTTCATGAAAAAACAAAGATCAAACAAACATCACTTGTGTGTGCAATGTTAGATGTTCGAAGTACCTTTAGTACCTATAATCTAATTTCAGATATTTTGAATGTTGGTTTTATTTTACAAAGGATTTGCAATATAAAAATGATGTAAAAAAGGTTACTATCAAGCAGTTTGAAGCAATCTAATGTGAAAACAGTTTGAGATCACCAAGTAACCCAATATATATAGAGAGAGCTAAACTTTACCTTGGTGTTACAAAGCATAAAAATGGCTATGTCATTAATGTTTATTAGGATTCGGAGTTTACCCTGGTTGAAAATTAAGCTAAATTTGTTTCATTTTCTGATTTCATGTGAAATTTTATTAAAAAAAGCATAACAAAGGCAAGACATGCTGTAGCCAAATTATAATTTCTGTAGCCAAATTAATATACTTTTATATTTTTAGCAAATGGCTAAAATGTTTAATGGCAGAGTGTGCCCTCAGGATATAATAGGAAGAAAAAATACAGTTCACATAGAAATTGATACCACCTCTTCAAATAATTTGCTTTATCAAGGGAACAATTCACTAGGTAACAGGATCATTGCTAACCTGTGGCAGGTTTGTACTAATTTTTAAATGAGTTGCTCTAAGGACCTCAGAAGGACAGGGTAACTGAACAACATTACCAGGTTGATTTAACCTATAAATAATTAACCAAAAGATTTACAAACCAATTATTTAAAAAAGAATAAGCAAAATATTTACAAGGGCTGTTTTTCAGACAGCATGTTCGACTATTCAAAAAAGTTGTTCAGAGTTATTAATCATTTAAAATGGATAATAGTTTCTTTATTTCAAAATGCAGCTACAGATATCTAACTTGTTGGTTCAATGTCTTGTCCAAAAAAAAGATAATTTGCAAACAATTCAGTCAAGATTTATGCTGTCTGCAGTAACATTAGCAGAAAATGCTATAGGTAACAAAGACACAAGTAACATTATGATTTCATCTCCATCGACTTTCTGAAACCTTGTACATCTGCAGACAACTGTTTCCAACTCCTGCTGAAAAAGAACAGCCTTTTCCAAAAGTCCATTAGTACACTGGATCATAACTTCTTTGCGGCAAGTGAAGGTCATTTCCTTGTTCTGGCACAGCTGACATTTGCCATCCACAAAACCCTTAGACCGCACACTAAAAAGAAATAATGAACATATAACAATTATTTCTATAAATAGCACAGACTTAATTAGACAAATATAAGTTCACTTAATGACTTCATGATCTCTTTGCAATCCTTTGTCATTAGAGTATAAAATATCAGCATTAGACTTTTATCTGTTATAATAAACTGTAACATTTGCAAGAAATAATTTAACCAACACATTTGAAATGTGCATGTGCAATATCTGAAAATGATGTTTCTTATGATCTATGCCACCACTATCAAACTTTTAACTGTTTCTAGTTGTGTACACATGTATGAATATTTCTAAGAACTCCCCCACCCTTATTTTTGTTTTGGTTTTGTAAATTGGACAAACAATAATGAAACTGAAATGGAAAAATATTGTAAGAAGGTTTACATTTTGTATATTTACTTTCTAATATCATTACAATGACATGTTTAGCATCAGTGTTTATTGTGCTGAAAAGGAAGTAACAGTTGCAAAAAGATTTGGTCCATGTGCTTGTGTTATTATGTATTCCGTTTGTTAAGTTAAAGTGAAAAACTTATTAAATTTACTTTGTTAAATAACTATCTCAGTTAGCTATGTTACAATCAATTCATCTATATTTCAACATGAAATGACATTGGTATGACTATGCTTGACTTGTCACATGCCTGTATTAAATGTTTCAGCAAGATCAAAGTTGACACTACCTTCTTTATTATGCATTTTGCTTTGGAAAAAAATTAGGTATATACAGTAACAGTTGATAGCACACATCACAGTGTCCCCCATTTCATGCTTCCTTAAAATTCAAATAATTATAACATTTTTTTTTAGGATTTTAGGATAAACTTTATTTACTAGTAGAACAAAAAGTTATAGTGTGTTAAAAGGTTAGAATAATTCATTTACCTTCTTTCTTGTAATATGGGTACACAGAAACCCTGCGAAACCCAGGATGGCCACCTTCATTTTTTCAGCTTCACCAGCAAGTCTAATTCTTGATGAAATAAGTTTGTGTCATCAATATTAATTTCATCATCATCTGGCAAACTCTGCAAATGCAAATAATATTTGATACAGTTTTATAACACTAGAATGAAACACAAGAACAGCTCATCTTTTAATAACTTTTTAGGCTGGCAATTCTATCAAAATGAACATGTTACACCACATTATAAGTAGAAAAGTGCACTAAAATATTATTCAGATGTTAAAATGAGTAAACATTTAATCATTTCTCTCACTCCAATCCACTGCTAATTTATTCTTGGTAATTACTATTAACGATAATTGTGAAAGAATGGATTTTCTTCAATGGTTTAGACTTAACTCTAGCAGCTCAGAAATCTGCGACTTACTGGAATCCGTTGTCTCTAAACAGATTATAAAGATTTAAAATGGCTTGATGCTTGATGCTGAAACCCTTGAACAGGTTTGAAACTTGTTATGGACGACAATGACTAAAAATAAATGAGTCACTAAATTACTAGTGAATAAGGCTTAGCATTAGCAATGCTTAATTGACCATCAAAGTTAATGACCCCAACAAAGTAAAATGCCCATATGCACTTAATTTTACAGCTGATAATAAGTATCATTTCTGTGTATGTTATTCAGTAAAAGCACATACCGTATATAATTATGAATGTGACAAACAATTGCATAACAGACAATAGTGCAATCAAATATAGTCGGCTTTTGTTTACACACGTTCGCGTTCTAGTGGAACTTTTCAAAGGTTTTTATTACCAAATGCGTACTAAAAAATAAAGAAATTTATTAATCTTACATATTTTCCTTTTTTGTAGTTTGGCATTATTTGTTAAACTATAGAGAACACCAGTCTCCATTTTATTACTGTCACTGAAATTTCTGTTTCTAAAAATAGTTGACAGGCTTTCCTGAAAACGGAAAGTAGGTCATTGAATCAAAATAGATACAGCCCGAAAAATATTTGAAATTTTACCATTTCCTGCGACAGATTTACTGGGAAAAAAAGGCTTTTTTATTTATTTTCAGCAAGAACGAAGAGATATTTTTTTAATTTTTTGAAAAAATGACATAATATGTTAAACTATAGAGAAGACATATCTCCAGGACAGCCTCTCCAGGATATGTAAACAATTGTGACAGGTCGCAAGAATTCAAGCGTTAATGTAAGAATAATCGTTTCTTCCATGAAACTACTACGTTCGGCTGTTGCATTTCTCATAGATATCATGTGTATGTTTCTAACATACTATAATTTTTCAAAATAAGCATGTAATGTAATACTTACCAATTTGCTTCACAACTTCGTCAAAGATGGCGGCTTTTTAGTTGGGTGGCGCGCGGCGAAGAACGATAACTTTAAACTGTAGAGGAAGGAACGACAACTGCATGTTTTTTATAAAAATGGACTGTGTCTACAACTATTCGTAACAACTGAACAATATTTTCACTGATGATAGGACACATTCTTTTTATTACATAACCCCATGGGTCTTTTACAAACACCGGAGTAAATATAGCGGACTTTTGCCAGTCCGCAATCAAGATCAGGTGACCAACTAACGTAGATAAAATAGAATATATGGCACCTTGTTATTATTATTAGTGACAGAATAAAAAAAATAATTATATGTTTAGATTTATCTATCTTCGGTAAAGGTTCGTAAATGATCAACTCGGCTTTTAAGAAAATAGTTATTTCTGGCTGAAGGGGATAGTACATAATACAGAAAGTACCCATTGTAGAGACCCTCCTGGTTCTTTCAAATGCTTATTGTATAGCACTGATACATGGGACATCGCTTTCACGTCTCAACCGAAAAGTTAGTAGTGTTAGAGGAGCGGGGCATCTAACAAGCAAGCTGTGGACATGGACGTTACCATACGATCACTAATCCATCGAAAACTTTGTTGCTGTAGTTAGTGTTAGTGCTCAGAAGTGCAATAAAAAAGGGACACAACTCTTCAAGCAAGATAACTCTGTAAGTATAAGAAGACTCTACATTAAGTATTCTGATCCTTCTATGAACTGGTGAGACAAGAATTTCACATAGTGGCTTTCACATTTACGTTCTATTTACTTAGTTTCGGCACGCTTTTTTAATTGTAAAATAATAATGCGAGATAAAATGGGTTTCATTTTGCACTTAATATTAAAACCGAAAATTCAATTCACCGAAAACATTTGATTGTAAAGGTAAAATTTATTGATTTTCTTAGATGGCATTTAAGAAACTTTAGAAAGGATTGAAAGAAAGGATTGACGGTATACTCAACACTACTTAAAATATAGGTGCATGAATTTGAAACCATAGTCAATCCCGCCTAACAGCCTACATCAGTCGTGAAGTACTTTTGTCTGTTTTAAGAAGTTACACGTCTGGTACGAGAAGGCCATCGTCAAAGTATTTTGGACGAACTTAGGAACACGTAGGTCTGACTCGTTTCTGTGTCATCCAAGTTCGATGACATTTATCTTCTACTCACAGTTTTTTGTGTTTTTTTTTATATATTTCAGCGTGATTTTAGATCCGGTTATTGTTTGTGACGTAATTATGTTTCATTGACAAAATTACATTCATTCTCTCTTCTTATCTTGAATTGTTAAGTTGATATCTGAGAGAATACGTTTCATTTCAACCATTTCCCTTCGATTTCAGACTTTAAAAGAATCCTCAATTCTTTTATTTGAACCTGACGAAAGAGTAACAAGAAGAAAGGCATGTCTTACTATGTTTAAATCAATTCTGATTCCAAAGGAATTTATTCCAATTTGCTCGCTTTCTGGTGTTTTGCATACTACCTGTACATCGGTGTTGACAGAATGTATGCACACTTGAAGACGAGCATGCATGCCATAGACCATCTTTTAATTTAAACAACTTCTGAGATACCAAATCAGTGTCATATTTCAGTAAAGTTGAAGAGGAGGCACTGTACATGAGATTTAATCTATCCAGTTGTATTACTCGAGAAGGCCATTTGAAATAAACGAATGTTATGTTACCAAAAATAAGTTGAATTTCTGCTTGCAGTTTTAGCTTTTAAAACACTTCAAAGTTTTAAAAATATACAAATTTAGAACAAAATCTTATTGATGTATCTTAAATGCATATAGTACAACTAAAAGTGCATATACGTACCAACATATTTCTGAAGTATACCATTTTTCTTTTCACCTCTTAGACTAATAAACTTTCAAGTTACTCTATTCCAATATGACAGCTTTGTCTCACCACACATAATTATTAGCAACCATTCATTCGTTGCAAAATCCATGTGACTGATCTGGATCTTATTTCAGTCACGGAAGATACCTACAGTGATATTCGGAAATGACAATCCTCTAGAAATTTATACTCGAATACACCTTAGGCCCGTTGTTTGCATTTCAAAATGCAAGGGTAAAATTTGCTTAAATAAAGATGCGCCTATGGGAATATTTCAGACATAAATGTCTCATTTCAGAAAATATTTCTCGAATATGAAAAACTTCACAATCCAAAATTTTGTTACGAGAGTAATCAAATGCAAAAAAAATAGAAACTTTATGAACATTAGTATTGTTACTGTCTCTACTTATACATACCTGTATTGTTATTGCAGAAATGCGTTTTATCTAATTTTAACTTTAACTGGCTGTACAACTTTAAGGAAACAAATGGAATGGTTTAAACGTTACTGATATTTTGCGTGTTTATACAAATTCTTTGTGTAATGCATGTAAGGTGATATTCAACATATAAATGCATTTACCTTTTTAATTTCAAATAATACCAAACTAAATGTTTCGAAGATAGACCAGTTTGAAATTTACAGAGCATGGCTATTTTAGGTAGTGATTAGTAACATTCTTGTAAATAATAAAGCTCCACACGGGGTATCTGGGTATCAAATAAAACGAAATAAACTCTTTGTTACTGATTAGTGCACATTTAATGCTATTTATACAAGAAATTTACAAATAGGTAATGTTTCAAAACAATAAGTAATTACCGTGTTTCTTTGACTACTGAATAAATAGTATTAGTCCGTCCGTCCATCCGCCCGCCAGTTAGTAGAACATAACCCCTTAATTTATGAAAGAAAGAATTTCGTTCAAATTCACCTTTACTGAAAATTATTCTACCTTATTGTGCGTGAATGTAGCATTTTTCATTTCAACATTTCTTCCAACAACTATTTCTCTTTTGTAAATTGTGTGAGAATCCTGTGTCCGCCATTGTTCATATAAAGTTAGAAGGATTGTAATAGTATAAACTAAGGGGTTAGGTTTCAACCTAGTCCATCGTCTGTTTGTTCACAGAATCTTGTGATATAAAAATGAAAAATGATGCGACATGACATTAAGTGAAAAAAAGTGTTCTTCTGATTTAGGTTGAAAGCTAATTACAGTCCAACCTCCCAAACGTCACCTCCCACGAAAGATATCCTCTTTACGGCGACATTTCGATCCCCCAGCCATCCCTTCCCCCCGAATTCCGTGAATGTTTACAACTCTTGAGCAGCACCACACCCAAACGAGAAACTGTTTCTCCCCCAATAACACCTGAAAACCTCCCACGAACGACAAGAACATAATCAGCGAGTTCGACCTCTCCAGGTTTCCCATAAATATTTAATAGTTATTTTCAGCGAATCTGCGCGTGTATTAAGTCTAAAATTACAACGTTGCATATAACGTGCGATTTTAAAAATAAACAAACATGCAATATCGGCGTGAAATGATGAGGAAGTTTGTTTATCATCTTGCAGGTATTCTTATTACGGATGTGCAATGTTGTTTTTAATTCATCGGCATTAAAATGTGAGAATGCATACCTTATTTAAATTGAATACAGGAATTCATTGTCTGCATTGATGTTTCGATACTGAGTGAATGCTCTGTTGGGTTGTATGTATGGTAATATATAACTGTGCTTTTTCCAAGCTATGATGATTTACATGCATCACAGAAACAGGAATTTTGTAAAATCAAATTTTTAAAAAAAAGATACAATGTAGAAACTAAAAATTTTATGAAGATTTTTGACGAAATAACATTTTGATCAAGAAAGGTGATCAAACCTTAAGATTTTAAAGAAACCAGAGTGGCTCTAGTTATCCTATTTGATTGCAAAGCAGTATGACTATGGCAATACTTCGAACTCACAAGTTCAACACTGAATATTGATTGAACCTCCCAAGAACAACAACCTCTCTAGAACAAACTCTTTCCTTTCAACCGAATGGGAGGTTGGACTGTACACAGTTTTGTGCGTTGCAGTGAACTCCTTTTCAAACACAAAAAGCTCTGTTAGATACATGTCACTATGGTTATTGAATAAATTTATTTGAAATTTCAAATCTCAATTAAAAATGTAGATAAACTTTGAAAGAATTCAATGCGAAACACTGCCCTTTTGAACGTTTGTTTTTCGTTCAGTACAAATAATGATTATGCTGCAGCAGACAACTCTTGTAATGCTATATATGAAGAGCAGACAACTAAATAAAGATTATATGTTCAAGCGTTTTTGCAAAAGAAAGGAAACGTCATACAAGAATGGTAAATAATCGGACATTTTTTATATCGACAAACATGTTTTTATCTGAATAAAGTTTTTAGTTCATATAACAAATTCGATTAACGATATTAGGACATTAATTTAATATTCAATGTATATTCTATCTAATAAGATACAAGTTAGCTAACAAGCACACACCAAAAAATTAATGAATAAGAACATATTTTCTAAATTTATCTAAACATGCATTCTACAGTGTTGAATTTTGTTTTTATTAAGTGTACCTCTCTTAACCAAGTTCATTAAAAACGGATGAATCGAAACAGTTAGTTAATCTTCTGGTTTATTTTTTTTAAATTTACCCCCAGCCCAACCACACACACATACCCACACACACACACACACACACACACACATTTGGTTTGAAATTCTCAATCCAGGACAAAAATAAACTCTAAACAAAAGGGTTTTCGGTCTGGAATAGGTGCTATTCTTTATTCTGATTGTTAAATACGAAATGAATCGTTTGTTAAAACAAAATGAACATTCATAATTCTGATAAAAATATAGCATTTTTGCAGCACTAAATTGAAGTCTCGTGCAATTATATTATGTTGAAAATCTGAACAAGCTAATGCTTTTAAAACATGATTGCTCATGATAAAAATATAACTCAAATATGAAAGGAAAAAACACTCCTATTCTACACGAGGAAATATTTACAACTTAACCCTTAACGTGCTGGAACCGAAAGTGATTAGCCTTTGCCACCAGTATAGAGCCAGGCCAGCCTGCACATCCGTGCAGTCTGACCAGGCTCTATACTGTTGGTTGCTCATTTTTTGTATTTGGGTATTGAAATACCTTAAACTTTGAATGGACTGTTCCAAATTCAGAGCTGGGCAAATCCATTACAAAAATTCAGCAGGTTCAGGGTTAAGAGTTCTTAACTGCATTTGTAAACAACACGCATCATTCAAGCTGTGACATCGCAATCTATAACAGGAACTCATTGCTTGAAGCCATCGAAAGAACTGGTTTTAAAAAAGTATGTTATACATTCTGTGAAAACGTAAATGTAAACATCCATTTGCTCACATGTTAATGTAATATATTGGTTATGCGGGTTTGTTGTTGTTGTTGTTGCTGCTGCTGCTGCTGCTGCTGTTTTGTGTTTGTTGTTGTTTGTACATGTTAGGTGAAAGTATAATTACATAGGTATAATCACAGTTAGATGGCTTATTTTCACTTACTAACGGTGAATCGTAATCTTTGCCGTTTACAAATATGTTTATTCCTTACAAATAGGTATGACCGTCAAGGTTGTATTTTTCATTTCGGCTTTTCTGTCAGTATTTCTTCGTCAATAATCCTTAAATAGATTAAAGTCTTAAACTTGAGTGTCAGTCTTCTGTTAAATTGAACGTAGGTTTTGGTTCACACTTACCCTATCCCTAATTAACTAAGCTTTTCATATACTTTACAAAGACAATCATTAAAAAAGATATAAAAATATATGAAAATATAAAACGTGTTCATATATATTTGTATGTTGAAGAATATCTTGTAAACCTTTGCCCTAGCGCCCTTGGATTTTGGTGAAACCTGCCAAAAACATTCAATAATGATTATCTACTTATATGAGAAGTATTTGCTTATAAACGTTTGTGAATGTTCTTATAAAATGAAATCTGCTTATGTCATTCTTGAGGAAGGTCCTTTTTAGAATTTGTATCCGGGTGTTAATTGCTACGCCATATAATACTCCTGTTCAGTCAATTTTATCAGTCAGGGATTTTACCATAATTTATTTTATGCCTACCAATGAAATATAGGGAAATATCAGTGAGATAAAAGTGATAATCCACTGTTTTGAATCAATGAAATTACCATTTTGATAATACACTGTTTGTGCCGGAAATACTGCTTGATGAAACTTCAGGAATTTCCCCACCACGTAAATACAAGAGAATCCGCTGTATTTCAGACTGTGACAGCGAGTGAAATGTATTTACCTTGTTAAATCCAATTATAATATTGAATTCCTGAGCCTAACTAGTTGTGAACAATGATGAAATTCGCCATAAATTATTTAAAATGTCTGATTTGTTTACATAACTCACATGGACAATATCCAATATGGCCGACTTTCAATTCAATTGATTGAATATTACTCGGTATTAATCCGCTTTTATTATTAAAATATGTATGGCTAAAATTCAATAAATATTGATAAACTGTGTAGAGAAAAATAAATTTTATTTGATGAAAGTGTATTCAGTTTATTTCAGCAGAAGTAAAGTTATCATATGTATTGGAGATTGTCTGCACTTTTTTTGTGCGGAGTAACCAAAGTACGCATTAACTGATTTGGGGCTCACCATGGGGAATTTATTGAAGGCCCTGATTAAAAATGTCATAAAATACCCATTTTTGACGTGTTGGCATAAAATAAAAAGAAAATTTGTTTGTTTTTTAGTGGAAGATGGGAATTTATTTCATCTTGTGAACACCATATAATGATATTTTCACTCGTGGCTGCGCCACTCGTGAAAATATCACATATGGTGTTCACTCGATGAAATAAATTCTCATCTTCTACAAAAACAAACAAATATCCTCTATTTTATAACTCTTTTTCCTTCAATGACGTTGTTTAGTTTTATCTTCCAAGCCGGAATAAAGAGCAATAACAGTGAATTTCAAAAAAAAGCCTTGAAAGTTTATTGCATTTGATTAGCTTATTCAAGACGTATTACATTTCAATAAACAAAATGTCTGCTTAACAGCGAGGTTAATAAAGACGAAAATTATTTTACAATCCAAAAAGTCTTGTCCTTTGTTATCGTTGTACAAAATCACAAAGGTTCATTTCTTTTCTTCAAAATGGATGGCATCTGAAATTGGAATCAAAACGTAAGTTTTAGAAGGAAAATGAAAATGCACACACCATCAACTGTATAGTTTTTTTTCTAATTTTGATCATATATTGCTAGTATATGTCAATTATTTAGAAAAAAAGTTAGATAAAAATATGAACATTATGTTTTAGATTTTTTGACACACAGATATAAGCTATAAGCCAAAGTGGCCGATGCCTCGTAATTTTTTATAAAGAAAGGTAAAAATAAAATAAAAAACACGAATAATTGCCTTGCCTTCCATTTAACTGGACTGGAAGTAGTTAGCACTGGCTTTGTTTCAAGACATGTTGTAAAACGATAAATACAACCTGTCAACATATTTGAAATCTCTCTTATTCTTGTACAAAAACGCCCTTAAGTGTGGTTTAATTCAGGATCAGTTTTAGCCAGAGCCTGGTAAAATAGCACACACAGACTTTATGAATATAACATGTAACAAAATAGAATAACTCATATATACTATTGACAAAAAACAGGCTTATGTTGCTATCTCAAGATTTCAGAATCTAATCGTATCTATAACAATATCAAGAGGTTATGATATTATCCCCCTAGTAATTATGTTAGGGGTAGCTCTTGCTAACATTCTTACATACCATGGACATGATTTTAAAACAAAGTTGAGATGAATTTGGAAACGGCACACAAGATGAGAAGACATCCTGCTGTTGGTGGGAAAATTGCTGGAAAAAAAAGATAATTGAAATACAAATCAGCTTTTTTATCATGGAATATCATGTCGATAGCCAAAAAATTGACACTCGAGTTTTAGACACAGAGATTTTTTCTATCTGACTGCAGAGAATATATCTTTAAAAATATCTTAACGACTAGAGATTTTTGGCAGTACTATATCGCGCATATCGATTCGAATTAATGACCTACAGACCTACAGGTTAGGCCGCTTTGCGTTAAAAAAACTTCAAACCAATACAATTGAAAAAAAACGGAATGACATTTATCACCTTGCCCATGGCTTTCTTTATCACAGGTCACTCCCTCAAATCCACTTGCACAAGAGCACGTGTACTGATTGTCACCATCGGTACACGTGCCCCCGTTTTGGCATGGGTTAGAGCTACATTCGTCTGAAATATACGGAAAACTTACATGACATCATAGCCTCTGATATGTTTAATGGTGATTTTGTGTTGTCTGAACATAGTAAAGTTATAATGTTAGAGTTGTAAGCAAAATAACTTTATAGAATTACTCAAAGTATTCATAGTAAAAACTTTATACAGTGGAAACATTAAGGGGTCAGTTGAACAAATTTCATCATCGGTTATCCTCTGCAGCGAATCTGCATGAAGAACAAAGGAGTAGCATGTAGCATCATTAATCATGACTAGTAGGCTACACCTGTAGCATTATAGCATTCTCTGTAGGGCTATCATTTGAAATATTATGCTACACTCTTTATGGGGAGATGACAGACTAATTATGCTACACCCCTGATCTGGATTGAAGGGTACAAATACTGATGCAAACAGATACCCAGAGGAGGGAGCTGATCAGTGGTCCAGTGGTAACGCTCTGGACTGGTAACCGATGGGTCGCTAGATCGATTCCTCGCTCCTCCACTTACATTACTAATTGTCTTTTGGATGAGACGTTAAACCGAGGATCCATGTATCAGCATGGAAAAGGACCAGGGGTGTCTCTGGAATGGGATGCTTTCTGTATCTTGCACTATCCCCCACAACGTAAAATAACTCTTCTCTGCAGGATAGGGGAGGGGTCGGTCATATTGGCAACCGGTACTAACGATAAATAAACTAAAACAGATAGATAGCCAGGGATTCTTTTCCCAGGCAGTCTTTTAACAAGGGTCTTTCACTTGTATTTCTTAGAAACATAACCATAGGGGTGAATTTTTAATAGAGTGTAGTTTGTATTGTTGAACTACGTTTGATAGTATTACAACAATGATTGTAAAAGGTACAAAAATATAAACAAGCATAGATTTAAATATGTAAACTGGACATGCTGCTTTGTGGCCTATTTTGTCTGATAAGAATTTCCATGTTTAAATTGCAATAAAAAGACAATAAAGATTGGTGAAACTACATCACCAATGCCCATGCTATCGCGACTATCACAACGAACCCCTTCTTCCCGGTACTTTTCGAACACTGGCGGGAATTTTTGGACACTGGTATAAGCGTCGGGATTAATATTTTCAACACTTTCTCGAGATTCTGAATTAATTTGTTTTGATTAGAAATAAAAATGAGTGTAAAAAAACTAGCAGATAAGGACTCAGTTATATCTGAACAGAAATATATTGACAAACATTGATTGTAAGAAATTGAGATGTTGAAAAAAAACCTGAAAACCCCAGATCAAGAAAAACTGACAATAGAACCTAGGCTTCGCAAAAATCAAGCAGAAACTTCTACTGAAAGAGATGAACTTGTGCGTAATTATAACCGAAGAATGATATTCACCTTGAAAGAGACAGGTGAGATAATAACTATATCGAGATGCGTTAAGCAGAGAAGTCATCGACAAGTAATGGCCACTTCAAAATTGGGACTCAAAAATACTTGAAATTCCTTTCCAAGACAACTTATCGATGGGAGAAGTTAATGGGAAAGCTTTATTCATCAGATCCAAGCTATGGTTGCAGCATGCCGGTAGAATTATAGGGAAAAGTTAACTTGTCTCAAATACGGTATTAAGAGCTAAGCTTCAAAGTTTCTGTTTAACCAGCTGAGCGCAAATATTTCAGACAACCTCGACAAAGTCAGGTCAGTGTAAGCAACTCGTTTCCAAGTGTAGCGTTCAACTGCTTCATATCTGGTTGAACACCGGAAGTACATGAGAGGTCAAGAAAATTTAGCTGAATAAGTAACTAACAACTAAAGGATATTCAACTGCACATTTCTTGAAAGGACTTCAAGATTCACAGACAGCTTCGCGGGAATTTCTTATAGTAACACAAGCATCAGTGTTGATGTAAGATGTCCAAAGGTAGTAAGTGTTGACAATAGGAAAGATGGCTATGTTACTGAGGATTGCTTGCAAGATCTCGATGGAAGTAATATTATGAAAAGGAGGTTAGTCAGTAGGCAAATCAGATACATGTGAAAAAATAAAAAAAACTAGACCAAAAGTGAACTTCCAAACAGGAAGGATATAGAGTAGTGTCACCGAAACAGTCATCATGCTGCTGAGTATAAGACGGACGTTAAACGGGGAGGTCACTTGGAAAGCTAAGTCAGATCGAGGCTAACGGCCAGGCGTTTGTCTCAGAAATAAACAGAGAATTAAGAATCATTAGAACTAAATCTAGTGATGGAATGTCTATTATATTTCCTGTTGAAATTTGTGAAAATCTGATAGCAAATTTTGTCGCATATATTTGTTCATAAAAATGCGTGCAATTAATTCTAGCTGAGCGGCTCCTAGACGAGCAGGTTGATTCCGTCTTCAGATGGCAGACGATGAAATATTAGCTTTATATCGACAATATTAAATGATATTTAAGTTTTCAGGACAGACATTTCCATTCACTATTTGTGGCACAAGTTCGTGATGTGCTTTTTAGAATCGATTTTTTTGTGTATCTATAGGTTTCAGGTATACATTCCGGGTAATTTTGAGAGTATTTTATCTGGTCATGCAATTAATTTTAGAGCTGTCAGTTCACTGTTTAGTATAATATGCCCATGAACATGTAAACAACACATCAGACAGAGCTGTAAAATTGGCAAGTGAGAACTTTGGGTTATTTACAAGAAAACAGAAGTTTTGATTTATCAAAGGAAAAAATGTGTAATTTGGTAATGAGAATGTATTGAGCAGCATTAAAGGCAAACTTAAACCTGATATTTTAACATGAAGTGAAGGACTGCGCAATTTATATGAAAGATTTTCGAAATATACAAATGGCACACAAAACATGTCCTTGGGAAAATAAAAAGAATTGTTTCTACATCTTCTACATTTTAGGGTAGAATTTCAATGGCTTATTATTTGTCGTATTGAGACACCGGAAAATATGAAGCCTGTAAAAGTTCTGCATCGTCGTATGACTCATTCATTTGAACGCTAAAAATAGAAAATTATTGAGGACCAATTTAAAGTTTACAAGAAATGTCACTGAAAGATGACAATGCCCCCGAAGTGGAGCTTTGACCTTTGAGCTGAAAACCAGATGAAAATTAACTGTAGTTCCTTCAACAGAAGTGGGTTTTCTCACAATTTAACCTCAAGGCCAAGGTCATGTAGGCGTTGAGGTCAAAAATGTGCATTTGCAAGAGGTTTTCTTTGACAATTTAACCTTAAGGTGAAATCTTATAAGGGTCAAGGTAAAAAAAGATATATGTGGCCAAAAGAAGATAAATTGTAGCTCCTTCAAAAGAAGTGGATTTTTGACAATTTAACCTCAAGGTTAAGGTTTGTAAAGTAATAAGGATTTTGACAACTGGAACTTCGAGGTCAAGGTGACTTGAATATTTGTCTGTGGGGAGGTCTTGTCTAAAGGAGTGTCGTGTTGTGTTTAAATATGAAGTAAACCCATTTACTAATAATTAAGTTAGCAATATTCAAATTTTCTGACAATTGGACAAGGTCATTTAGGGGTTAAAGTCATACATTATATGTTAGTTGGAAGGGGTGTTGTGTTCAGGTAAGATGTAAATCCATTTCCTAATAAGGAAGTTATTGGCAGTGTTTTGAAAGCTTGACCTTTGATGTCAAGATCATTCAGGGGTCAAGGTGAAAGAAATACATTTAAATGGGAAGGTCTTGTCCAAAGCATTGCTGTGTTTAAGTATTAAATAAATCAATTTACTAATAAGGCAGTTATGGGCAATGTTAGAGTTTTTGGACGGAATGACGAACTGACGGACGGACACTTCAAAAACTACATACCCTCTTTCGGGGCATAAAAATGATAATCGTAGAAGAAATCAGCTATCCTTGGACTGCACCTTTTTGGCTGCATGGAAACGTGATGGGGGAGTAAGAGTTTGTGTAGACTACCGCCGATTGAATGTTTGCCCTTTCCGAAGAATTGACGAGTGCTTTAAAAGTGTTGGAGAACTAGTCGGTTATCCTCAATAGACTTGTTTTGTGTTTTATATGAAACTGATCGGCATGAGAGTGATAGAGGAAAGATAAAGCTTAATTTCTCCGTGGCGAACTTTATTCCACGATGTCACAAGGGCTGAATGGATTTCATCCTTCGTTTCCGAAGTGTATGGAGTTATTAGTCAATGGGTTTCAAAGGATTACCTTAGTTCTCAATATGGACGCCATGTATATATTCATTTGCTGCGACATCTGAAAGAGCTATTTAGAGGATTGATGATGTTTTCTCAGCGATTTCAGTGTGCAATTTGAAACCTATACATTACTTTTTGAAGAAAGCTGATGGATGCCCTAGGACACACAACTGATTCGATCAACAAACGACAAATTGAAGTCAGTTCGAACATTGCCTATGACAAAAAAACTTAGTGCGTTAAAGTCTTTTCTTGGACTCTCTTCATGTTCTAGTCAGTTAATAAAAGTGTGTAGTCAACGTGCCGTGCCAACTAATGGCTTAATTGAAGGATTCTTAATAGTAGACACAGATTAAAGACATTTTTCTATAGGTGGATGCTTAAGCAAGGTTTAGTGGTGCAAAGAGTCGAAGATCTATGAAAAGAAACGCATTATATTTGGCAGCATAAATTTTAGCGTCTTCATTAAGATTAAAGATAAGAGTTGTTGGAAGTAGTAACATTTATTACTCTGTTTAGATAAAACCTCTTCGGCAAAGTGTTTTCCACGAACAGGTTGTTCAAGTTTGAGGTTGACTATGTATTTTAAATCATCAACTGATCAAATGGATAGAGCTGCTGTGACAATACAACTTTCGAATTAAACACCATAATGGCAGAAAACATTAATACTGACAGTTTATCACACTACCCGTGGAATATAAGTGCTATAATAGGAAGTAAATTATTGTGGACTTTCCGTGTAATGAGTATGAAAGTATGTTCCCTTATTATTCGACAAGGAAAGTTCCGCAGCTTGTCGAAGTGTAGAGAAATCGTCTCGTTCAAGACCAAGGGACTTAAATTTGACAACCAGAGACCCTCAAGAGAAGTAGTTGCTGTTCATTCGCCATCGGTAAGAAAGTACTGGTTAAACTGGGACTTTTCGATATTGACTAATAGTGTCTTTTTCCGAAAATTTGTCAACAGTGGAGAAGAAAAATGTTTCTTACTTGCAATACCAAAAGTGCTGAAAGAGATTATTCAATTTCTAGAAGAAAATTCTGAACAAGAGTGTAAAATTTCGAATAGAACAGTGTGAGAATTGTGATGTCGGAAACGACCTCCATAAATTCCTCGATTACCATCATCGAATAACTGTGCACAGAGTAAGCACTAACGTTAGATGACCGCTTCCAGAAAAAGTTCAACGAAAACAGTTCATTTTATTAATGATGTGTAACTTTACAAAGTTGAAGGAATGCTATGCTATAAAAGATCAACAAGTATCGCTGAAAGAAAATTGGCCCAAATGGAAGACAAATGTGTCATTTCAAAGAAAATGAGTTATCTTGTTTATTATCAGATTATGGCCTACCTTATAGATTATACGCCATGGCAGACTAAATTCATATACAGAGAAGTAGGTACCTCAGTGGTGTTACAGCAAGATACCAGTCAGCAAGACATCTCCTAAACCAATTTTAGGACAAACAAGTAACAATAAAAAAAAACAGATGTCAGGACCCAAGAAAAAGTCGAAGGGAGAGAACTCAGTTTAAATCTTTTCAGTTTAAAATCTGAAGAAATCCAGAAGTTTTGGCAAATATATTTCAGTTCACTCGTATGACAAAGAAAGAAGTTCTTATTTTAGTGCACTTTTACATTATTACTCAGTTGGCTTTAGTCAAAACAGTATTTTGGAATATTAATTTATATTGAATCATTTGTTACAGCTGGGAGAAAATATCGAAACATAAGCATAAAACAGTTTGTAAGATTGCTTCATCAAGAAATGAATTAGTTCAGATTGCATCGCCCTAAAGAACAAACATTTCTTCATTGTTTTACCGACAAGGTTAGTGACTTGTGCCACTAGTTGTGCCATTATAGAAAATTACTTATCAATCACACCAGAACCAGAAGAATCGTAAGTTAGGCAAGTCAGCAGTGATAATATGGAACAGTTCATTGAGTAAGAGAAGAGAAAGGAGAGGAACCAAGGATTCTTGTTGGGGGATGAGGGAAATCCTAATTTAGATTTTAAGTTGGGGGCTGTGTTTATTTAAACAAGCGATAGGCAAATAAAATTATTGTCTATCATCAATATCAATATGGAACTAAAAGTTTAAATGACATGATATCTGGGACCTGGGAACAACATATATTATATTAGGTCCCAGGCTCACATTCCAAAAGACATTTTGGCTGACCTAAAGAAAATAAATAAAAGGTTATCCAAACCTGTCGATAACAGTGAGACAATCGTCCATAGAAACGAAAAAGTAGATTTCTTACCTAGTATGTGTAGATAATACTCCCAGACGTAAAAAAATCATTTGGATTAAGACCAAAAAAAAGTTTCGATTTTGCCTGGATTTAAGAGTTAACTTACAAATTCGGATCTAAATGTGTAAAGTTTAATTAGATTTTTTTTTAAATGCAGTTAATTCAATTCGATTTAAGAAAATGCCATTCATTTAATTATAATTCACTTCATTTATTTGGATTTAAGTTTGTGGCGAATGTTAAAATGGTAATTATCAACCCATTTAGCCATATAGCCGATAGTTAGAGGCTGTCTGGGAAAATAATCTCTGGCTGTATCATTGCTTTAGTATATATCCTTCCATCACCTTGCCCTCCGCTTGATGTATCACAGTTTGCTCCCATGTATCCACTTGCACAAGAGCACGTGTACTGATTTACACCATCGGAGCATGTGCCCCCGTTCTGGCACGGGTTAGAGCTACATTCGACAATGTCTGAAATATGCACAAAACATTAATGACGATATACCTAATGGTGGTTCTGTGTTATTTTTAAAATGTTTACTGAATATTGTACCTATAAAGGGTTTCTGAAAGCATCACGTGAATATGAATTATATTGAAGTCAGGACAAAGAGCTTCGTTAAAAACTTCATTTGCTTGAAAACAGCTTGTTTGCCACTTCTATTTCAAAAGCTCTTAAATGTGGTATATTTTCAAACAACAACACTCAAAGCTTAAAAGCATTAGCCATAGGCATGCGTTAGTATTAATTGTAGAATTATCTATTTTTCCTACTTCAAACAAACCCAAAGAAGAGTGTCCTTCAAACTCTAATGATCTGTGTGCTACACTTATAGTAATGACTGATGTTTTGTTGCTGCCTCGTATTTAAGTAGAACTGCTTCACAACGCGCTTCATTCTTGTTCTTTGAAGAAAGAATAGCGAAACCTTCGTATACGCCATCAAGATTTAGCTTTGTGGGGGACTAGCACAGCTGTCGTATGGCGGTGTAACATTAAGATATTAACTTATAAAAAAGGACTCTTTGATATCATTATCTTTTCTATTCATTAGAATCAAAGTTTTCGAACCAGAGTGAAACCGAGTCCAACATTTCGCAGAGAGCAAATTTCCTGGATTTGCTTTGTGTCAAAGTTTATTTTGTTATTTGAAAATTGAAAAAGCCATAACTCTTAGATTTATGTACATATTTTGCTCCATGTTAACCACCTAGTCATCAAATCTGAAAATCCTGCTTGTACAAGGGTCTGTGAAAATAATAAAAAGAAATGCAAATAATGGTACTTACTGTTATCACATTCAGTGCCGTCATAGCCAGCAACACAGGCACAGGTGTACCCACTTCCCGAACTACTGCATGTGCCTCCATTCTGACATGGACTGGGGTTACAATTGTCTGTAAGAGTTAAACAAGGGGTCATGTAATCTATATCGCTCACTTGAATACGACCAGTTTTAACAGCAAGGCCAATGAGAGATTGAAGTTAAGTTCACCAAATGTTGAAGTTAAAATCTACAATCATGCAGAATTCTGTATCTGCTCAAAATTTCATAGACCCAGCCTAAAAACAACAATGAGTAGGTCTGTAGTACATGATAAATGTCGGCTTAGTTCAAAGTTGAAATCCACATATAAATTATATAAAAGTAGGTCAGAAGGTCGAGATAAAAGTCCAGAACAAATTAAGGTCAAGGATTAAGTTAAATATGTGAACATGAAAATCCCCTTATTTTACGGGAATTATTTGTTTCTCTAAATAAGTCTCAATAAAGTAAGTGGCCCCGAGGGCGGGGGTGTGTAAACGTTAATCCTAGGGAGATAATGAACAATCTTTGTAAAGGTCTACTTAACAATGCAACAAATCAAATATTGTAGTTCTACGGCCTACCATTTCTGAAAACAAAATTTCCTTTCATAAAAAGGACTCCTGGAACGGGGCCAATTTAGACCCAAGGGACATAATTTGGACAAGCCTGGTGGAGGTCTACAATGCTTCAAACAAAATACTTCAACTCTAGAGCATACAGTTTCAGACAGAACGATTTTCAAATCTTTCCCTTTACAACATTATATAAAACCAATAATCGCGGGAGCGGGGTTGATTTTGACCATTAGGATTTATTTGGACACTCCATGCCAATTATCAAGTGAACCCCTACGCACACCCCCCCCCCCCCCCCTCCCCCCAAGGCATAATTTGAACGGTTGCTGCAGTTGTAAGCTAAACAATCTACATATCAAATATCTATGGTTTCTGAAAAGAAGATTTTCAAATATTATTGCTGGATCCTCTTAGTGTATGCAACGGCTCCTGAGATTTTATATTTAACACATATAGGACCCCTGGGGTGGAGTCAGTCTTGACCCCGGGGGTATAATTAGAACAATCTTGGTAGAGGTATGCTTTACAATGCTGCATACCAGATGTCAAATCTATGGTTTCTGACAAGAGGATTTTCATAGATTTTATATTTCACACAAACAGACCCCCGGGCAGGTTCAATTTTGTCCGCAAAGTGCATGATTTGAACAAGTAAGGGACTTCTAGATGATGCTCAATGCCAAATATCTTTGCAGAGGTTATCTTTCCAATGCTTCATGCCAAATATATAAGGTCCAGCGACACTTGTTTCTGCCAAGAAGAATTTCAAAGATTTTGCTGGATCCTCTAAACGTATGCAACGGCTCCTGACTGCTAAAGACATTATGTAGAACTGTCCGCTATTTAGCCCTCAAATCAACATGAAAAGTAAATAACAGATTTTTTTTGTCAATTTTTATCCATGGAACGTCAGAGAAATAATTATCTCCCTCTTTTTGTGTTAATATATTTTTCGATTCAGAAGTAAAGTCCAAACTTCTGGCTAAACAATATGCTGATGTTTGAAATCCTGTGCTAATGAACAAATTTCAGACCCTTGTAAAAAAATAAAAGTGGCTGAATCAAAAGGAAATACTAAAATAAAGAAAATAATCAGGGTCTTTGACATTTGGAGTACGATGTTAAATTTGTATGCGTACGATAATTGAATGAATTCGTTAATTATAGAAGGAAATGTTGTTTTATGGGTTCCTCTAGGCATTTACAGTTAACATTAGATTTAAAACAATTGATGACCATATGAGAACTTTTGATTTGTAACGACCAATTTTGTCAGCCGACAGTTTACTCATTAAAACACGAAAACGTGGCTATGAACAAGCTGTTGTATTTATCTGTTTAAAAGGATGAGCTGTCCATTATTTGATCTGTTCTAAATCTTTAAACGATCCTTTAAAAAGGATTTCATCATTGTCAACGTCGTTAACTGTAATAACGAACACTTTATTCGTCATTATCATTACATCATCATTATCATTTCTCAACAAGACAATCATCAAATCAAAAGTAACCGCAGACAAACACCTAGTTGCCCTTCTTCGTGTATCTGATCATCTCCATGATCAAGCTCCAATCTCATTTAATTATCTTCAGGTTATCACTTTAACCGATGTTTGGAAAAAAAACAATTATGAGGAACGATTTCATTCGCATTAGTTCATAGCATGACTATTCAACTTCTCCGGTATACCTTCTCGAAGGAGAGCATCTCAGGTACTTCAGTATTTTTATTAGAATCTGTCTTGTTTGTTTTAAAACGACCAAAAATAGCCGAGAAAGGCCCGACACATTCATGCCTGTTTTCAATGTGTTCTTCAATATATAACCTGTTCTCAAGTAAAATGATTTTCAGAACAACCTTTCCATTTTTAACCAACCAGACAGCTTAGACAACTTATAGCTCCGGAAAAAAAACTAGAAGAATTGACTGGTTTCCGACAACACTGATTTAGTGGTGTTTAACCAGTAGTTTAAATGATTTAAACTTCCGGGCTTGTATTTTGAATTGTTTGATGTCATAAGGTTTCACTCCCTCTGCCAAATATTTTTGTGACATAGCTATAAATAAAAATGTTGACGATCGTAATATCTTTGTAATAAGTAGGCCTTATTCAGAAGTCAACAATTTTGTACTAAACATGAATATTACCATCCATGCTTTGCAATAGTTTCTTTAATTAGTTTGAGTGTCCTTTTAAACGACTTTTACCCTAAAAAATTAGACATAATTTAACAAAAACTTCAACCATGGTAAACCTGTATGAAATCCAATTGTTATTTCTATTTATAACTATCCTGATACAGCAACAGACTAGCGCCAACGCAAGAATCAAGTACAAACAAAATTTCAAGAAAAAAAAGTACCTTGATAGCTTACTTTATCGCGATATATTTTCAGAAGACTTCAAATGATATGATATACTAAACTTCAGAACATTTCATTTAAAATTAAGCAATGAGGATGATATTAAACAACTTATAATCCGATTTCTAAGTGTCAGCCAGAAAATTCAACAGTAGGCAGAATGAAATATTATTAGATTTTCTAAATGTAAAGCTAGTCTGTTGTTTTGTAGTTGGTAGTAGGTTATTCGAATCCCCAACAGCAAGCACCACAACATAACACTACTGTCTTCGCCCGTGTGGGCTGATCAGGTTTCTTAGTTGGTTATTCGCCCGAGTCCCCAACTACCTTCCAGAAGACAGATGATAATTCAAATTGTAATGAGATATAAACTCATATAACTTAAATATCATAAGCTTTTTGCATAATTGTTCATGACAGAAGCACCAAAAGATAAAAGGACTGTCTTCGCCACCTTGGATTAATAAAGTTGCTCAGTTGGTAATTCGCCCAAATCCCCAACTACTTTTCTTAATAAAGTTGGTAATTTGAACTTTAGCTAGATATGAAATGCTTGAGAAATGTGATTATTTTTATACATTAACGTTAATAAAATAAGCACCATTACATAACATAACTGTTTTCGTCACTCTGGGTTCATTAAGCTCTTCATTTGTAAATTCGTCCAAATCCCAAACTATCTTTCAGAGGGTAGTTGGTAATTCAAATTTTAGTCATATAAAAGTACATACTGCTTAAGCGAAATGATTAAGTTTATGAATAAGTGTCCATTGGTTAATTTTATGAAAATACTACCATATTATCTCTTAAAGAGTTCTAAGACATTTGATCACTACAGTTCGGGTTGTCCGTTGATAAAATATGTGTAACAACAGACCAATATATTATTTCTATCATTTAAATGCAAAACGAGAAAATCATGATATACCTGGAGTAGTGATAGTAGTAGTAGTAGTAGTATCAGGAGCAACAGTACCTGTCCAGCAAAACTCTACCATCAGAGCGATTAAGCAGATGATAAGTATACCTCCTTGTTCTTGACCCTAAATATAGTCAATCCGAAAATTCAGTGACATGATTAGACAACGCCAGTAAAGTGTCAAGATAATGTTTCTATTTACTAGTAGTTACTATTCATGTATTGTTGAAACAATTATTTTAAGTAGGCAA
Source organism: Cyclina sinensis (assembly GCA_012932295.1). Classification (NCBI taxonomy): domain Eukaryota; kingdom Metazoa; phylum Mollusca; class Bivalvia; order Venerida; family Veneridae; genus Cyclina; species Cyclina sinensis. The sequence goes on along the minus strand of JAAONU010000003.1, from coordinate 14,932,230 downwards.
ATGCAATATGAGAGAAATAAGAATGAAAAATACAAACAAATGCGAATACAGACTGCTTCTGTGACTGCATCTTTAGTTAATGTCATAGAAATATATGATATAGCGGTACAAAGGGAACTCTGTTTCTGTGACTGCATCTTAAGTTTATATCATAGAAATTTTTGACATAGCAGTACAAAGGGAAATTACTCTGCTTCTGTGACTAGATCTTAAGAAAATGTCATAGAAATACATGATATAGCGGTACAAAGGGAAATCACTCTGCTTCTGTGACTGCAACTTAAGTTAATGTCATAGAAATACATGATATAGCGGTACAAAGGGAAATCACTCTGCTTCTTTGACTGCATCTAAAGTTTATGTCATAGAAACACATGATATAGCGGTACAAAGGGAAATCACTCTGCTTCTGTGACTGCATCATATGTTAATGTCATAGAAATACAGGATATAGCGGAACAAAGGGAAATCACTCTGTTTCTGTGACTGCATTTTTAGTTTATATCATAAAACTCTACCATCAGAGCGATTAAGTCTGCTCATGTGACTGCATTTTTAGTTTATGTCATAGAAATATATGATATAGCGGTACAAAGGGAACTCTGTTTCTGTGACTGCATTTTTAGTTTATGTCATAGAAATGTATTGCGGTACAAAGGGAAATTTCTTTGTTTCTGTGTCTGCATCTAAAGTTTATGTCATAGAAATATATAATATAGCGGCGCAAAGGGTAATTACTCAGCTTCTGTGACTGCATTTTTAGTTTATGTTATAGAAATATATGATATAGCGGTACAAAGGGAAATTACTCTGTTTCTGTGACTGCAGTTTTAGTTTATGTCATAGAAATACATGATATAGCGGCTCAAAAGGAAATTACTCTGTTTCTGTGACTGCATTTTTAGTTAATGTCATAGAAATACATGATATAGCGTCGCAAAGGGAAATTACTCTGTTTCTGTGACTGCATTTTTAGTTTATGTTATAGAAATATATGATATAACGGCACAAAGGGAAATTACTCTGTTTCTGTAACTGCATTTTTAGTTTATGTCATAGAAATATATGATATAGCGGTATAAAGGGAAATCACTCTGCTTCTGTGACTGCATTTTAGTTTATGTCATAGAAATACATGATATAGCGGTACAAAGGGAAATCACTCTGCTTCTGTGACTGCATCTAAAGTTCATGTCATAGAAACACATGATATAGCGGTACAAAGGGAAATCACTCTGCTTCTGTGACTGCATCATATGTTAATGTCATAGAAATACATGATATAGCGGAACAAAGGGAAATCACTCTGCTTCTGTGACTGCATTTTTAGTTTATATCATAAAACTCTACCATCAGAGCGATAAAGTCTGCTCCTGTGACTGCATTTTTAGTTTATGTCATAGAAATATATGATATAGCGGTACAAAGGGAACTCTGTTTCTGTGACTGCATCATAAGGTTATGTCATAGAAATATATGATATAGCGGTACGAAGAGAAATTACTCTGCGTCTGTGACTGTATTTTTAGCTTATGTCATAGAAATGTATAGCGGTACAAAGGGAAATTTTTTTGTTTCTGTATCTGCATCAAAAGTTAATGTCATAGAAATATATAATATAGCAGCGAAAAGGGTAATTACTCAGCTTCTGTGACTGCATTTTTAGTTTATGTTATAGAAATATATGATATAGCGGTACAAAGGGAAATTACTCTGCTTCTGTGACTGCATTTTTAGTTTATGTTATAGAAATATATGATATAGCGGTATAAAGGGAAATTACTCTGCTTCTGTGACTGCATTTTTAGTTTATGTTATAGAAATATATGATATAGCGGTACAAAGGGAAATTACTCAGCTTCTGTGACTGCATTTTTAGTTTATGTTATAGAAATATATGATATAGCGGTACAAAGGGAAATTACTCAGCTTCTGTGACTGCATTTTTAGTTTATGTTATAGAAATATATGATATAGCGGTACAAAGGGAAATTACTCAGCTTCTGTGACTGCATTTTTAGTTTATGTTATAGAAATATATGATATAGCGGTACAAAGGGAAATTACTCAGCTTCTGTGACTGCATTTTTAGTTTATGTTATAGAAATATATGATATAGCGGTACAAAGGGAAATTACTCAGCTTCTGTGACTGCATTTTTAGTTTATGTTATAGAAATATATGATATAGCGGTATAAAGGGAAATTACTCTGCTTCTGTGACTGCATTTTTAGTTTATGTTATAGAAATATATGATATAGCGGTATAAAGGGAAATTACTCTGCTTCTGTGACTGCATTTTTAGTTTATGTTATAGAAATATATGATATAGCGGTACAAAGGGAAATTACTCTGTTTCTGTGACTGCATTTTTAGTTTATGTTATAGAAATATATGATATAGCGGTATAAAGGGAAATTACTCTGCTTCTGTGACTGCATTTTTAGTTTATGTCATAGAAATATATGATATAGCGGTACAAAGGGAAATTACTCTGTTTCTGTTACTGCATTTTTAGTTTATGTCATAGAAATATATGATATAGCGGTATAAAGGGAAATAACTCTGCTTCTGTGACTTGATTTTTAGTTTATGTCATAGAAATATATGATATAGCGGTACAAAGGGAAATTACTCTGTTTCTGTGTTTGCATCTCAAGTTTATGTCATGGAAATATAGAATATAGTGGCAAAAAGGGTAATAACTCTTAATATTTTGTTTATGTCATAGAAATATATGATATAGCGGTACGAAGGGAAATTACTCTGAATCTTTTGTTTATGTCATAGAAATATATGATGTAACGGTACAAAGGGAAATTACTCTTCTATCCTTTCAGAATGAATAAGAAGTGCTAATTTCATCTCGATTCTTTTGTTCTTTTATTTATTTATTTATTTATTTATTTATTTATTTATTTATTTATTTATTCAGTTATCATTCATGTATGTCATTGAAATATACGATATAGCAATACAAAGGGAAATTACTCTGCTTCTGCGGCTGCATTTTTGGTTTATGTCATAGAAATATATGAAAGAGCGGTACAAAGGGAAATTACTCTGCTTCTGTGACTGCATTTTTAGTACGCATTTTAGTTTATGTCATAGAAATATATGATATAACGGTACAAAGGGAAATTACTCTGCTTCTGTGACTGCGTTTTTAGTATGCATTTTAGTTTATGTCATAGAAATATATGATATAACGGTACAAAGGGAAATTACTCTGCTTCTATGACTGCAGTTTAGTTTATGTCATAGAAATATATGATATAGCGCTACAAAGGGAAATTACTCTGAATCTTTTGTTTATATGGTATAGCGGTACAAAGGGAAATTACTCTTCTACTATTTCAACTGTCGCATATAAAGTGAATAATTAGAATGAATAAGAAGAGTTCATTTCATCTCGATTCTTTTGTACTTTTTACTTTATTTATTTATTTATTTATTTATTTATTTATATTGTATTTATTTATTTATTTATTTTTTTTTTTTTTTTTTTTTTTTTTTTTTTTTTTTTAATCTATCAAATTTAGCTCTAAATTTTCCCAGTGAATATTACCAACTTGTATTATTCAAACCATAGTTAGAGCATATTTTTAATAAATGTTAAAGGAAAAGAAATCTAATACATACCATTATAACGCTTTGAAGTTCTTAAGTCACGTTTTCTTGTAAGAAAATTTCATTCAATACCTTTCTTCTAGTTTAATACCCCAATTTTTTCACATCTGCTAAAACAACTCTGCAAAGCTATTTTACAGTTTATAAAACAAACAAAAAACTTCGATTGAAAAAAGATAATATTGATTTCAACCGTATTCATATAACTAAATGTTAAAATTCTTCCTGTTTGCGTTATTTGTAATGAATGTAAAGTTGGTCGGCAGTTGGTAATTGGTTATTCGAATCTCCAACTGCATTCCAGGAGGTAGTTGGTAATTAAATCTTAAGATATTACAATACATTTCTTAAACAATACGATACGTTAACATAAACGTAAAAAGTTCGCATCTCAACATAACAGAACCGTTTTCTGGGTTGATCAACTAACTCAGCTGGTCATTCGCCCGAATCTCCAACTACCTTCCAGAAGGTTGTTGGAAATTCAAAATTTTTGAGATTTCAAATACTTATTACTTTAGTTGTATTCGAATTTTATTCATAAACGTTCACGGAGTCAGCACTACAACATAACAGAACCGTCTTCGCCCCTCTGGGTTGATCAGGTTTCTCAGTTGGTAATTCCCCCAAATCCCCAACTGCCTGCCAGAAGGTAGTTGGTAAATCAAATTTTCGTGAGATTTTAAAAACAAATAAAATTAGTTGTATTCTACCTTTATTCATAAACATTCTTGAAGTAAGGACTATAACATAACAGAACTGTCTTCGCCCCTCTGGGTTAACCGGGGTCCTCAGTTGGTTATTCACCCGAATCCCCGACTGCCTTCTAAAAGTTTATGAATAAAAGGAGAATACAACTAAAATAACTTGTTTTAAACATCTCACTAAAATTTGAATTACCAACTACCTTCTAGAAGGCAGTTTGGGATTCGAGTGAATTACCAACTGAGAAACCTGATCAACCCAGAGGAGCGAAGACCATTCTATTATTCGGTGGTGCATATTTAAAGTATGTTAATGTACGGACTTTTAACATATAACTAAAATATTTTGTATTTATATCTTGCTTAAGTTTGAATTACCAACTACCTTCTGGAGGGTAGTTGGAGATTCAGGCGAATTACCAACTGGGAAACCTAATCAGCCCAAAGAGGCGAAGACGGTTTCGTTATGTTATGGTGCTTATTTCATGATCGCTTATGAATTAACGTAGAAGACTACGAATGTAATTTGTTTTTAAAATCTCACTAAAGTTTCAATTACTAACTATCTTCTGGTAGGCAGTTGGGGATTTGAGTGAATTACCAACTGAGAAACCTGATCAACCATGAGGAGCGAAGACGGTTCTGTTATGTTGTAGTGCTTCTTGAAGAAAGTTCTGTTTTGTTGAAGTGCTTCCTGAAAAAAGTCCTGTTATGTAGAAGTGCTTCCTGAAGACAGTTTTGTTATGTTTTAGTGCTTCCTGAAGTAGGTTCTGTTATGTTGTAGTGCTTCCTGAAGAAAGTTCTGTTATGTTGTAGTGCTTCCTGAAGACAGTTTTGTTATGTTTTAGTGCCTCCTGAAGTCGGTTCTGTTATGTTGTAGTGCTTCCTGACGAAAGTTCTGTTATGTTGTAGTGCTTCCTGAAGAAAGTTCTGTTATGTAGAAGTTCTTCCTGAAGACAGTTTTGTTATGTTTAAGTGCCTCCTGAAGTCGGTTCTGTTATGTTGTAGTGCTTCCTGAAGAAAGTTCTGTTATGTTGTAGTGCTTCCTGAAAACAGTTCTGTTATGTTGTAGTGCTTTCTGAAGTCGGTTCTGTTATGTTGTAGTGCTTCCTGAAGACGGTTCTGTTATGTTGTAGTGCTTCCTGAAGACAGTTCTGTTATATTGTAGTGCTTCCTGAAGACGGTTCTGTTATGTTGTAGTGCTTCCTAAAGAAAGTTCTGTTATATTGTAGTGCTTCCTAAAGACGGTTCTTTTATGTTGTAGTGCTTCCTAACAAAAATTCTGTTATGTTGTAGTGCTTCCTGAAGACAGTTCTGTTATGTTGTAGTGCTTCCTGAAGACAGTTCTTTTATGTTGTAGTGCTTCCTGCAGACAGTTCTGTTATGTTGAGTGCTTCCTGAAGACAGTTCTGTTATGTTGTAGTGCTTCCTGAAGAGGGTTCTGTTATGTTGTAGTGCTTCCTGAAGACGGTTCTGTTATGTTGTAGTGCTTCCTAAAGACGGTTCTGTTATGTTATAGTGCTTCCTGAAGACAGTTCTGTTATGTTGTAGTGCTTCCTGAAAACGGTTCTGTTATGTTGTAGTGCTTCCTGAGGACGGTTCTGTTATGTTATAGTGCTTCCTGAAGACAGTTCTGTTATGTTGTAGTGCTTCCTGAAGACGGTTCTGTTATGTTGTAGTGCTTCCTGAAGACAGTTCTGTTATGTTGTAGTGCTTCCTGAAGAAAGTTCTGTTTTGTTGAAGTGCTTCCTGAAAAAAGTTCTGTTATGTAGAAGTGCTTCCTGAAGACAGTTTTGTTCTGTTTTAGTGCCTCCTGAAGTCGGTTCTGTTATGTTGTAGTGCTTCCTGAAGAAAGTTCTGTTCTGTAGAAGTGCTTCCTGAAGACAGTTTTGTTACGTTTTAGTGCCTCCTGAAGTCGGTTCTGTTACGTTGTAGTGCTTCCTGAAGAAAGTTCTGTTATGTTGTAGTGCTTCCTGAAGAAAGTTTTGTTATGTAGAAGTGCTTCCTGAAGACAGTTTTGTTATGTTTTAGTGCCTCCTGAAGTCGGTTCTGTTATGCTGTAGTGCTTCCTATAGAAAGTTCTGTTTTGTTGTAGTGCTCCCTGAAGACAGTTCTGTTATGTTGTAGTGCTTCCTGAAGACGGTTCTGTTATGTTGTAGTGCTTCCTGAAGACGGTTCTGTTATGTTGTAGTGCTTCCTGAAGACGGTTCTGTTATGTTATAGTGCTTCCTGAAGACAGTTCTGTTATGTTGTAGTGCTTCCTGAAAACGGTTCTGTTATGTTGTAGTGCTTCCTGAGGACGGTTCTGTTATGTTATAGTGCTTCCTGAAGACAGTTCTGTTATGTTGTAGTGCTTCCTGAAGACGGTTCTGTTATGTTGTAGTGCTTCCTGAAGACAGTTCTGTTATGTTGTAGTGCTTCCTGAAGAAAGTTCTGTTTTGTTGAAGTGCTTCCTGAAAAAAGTTCTGATATGTTTTAGTGCTTCCTGAAGACAGTTTTGTTCTGTTTTAGTGCCTCCTGAAGTCGGTTCTGTTATGTTGTAGTGCTTCCTGAAGAAAGTTCTGTTCTGTAGAAGTGCTTCCTGAAGACAGTTTTGTTACGTTTTAGTGCCTCCTGAAGTCGGTTCTGTTATGTTGTAGTGCTTCCTGAAGAAAGTTCTGTTATGTTGTAGTGCTTCCTGAAGAAAGTTTTGTTATGTAGAAGTGCTTCCTGAAGACAGTTTTGTTATGTTTTAGTGCCTCCTGAAGTCGGTTCTGTTATGTTGTAGTGCTTCCTATAGAAAGTTCTGTTTTGTTGTAGTGCTCCCTGAAGACAGTTCTGTTATGTTGTAGTGCTTCCTGAAGATGGTTCTGTTATGTTGTAGTGCTTCCTGAAGACGGTTCTGTTATGTTGTAGTGCTTCCTGAAGAAAGTTATGTTATGTTGTAGAGCTTCCTGAAGACGGTTCTGTTATGTTGTAGTGCTTCCTGAAGACGGTTCTGTTATGTTGTAGTGCTTCCTGAAGACAGTTCTGTTATGTTTTAGTGCTTCCTGAAGACGGTTCTGTTATGTTGTAGTGCTTCCTGAAGAAAGTTCTGTTATGTTGTAGTGCTTCCTGAAGACAGTTCTGTTATGTTGTAGTGCTTCCTGAAGATGGTTCTGTTATGTTGTAGTGCTTCCTGAAGACAGTTCTGTTATGTTGTAGTGCTTCCTGAAGAAAGTTCTGTTATGTTGTAGTGCTTCCTGAAGACGGTTCTGTTATGTTGTAGTGCTTCCTGAAGAAAGTTCTGTTATGTTGTAGTGCTTCCTGAAGACAGTTCTGTTATGTTTAGTGCTTCCTAAAGACGGTTCTGTTATGTTGTAGTGCTTCCTGAAGAAAGTTCTGTTATGTTGTAGTGCTTCCTGAAGACGGTTCTGTTATGTAATAGTGCTTCCTGAAGAAAGTTCTGTTATGTTGTAGTGCTTCCTGAAGACAGTTCTGTTATGTTGTAGTGCTTCCTGAAGACGGTTCTGTTATGTTGTAGTGCTTCCTGAAGACGGTTCTGTTATGTTGTAGTGCTTCCTGAAGACGGTTTTGTTATGTTATAGTGCTTCCTGAAGACAGTTCTGTTATGTTGTAGTGCTTCCTGAAGACGGTTCTGTTATGTTGTAGTGCTTCCTGAAGACGGTTCTGTTATGTTATAGTGCTTCCTAAAGACGGTTCTGTTATGTTGTAGTGCTTCCTGAGGACAGTTCTGTTATGTTCTAGTGCTTCCTGAAGACGGTTCTGTTATGTTGTAGTGCTTCCTGAAGACAGTTCTGTTATGTTATAGTGCTTCCTGAAGACAGTTCTGTTATGTTGTAGTGCTTCCTGAAGACGGTTCTGTTATGTTGTAGTGCTTCCTGAAGACGGTTCTGTTATGTTATAGTGCTTCCTGAAGACGGTTCTGTTATGTTGTAGTGCTTCCTGAGGACAGTTCTGTTATGTTGTAGTGCTTCCTGAAGACGGTTCTGTTATGTTGTAGTGCTTCCTGAAGACAGTTCTGTTATGTTGTAGTGCTTCCTGAAGACAGTTCTGTATGTTTTATTGCTTCCTGAAGACGGTTCTGTTATGTTGTAGTGCTTCCTGAAGAAAGTTCTGTTATGTTGTAGTGCTTCCTGAAGACGGTTCTGTTATGTTGTAGTGCTTCCTGAAGACAGTTCTGTTATGTTGTAGTGCTTCCTGAAGACAGTTCTGTTATGTTGTAGTGCTTCCTGAAGACAGTTCTGTATGTTTTAGTGCTTCCTGAAGACGGTTCTGTTATGTTGTAGTGCTTCCTGAAGAAAGTTCTGTTATGTTGTAGTGCTTCCTGAAGACGGTTCTGTTATGTTGTAGTGCTTCCTGAAGACAGTTCTGTAATGTTGTAGTGCTTCCTGAAGACGGTTCTGTTATGTTGTAGTGCTTCCTAAAGAAAGTTCTGTTATATTGTAGTGCTTCCTAAAGACGGTTCTGTTATGTTGTAGTGCTTCCTAACAAAAATTCTGTTATGTTGTAGTGCTTCCTGAAGACAGTTCTGTTATGTTGTAGTGCTTCCTGAAGACAGTTCTGTTATGTTGTAGTGCTTCCTGCAGACAGTTCTGTTATGTTGTAGTGCTTCCTGAAGACAGTTCTGTTATGTTGTAGTGCTTCCTGAAGACGGTTCTGTTATGTTGTAGTGCTTCCTGCAGACAGTTCTGTTATGTTGTAGTGCTTCCTGAAGACAGTTCTGTTATGTTGTAATGCTTCCTGAAGACGGTTCTGTTATGTTGTAGTGCTTCCTGAGGACGGTTCTGTTATGTTATAGTGCTTCCTGAAGACGGTTCTGTTATGTTGTAGTGCTTCCTGAAGACGGTTCTGTTATGTTGTAGTGCTTCCTGAAGTCGGTTCTGTTATGTTGTAGTGCTTCCTGAAGAAAGTTCTGTTTTGTTGAAGTGCTTCCTGAAAAAAGTTCTGTTATGTAGAAGTGCTTCCTGAAGACAGTTTTGTTATGTTTTAGTGCTTCCTGAAGTCGGTTCTGTTATGTTGTAGTGCTTACTGAAGAAAGTTCTGTTATGTAGAAGTGCTTCCTGAAGACAGTTTTGTTATGTTTTAGTGCCTCCTGAAGTCGGTTCTGTTATGTTGTAGTGCTTCCTGAAGAAAGTTCTGTTATGTTGTAGTGCTTCCTGAAGACAGTTTTGTTATGTAGAAGTACTTCCTGAAGACAGTTTTGTTATGTTTTAGTGCCTCCTGAAGTCGGTTCTGTTATGTTGTAGTGCTTCCTGAAGAAAGTTCTGTTTTGTTGTAGTGCTCCCTGAAGACAGTTCTGTTATGTTGTAGTGCTTCCTGAAGACGGTTCTGTTATGTTGTAGTGCTTCCTGAAGAAAGTTCTGTTATGTTTTAGTGCTTCCTGAAGAAAGTTCTGTTATGTTGTAGTGCTTCCTGAAGACAGTTCTTTTATGTTGTAGTGCTTCCTGAAGACGGTTCTGTTATGTTGTAGTGCTTCCTGAAGACAGTTCTGTTATGTTGTAGTGCTTCCTGAAGAAAGTTCTGTTATGTTGTAGTGCTTCCTGAAGACCGTTCTGTTATGTTGTAGTGCTTCCTGAAGAAAGTTCTGTGATGTTGTAGTGCTTCCTGAAGACAGTTCTGTTATGTTTAGTGCTTCCTAAAGACGGTTATGTTATGTTGTAGTGCTTCCTGAAGAAAGTTCTGTTATGTTGTAGTGCTTCCTGAAGACGGTTCTGTTATGTTGTAGTGCTTCCTGAAGAAAGTTTTGTTATGTAGATGTGCTTCCTGAAGACAGTTCTGTTATGTTGTAGTGCTTTCTGAACACGGTTCTGTTATGTTGTAGTGCTTCCTGAAGACGGTTCTGTTATGTTGTAGTGCTTCCTGAAGACGGTTTTGTTATGTTATAATGCTTCCTGAAGACAGTTCTGTTATGTTGTAGTGCTTTCTGAAGACGGTTCTGTTATGTTGTAGTGCTTCCTGAAGACGGATCTGTTATGTAATAGTGCTTCCTGAAGACGGTTCTGTTATGTTGTAGTGCTTCCTGAGGACAGTTCTGTTATGTTGTAGTGCTTCCTGAAGACGGTTCTGTTATGTTATAGTGCTTCCTAAAGACGGTTCTGTTATGTTGTAGTGCTTCCTGAGGACAGTTCTGTTATGTTGTAGTGCTTCCTGAAGAAAGTTCTGTTATGTTGTAGTGCTTCCTGAAGAAAGTTCTGTTATGTTGTAGTGCTTCCTGAAGAAAGTTCTGTTATGTTGTAGTGCTTCCTGAAGACAGTTCTGTTATGTTGTAGTGCTTCCTGAAGATGGTTCTGTTATGTTGTAGTGCTTCCTGAAGACAGTTCTGTTATGTTGTAGTGCTTCCTGAAGAAAGTTCTGTTATGTTGTAGTGCTTCCTGAAGACGGTTCTGTTATGTTGTAGTGCTTCCTGAAGAAAGTTCTGTTATGTTGTAGTGCTTCCTGAAGACAGTTCTGTTATGTTTAGTGCTTCCTAAAGACGGTTCTGTTATGTAATAGTGCTTCCTGAAGAAAGTTCTGTTATGTTGTAGTGCTTCCTGAAGACAGTTCTGTTATGTTGTAGTGCTTCCTGAAGACGGTTCTGTTATGTTGTAGTGCTTCCTGAAGACGGTTCTGTTATGTTGTAGTGCTTCCTGAAGACGGTTTTGTTATGTTATAGTGCTTCCTGAAGACAGTTCTGTTATGTTGTAGTGCTTCCTGAAAACGGTTCTGTTATGTTGTAGTGCTTCCTGAGGACGGTTCTGTTATGTTATAGTGCTTCCTGAAGACAGTTCTGTTATGTTGTAGTGCTTCCTTAAGACGGTTCTGTTATGTTGTAGTGCTTCCTGAAGACAGTTCTGTTATGTTGTAGTGCTTCCTGAAGAAAGTTCTGTTTTGTTGAAGTGCTTCCTGAAAAAAGTTCTGTTATGTAGAAGTGCTTCCTGAAGACAGTTTTGTTCTGTTTTAGTGCCTCCTGAAGTCGGTTCTGTTATGTTGTAGTGCTTCCTGAAGAAAGTTCTGTTCTGTAGAAGTGCTTCCTGAAGACAGTTTTGTTACGTTTTAGTGCCTCCTGAAGTCGGTTCTGTTATGTTGTAGTGCTTCCTGAAGAAAGTTCTGTTATGTTGTAGTGCTTCCTGAAGAAAGTTTTGTTATGTAGAAGTGCTTCCTGAAGACAGTTTTGTTATGTTTTAGTGCCTCCTGAAGTCGGTTCTGTTATGTTGTAGTGCTTCCTATAGAAAGTTCTGTTTTGTTGTAGTGCTCCCTGAAGACAGTTCTGTTATGTTGTAGTGCTTCCTGAAGACGGTTCTGTTATGTTGTAGTGCTTCCTGAAGAAAGTTCTGTTATGTTGTAGAGCTTCCTGAAGACGGTTCTGTTATGTTGTAGTGCTTCCTGAAGAAAGTTCTGATATGTTTTAGTGCTTCCTGAAGACGGTTCTGTTATGTTGTAGTGCTTCCTGAAGAAAGTTCTGTTATGTTGTAGTGCTTCCTGAAGACAGTTCTGTTATGTTGTAGTGCTTCCTGAAGAAAGTTCTGTTATGTTGTAGTGCTTCCTGAAGACAGTTCTGTTATGTTGTAGTGCTTCCTGAAGATGGTTCTGTTATGTTGTAGTGCTTCCTGAAGACAGTTCTGTTATGTTGTAGTGCTTCCTGAAGAAAGTTCTGTTATGTTGTAGTGCTTCCTGAAGACGGTTCTGTTATGTTGTAGTGCTTCCTGAAGAAAGTTCTGTTATGTTGTAGTGCTTCCTGAAGACAGTTCTGTTATGTTTAGTGCTTCCTAAAGACGGTTCTGTTATGTTGTAGTGCTTCCTGAAGAAAGTTCTGTTATGTTGTAGTGCTTCCTGAAGACGGTTCTGTTATGTAATAGTGCTTCCTGAAGAAAGTTCTGTTATGTTGTAGTGCTTCCTGAAGACAGTTCTGTTATGTTGTAGTGCTTCCTGAAGACGGTTCTGTTATGTTGTAGTGCTTCCTGAAGACGGTTCTGTTATGTTGTAGTGCTTCCTGAAGACGGTTTTGTTATGTTATAGTGCTTCCTGAAGACAGTTCTGTTATGTTGTAGTGCTTCCTGAAGACGGTTCTGTTATGTTGTAGTGCTTCCTGAAGACGGTTCTGTTATGTTGTAGTGGTTCCTGAAGACGGTTTTGTTATGTTATAGTGCTTCCTGAAGACAGTTCTGTTATGTTGTAGTGCTTCCTGCAGACAGTTCTGTTATGTTGTAGTGCTTCCTGAAGACGGTTCTGTTATGTTGTAGTGCTTCCTAAAGACGGTTCTGTTATGTTGTAGTGCTTCCTGAAGACGGTTCTGTTACGTTGTAGTGCTTCCTGAAGACGGTTCTGTTATGTTATAGTGCTTCCTGAAGACAGTTCTGTTATGTTGTAGTGCTTCCTGAAGACGGTTCTGTTATGTTGTAGTGCTTCCTGAAGACGGTTCTGTTATGTTATAGTGCTTCCTGAAGACGGTTTTGTTATGTTATAGTGCTTCCTGAAGACAGTTCTGTTATGTTGTAGTGCTTCCTGCAGACAGTTCTGTTATGTTGTAGTGCTTCCTGAAGACAGTTCTGTTATGTTGTAGTGCTTCCTGAAGACGGTTCTGTTATGTTGTAGTGCTTCCTGAAGACGGTTCTGTTATGTTGTAGTGCTTCCTGAAGACGGTTCTGTTATGTAATAGTCCTTCCTGAAGACAGTTCTGTTATGTTGAAGTGCTTCCTGAAGACGGTTCTGTTATGTTGTAGTGCTTCCTGAAGACGGTCCGTTATGTTGTAGTGCTTCCTGAAGAAAATTCTGTTATGTTGTAGTGCTTCCGGAAAACAGTTCTGTTATGTTGTAGTGCCTCCTGAAGTCGGTTCTGTTATGTTGTAGTGCTTCCTAAAGACGGTTCTGTTATGTTGTAGTGCTTCCTGAAGACGGTTCTGTTATGTTATAGTGCTTCCGGAAGACAGATCTAATATGTATTAGTGCTTCCTGAAGACAGTTCTGTTATGTTGAAGTGCCTCCTGAAGACGGTTCTGTTATGTTGTAGTACTTTCTGAAAACAGTTCTGTTATGTTGTAGTGCTTCCTGAAGACAGTTCTGTTATGTTAAGTGCTTCCTAAAGACGGTTCTGTTATGTTGTAGTGCTTCCTGAAGACAGTTCTGTTATGTTGTAGTGCTTCCTGAAGACGGATCTGTTATGTTGTAGTGCTTCCTGAAGACGGTTCTGTTATGTTGTAGTGCTTTCTGAAAAAAGTTCTGTTATATTGTAGTACTTTCTGAAAACAGTTCTGTTATGTTGTAGTGCTTCCTGAAGACAGTTCTGTTATGTTGAAGTGCTTCCTGAAGACAGTTCTGTTATGTTGTAGTGCTTCCTGAAGACGGTTCTGTTATGTTGTAGTACTTTCTGAAAACAGTTCTGTTATGTTGTAGTGCTTCCTGAAGACAGTTCTGTTATGTTTAGTGCTTCCTAAAGACGGTTCTGTTATGTTGTAGTGCTTCCTGAAGACAGTTCTGTTATGTTGTAGTGCTTCCTGAAGACGGTTCTGTTATGTTGTAGTGCTTTCTGAAAAAAAGTTCTGTTATGTTGTAGTATTTTCTGAAAACAGTTCTGTTATGTTGTAGTGCTTCCTGAAGACAGTTCTGTTATGTTGTAGTGCTTCCTGAAGACAGTTCTGTTATGTTGTAGTGCTTCCTGAAGACGGTTCTGTTATGTTGTAGTTCTTCCTAAAGACGGCTCTGTTATGTTGTAATACCTACTTTATGAACGTTTATGAATAAACGTAGATTACAACTAATGTAATTTGTTTTTTTTTTTATCTCACTAAAGTTTGAATTTCCAGCTACCTTCTGAAAGGCAGTTGGGACTTTGGACGAATTACCAACTGAGAAACCTGATCAACCTAGAGAGGCGAAGACAGTTCCGTTATGCAGTGGTGCTTATTTAAGTATGTTTGTTTATAGACTCTATCATATAACTAAAATCATTTGTATTTATATCATGTTTTAGTTTGATTTACCAACTACCTTCTGGAAGGTAGTTGGAGATTCGGGCGAATTACCAGCTGAGTTAATTGATCAACCTAGATTGGCGAAAACAGTTATGTTATGTTGAGATGCGAACTTTATATTCGTTTATGTTAACGTATCGTATTGTTTAAGAAATGTATTGTAATATCTTAAGTTTTAATTATCAAACTACCTCCTGGAATGCAGTTGGAGATTCGAATATCCAACTACCAAATGCCAACGACCGATCAACTTTACACTCATTTCCAAAGACGGCCAATGCGCATTATTCCCTTTTGTAACCATTACGACACGAGCATGGCTTACCTTATTTAAATGAACAATACCAACTACAAATAACATTCCAGAGTGATATTTGGTAAGACATTATGCACAAAGCACTGACGATGCGTAACATAAAGTTTAAAGATATAATAAACACCATTACAAAACCCCTAAACAAAATTATACATATAAATGACTTTTAAACAGCCCTAATGACACTACTTAAAGCAGCAGACCCACAGATCGGTCGACGATGCTTAAAAAAGAAATTGTTTACCCAAAAAGTCAAATATAATTCAGTGATTTTGTAAGTAGAAGTTGGTCATACATATTAAAACTTAACCCTTACCCTACTGGAGTCAATTGTCTCTGACTTAGCGGCCAGTGCAGACCAAGATCAGCATGCACTTACGAACAGTCTGATCATGGTCTGAACTATTCGCCATTCAGCCGGTAAATTTAAATGAGCACCCCTACAAACAATTAATGGATCTGTCCAAATTGAAAGGTGGACAAGTCCATTTTAGATATTTAGCATGAATGGTTAATCATGTCCAGGTGAAGATTTGCGACGTTTGTTGTAGTAATTTATAGTTATATTTGATGTAGTAATATTTGATGTCGTACTGTTTATGATGTGACAATATGTGTTGAAGCAGTGTTGTAAAAACATAAAGCAAAGATTGGGAGAAGTGCATCCCCATCCCCCCCCCCATCCACCCCCGCCAACCCCTGATTACTAGCGGCAACTTGAGGTGTTACTCTGGACAAAGACTTTCGGTCTACATGGGCCTCAGTGCAAGAACAGTGAGTGAGTACTAGTAAAAAGAAGTCCTGGCTTCTCTCACAAATGATTGGTTGTATCATGTGTCGAATGTAACAGATGTAATTATGTTGGAATAACCTATAACTTGAGCTGAAATAAAGTTATTATCATGGAAGAAAAAAAATGCAACATTTTTTTTGTTTTTTCCTAACCATACCAAGCAGTTTATATGTGTATCTAGCAAAAGATTTTATATATATATATATATATATGTATATACAACCAAATTTTAAGATAATAAATGTATTACTAGCTATAGGATGGTAAAAGGGTACATTTTTTAGGAATTTGTATACCCCCTTTGACGTGTCAAGTTTATTTTGACATTAGCTGTACAATTTATGCCTATGCAGAGGGCGTAGATGTGAGAAATATATATATGCGATATATGGTGCCTTACAATGGCGTGGTGCAATTATTCAGAGAACCGTGCCAATCAGGAATATGAGACGGCAAGTAAACAATTAAAAATTAAAACAATCAAAAAACACACAGAGAGATAATGGATATATAATATGATAAAAAAATGTTTAATAAAATAGTAATGCACTAGCAAATCGTACCATCGAACGCTTCTAAATAAAACATTTAAATAAAACACATAACAAACGGTGACTATTTTACGAACGCATGCAGATTGCAAAATAACAGTACAATCGGCAAAACAATCTGAACAGTCATACATAACTTTACAAAATGTGATTTTATCTAACTGCGTCTTACTGCGTTTGTTACATGTAGTCTTATAAAGGAAGTAAACAAATCAAAACCTGCACGAAAAAAAAGCGTACTCATAACTTACGCGTTTAATTTAGTTTATTGAAACCCCGTTGCAATGTGAAGAATAACATGCCTTGTTTTGCTTACCTATGGTGACATATTTCTACCAAAACGCTTTGTTCTTAGTGGCAAAACTTTTAATAGTACGTTTTATCCTGCGAACTTAAGGTGGCAACTTTCTACCAAATCGCTTTTTTCTGAGAACTTGTGATTGCAGTTTTCTACCAATGCGCTCTTTTATGCGAACTAATGATGGCAAATTCCCACCAATACGCCTTGTTTTTCGAATTCATTGTGGCAAATTTTTAACAATACGCTTTGTCCTGTGAACTAATAATTTCATACTTCTACCAATACGCTTTGTCATGCGAACTTATGGTTGCAAAATTTCTTACGATATAATTTGTGCTTTGTATATAATTCAAGATCTTTTGTAGTTTAGAATTCTAGTTTAGGCCTGAAAGATTTATTTCTAGATGCTCCAAGGCGGACTCTGGTAAAAAAAAACGTTCATAAGATAGAAACTTCTGTGAAGCATTGTTTATCCGAGAAAAACAAAACCTATTGACTTTTAGCTAATTCACTGCTTTAGTTTGGTTTGTTTGCTTCAAAGCAGATTTTCTTAAAATAAATGCCTAAAAACGAACATGCTCCCACGTGGACTCAGTTTCAGATATGCTCCCACACGGATTTAGAAACGAACTGTCTTATATATTAGTAAAATGTTGTCGTTAAATAATGAAATTAATTGACATGTTTCTTAAAATACTTATTTGAGTCAACAAACTTAAAAATAACACATGTGTATTGTTACATCAAAGTTCGTTAAAGTTATAATACTCACCATAATCGTCATTAAGAATTAACCAAATTTAAACCCTAGAATGTTGAAAAATAGTGTCAGCACCCTATCTGCATGGCTATTTTTCATGGATGACATTATATGCTTGAGATACATCGGGCATCGTCGGTGACCCCCGGTACATATTCCGCACAACTACATTATGTACCGTGGGATAACTGACTGCAGATTATTCGTTTTCATGAATATATATTAGCAAAGGGATGCAACTCTTCGACGAATGAGATGCCGCATTACAAATAGACACTCTTCAGTGTGGAGAGTAGGCATAATGACAAGTTACTTAAAATAGACGTATTTCCCAGGATTTAAGCATAGGCGCGGAAGGCAAATTGTAACAAGTAATTTCATTGGCTGAGATTCCGCAAGGGAAATCTTACGGAAACCAATGAAAGTAGGTAATGAATTATTCATGAGTACGAATTTTTATTAGCCAATTGTCCCACGGTAGATAGAGTGAAACGGGATGGATCGAACTTGGGTTTCCGACGATGTACATCGGGAATAAATTATCAAAATGATCAATTTTGCATACATACCATAGACAACAATAGTTGACCATTCAAAACGTAAATTAATTATAAAACTAGAGATGTCTCCATAGGACACGGGTGTCCCCACATCCTGCTGTATTGTCACAAAAAGAAATCCTGTCCAATTACAGGTGCGTATTAAGTCTACAAATGCTCGTTTTTAGCTTTATCAGAGGCATTTCTATGACGATCTCCTAAAAATTTGCGTCAAAATACCCATGTCCGTAACTTCACATTGTGACAACTTTTCTTAGAAAGTTTTTTCAATCAAGCAGTTATACGTATGGAGTTACACGCGACACAAGTCTGAAAATGCAATTTTTTGCTTAATCAGAGAGCATTGCTCTGCAGATCTTCAATAAATTTGGGTAAAATACCCAAATGTGTAAGCTGTCAACTATTGTTAGAAAGTTTTATGTTTCTAGCAGTTATAAGTTTTGAGTTACACGCGACAAAAGTCTAAAAATGCTATTTTTGTTTAATCAGGGGGGCATAACTCTGCCGGTCTCCAATAAATTTGCGTCAAAATACACAGGTGCGTAAGTTCTCATGCTGACAACTATTCTTAGAAAGATTCATGGCTCTAGCAGTTATACGTTTAGAGTCACAAACCGATCTACGTACGGACAGCGGGACAGAGGGACAGACAAGAGTAAATCTATATCCCCTCCCCCACGCCCCTAAAAGTGGTGGGGGCATAAATATAAATGGACCAAAACGTACTCGAAAGCGTTGTCGTCAAAACCTTTACATTACTGAGAAAAATATATCAAAATGCACAGGAAAAAGTACGAATTGTTGAGAATAATTATCGGCACTAAATTTTTCAGGTCCTGCAAAATAAAATATTGTTTCTAAAATAACTGATGTATGCAAACTTAATCCGAGCAATGGCGGTGAGGTTACAGAAAACAAAAGTAGGTGCTTTTATATCCGCTGACATCCAGGAAAATAGTCAGGTTATATTTTTTAAGTGAAAATGAACAGCAAATGTTCTTTTTAGCAAGTTGTGTTAATAGTGTGAACATTTGCATTAATTTGCAATGATCGATGTCATATTTTTGTTGATGGGCGGCATTATAAGTCTAAAATAAATGGATCTTTCCAAACAATGATTATGTCGTTTTTGAGAAATGTTCTACGTAGTCTTGCTATAACTGAAAGTGTCATTGGTGAAAAAAATCTAAATAATGTAAGTATGGTCTGAAAACCACCCAACTTCACGTTTTGCCTACTGCTACTGTTGTTACTGCTACTGCCATTTTCACGTTTTGCATACAGCTACTGCTGTTACTGCTACCGCCAACTTCACTTTTTGCCTACTGCTACTGCTGTTACTGCTACTGCCAACTTCACGTTTTGCCTACTGCTACTGCTGTTACTGCTACTGCCATTTTCACGTTTTGCCTACTGCTACTGCTGTTACTGCTACCGCCAACTTCACTTTTTGCCTACTGCTACTGCTGTTACTGCTACTGCCATTTTCACGTTTTGCCTACTGCTACTGCTGTTACTGCTACCGCCAACTTCACGTTTTGCCTACTGCTACTGCTGTTACTGCTACTGCCAACTTCACGTTTTGCCTACTGCTACTGCTGTTACTGCTACTGCCAACTTTACGTTTTGCCTACTGCTACTGTTGTTACTGCTACTGCCATTTTCACGTTTTGCCTACTGCTACTGCTGTTACTGCTACCGCCAACTTCACTTTTTGCCTACTGCTACTGCTGTTACTGCTACTGCCAACTTCACGTTTTGCCTACTGCTACTGCTGTTACTGCTACTGCCAACTTCACGTTTTGCATACAGCTACTGCTGTTACTGCTACTGCCAACTTCACGTTTCGCCTACTGCTACTGCTGTTACTGCTACTGCCAACTTCACATTTGATTTAATTTCTACTACCTACTGCTACTGCGTACTGCTACTGCCAACTTCCTATTAGTCCATGTGTGGGGATAAGTCAGTTCATCTACACTAAACGGAACTTCTTAAGCTACCACAAGTTTTGATTCATTTTTTCTGAACTACAGTAAAAAGTTATTTCAAAGTTCACACAAATAAAAGTATTATTTATAAGACTTATTTTGAATAGTCTTTTATGACAAACGACCTTATTGGATTGGATTGATATTGAAACTACATTTGCTCAACGATAACGATAAAAAAATTGAAAGTAGCAAACTTGCTGTTTTCGCAACGTGGTGTTAATCGAACGGATTGCAAATGTAATAGAAATGAAAATAAAGTATCCAGTACAGTTTTAAGATATTCGGCTAGATACACGTGCTGGTGTGTGTAGAATGTTGTCACACTGTAGAACAGAACACTGATGACAAATGCTTATGAAAATCTGTTTTTATGAATCTCTTCTTGTGGGGAGATATCGAAGGCGTAAATGATCTTTTGTCTGGAAGCTTTTGCTGGCGTAAACTTAAACTTTCTCATTAAAACAAGGTTGTTGTTTGTTTCATTGGTTTTCCTGGAATATTTTCATCCTTCTCTGTACAATTTCTTTGTTTTCTCCTTATATAAATGAAAAAAAATACAAAAATGAATGGATGGATGGATGGATGGATGGATGGATGGATGGATCAATCAATGAATCAATCAATAAATCAATCAATGAATTGAACTGAATTAATTCATTAATTGATTAATTAATGAAAGGAGTATATAAACTTCTTATATAAGTTGTGATATAATATATAATTTTATCAAATTTTATTTATCGAGTTCAACAAACTATCAAAGTGCAAGCCTCTGGCGTAATAAAAATCGGCCATCTACATTTTACAAGTTATGTAAGTCAGTAAGCCGTTTTCTTTTCTTCTTTTTATTTTTCTAAAGTTAGCGTTTAAGAAGAGGGTAAAACCAACAAAAAATGGTTTAATGGAATGAATAAAAATGTAGGCATTAGGAATAATTCTTATTTTTAAGCGATTTAAGCTCTCGCGCTTCAAAGAATTTGCCAGCTTTACCGTGCGCGTTTATATACTAGCTCAAAACACACCACAAATAAGAGTCATTCCTTAATGAAAAACAAAGAAAGTCATGTGATAATAATATTAAGTTGTTTATTATTCAAAATATTTCCGACATTTCTTCAAACCAAGTATCTTAAAACATACTTTGAATAATGGAAACTCGAATCTGCGTCAAAGAAACAATTGACTGATTGACTTAAATTACTAACATCACGAAAAAGTATTTTTAACAAAAATGTCTAGAAATTTCTTGATTAAACGACAAAATTTTACTAATATATAAGACAGTTTATTTCTGAATCCGCGTAGGAGCATTTCTGTAACTGAGTTCACGTGGGAGCCTGTTCGTTTTTATGCATTTATTTTGAGAAAAACTGCATTTGAAGCAAAAAAAAAAGCTGTAAATTATTTAAATATCAATCGGTTTTGCTTTTGTTGGATTAACAATGCTTTATATCGTATTAACGCCTTGGAGCATCCAGAAATAAAATTTTCACCCGTTTTCATGCCTACACTAGAATTCTACACGATACAAATTCTCGAAGTATATACTAAACACAAAAGCCAATCTTCGGTACTTAACATTATTTTTACATATCTCTTATCGGAAAAGACTATCTTACATTTCAAGCGACGGACTGTTGACCAAAAAAAAAAACAGTCCGCGAGGGTGCATAGAGCAGGTGCGCAATGACGTATCCCACTATTGACTACAACTCTCAATAAAGGTATTAGAATACTAATAACATTTGTCAGCCGTTAGTGAATTTCAAGAGCTTTTTTAAGAAATATACTGTCCTAGAACAAAGGATAGGTCATATAAGACACTTTTACCATGTGAGTTTCAAGAAATGACTAATATTCACTTCAATTCTCACCCCTACTTAATGGGTTTATAAGGTATATAGAAACACAATGTTTTGTGGGTTTTTTTCTAAGTCTGACCATAAAAGACAACTGTTACTTGGTATGTATCATTCACGTTATGATGACCTACTGACTGCTGACAAAAATCAAACTAAAAGAAAAGCCGAAAGTGAGAAGAAACAAAATATGATTATAAACATGGCACAAATTTACCCCACCCACTTCATAATGAGTGGATGTTATCAACATAGACTTCAACATAAATCTTGGGGGCTTCAAATTAGCTACATTTTAGTTTTATTTATGTACTATTCTGAACAAATAGGCGAAATATCAAATATGTTTGCAGTCTAGTTTTGTAGAAATAAATAACTGAAACAAATCACAGATACTCAATTTTCATCGATTTCCCATGTTGAAAAGCTTTGTTACAATTGAAATATATTTAAAAGGAATGGAATTGAATTGAAATTCTATAAAAGTTACTGTTGTAAAACTACAACACAGTAAAACTATCAAAAACTAGAGAAAAAAATGTCTTGAGTGGGGTTTGAACCCATGTCCTTCAGTGAAAATGTCTCAATAATACACAAGAAAATGGGACTGAATACTCTTTATCTAGAGTGGAGTATAAGGAATCTAATACTTTAAATCCAGTCGAGCAAAACCTTTATGACGTAGTCGTTATGTTGACGTCATCTTTTTTATGGTGTCATAATTATACTAGCATAGCAGTTTAAAGCGACTGACTCACAGAATTTTGCTGAAAATTTTTTTCTTTAAGATTTAAGAGAATTTAATATACTGTGGAAAAAAAACATAATATTATGCTTCTATACACCATGAAAACTGAAAAAAAAGTTTGACCTAACCAGGATTCGAACCCACGACCTTTCGGTCAGTAAAATAAAGAGCGACGATCTAGGCGAGTGAGACAGAGCAATATTTGTATGGTTGCGTCAAAATTAATGTTATAACTAAAGTATCTACCCCGTGACTAACGGGGTAAATTTTTTACCGATGAAAGTGTGGAAAACTTTATATTTTGATGTTTTTCTGTATCAAAAATGGATCAGTAACTTAGTTTAGACTCATTTATTTTACATCGATTGCGATACAAGTTCTTACAACTTAGAATCACCACGCTCGATGACTGCTTCCTGGGTTCCATACCAGTATTCGCGCAGCGGTGAGGAATGTGAAGATCGTGAGAGTATCTCACCTCTGACGGGATTCGAACCCGCGACCTCTGGATCCGGAGCCCTGCGCTCTACCCCTGGACCACGGTGGCTCCTTAGTTTAAATATGTTCTTCACAACTGCAGCAAAAAATTTCAAGATGTAAGAACATTTTCTTTTTTTTTTCATTGTCGGCCCATCTGTGAGTCAGTAGCTTTAAATGTCGCAAGATATTTGTTATAATTCAATTTTATGCAAAACTCGGTAAATCTAATACCGACGTCGGAGCAGATTTAACCACTGTTTATGGGGAGTTCGCCATGAAGAACAGTGCCATAAGTTCTTGGTACAAGAGGTTTCAGACGGTAGCCTAAAGTGTGTCAAAAATAACCCTAAGTCTGGTAGATCTAGATCTAGCATGTCTAAGAAATTTGTCTACTATTGAGCAATACGTAAAAAAATGATAGAAGTATTACCATTCTCAAGTTAGCAGTATTTCCTACTACAGTGTCCAAGAAATTTTGACACATACTTTAGGAATGACGCGTGTTTGTGTGAGATGGGTACCTCGCATTCTTACATAAGAGCAAAGAGTGGGTGGGGTGCAAATACGCCGCGCTTTATTTCAGAAGGGTCTACTTTTTATGACAGAATGGTTACTTGGTCAGAAACATGGGATAATTTTATGAGCCGAAAAGTAAGCAACAAAGCAGTGTATGCAAGCATCAAAATTCTCCTTCACATGTCAAAGCACTCCTTTCTAAATGGGTTTTCAAGGTAATGTGTCTCATTTTCATATTGTACCAGCGAGTACTACTGTCAATGTTGAATACTCTGCTAAAGTTGTTACATCTAGTCTGACAAAGACTAATAGTAAAAAAGCCAACCTAATCTGCTCAGGAGGGGGTATATTTTACGCCCGTGCATAAGGTTAAACTTGTTCAAGACGCCCTGAGAAGTTGCAACATAGAAATTTTGCCAACCCTGCCTATAAGTCCAGATTTGGCCCAATGTATTTCAGGCTGTTTTCAATTTGGTCACAGCATGTGTACAAGATTCATTCTGGGGCAAGAACCGCTCTACTGCATCCAAGTGTCTGTGATGGTGAAAGTACGATGGTGACCACAGACACATTTGGATGCAGTAGAGCGGTTCTTGCCCCAGAATGAATCTTGTACACATGCTGTGACCCCCTTCAGTTCATAACAAAATGTTTTGCCCACCAAACGGCATTTCAGAAAAATGCCCATTTTCACTATATGGCTATTATAACACAAAGATACAAAGCTTCTCAATTGGGCAAAACACGGGTGCCCTGTTTCACTCGTCATTTCAAGACAGTAACATACACCTACCTCAAAACTTCCAGTGTCATTCAAGAGGCCATACATTAATCTCCACGCAGATATAAGGACTGCTTCGAATTCCTGCTTTGACTTAGGGAAATTGACTCTGATTTCCAAATTTACACGTTTTCTACTTTCGGTTACTGAATCGGGCGAATGGATACCGGTTACCTCCGCGTCCGCTTTTAGCCGAGCCGGGCGCAAGTTATTTTATGCGCTGACCAATTAAATTCACAACCAACAACAGGCAAGAATTAAATTGGTCCGCGCCTTAAAAAACTTGCGCCCGGCTCGGAATGCTATAGGCGGGCGGGGAGGAAACCGGTTTATTCACCGATTATTCTTTTTAATAATTCCTTTTTGTCAAACATTTATCTGTCAAAAATAAATATTAGTTAGCAAAAGTCTGTTTGTAAAATGGTAAAGAACAAACGAAAGCGACAATTTACATATGTACCACGTGTTGTATTTTTTGTACTTCTGAAAACGGCTTAACATGCAAATACTTCCTCAAATTGAAAAAAATAATTCTCCTCGCAGTGCTCTCCCCTTCATTCTTTGAGGCGCTTGTTTTCAGCTATTTATACCTTTATGAACTTTTTTAAATATTTTTTTTCTCTCTTACTTAGTTATAATTGGAATTGCATCGATTTAACATGCATGGATGTAATGCAATTTTTATAAAGTAACTTAAAATTTTTATACTTTGTTTAATTACTTTCGACCATCATCACGTGACATGCCAGTGATTATTATACTGAAAGGGAAGTAGCCGCTGCGCCGGAGTTTGAAAGAAAAGCACAAAATAATCATGGGCAAGTCTTCCAGCTTATATATATATATATATATATATATATATATATATATATATATATATATATATATTTTTTTTTTTTTTTTTTTTTTTTTTTTTTTTTTTTTTTGTTTGGGGGGGGGGGTTATTATTTTCCTCATCTAAATGTGCCTATATTGTATTCTTTAAGAAGGATTGCTTTCGGAAGACTGAAAATACAAAAACGTAGTAGCTATGCCTGGCTCTTTACTAATCATTTACATACATACTATAGTAGAGGAAGTATCTCTCTTTTGAGTATAAAAGGCCTGTCAGTAAGATCTGAGAGGGCCACAGATAAGTGACAAAAGTCACAAAATTTTTACCCCAAATCTAACAACGGAAAAATTTTTATTTGTTTGCGAGATAATTCACTGAATAAAAAAATAATACACCTTGAAGGTCATGTTTTGAATATTTCTTCCACTATAAAATACTTGGTGGTACCTTTACATGTTCAGGTGAAAAAAATATATATATATACCATATTTCGAATAACAGAATTGTACCCTCAATAGCATAAATCTTTGTTTCCAAACAAAATGTGCCTAAGAATAGAACCACACGCAGAATACATATTTCTAATTGTAGTTTCATTCAGAGGATTCTTATACACTCTAGTATACAAGTGCACACCATAAATCTTTGACCAGTTATATGTCATATATCTTTCCCTGTACAACTTCATTCCGATCATATCCTTTGGCCTCGATATCGTTCCTTTTTCAACATGGATATGGTCGCCATATTTGATTGCCAGCAGTTGTGGATATGTCATTGCGTTGTAGGTGTAATCGAACTGGTTATAGTTGTATTTGTAACCATCCAACCACTTCTGCAAAAATGTCGCATTCTTTTCCGCCATTATGAAAGCTGAACCTAGTTTGTGAAATTGAGTTGACATGACACATGGGTATCTCCTAAGTTCGTCTATAGACCTTACAAGTACTGTGTCTGTGTCCATGTAAATTCCGCCATATTCCAGAAGGGCTTGAATTCGCATAATATCGCCTGAATGTTCGTCGTAAAAAATTCGTTGGCCGAACACTGACCGAGGGCGCTTTCGTTTCATATGGATAATATTTGGATAAATATTTATGACAAAATTCCAGTATCTTCCATATGGTAGGCCGTCCCCATGAAATATGATGAGACATGGATTAACAAATCGTACAACACTGACTAAACTCATAAAACCAACAAAACTTAACTCTCCCCTCAAGTACCAGACATAATGAACAACATTTGGGACACCATAGTCCCCTTTACAGCAACTCGAAATGTAACTTCCTACACACTCATCTCCCAATATAGTAACGTGCACATCGCTTGTGTCATTGGTCAAGTTTAACAATAATTCGGAATTTCCACAACTGATTGACAGCTTAAGGTGCGCCTGTTCTGCTGCTACGTCATCAATTTCTATTTCTGGACATCTTCTCATACGGTCAAAGCTCCAATAATCCATGTCGGAAGTCACTTTGGCCAATATGTTTGATCTGTTAGAGTGAAATTTGTCCGTGCACATTTCATCGTTGACATGAAAGTCTTCAACAGACGTATTTTGTCGATTTGATTGTTCAAATTGTCTTTTACTAACCAGTTTGCTACGAACTGCAAATACAAGTTAAATTATATCACGGCCTGTAAACATTGGCTCCGCCTCGTTTTGGAGGTGAACAGAATAGAAGACTTTGGAACTAATAACTTCAAAAACCATTGTCGGTTGCCCATGGAACATATTCCGTATAACTACATAATAATAAGAGTGAAACGGAATGGATCAAACACAGGTTCCCAAGGATGTTACACAAGTGAAATAAGTCAAATAGCAATATTTTGAATAAGATTTCTATTTGAACGAAAGTCTGTAATATTTGTACTTTATCAAATAATGTATTATCCGTCTCTGGGTATTTATTTCCTGGTCTTCCCAATTAATTTTCATTTTTTACAACTTAGGATTGTCAAAACACTGAGTGGTATGCGGGATGGAGATGACTGAACTATTTATTATCTTACTTACCCAGATTTTGAAAATATGGTAAAACTATCTAGTTCAATAGGCAGAAAAATGAAAATATCTGGCCGTTGATTCGATCAAAATTACCTTTAGAGGCGGATTGATCTAAAAGGTAAGAATTTGATTACCTTTTTTGAAGAGTGGCGGATCATCGGTCAAGTGGTAACACGCAAGACTGGTAATCCAGGGGTCGCAAGTTCGATCCACCGCTCCTCCAGTAACATTACTATTGTTAAAACGCTAAACCGATGTCCCATGTATCAATGCCAAACACTGAGCATGGAAAAGAACCAAGGGGTCTCTGTCATAAGATGCTGTGTGTATATTGCACTATATCCCATAACATTAAATAACTTAACTCTGAACGGGGCGTCGGTCATATGGGCAACCAGTACGTCGTTCATATGGGCAACCAGTACGTCGGTCATATGGGCAACCAGTACGTCGTTCATATGGGCAACCAGTACGTCGGTCAAATGGGCAACCAGTAATCGGTCATATGGGCAACCAGAGATCGGTCATATGGGCAACCAGTAATCGGTCATATGGGCAACCAGTAATCGGTCATATGGGCAACCAGTACGTCGGTCATATGGGCAACCAGTACGTCGTTCATATGGGCAACCAGTACGTCGGTCATATGGGCAACCAGTACGTCGGTCATATGGGCAACCAGTATGTCGTTCATATGGGCAACCAGTACGTCGTTCATATGGGCAACCAGTACGTCGGTCAAATGGGCAACCAGTAATCGGTCATATGGGCAACCAGTACGTCGGTCATATGGGCAACCAGTACGTCGGTCATATGGGCAACCAGTACGTCGTTCATATGGGCAACCAGTACTTCGGTCATATGGGCAACCAGTACGTCGTTCATATGGGCAACCAGTACGTCGGTCATATGGGCAACCAGTACGTCGGTCATATGGGCAACCAGTACCGACGATAAATAAATTCAACTAGATAGATTTCTATAAAGTAATGAGAACTTATTTCAAAAAATGGACATCGGCTAAAAAAGAACATACTTTAACTGCTAGCGATTCAATTTCTTTAATTTAGAACTACAACAAATTGTGAAGTATGGCCGATTTAAACCAAAAGTTGACATGTGACCATTATATTTGGTCCGAATAAGCAGAAATTAACAATTCTGTAGAAAATTTACGACGTCATTTTTTGTTTTGTTTTTTGACCATTATATTTGGTCCGAATAAGCAGAAATTAACAATTCTGTACAAAATTTACGACGTCATTTTTTGTTTTGTTTTTTGTTTTTGTTGTTTATTTAATCATTTATAGTTTTTTCTATTCACCTCGAAATGGGGCGGAGCCAGTGTTCATAGACCGTGTTTAATCAATATATCATTATACATCTGTAGTGAAAATCGAAATGAGTAAAAACAGCCTGTCTGAGTTAATTTTTAAGAAGATTTTTTTCTCTTAACACAGCAAATACCAAACTGAAATGTTTTTATTCGACACTGGAAAACGATTTTTCGTATAACTAAGTGCGTATTTGTAAAGTCATACAAAGAGAGAGTTCGGTACCAAGTGTGTGTGTGTGTGGGGGGGGGGGGGGGGGTTAGAAGGACAGATGTAAAGAGATAGAGAAGGTGTTTAAGATATTGAAGCAAAAATATAAACAAGAGGGCCATGATGGCCCTGGATCGCTCACCTGAGTACTTTGGCTGTAGGTTTGCTGTTAAGCAGTATTTCATTTTTTTAATTGAAAATATATAAGTGCCTTCAAACCAAATATGTAAAATATCAATCAATAAATAAAGGCTCTATGACAGAAAGTAGAAATATCTATTATAAGCTATGGTGACCTTGACCTCGACCCAGTGACCTCAAACCCTACACATGGGTAGAGGTCCATGCAAGGAACCTATATACTGAATATCAAAGATATTGGTCTATAAATGAAGGCTTTATGAGGTACAGTAGATAA
Organism: Cyclina sinensis; assembly: GCA_012932295.1. NCBI lineage: Eukaryota > Metazoa > Mollusca > Bivalvia > Venerida > Veneridae > Cyclina > Cyclina sinensis. The sequence goes on along the minus strand of JAAONU010000003.1, from coordinate 14,903,494 downwards.
ATCTATTTTTAGCCTCCGTGACCTTTATTCTTATCTAATAATGTGAACAACCAAACAAGCTTTCTGACAAACTGCCAGGATATTTGGACTGAAACAGTAGCCTCTAGAGCCTTAACAAGATATTTCTATTTTTGGGCTCTGTGACCTAGTTTTTTACCCCAGATGACCCATAATCGAACTTGACCTAGAAACCATCAAAATAACCTTTCTGACATATTTCCAGAATATTTGGGCTGAAAATGTTACCTGTAGAGTGTAAACAAGGTTTTTCCAAATTTAAGCTCTGTGACCTAGTTTTTGACCCCAGATGACCCATATTCGAAATTGGGCTAGAAATCATTGATACAACCTTTCTGACATATTTCCAGGATATTTGGGCTGAAAATGTTACCTCTAGAGTGTTAACAAGATTTTTCCATATTCAGGCTGTGTGATCTAGTTTTTGACCCCAGATGACCCATATTCGAACTTGACCTAGAAATCATCGAAACAACCTATCTGACATATTTCCAGAATATTTGGGCTGAAAATGTTACCTGTAGAGTGTAAACAAGGTTTTTCCAAATTTAAGCTCTGTGACCTAGTTTTTGACCCCAGATGACCCATATTCGAAATTGGGCTAGAAATCATTGATACAACCTTTCTGACATATTTCCAGGATATTTGGGCTGAAAATGTTACCTCTAGAGTGTTAACAAGGTTTTTCCATATTCAGGCTGTGTGACCTAGTTTTTGACCCCAGATGACCCATATTCGAACTTGAGCTAGAAATCATGGAAACAACCTTTCTGACATATTTCCAGGATATTTGGGCTGAAAATGTTACCTCTAGAGGGTTAACAATGTTTTTCCATATACAGGCTGTGTGACCTAGTTTTGGACCCCACATGACCTATATTCCAACTTGAGCTAAAAATCATCTTAACAAGCTTTCTGACAGTTTTTCAGGAAATTTTGGCTAAAAATGTAGCCTCTAGAGTGTTAACAAGGTTTTACCATATTTGGGCTGTGTGACCTAGTTTTTGACCCCACATGACCCATATTCAAACTTGAGCTAGAAATCATCAAAACAACCTTTCTGACATATTTCCAGGATATTTGGGCTGAAAATGTTACCTCTAGAGTGATAAAAAGGTTTTTCCATATTTCGTCTCAGTGACCTAGTTTTTGACCCCAGATGACCCATATTCGAACCTGGGCTAGAAATAATCCAAATAACCTTTCTGACATATTACAAGGATATATGGGCTGAAAATGTTACCTCTTAAGTGTTAACAAGGTTTTTCCATATTTGGGCTCTGTGACCTAGTTTTTGACCCCAGATGACCCATATTCGAACTTGAGCTAGAAATCATGGAAACAACCTTTCTGACAAATTTCCAGATTATTTGGGCTGAAAATGTAGCCTCTAGAGTGTTAACAAGAATGTTCTATTTTTGGGCTCTGTGACCTAGTTTATGACCCCAGATGACCCATATTTGAACTTGAGCTAGAAATCATAGAAGCAACCTTTATGACAAATTTCCAGATTATTTGGGCTAAAAACATTACCTCTAGAGTGTTAACAAGATTTTTATATTTTTGGGCTCCTTGACCTAGTTTTTGATCCCATATGACCCATATTCGAACTCGTCCGAGTAATTACTGGGAAAAACATCCTGACCAAGTTTCGTGACAATTGGAGCAAAAATGTGACCAGTAGAGTGTTAACGAACTAAATGTGAACGGACGACGGACGACAGACGACGGACGACGGACATTCATCGATCCTAATAGCTCACCCTGAGCCAGCTCAGGTGAGCTAAAAAAAAAAACTGACAAGTAGCCAAGTAAATAGAGTAAGACGGACAGACACTAGGTAAACAAACAGAAACAAAACCTCCACAGAAACATCTAAAACGCAGATAGGCAGACAGACTTACAAGACATAAAAGTCAGGCAGACAGAAGTGGCGTACAGAGGTATAATTAGGGACACATACATGCATACATGGACACAGAGATAGACAGATATACAGATGGGACAAAGGAGAAACAGAAAAAAGAGACAGACAGACAGACGTACAAACAGATAGCTTACCCCTGTGTACTAATCTTGGACTGCTGCTTGCTGACGTGTACTGGTGTGACAGCACCAAGTAAATACTGTGTTGGACGATGATCGTAATCACAATCACGAAAAGTAAATATCGAATGTTTTTGCTTCCGGTTTTCGCGTTGAAGTGATACTGGTTCTCATAAACTGTCGGTGCCATTGCAACATAATATCTGTTTCCTTGCTTCAATGTCATTTTTTTGCACGAGGACCTAACTGGTCATTTGAAATTCAAAACGACAGACGAACAAAACTATATCCAAACAATTCCAGTGTATTTATTATTGTAAGGTCGTAATTCAAATTCAATAATGTATTGGAGATGACATTCTCTCCACACTGTGAATTTTTTCATTGCAAAACACCAGAATTTTGTTGCACACGACCCATTTTTTTTACATCGAAACTTTAAAACGGGACTCTTTGTCGTTATAACATCTATGAAATCCACAGAAGTTAAAAGTTACTTTAAAAATATTTAGTGTCCCTTTATGCTGCAAATCAGCTTAACTGTTACGTCAGTTACCACCGCCTTAAATTAATATTTTTTTATCTTTAAATGCAATAAATAATATATAAAGTAGGATTACAAAATGGAAAAAAAAATGTTTTAACTTCAGATATTTCTGATGCCGTTTAAGACATTTTAAGACGATTATGTTGATTTCAACTTACGTCAAATAAATTACACAAATGACGTAGTTTAAACAAGTTGAGGATTATTTTATTTAAATGGTAAGGACATGTCCCCGAGGTAAGCTACTGATAACCAAAATGGTGACTTATAGGAGCATTTATCTTTATGCATTTCTACCCCGATTTCTTTCATATGCGCAAAGCCAGCGGCATGATTTTTTTTATTTTACTTAACGCAGCAGTTACTTCCCTTCCATTACAGAAATAACTGCCATGTCACTTGAGGATGGACGAAAGTTATTTTTGAAGACTTTAACAACATCCTGTCATCTTAAATCCTCCTGTCATCTTAAACAATTATTTTTATTTTTATTAAAACAAAAAGAAAATTATTTCTTTGAACAAATTTTATATATGTGTACATAGCTGGCAACGTGCGGTGAAGAATGAAGGGAGTGGAGATTACTGCTGAAAGACTGTAATGAATGGTCAATGTTTAATGTCGTAATACATTACAATTTTAGAGGTTCAGGTTTGATCCTTAGTTCTTCAACTTACATGATGAACTAGATTCTTTGGAAGAGACCTTAAACCGTGCGCGACACACTTTTCAGAGAACCGACGGTGTCATTGGAACTGGGAAACTAGGTTCATTCTTACCACGTCCTCTACCCCTAAAAGATGATTAAAAGCTATCTAAGTCTTTCTGTGAACGTATGCCATACAGACAAAAGTTACCAGCAGTAACTAAAACTCCAACAAGTTGCGCTCATATGAACAATTCTACACGTGCCCAAAGCTCTCGGTGCCGTGGGTTACACAAAAAGCTTCGCCGGTAGGTAGAGAATTAAACACATGTTAAAGAAAATAACATTGTAAGGTTCAACGTTTTATCGTTTCAATAGACTACATTTTTTGCATACTCATATTTTAAAGTATTTAATTTTAGTTGATGTACCACATTATTTCCGAGGTGACTTATTAAAGTCGCCCGATGTGTTCCGAGTAGTAAATTCAATGTATATTTTATTGTGGCAACGAGATTCTCACAGAATTTCCGGAGAAGTCTTTTGAAGACATTACTCTTTTAGGAGGTGCATATTTATTGCTCTTTTTTTTGGCCTGAGAAGAGTGTGCCACCATTCACCATACTTATTTATCAAACATGCTTACTGGAAAAATAAATAAAAAAGACTAAACCTGATCTTGCAAATGATCCGCTTTTTAAAATTATTCAATATGCGATGATAATACATGGACAATGCTGCACACCAAATATCTAAACTCTGGGCCTTGTGGTTTCAGACAAGAAGATTTCTAAAATTTTCCTATATAAACCTATGTAAAACCAGAGGCATAATTTGAACAAACTTGATAGAGGTCCACTAGACAATGCTACATACCAAATCTTAAGGCCCAGGGCCTTGTGGTTTCAGACAAGAAGATTTTCAAAGTTTTTCCTTTAAGTTGCCATAGCAACCAGAGTTCTTGATGGAATTGAATTCTTTGAACAACTTTGGTAGAGCTTCATGCAAGGAATATCCCAGGCATGTTTCATCAATGTTGGCTCAGCGGTTTAGGAGGAGATGTTGTTTAAGTCAAATTAATGACGACGCACGCCGACGGACGCCGGACATTCAAAGATCCCAAAAGCTCACCCTGAGCAGGCTCAGGTGAGCTAAAAATAGGTGACGCATATGTTTGATAATATATATCAGATAACCAGTTTTCTGCAGTTGTATGAAGATACTTTTCTTCGGTAAAAAACCTGTCCATTATCAGTGAAAATGTTGCATTGTTGCAGCCTGTCAGCATTTTAATTGTGTTTAGTTTGCAGGTGACTTAAAAAAAGCTCAGGAGGCAACAAATCCAGTAACTGATGACGTCACTATTAACTGATAATCAGAGGTATAAAAATATCTTAATCAACAGATACGAAGGCAAAACTGAACATTTTATTAAACTGTATATCATCTAAAGTGTTTTTTGCCAGCAGTCTCAGTGCTGTTAATGCACAAAAGACTGTGACTTTTTGATCATGCGATGATAACAGTTTCCACGACAGTAGAGACGCAATTTGAGCAAGCTCCGTTGTATTGTCGACACAGACAACGCCCATTTTGAGAGAAGAATGGGTCAACTGGCCACATCTGCAACAGAAATCGAAAATGTAAGTCTCAAAAAGTTAAGCAAGTACGTATCATTTAGCGTCTAACTTACTTTTCAAACGTCTGGTGCAAGAATTGCCAAAAAAAAAATAAAAGTACTGTACGAAGATACTAATGTTAGTGTTTCTATATGAAAATTGGACCTCATTTAGCAATAATTAAACTGTTGCAAACGTGAAATTTGCTTAGCAATTTACCATGATTTTGTAGTCTCCCTGCGGAACTGCCTCGAAAACGTAAAAGAGGTTTGAGGTTTTTGCCTTCCGAATCTCTGAGTTACCTTCTTTAGGTACCAGCACTATTTCGAAACTCTCGAAGTTGTACTCCGGAGGCGGCCGACTGAATACGATCTCAAGTGAACGTGTATCGTTAACGTTTTCGTCATTAATGACGTAATATCTCACTGACGCGTACCAGTTAGCAGACGGAGGTAACACATCGTCTCTTGTCTCTGAAAATTATATGACTTTTTGTGTACATCAATCGGTTATATCATAAAATGACTACTTAAAACTAAGGTGCCTCATGAGAGTGTGTTTATTTTCCCCCCATTTACATTATACAAGAATGACAAACATGTTAACGTTACGTCTGTATACAAATAGAGCCGCATATGAAACTTGACCTTCTACAAGGTCAAGTTCATGGTCACAAAGAAAGCGTACGGCAAATGTATGATTGCCATAACTGATCTTTTAACTGAGCATTCAATGGCTATATCTAATCAGTAGTCATGTTCTCGTATGTAAACTATTTTCAGAAAAAAATTCAATTTGAGTAAAAACAACTGACAACGCGTATTCCTGACCAGTGCATGACAAGCAACACAGTATTTGGTTATGCCCCTTGTTAAAAGCGAATGGTATATTGTTGCACGTACGTTCGTCCGGCCGTCTTCACGTTCGAACGGGGTCCTATGACTTTGTCTGATCAATAAATGGCGAACACATGCGTCTTAATAGGGTTATTAGACAGCAGATGATCTCTATTGATTTTGAGGTCAAGAGAATAAAGGTCATTTTCAGGTCCAGCAAATTTATACATGATTCTAAAGAAAACATATTGAAATTTTAGGGTGTTTCCAAAAATACGGGAATAAGATGATGTCATGACGTCTTAAATTACGTCATTAAAGCGAGTTAGATTTTTCAAGATGGCGTTGCATATAGAAAAGTGCACAGAAGTTATTAAGCTATATTATGAAAGTTTTTCACCAGTTAACAGTAATTAGATTGATGTAAAAGATCTTTACATTCAGAGAAGGTAACTGTCCGTGCAGTTTTGAGTTCGTCAGGCCTTCTTGGTCTGTTTTTTTTTTTCGAAGACGAACATGGTGACGGTGCTCGCTACCTGGACATTTTAAAGAAGAGATGTGTGCCTGAATCAAAAAGAAGAGGTGTCGACTTCAAGAGTTTATGGTTCCAGCAAGATGGTGCTAAGCCACATACTTCAGACGAAGTCACTTCATAGCTTGAAAAAACTTTTGGCACAAACATATGTCTTACAGGACAGCCAATATGTGCCCCCTTCACTCTCTTGACTTAATCCCACTGGATTGTTTTCTTTGGGGATATTTCAAGGACAGAGTGTATAGCCCTTCACCATCATCAACAGAAGAGTAGCAATCAGGCGTGAAATTAGAAATATTTCTGCAGAAACATGCTAATCCGTCTTCAGTAACTTCAAGAAACATTTTGACGTCGTTTTGAAACAGAAAGGACGTCATCTCGAGCATCTGTTGTAAATTTGAACATTTTCTGTTAAGGTGCATGGCGAGGAGTATTTTAGATAAACCTTTTGGTGTTTTAAATCAAATAAAGCTTTATTCTACTGCCTATCACTTAGTGACGTCTATTTTGTGGTACTTTCTATATTTCAAAATATTTCAAACACCGAAATGGTAACAGATATTTTGAAACACCCCGTATAACTGGGGAACACACCTCCCAATGTATGCAAAATATAGTAGAGACATTGGGCATTGTTATGAAAACCATAAAGTAAGGTGTCCTATGGACACATTTATAGTTATTGTTTGTTTGGTTTTTGTTGTTTTTTTTGGGGGGTTGTTTGTTTTTTTTTCAGTTTCAAACCAATAACAAATAAACAGTTTACAAAATGTGAATGTTAATGTAAAATAGGGTTTTAAGAAAGAACAAAATTGTCCACGGTGTCACAAAGTCATTCTAAGCGCTCAAATTAGTTACAGTAATAGCTGTCAATGTAACAGTGACTAAAAAGAAATTGCCTACTTCGGAAATGATAAGCATTTGCCTTAACTTACCATTTTTGATATACTTACTGTAATATCCGAACACTCCCGTAACTATGTCTGTGAGGTTGCTCTGCTGGTTCTCGTCATACTTAGGAAGGCTTGTTATTGTAAGCTGGTAATGTGTTAGTCCAGACAGGGGAAACAGCTCCAAATCGATTTGATTCTGTAATTTTTTTTCTAGAAATATATGCCTGTTGTAAATGATACGGTCAGGTAATAATAATGACAAAGGCATACGCCCGTAAAAATATTCATTTTTGCACCTTTGATATGAAAATTATAGACAAAAAATAAATCATCATTATAATTACAACAATACTAGTTATTTTATTCAAAAGTGTAAAGTGGACTTTTGCAAGAAAAATATTAAGGAAAAAAAATCTTAAAACGAAAGCACTTTCATCTTATTTACATGATACGGTTGTCAACCAGGCTTTTGATAGTAGACTATCTAAGTACGTAAATCAGAGACTGTTTCGGCGGACCTTTTGACTTACTTGTCAAGTTTTTTGTCGAAAATGAGGCAATGACCTCGAATGAATATTTACTGCCTGTTATTGGTTATAAATCGTATCATTCACAGAACAAAATTTACTTGATATTTTTAACCCTCATGCCTGGCGATGAGAAATATATTCTATACTGACAGCCAATAGATATTGCAGGATAATACTGGTAAGTTAAATAACATTGACAGCATACATAGTTGTACATTTATTTATTACCTGCGCGATTACTTTCACGGGAAATTTACGGATATGGCCGAGGTGGTACGATAAGGAAATATGTGCAAAAATAAACAATTCTACTAAACTCACATTGAGCAATACGAACATGCGAAAAGGAAAGAAGTTTCAACTCATACCTTGGATAGTTCAGCTCTTTTGCTCTATAGAGGTGTGATATGTTAGTAAAAATGGCGTTCAAATAGATCCCATTTTTTAAATCGAGTTTTATCCAATCTTATAGCTCCAAGTGTATATGTCAGTGATGTTTTGTAAGTGTAAACGTAACTGACAACAGGTCTATACATCAAGAGGGGTTCAGCTGGAACATCATACTTCTTATAAGATATTTTCAAACCAAATCCCTGTGGTCAAATAATGTTAATACTCTTCATAAAGAAATATGAAAAGGAGTTATGATTGATAGATGCAATGTGCCGTACCTGAGAAGGCCAATTTCTGCCTGTGAAATCCATTATAACGCAAACAAGCCCTCTGCTCCTGTGCAGAAGTATTTCATACCCTTCTACGTTTTCCGCTCCTAAAACAAGAACAGGATATCAGATCAGGGGCGTATCAAAGGTTTCAAATTTTCTACCATTTATGAATGTGGTTCGTTACGCTCTATTTTATTTGTTCGTGAAATTGCATGCTAGGTTTTTATTTTCATTATTTTATGTTTTTTAACAGCGCGAACTTTCAATATTCTTATTCGAAACTAACTACTGGATATGTATTTATTTTCACAATAGTGTTTGATGATTTTTTTTTTATTTCACTTGTTTAGATATCATATAGCCGAGTTTCTACTTTCAGATGAAATAGCTTGTAATGTGACTATTACACAGCAGTGACAATGGCTCTCCTTTTATAGAGAGTATCGCAAAGAATTAAAGCTCAAACTTGCGACGTCGCGTCGGTATTCGACTTACCGTATACCGGTGGAAAGAATGAAACGAGCCCGCCTGGGTAGTAAACATTCTTCAAACCACCAAGTTCCAGGGCCTCCCGCTCGAAAGAAGTCACTGAGAAATTGTATGGCGGTCCAATGGTTAATTCGGTTGCACCGTTTATCCCATATATGTTGGGAAAACTTTGGCGAAGTCCTTCTGTAGAACAGTCTATAACATAATTAGAATATATTTATTTACATATGGATTTTTTTACCGTCACAGTGTTCAAAATGACAAAGTGGCAAAAACAATGCTAAAAACAAATGTTCAGATTTGAATGTTCAGAAATTGTGTAAATCAGAAATAACAAATGCTTCTTTCACCTTTTAGAGATATTTACAAGTAAATGAAATCATGCTTTAAAATATTGTGTAAATTTAATCCAAATTCTAAAGTTATAAATACATCAGTGCTAATTGATTTTTTTCATATTGCAAGGTCACTTTAACCATTCATGTAACTTTTACTAGTAATTTCAATTCATGTTGTTTTTTTTTTGTTTTTTTTTTTTTGTTTTTTTTTGTAAGGTAAAACTCATTACAAAATTTAAAAAAATATACCTCCTCTGACTTATTTTCATAGTCAATGCTTTTGTTAAACAATGTTGCTGTTATCATAAATATGGTCTTATTTACGTAATCCGGAAAACAAATCTGTACTGTTTTTTCCATTTCATGATAAAATATGTCAAAATAAAAGAATCTCTATGGAGAGCGAAAAATTAACTTAATTTCGAACTGGATTTATAATACATGTGCATTCAAACTGTAAATCTTTGTAAGAAATGAAAACACTAAAAGAGACAAACTCTAAATCCTAGAGCGTTCCAAATCCTTTAAAACCATTTACATGTGCGAATGAAACTAAACAAATCACAATTCGAAGTGGAGCAGGTAAACGAGGTGCTACATTTATCAAAAAGGCGGATAATGATTTATAAACAATTTCTTAGTGTGAATGTACCCAAAGTAACATGTTCGAACGTATTTCCTACTCTTAATTGTTTTTTGTTGCTGTTGTTGTTGTTTTGATGTTGTTGTTTTCATCTTAAAGACAGTGACCCAGTAAATTACAGAGCTGTACAAAGAATAAGCACCCATGTATTCACGTACCCTGAGAACCTGATGAGTAGTAAGTTGTCCATGGTGGAACCCTCTAAAATAAGAAGAAAAAAAATGCAATAACACGAGAAATTAAAATTATATATATATTTACTATACCCTGGTAAACTTGTTAATTGAAATTGTCCATCCTTCAGTTATAAAGGTTCTATTAATCATTTTACGGAAATTTATCGAAATAAAAATATTGATTGATTGCGTGGATTGTGACCTGACAAAAACAACTGTACTCTGTGGGGTCGATGTCAGTTTAAATTAAATGTAACTTTCATGACCACAAGAAATACTTTGCTGATTGCTTTAATTTAAACATATTAATTTGCCCCCATAGATTCTGTGGAAGCTTGTGTACATCGGCTTCGGTAACTGCTTTCAGGAATTCTGACCAGGACGCCAAAAGGAGGCTGATAGTAGTCACGTGACTCTATCACCTCTGTGTTTTAGAGTCCAACACTATTACACGACAAGCCATTTCTATTTCGTTACTATGTGCTTTCTTTGTTACCTATCAGTAAATATACTTTTTAGCATGATGAGACATCTGCAACATTATAATAAGATGTTTGGTTGCCAAGCATGGGTAAAAAAACTTACATTCAACTCTCTAATAAACATAATAAGCTGAACACCAGTCAGTAATTCGGTCAGCCTGGCTGTTCGCCTGTTAAACAATGTGCCAGAACAATCAATCTAATAGCCAAAAAAATGTTATATAACAAGATTTTTATCATCATGTAAAGTGTGTCATACCTGATCATTGAGCAAACGAAATTCCGACGCTGTAAATGATACAAAAGCGAGGAAATAACACAGAAGGACAGTCATTTTTTAACCCCAAAAAATGTTAACATGTGTTCCACTGCGACCTCTATATCTGTATTGACAACACTAGACACGGTTTACTTGAACAGGATATCTGCTATTTTATATAAAGTGTTTCAACGTTTTACCCTGGTATTTCAAGTGACTTCCGAAAGTCATAAGTAAGGAAAGTAGGTCTAGGATCATTTATCGATTGTTTACAAAATATCCTACGATTTTGCCGGCGGAATTTCGAAAAAAAGGTCAGTTGTAAACATAGCTGAAATTGCGAGATTTTTTCTTTAAGTCAGAGTTATAAATGGTCGCGAGGTAAATTTACCCAGCATACTACAATGTAACAAGCGCGTTCCTACAACAGAATTACAAGTATTTCATCTTGAGCAACCCTAAGATGGTTTCTGAGCGTGATAATTATGCCTAGAAATTAAAAGATATGCGTATTTTTGTAAACGAAAATGCATTGTTTCAGATCGAAATGGACGGGAAAAAAGCTTAAAAGAAGCCTCATCAATTGTTAAAAATACAAACACATTGGAAAGTAAGCTGTCAAATTGGTCAATGGCTAAGTTACTTGTGAAATGTAGTCATAATGAATTGATGTGATTATGTAATTAATTCATTACTAGATGTAATTACCTAAGGAAAATGTAATGTGATTGTGAGACAACGTACATAGTGATTCTGTGCATTGTACACGTGTACAAAATGTTGTTGTTGTTGTTGATGATGATAATAATGACGTTGTTGTTGATGGTGTTGATGTTGTTGATGAAGATGTTGTTGATGATGATAATAATGATGTTGTTGTTGCTAATGATGATGATGATGGTGATGTTGTTTTTTGTTGTTGTTGAACTGAAAAGCGTTGACCGATTGTCTGACTTGTAAAAAAAAGGTCCAGCATGAGAATGGTTTTCATGATTACGCAAAACAGATCTACTGCGAGATACGATCCTTAAATGTAAACGGTTCATTTCGATCAAGACCAGATGTCCTACATTTAATATTCAAATGTATAACTAAGATTAGGAATTGATTAACTTATTGGTATTTCAGTCTGTCGAATAACATGCAATTGTTAAAAGAATGTTTACATGCAATTGTTAAAAGAATGTTTATATATCCACCAGAACTGGCACATGTTTCCGTTTCGATTCATAAATTTATATTTCTGCGAATATTTGACTCGTCGATGAAATATCTGGTTTTACGAAAACTTGGTTACTGCCTTAGACATTGACAAAACAAACAAAAATTGTCATACTCGAATAAATAACCGAACTTACAAAAAATATCCGTATCCGCAAAACGATCATCGGCAAAGTTCGACAACAGCCCCGATTAGCTTCGAAGACCGCCGAAATTGTCCGAATTACTGCTTTTACAAAAATAACTATCGTATCTTAAAATCTCATTAAGAGACACTCTTGTGTTGAATAAAGATAAAATGAATTAACCTTTTGAACTTTTTACGCACTCACACGAATCCAGAAATAGTTTGATAATCAAAATAAGTCGAACACAAAAATGTTGAACATAAATATTAATGATTGCGAAAAAGACCAGTGCAGGATAAAAACAGTGAATCATGATTGAATGATAAAACACATTAATGCCTGTTTCTTTTGTTTGTATCAAACCGCATGCAGCTTAGTTGTATTGATGACGTTTGTTTCCCCCTGACGACAGTTGATCTTAAAATGTAATGCAATAATCAAGTCAAAGTGTACTAAATGCTGTTATATAATCAAAGCACTGAAAGTGCTTGTTTGGACAGTTGTATCTATTTGACACTAGTTCTGCGAACTGGTTCTAAGAATTGGCTTCAATAATCTTGTACTTTATTTTAAGTTTTAATGTCTTGAAATTCTTAACAGTTGAAGTAAAAAAACTGAATTTTATTTACAAAATATTCGACGTTGGTGTGTAAAGCGCAGCCGAAATAGGTACGCTGGAAAAACTAGTTTGGTCGTTCTATTCTTGTTCTTCCGCTCCCGAAAAAAAACTTGCTTATTCACAAGACAATCTTTTTTTCAATGCAATATAACTAAATCCAGGTCATTTTATTCGAAAGTCATCTATGACCTATAATGTCAGATTTGCCACTTAGGACAGTCAATTTTGTCCGTAAATAATAGTGCTTGTTGTAACGGAAAAGGCCATTTTCTCGCAAACCGAAGGCGTAATATATGACCATTTGAAAATTATTATTCAACTTTTTTCTCGCACAGTATACACTTTTTTATCGATGCAGTCATAGATAATTTTTATTCGGGATTACCTCCTTTTTTGCAATAAATTAGATAGTTACATCAGATAAAGGACGATAAGACAATACAGAAAAAGAGGATGCAAGTTCTTTGTATTCATTGCTGTATCTAAATGCACTGCTTTACTGTTACCTTTAAACTCAACATGCGATAGCAGTAACACAACCGTTGAATACAATAGATGGACAATCTGATCACATCGAGAAGAACTGTTTGCACTAACATCATGGGATCAAACAGGTTCGGCCACGCTAATACGTTCTCTCAAAACTTTAACGTAGAATAACAGTCTGTTATGGTCCAGTGCAGGCGCGTAGCTAGCCTATAAAGAATGTGGATTCAAAATAATCTAGGGGGGTCAGGGGGCATGCCCCCCCCCCCCTGAAAATTTTGAAATAAATGGTGCAATTTGGTTTTGGGGCCTCCGGAGAGCTTTCTTGACCAACGAAAATCCGGCTGAATTTCAAACCACATTTTTTTTACTAAAAAATTTTTTTTTGTCAAAATAATGTGGATTCAGCTGCGTACTCGCGTATAGGCAGCTACGCGCCTGCAGTGAACACCAGCCAACAGAACCTCTGGCAACTCCGTCAGATGTCAGTAAGATGGGGGCTCGTCCGGGATAATCCTTCCCGGACTTAGTAATAATAATAAACAAATCTTTCAAGATTTCGGGTTGAAAATAGACCACACCATTTGGCATTTTCTCAAGAGTGGGTGTTTTATAATCCAGTGCACACCGACGTATAATTGTGTAAATACAACATCTGACAGCTGCGTCAGGGAATCGATTCTTTGGCTCATTGGTCTAGAGCGTTGATAATCTGAGTTGGAATCCCGTTCTGGCTGGTCTTTTCAAAGATGCATTTCATCTTTCTGTAACGAACTTTCATGTCTGTAAGAAATTTTTACAGGCGTCTTTTAGACTTGGTGTACTTGGCCTCAACGTTACTCTAACACCCTTACCGTCACACTCGGTATCTAACGGCATTGTGTATCGCTGTTGTTGTTGTTGTTGTTGGGAATTGTCAGCAAATAAGAGTGATTTTGTAAATAAAAACGGGTATGCGATTTTGTCAAACAGGCGTGTGATATTGCAAGGCGTATAGTCTCAGTCAAAGGTCTGTGCTTTAACTGTTCAAGTAACTTTACAACTCAAAAAATGTATAATTATACTGTTTATATATTTATCCTTCAGATATCAACGATTAAAACTTAATGACATTTAGCGATCAGTTGAATAAGTGTAAATTGGATTGATTTACTGATTGCGTAATAAATTAAGCAGGTTAATTATAATTAATTGTGATCACAATATGCGCGATGGAATAAAAATCAGAGATACGACTGACTCTAAAAAAATTGTTCAAGTGTTTTCTTTCGGGATATATATTCAATGAGAATATGGTATTGTTTTCGTTCGGTGTCTTTATATATAACTTTATAACTTTGAACTCTATTGATTTCTTTGTTTTAAATACCTGTTTAATTTTAGCTCGTTTGATATGATCAGTTATTTTAAAACTTTTGATAAATATTAATCCCTTTCTCAGTAAAACTCAGAACTTCTATGGCCAATATCAATCCGGGCCTTAAAGGTAATATTGATGTTGGCCCTCAAATCAATTTTTGATTGGACTGTACACCATGGTTTATGACAGCTATATTATTTTCCAACTTAAGCTTGTTAAAATTTCTAAAACTGAATGGATACAGCCTCTGAGCTAAGAGAAGGTCCGCATACATGTGAAGAGTCGATTTTCAACTTGTAATTCATACGAATGCTAGAAATTTTGAAGTATTTTCAGGAAACTATTTCACGCTTTTTACTCTGTAACTCAAAGCAAACCAGCCTTTCAATAATTAAAAATTATAGAATTCAATTGTCATTCAACAATATATTTGATATTTCTTTAGTTTCGGGTCCAGTAACAATATACATGTCATCGTAAATAGAAACTACAAAGTGAGAACAAAAAGTAAAACTAATGTATGTGAACTATAAATGTTTACACACATCTGTAACTTTTAGTTTATTATGCTTGTAACTACACATACTTTGAAATATTTGTCCTTTCAGGACAGTCCTAAACATTTGATGTTAGCTGGACTTTTGGTCTTTCATTTACCTGTAGAATGCAGCGCTGGTATGTATATTTTGTGCTCAGGTATGAAAAAATGTTGTCAGTAAATTGTACCACGTTTATTAAAAACAATAACAGCAATGAATCAACACCTTCCTAAAAATTGAGAAGGGTCACTGTGACATTTTACCTGTTTTGTTTGAACTGCAATCAGTTCTTATTAAATTTCACTTTTTTCACATAATAGCTTCTACATAAGTTATTAAAATTACAAAACAGCTGAAGCTGTTTAGATGAGAGTGAAAATAGAAACAAAATCCCGGCCAACAGAACTTCCATGTTGGTGAATAAAAGCATCCATAGAATCATTAATAAACGTGCCGTGCCCTTCTCAGTGTTATTCAGCTTCTTCTTATTTGACACTGGTGCCCACCCATACCATAACTGACCCCTCGTTTAGCTATACAGGTAGGAGCATGTCGCTCAGTTTTCATGCTCCTGACTCTCGCGCACTAATCTGTGAAATAACACAGAATCTGGACCTATGAGAGAAATGGAACGGTGTTTAAACATGAAGGATCTATGTGAAAAGGCAAAGCACTAACTCTCTGCAATATGAACCTCCGTACGGCTGGCCTTCGAGCATACAAACTGTCTTGATATGATGTAGAAATTTCCTGACCGTTTGCTTGGATACTTTTAAACAAGTTGCATTATGGAGGTCATTTCCTGGAGGGGTTAGCATTACTGAGACGATGCCGACAAGCTTAAACGAAGGCATTGTTCGACTGCTGTTGGCCTTGCTGCATCCCTCCAATGCACCCCTCTCACTCGTCTTGACAACGTACAACCTGTATTTCTCTTTTTTCTACATTTTCGATACACATTCGAACTAGCAGATTCGCCATTTCAACTGACAGGTTGACAAAGGCAATCCCTCACAATCTTTGCATGTATACCTAGTTCTCTTTACCAATCTTTTTTTTCTGGTATGCAATTTCTCGTTCTCTCCATGTAAGGTACTCATTAGTTTTCGATAAAGAAAAAGGTGTACTAACAATTTTCATATATAAACAAACGGATGTATCAATAGAACGACTGTATAATTCCACATGAACCGAATGAGTTTTATCTAACTTAGATTACCTTTTAATATAAACAAATCAAACAATAGTTACTAAAACATTTTAAGTTCAAAACAGGTATTGCAAAAACAGGATTAAATACATTTAAAAGAAGAAGTTATCAAAAGGTTACAACATATTATCTTTCTATTAAGGTACCATACTGCCAACTGGATCGACTAACGGAGCAACAACAACATACGGCTATGGATCGAATTCATCATCCACGACCACGATTGACCCTAAAGGAACAGGATCAACTAACGGAACAACAACAACATACGGCTATGGATCGAATTCATCGACCACTGCATCGCTTGACCCTACAGGGACTGGACCAACTGACGGTACAACAACAACATACGGCTATGGATCGAATTCATCGACCACTGCATCGCTTGACCCTACAGGGACTGGACCAACTGACGGTACAACAACAACATACGGCTATGGATCGAATTCATCGACCACTGCATCGCTTGACCCTAAAGGGACTGGACCAACTAACGGTACAACAACAACATACGGCTATGGATCGAATTCATCGACCACGGCATTGCTTGACCCTACAGGGACTGGACCAACTGACGGTACAACAACAACATACGGCTATGGATCGAATTCATCGACCACTGCATCGCTTGACCCTACAGGGACTGGACCAACTAACGATACAACAACAACATACGGCTATGGATCGAATTCATCGTCCACTGCATCGCTTGACCTTAAAGGGACTGGACCAACTAACGATACAACAACAACATACGGCTATGGATCGAATTCATCGACCACAGCATCGCTTGACCTTACAGGGACTGGGCCAACTGACGGTACAACAACAACATACGGCTATGGATCGAATTCATCGACCACGGCCACCCTTGACCCTAAAGGAACTGGGTCAACTAACGGAACTACAACAACATTCGGCTTTGGATCGAATTCATCGACCACGGCCACCCTTGACCCTGAAGGGACTGGACCAACTAACGGAATAACAACATACGGCTTTGGATCGAATTCATCGACCATGGCCACGACTGACCTTACAGGAACTGGAACTGGGCCAACTAACGGAACAACAACAACATACGGTTATGAGTCGAATTCATCGACCACGGCAGCGCCTGACCTTGAAGGAACTGGACCAACTAACGAAACAACAACATACGGCCAAGGAGCGAATTTATCGACCACGGCCACCACTGGCCTTAAGGGAGCTGGTAATGGATCGACTTCAATGATCACAGCAACACCTGTTCCTTCTGTTTCAACTTACCGGACAACTACAGGTTGCTATTGTCCAAATTCAGGGACAACATCGTTGAAGGGCACTCCTCAAGCTGGATCAACTAACGGACCAACTACAAGTAGATTGAATTCATCAAACACGGCAATAGTTAACTCTACAGGAACTAGATCAACTAATGGAACAACAACACCAAACGGCTATGGATCGAATTCGTCGAACACGACAACGCCTGACCCTAAAGGAACTGGACTTACTTACGTAACAACAGCAACAACATATGGCTATGGATCGAATTCATCGACCACGGCAACAGCTTATCCTACAGGAAACGGATCAACTAATGGGACAACAACAACATACGGCAATGGATCGAATTCATCGACCACGGCATCGCTTGACCCTAAAGGAACAGGATCAACTAATGGAAAAACAACAACAACATACGGCTATGGTTCGAATTCATCGACCACGGCCACGCTTGACCCTACAGGAACTGGACCACCTAACGGAACAACAACATACGGCTATGGGTCGAATTCATCAAACACGGCCACAAATGACCCTAAAGGAACTGGATCAACTAATGGGACAACAGCAACAACATATGACTATGGGTCGAATTCATCCACTACGGCCACGCTTGACCCTAAAGGAACTGGACCAACTAACGGAACAGCAACAACATACGGCTTTGGATCAAATTCATCTAACACGGCAATGCCTGACCTAACAGGAACTGGACCAACTGATGGAACAACAACAACTTATGGATATGGATCAAATTCATCAACCACGGCAATGCCTGACCCTACAGGAACTGGACAACCTAACGGAACAACAACAACCTATGGCTATGTGTCGAATTCATCGAACACATCAACTCCTGACCCTTCAGGATCTGAACTTACTAACATAACAACAGCAACAACAACCGGCTCTGGATCGAATTCATCGAACATGACAACTCCTGACCCTAAAGGAAATGGTTCAACTAACGGAACAGAAACGACCTACGGTAATGGATCAACAGTTTGCTATTGTCCGAGCACAGGGACCACAGCAACAACCTTGTTTGATGAAGGAACAACAGCCGCAAGCAGACGTATAAAATTTCTTTATATTTTTTTCATTTTGCAAAGTCTAAGTAAATATTAACATTTTTTGCACTTACTAGCTCCTTAATTAACAGTAAAACTTGGAAAAATAAGGGTAATAAAGCTTGGGAATGAATAATACGGCAGATTTAAGCATAGAATATAAGGTTAAATATATCATAGTACTGTTCTGCAGCTTAAAGCTGACCTATATTTATCTTGTTCTAGAGTGCTACCTTGTTTTTTTTAGCTCTCGGGAGTGAATGCGATGTCTCATCAGACTGCACGGTTTTAAACTCAGTCTGTACCTCTGGGATATGTGTCTGTGCGACAGGATACAAGCAGACATCGGACTTTTGCACCACTGGTAAGAATCTGTTTCAAATGTTTTTGTTTTATTTTATAATTACTTGAACTAGTTTTCTTTTATAAGAGATGTTGTTTCTGTTCACGTGCCTCTAGTCATGTGAAAGTTTATTTATTCATTTATCTATTGTTTTTTTTCTTTGTTTATTTGTTTGTATTAGTGTCATTTTAAATAAACTAATTTCATATTCACTGTCAAAGAGAAACTTCAAACATATTTTAATCTTTTTTAATGATTTATTGAATGTCAGTAAACATTCAAGCTTAAGTTATAGTTTGATTTAGGTACATTTTGTAATTTCGAAATGGATTGAGGCAATTTCAAGTAATCATTTGCACTTGCTTTACAAAAAGTTGCGGATGTTTGTAATACATGTATTTCTTGTTTTTATTAAAAACATATGCAAAAGATAATAGTATTAAATCTTCCTTATATATTTAAAGTATTAGGCAGCACGTGCAATGTAGTATCCAACTGCACAGCCTACGTGTCTAACTCAAACTGCACAAACAACAAGTGTAGATGTGAAACGGGGTATGTCCAAGACGAACTATTTTGCGGAAAAGGTAGGAGACTGTAATCTTTGAAATATTTGAAAACAAAGTTCTCTTAGAAAAGATAGGACTGCTTAAGCAATAATTACCTTCGAACATTCCATAAAGAATAAGCCGGTGTCCGGTAAGAATGTAAAGGGCATGTCTCAACTTACATTTCTAATTGTCGGTTGGATGAAGTGCTAAACTAAGGTCCGACATATCGGTGGTAAGCACTGAGCAAGATTGTTCATGGTCCGACATATCAGTGGTAAGCACTGAGCAAGATTGTCCATGGTCCGACATATCTGTGGTAAGCACTTAGCAAGATTGTCCATGGTCCGACATATTGGTGGTAAGCACTGAGCAAGATTGTCCATGGTCCGATATATCTGTGGTAAGCATTGAGCAAGATTGTCCATGGTCCGACATATTGGTGGTAAGCACTGAGCAAGATTGTCCATGGTCCGACATATCGGTGGTAAGCACTGAGCAAGATTGTCCATGGTCCGATATATCTGTGGTAAGCATTGAGCAAGATTGTCCATGGTCCGACATATCGGTGGTAAGCACTGAGCAAGATTGTCCATGGTCAGACATATCAGTTACAATAATAAGTAAGCACTGAGCAAGATTATCCATGGTCAGACATATCGGTAGTAAGTACTGAGCAAGATTATCCATGGTCCGACATATTGGTAGTAAGCACTGAGCAAGATTATCCGTGGAATAGAAAGTTTTCTGCATCATTTATTATCCTAGAAAACTTAAATTTACTAAGCTCTTCAAAACGGCATAGTGGGGGAGGAGAGAGGAATTGGTCGTATAATAAAAGGCAACTATATTTTATAATTATACGCAAAATGACGATTGGTAAAGATTGTTCCAATTTCTGATTATTTCCTTATTTTTTGGTATCACAAGCAGTGTTGCTTTAAGCATATTAGTGTATGAAAACTGCTGGCCTTGCAATTATATGGATAGGGTTTTTATTATTTTTTTTATTAATTATTACATTAATTTGTCAGCACAATCGTAAAACCAAATTTGTTTCAGGTTTGTGAAGAAAATAATACACCAATAGGTGTGTTTCAGCAATTTTGAAGAGAATTTGATAATATTAGAGTATTAATTATACCAGAAACGTTGCAAGGTGATGTTTTATTGATTTTTGTTACATGTTTTAAAGGTGTAAATGCGGAGTGTAGTTCTAACTCTGACTGCGTGTCTCATGCATCTTGCGAGAATGGCAAATGCTCATGTGACCTAGGATACAAGAAAAGGGGAAATCTTTGTCAGAAGAGTAAGTGTGTTTTTCTCTTTGCGAGCAAAAGCTATGAAGCATTTTGAACTTGACCTTTGAAACAATGGTCTTACGACCCTTTTATTGGTTTATGATGAGTGCATATCAGCTCGAAGATAACATATTTTGCAATGTTGATGAAGTTTTAATTTGTGTTTCTAGAAATTATAAAGACATTTTACTATTTTGCTTCTTTCAAATCTTTAATTCCTCCCCACCCAACCAAAATAAATAAATTGAAGCACAGCTTTTTTCTTGATTCTTGCCTTCATTAATCAATAAAATTATATTTCAAAGTATTTTCCTTAAATGTAAACTCAACATTTTCCTTGATACATTATATTTCGTATTCACATGATCTAGCTGATACGAGTCATATGTGGAAGTCTGATAAAACAGAACTTACATGCACGAATTCCTTTCACTGGCATTTGTGTTAACAGTATAACTATTCTATTGACCCTATCACAGACAGTCTAGTCAAAGCAAATATCTGTCCTAGATAAGATTAATATTTGATTAACTTTCAGCGGACTCCCTCATGAAATACCAAAATACACTCAAATATACCCAAATACTGTATTACTGGGTGATAAAATCAAAGTCTTCCAAGTGCTTTTTCAAAGCAGTCAGTGATAAGCACAAGAGTAAGATGGCTTATTCTAGTCTCATTTTAAACAGAAAAAAATCCCCACCTGACAACAATGGTATCCATAAGGATTACATTATATGAAATATGACAAACTGCTTTTTGATTTGCGAACTCAAAATTTTAATCTTCCACATCTGAAAACTTTGATAAATATCAAATTTACATGTACATGTACATGTTGTCTTTTTTTCCTTCAGTTATTGGAGGCCCTTGTTACTATTCAACTGAATGCAATTCTCATGATGAAAATTCCAACTGCATTATTGGTCTATGCACATGTATTGAGGGCTACTATGAGTCAGACATATTCTGCGTTGCTGAAGGTATGCAAGTAATTTTACAAGTAATGAGATAAATTAGTTTTATCTTACTTAAAGTTGCGCGTCAAAGTTTTTTAACTAAAACTGAAAATTATTTATCGTCATACTATAATTCAAATAATATGAAATTATAAATTGGTCCAAGTCCAGCAAGCTCTTTTTGGGGAATATTTTCTATATTGTATCTCTAACGCATCTGTACACATGTGTCCCAGAGTCTTGAACATGTGAAAGCAGAATATCAATTTTGATAAATAAAATTTGGATGTGCTAAAAAGTATTATAACAGAATAATGCTGAACAAGAGAAACAAGATGTTCAGGATTTGCTCAACTGATTACCAGTCCTTAGTTGGAATATTATGATAAAATATAACTACTAGTAGCCTGTCATACAAATTCAGAGGCCTTTGTCTTTTGCTCCATGTAATTTAGTTCCAATCCCAAGTCACAGACCATTAAGACAATCATTTTGAGAATTTGCAAGCTTTTTTCTTGAGCTTGTGATCTAGTTTTTGGCCCAGTGTGATCCAGATGACAAAGTCTCATCAATCTTTCCAAAGAGATTAAGAAAACAGTCTAATCAATTCAGAATCGAGTCAAAAATTTGACCACTAATTATGTTTAAATCATTCTCCACTGATATGACCTTGTGACCTTATTTTCAACCCTTTATGACACATTTAAAAAATTTTCAAAGAATTCATCAAAATTTGACCTAGTTTCAAGAAGATTGTGCCAAAACTTCAAAATCAGAGTGTTCACACATTTTTCCACTGAGCTGTGACTATGACCTAGTTTTTGATCTAATGTTACCAAATTTCAATATCTTAAAAAATATCAAGACAAATATTCTGAGTAAGTTGAATGAAGGTTGGGTCAAAATTGTGACTTCCAGAGGGTTAAAAAGGGGACCCTTGATATAAGCTGGTGGTCTAGTTCTTGAACCCATATGAGCTACAAGCAAATTATAAATTTTTCCAAGAGCTTTCCAGAGCAAAAATTCTGAACAAGTGTCAAAAAAGTTGGGCCAAAAATGTCCAAAAGCTAAGAAATGTATACTTATTCACACAGCATGTAAAACATGTAATTCAGAAATGTATTTTTTTTTCCTTTTCAGGAATCAACCTTAAGATATCATCTATGCTGCTCCTCGTTTCTCTATTGCTGCAAATCACATTTAAAGCTGTCAAGTAAGCAGCACTCTATACAATATATATACATGTATTGTTGAGATGTGGAGGCCGTCAAGTGCATCAGTATAGTAGACGTCTCGTAATTTAATGCCACAAAATCAAAAATAAGGAAGATTATGAAAAGAACGACATTGAACTGTTTAAAGAATCAACCTGGAATAAACTGTGATCTCATCATTAATTATTAAATTTATAAATAGATCATTTTTCATTTGTGGAGAATGGTCATGTGATTCATGATATAATATTGTATTGACTCCAAGGAGGAGCCAAAAACATGCATTGACTGACGCAAAGTTAATCACGCACAAAGTGCACGGCATCAGAGCTATGTCCTCAGTACTTTTTCAAGGTCGATAAATCCTTATATTGACCTCATTAAAATGGAAAATATTACTTTATAAAAGTTTATTAAATTTGTTAACTTACTGTTTCAACTATTATAGGATATTTTTAACACGTTACACAGAATTTAACTTATAAGATCAATATAAGCAGAGTATGTGTATAGAATGTCAAAGAACTGTTAAACGAATCAAACTCAAGTGAATTGTGAGCTCTTCATATATCAAAATTATTAAATTTATTATTTCAACTTTTGTCGCATATTTTTAACACATGAAACAGAAGTGTAATTCATCACTTAACATCCTTTTCAACACTCAAGCCGTAAGATCTCCTTCAGGATAAGTGCTCTTCAATTCAAAAGTTTTGGGTTTTCTTTTTCAGTGAAACTTAATGCCTTCTTAAAGTCTGAGTCCTTTCAGACGAACAATTTACCTATCAGTACCACTTCTAGGAAGGACCTGGTGCCATATTCATTAAGCATCTTAAGTTTTACTTTGCTAAGTTCCATATAAGTCAAAATTTCTCAAATGAGTTTGCACCTTTACTGCTTATAGTATAAATGTGAAACTTTCAAACAATGTTCATTACATTGTTAAGTACTGAATAGGGAAACTAAAGTACAAAAAAAAAGAATACTTTAAATTTTTACTATGATGCTATAGGAATATAACCTCAGTAAAAGACCATCATCCATTATAAGAAATTGCCAAGTTAAATTTCTCACATGAATGGTTATATTCAGTTGTAGGGCTTGCACCCATAACCTTTCAGAGAGAGGATTAGTGAATTTAAGTACACTACAAAGAGACAGGTCTGGAATTCTAAGTTAATATATGTATCATTAAAAAGATGTTTCTAGCATCAAGCCTAGGCAATGCTTTGGCTTTTGGTACAAGGACACATTTGCCTGGCTGCATTTGCAGGAGTACATGTAAATTTTATCTCTTTTCTGTCAAACTGAATTAAAAATACGTGCACAAGGACTAAAAACTTGGGTCTACATCAGTATGAAGCAAAATGAAGAATGAATGTAGAAACTATCACAGCTTTAATGCATGACAATATTTCAATAACTCTGAACAAATAACTATATAAGCTCACAGAAAAAAACAACTTAGGTAAGCCAAGTTACCAGATGTAACAAGCGCAATATCAAAATTATATCACTTAAGGGAGGAGTTATCCTTGTGGTTTTAAAAACATCATTTTACTCATTATAGAAGAACATCCTAAAGAAGGTACAAGTATTGAGATTTCTTTAAAAAAAATGTAATATTTTTTCTTTAATATTCAAAGCTAATTATAGTTTACCATGTAACAGCCAACCGACAAGTTATTGTCACTGTTTAATTTTTTAAATATTTTTTTTAAAGGTTATTTACTTTGTTGAACACAAAATAGCAAAAGACTTGGAGTCTTAATTTTGCTAGCTTTACCCATCCTTGAAATGGGTGACTCTTCCATTGATATTTTAAAACATTCAAGTAAGACTGTATATTCAATTAAAGAGAAATAGGAAAAGTTAACAATTGCTGTTAGAAGTATAGAATAAACAAACCCCACAAGTAAAGTACCTTTTCTTTAAGTCAAGAAATATATGTGAGCACAGCTATATTTTGTACCAAGTCCACATGTAGAATCTATGATGAAAATATAGAATGCACACAACACAAGGTTTCTGAGCACCAGCAAATAATATTACTTTTTGAGAAGGACACATATATCAGGAAGTAAAAAAACATACCACTACAGCTGCTGTAAAAAGTGCAGAAATGATAATATTGTTTATCAATGAAAATGCTGAGGATTTGTAGAAAAGCTAAGGCTTAAGACAGCTCCAAGACAACATTTTTTTCAGGTGAACTGAAATCAGTCAAAAAGTACAAATATTATTTACAATTATCACAGCTATCTTTTTTATAATCACAGAATTTCAGCATTTTATATATACACGTGTCATCAAAAAACATCATTCATAGAACAAATAAGTTTCTTAGCCTACAGCAGAAAACATTTATGTGAGAAGCCATTTATCTTGACTGCAAAGTCAAGGTAGACAACTCTCACTTAATAAACATGAGTAAACAAAGGTTTAAAGCAGCTCGTTCACATATGGTCATTGACTAAGAATTTGATTTTAACTATCTGTGTCTATTATGTCTACTAATACCCAACTACAGATGCATTGTCACCCAATGCAACATTTCATGATTGTAAAACAAAAGGACCAGATGGTCCTTTGTAAGTTTCCCTGAAAAGAAACTACCAAACAACTGGTGGAGTGGGGGTGCCCGTGGGGTGGCACCTAAGGGATGTGTCAAATGGCAGACAGTTTAAATACAACATTAGATATAAAAAAAATATTTTTAAACCAAAAAAGGTCAATAGTTCATGGTAAACTGAAGTCAAATTTGAAGTCTGTATGCAAACTTATACATATAGTTAAAATTTCAAACACATATCTTCAAAAACAAGAAAGTATGTCAGTAGGTCAAGAACAGCCAAGGTCAAAATTGAAGTCTGCATGCAAACTTGTACAAATAGTTAAAATATCACTGATTAAGCTTCAATAAACAAGGAAGTAGGTCAGTAGGTCACAAGGACAAGGACAAAGATGGATGAAGGTTAAGTACCTTCCTACCCCATCCAATATTTTTTTTCTGGGGGAGGGGGGTACCAACATGAGGTGAGTGGGGCTGAGGAAGGCCAACTTCTTCCAAAGCCCATCTAATTAACTAAGCACTGCTCAACCAAATGTATCAAAGCTCAAGGCCTTTCACTTCCTTTTAAAACTTTTCCCTATATAACTAAATTTAAAACAAAGTGACCACTTGGTCAGGGCCAATTTTGATCCAGGGACCATGATTTGTACAAACTTGGCAGAGGTCCACTAGACAATGGTACAAACAGAACATCTAAATCCTAGGCCTAATGGTTTCTGACAAGAACATTTTTTTAAAGTTTTTACAACATAAGTCTATGTAAAATCAAGTGACCCATGGGCTCACACCAGTTCTGACCCCACAGCCATGATTTATATAACTTTGGTAGAGGTCCACTAAACATCTTATCTCTAGGCCTTATGGTTTCTGACAAGAAGATTTTTTAAAAAATTTTCCTATATAAGACTATGTAAAATCAACTGACCCCTGGAATGCAGCCAAATTTGACCCTAGGGCCATGATTTATATAAATTTGGTAGAAGTCTACTAGACGATGTTATCAATCAAATATCTAAGCTCTCGGTCTTGTGGTTTCAGACATGAAGGTTTTTTTAAAGTTCTTCCTTTCAGTTGCCATTGCAACCAGAGTTTTGCATGGAATTCCATTTTTTTATAAAACTTTGAAACAAGACCATACAAGCATCATTTCTGTAAAGTTTAATTGGAACTGACCCAGTGGTATAGGAGGAGATGTTGTGTAAAGTCAATTGTGGACCATGGACAGACGGACAACAGACAAAATAGCATACAAAAAGCTACCCCAGAGGTCAGGTGACCTAAAAAAATGGGTAG
Organism: Cyclina sinensis; assembly: GCA_012932295.1. Classification (NCBI taxonomy): domain Eukaryota; kingdom Metazoa; phylum Mollusca; class Bivalvia; order Venerida; family Veneridae; genus Cyclina; species Cyclina sinensis. Next base: position 14,876,640 of record JAAONU010000003.1, on the reverse strand, counting down.
TTTCCCCATCATAGGCTATAGTGTTATGAATGGTATAAAACCTATATTTAGAATTTCAATTTTCTTGTGCTGTCACATGACTGATCACATTCCCTCTTTGTGCATGCGTTTACATTATATTGGACCAAAAACCACTGGCATTTTTTTCATGGATAAATGCCCAGAACCACTATATAACCATCACAAGGTACGAAAGTTCACAAGAATAAATCTGAGTGTCACTTAACTTTACTTTAAACATGATTTGAATTGTCTCTATAAACATCACTATCGAAGTGTTGCAATAATATTAAAAATGGAAGTATATAAGCTGATTCGAGTTTGTCTACAGGATCTGTTACAAAAATTTATATAAAGTCCACTGAAAACTTCAGTTTAGTTATACAATAAATCTGAAACTTGACTGAGATGTTTAGATTGAGTTTGTTCAACAATTTAATATCTGATTTCTATTTATTGAGTATGAGACTGGAAGTGGTGTCATGAAAAATTTAGTTAACAAGCGATGAAATTCATTTGAGAGAATACAGAGGTATGGTGGAAAAAATGTTTGCACTTTGACTGGAGTTACTGATTGCTATATTTAGAAAAAAATTTTCAACTATCAGTGACAATAAAAGTAACATTGCATCGTTCAGCTTGAATTAGTTAAAAATCTGTAGGTAAGGTGATTCATCCTTGTGAACTTTCGTACTTTTTGTTCGTTATATAGTGGTTTGGAACATTTAACCAAGAAATGAATGCCTGTGGTGAGATTGGTGAAGATGCAGTGTTCAGAACATGCCACATGGTACAGCAAGCACCTGCTTTGGAGAAACTGTGTTCTATATTTAATGGAATTCCCTAAGTAGGCATTTATTGAAAATGTGACCTACACGAGTTGAATTTTTGTCAAATTACAAAGACTTCATTAATGTAACAAAGGAGAGTAGAAAAAACTTTTTTTGATTCTGCCGTTCAACTGTGGACGAGCTGCTTTAATGTTCTTTTAACAAAAAATTCATACCAGCACAGACCCTACCAGAGATCGAACTGTTTCCTGATTTGTAGTCAGACACACACTGAGCATCAGGACACAGACGATGTGCTGTTTGAATAAACCTTAAAAAATGATAATTCTTTTTTCACATTACATGTATTGCCTACTGAAACCAGCTTGGATGCTGACCTAAAGAAAAAGCAAAATTACTTTATTTATGAATAGTACAACACCCCTTTTATCAGAAGTCTTTTTATCACAAACATTTCTCATGGTTGGTTTGGAATAGTAAGATTTCACTGTGTATTGTGACGGTCCACTCCACACTGGCCTCTAGTTGTGTTACTGAGTAATTACAATCTCTAACAATTGCGTCAGTTAATTAATAATTCGGCTTAGTGGTTAGTGCGTTGGTCTTTGATGGGAGAATTCCAATCCCGCCCAAGATGCACTGCATCTTTCTGCTATGAACTTCCATGTCATAAGAGTATATATATATATGAACTAAATAGAAAAAAACAGATACAACAAATATCATACTGACCTTAAACTTAACAAGGAACATTCAAAGGCATTTGTCTTTTTCCTTCTCTAACAAACAATGTTACATAATAAATTCTCATACATTAAAAAAGTTATAACTTATAAGCTACAATGATATATAAGGCAAATGCAAAAGATATTTATTATGCGTTAATGAAATTTAATGACAGTAAAGCCAGAAGTGCAGACCATGAGCAGACTGCATGGATGTGTAGACTTATTATAGTCTGAAATGGTGACAAAGGCAAAAGTAAAATAGCTGTTAGAAGGGTTAGGGTAAACAACTTCCACACATGAAATTTAAATTCAAGTGTTATAAACCTTTTCTTTAATGTCAAAAATGCACCATACCCAAATGTAGAATCTACCATAACAATGTATGTAGACATAAGGTTTCTCACTGATCAGTTTCATGTCTACTTCAAAACAGAAAATCAAAGAATGTTAGTCCAAAAGAACCATTTGGTGTAACTGTTGTTTAATCTGCGTCATAGGCCACTCTGTCTATCTTCTGGCACTTCATTTTTCTTTAGGCAAAAATGTCCTGTTTGATATTTTTAATAGTTACAGGCTCTTTCCTAGCTTTTAAATGTTGTTGTTGATATTTTCGTTCAAACTGGTTTTTAAAAGTGCTTGCATGCATTCTCTCAACTGTCTTTCAATACATCTTCTTTGGATACAATTTTGGACCACCAGGGGATTTGGGTGAAGACGGTAACAATGTTCTTCTCTGATGTGCGTCCTTTGCCTGCCAAGCTAAAGAGGTGTCAAGGTCAGTTGACACAGCATTAAATGTGGAAGTCCTGTCACCACGGCAATTCATAAGGGAATTTCTGTGGATACACTGGTCTACATAGTCTAGAATATCCATTGCCTCAACCTAGAAACACAGTGGTACTCAACAGCATAACATTATTTCATTAGATTTTTTATCTTTTTCGTTTTTGTTTTTTTCTCAGATGGTCACACCTCAAAGTTATGTCTCTGGACACAACAGAAACATCAACTCAATTTCTCCCATGGAGTGATGAAGATGGTATGAGTTCAATTTATAATTAAAGGAAAACATAAAGTTGTTTTTCAATTAAATTAAACAAAATAAAAAGGGAGACAAGAACACAGCTGGGCGGAGCATTATATGCCCGAAGATTTTTTTTTCTAAGTATGATGCATTTGTGATATAAGGGAGAAAACCTTAGGCTTTGGAATTAAATGATTTGCTTTAAATTTTGAATCTTTTGTCTTTGACTTATAATATTTTGATTTTCAACATTTTATACTTTTTATTTTAGAGTTTTATAGGTCTTTATCATATCTAAATCTTAGGTTTATCATTTGTATAAATGTCAATCTTTCAGAAGTTATGATGTTCATGCTGTAATGCATATCAAGTTATAGTGCAGAAATATTGATTGTTTAGATGACTGTCACCCTGACCTTTTATGTACTTTCCAAAACAGTATAGGGGTCAAGTAATCAATGATGGCAATCATCCTAAGAAGTTTGAAGTCTGTATGGGAGTTAGTTGCCAAGTTATACAGCAGATATGCTTTTCAGTGTTTAGGTCATTGTGACCTTGACATCTGACCTACTGATTCTAAGATGTATGGGGGTCATTTTCTCAATGTAATCAATCATCATATGAAGTTTGAAGTCTGTATGACAAATGGTTATAAAGTTTTCGAGCAGAAATAGCTTTCAGTGCTTAGGTCACTGTGACTTTCATCTTTGACCTACTGACCCCAAAATCAATAGGGGTCATTCACTCAATGTGTGCAACAATTACATGTATTTTGAAGTCTCTATGACAAATTATTGTCTAGTTACAGAGTGTAAATGATTCTAAACATTTAGGTCACTTTGACCTTTACTTTTGGATACTGACCCCAATATGTATATAGGGGTCATCCACTCATGTTTGTAATAACAATATAAGTAATAACAATATAAAGTTTGAAGTCTCTATAAAAAATGATTGTCAAGTTACATGGTGGATATGGTTTTCAATGTTAAGGTCACTGTGACTTTGACCTTTCAACTCCAAAATCAACAGGAGTCATTCACTCAATGTGGGCAATAATCATATGAAGTTTGAAGACTGTAGGCCAAATAGTACTGAAGTTATCCTCCGGAAACCAAATTACCAATGGACAGACGGACTGACAATGACTTCAAAAATTTAGGTCACTGTGACCTTGACCTCTGAGCTACTGACCACAAAATCAGTAGGGTCATGCACTCAATGTGGACAATCATCATAATGTTTTGAAGTTAAAAGATTGTAGGCCAAACAGTTCTGAAGTTATCCTCCGGAAACCAAATTGCTAACGAATGGACGGACAGACGCCCAGGACCATATCATGATATGCCCGATAGTCTTCATCGGACAAAAAATTCCAGTTTAATCTTACTTTAACCCTGTAATTCTCTGTTGCCATGACAAGTCTCCAGTTGCCATGTGGTCTGCATAATAGCTACCATGAAAACTAGGCATGTAGTTGGACTCTTTGGTAGGTACCTGTAAATAAAGGGATATAATCTGAAACATCAAAATTTAATGGAACTTTCAAGGGGGAACAAAATCATCTAAAATTTTTCTAGTGTTTCAAAAATCAGCACTGCTTATAAACATCAACCCCTAAGCTGAATTAAAAGGAATTTACAATTGAATATGTTGATTTATTTCTATTTTTTGTACACGACCCTTGTCTTAAACTGTGAACAGTCAGCTATTCTTTATCATATCAACAAAATTAATAAGAATCTGAAAGCTCTTTTGTTAGGGCTTAAAAGCTGACTTTTTGTTATGTTTTCTTGAACAAAAACACAGAGTAGAATCTACCTGTAGCTGACTGCTGTGATCTGAGGATCCCTGAGAACAATGAGAACATTAACTTCTACTCCTTGTGTGCTGATCCACCCAATCTGTACAATAATACAGAGTTTGTATCCAATATAGTTCCAACAAAATTCTACTAGTCTTTTTTTCATAGTACAATTCATTAGATTCAATTTGGACTGTATATTTTCTGTATGTGATCTGCTTTACTGAAGAAAGATAGCTAAATTGGCAATGTTCTTCTCATTTTTACACAGTGAGGGGTGGATTTATTAATTAACATGCTTGAAATTTTTTTTTGTGCACACATTCAGTTCCACTTGCGTAGTTGCAATAAGTGATCAAAATGAGTAAAAGATTATGCGTCTCAAGGAAATTTTATTCATTGCCAACTGTAAGCTGTTTCAAATCCATTAACTGAAACAATATCAAGTATATATCCCATACTAGGGCTCCAGAAATTTTCAAATCTCACCCTACACTACCCCCCTTTCTGAAAAATCATTAAAATAAATCTGCCAAAAACAATTTTTAACATTGGTTTACCTAAAATATTCTTTCAAGGCTTTTCTGTCAATGAAAAATATGTACAATTTATTGTCACTGACAACTAAAATTGAATTATAATGCTCAACTTAGTTTGTTCACAAAAACATTTAGTTCAAAGTGAAAGTTAAAAAGAGAAGTAGTGCAAATTTCGTTATAATTCCTAAACACCATTCAACATAATCAACTGACTAGCTGCCAAGCAAGCGACATGTTAATCAGTTAATTGGTGATAATTGCCTCATGCTACTGGTCACACTCACATTGGCAATTTTATGGGTTTATGATAGGTTTGAAGGACGGCATTAGGGAATGACTGGGATTTAAGTGTGAAACTTTGGCATTCTAATAGTAAGTTATACTTAAATCTGATTTTCTGACAATATCTGGACGGATTTTTTTTTAATTTTGGACATAAAAATCGGTCCAGGAAGCTGAAATTTGGTAAAAACCAACAAATTTTCGGTCTTCCAGAGCCCTCTCACAGACCAACCTTAATCTTTCAAGCTGATGAAGAGATAGTCCTTAATCCTTTAACTCCCAAATTTCATGCTTAAAACAGTAAAGCAAACACTTAAAAACAACTAACCTAATGTTCTGCTGTAATCACCTGCATATCTAGATGTTTCCTGATTCTTGTATATCTGTTGACCTACTCTTTCTTTCAATAAATCATTCTGTTCAAGCAAGTTCACTGCCTCTGGATCCTTTGCATCTATTTCTATAGGTTCAAAAACATCATGGTTCCCAGTTTCCTGACTATTATCATCATTAGCCTGCAGCATACTGGCTGGATCCCAATTCAACACTGGTGATGCAGGCATTACAAGCTTTTTACGAGACTCCAGCTCCGGAGACTTTGGCGTTCCAAAAACATTCCTGTTTCCGGAGAAGAAATAATCATCTCCCTTTTCATCTCTCTTTCTTGAAAGTGCATCACTGATCCCGCTAAGGCTATCTCTATATTCCATGTCAACTTTTTCAGACTTATGATTTGAAGCATGTCTAGAATTTTTGTAAAATGTACTTATTTCATTTTTGAGTTTTTTCCTGCTATATTCAAGCAGTCTGGAATTGTTATAATAATTATGCATATGTCCCAATTCCATCACTCTTCCATTAGCACTTTCAGGAATATTATAATCCTGACCTGCTTGTTTATTAGAAAGCTCTCTTGTTCTTTTTAAGCCACTAAGACCTTTCATGGGTAAATTTCTTTTCCTCAAATGAGACATCTCTTTATCTATATGTATATATGTATATAGCAAAATAGTTTCTTATCAATAAATATAGAATGCTTGGTCCCAGCTCCTCAAAACTTCATGGCTGCCACTAGAGATAAGGCTCTAGGGGGACATACATGTTTTACAAACATCTCTGTTGTTTTGTTTTTATTCTGTTGAAGATGTTTTTTATCTTGTCTTTAAAACTTAAAAAAAACTTATGTTGTTTATACACCGACAAACAAAGTTTGAGGCGGTATATAGGAGTGAGCTTGTCAGTCGTTGGGTCTGTCGGTCCGTCATTGTTTCCGGACGATAACTCATGAAGGCTAGACAGATTTAAACACTTTTTGGTACACAGCTGTAACATCATAACATACAAGTCAAGTTCGATATTGGGGCTGGTGGGGCCAAGGTCAAGATCACTGTTACAGTTACTAAAAAGAGAAAAACGGTTTCTGGACGATAACTCATGAAAGGCTTGACAGAGTTAAACAATTTTTGGTACACAGGTGTAACATAAGATACTGGTCAGCTTCGATATTGGGCCTCCAAGGTCAAAGTCACTGTTACTGAAAATAGAAAAACAGTTTCCGGACAATAAATCATGGAAGGCTAGACAGATTTAAAAAATTTTTGGTACACAGTTGTAAAATCACAAGATACAGGTCAAGTTCGATATTAGGGCTTGTGGGGCAAAGGTCAAAGTCACTTTTACTAAAAATAGAAAAACAGTTTTTTGATGAATACGCATGAAAGGCTAGACAGATTAAAAAAAATTTTGGTAAACAGGTGTAACATCATAAGATACAGGTCACGTTCGATTTTGGGGCTGCTGGGGCCAAGTTCAAGGTCATTGTTACTAAAAATAGAAAAACTGTTTCCGGACAATAACTCATGAATGGCTAGACAGATTTAAACAATTTTTGGTACACAGATGTAACATTGATATTGGGGCTCGTGGGGCCAAGGTCAAGGTCACTGTTACTAAAAATAGAAAAACGGTTTCCGGACAATAACTCATGAATGGCTTGACAGATTTAAACAATTTTTGGTACACAGGTGTAACATCATAACATACAGGTCAACTTCGATATTGGGGCTGGTGGGGTCAAGGTCACTGTTACTAAAAATAATGAAATGGTTGAAAAATTGTTTCTGGATGATAACTCATGAAATCTTGAAAGATTTAAATAATTTTTGGTACACAGCTGCAACATCGATATAGGGGCTGGAGGGGCCAAGGTCAAGGTCAGTGTTACTAAAAATAGAAAAACGGTTTCCAGACATTAACTTATGAATGGCTTGACAGATTTAAACAATTTTTGGTACACAGGTGTAACATCATAATATACAGGTCAACTTCGATATTGGGGCTGGTGGGGTCAAGGTCACTGTTACTAAAAATAATGAAATGGTTGAAAAATTGTTTCTGGATGATAACTCATGAAATCTTGAAAGATTTAAATATTTTTTGGTACACAGCTGCAACATCGATATAGGGGCTGGAGGGGCCAAGGTCAAGGTCAGTGTTGCTAAAAATAGAAAAACGGTTTCCAGACATTAACTTATGAATGGCTTGACAGATTTTAACAATTTTTGGTACACAGGTGTTACAGCATAACGTACAGGTCAACTTCGATATTGGGGCTGGTGGGGCCAAGGTCAAGGTCACTGTTACTGAAAATAGTGAAATGGTTGAAAAATGGTTTCCGGATGATAACTCATGAAATCTCGACAGATTTAAACAATTTTCGGTACACAGGTGTAGCATCACAGGATACAGGTCAAGTTTGATATTGGGTTTGGTTGGGCCAAGGTAAAGGTCACTGTTACTAAAAATAAAAAATAAATGGTTTCTGCTCAATAACTTGAGTTAGGAATGAGATATTTTGATGAAATTTGCTGTAAAGATAGCTTCTATGAAGACGACGCTTGGGATTGAAAATTTTGCAAGTTTGGTCGAGGTAACTGTTCGCTTAAACTTAAGCTAAATCTACTAGAAAATATACAGTTCAATGGTCTACTGGTAGTTGTTTTCTCTGTATACAGTATTATTAGATATAAAATATATTCATATTTCCATGTTTCTTATGTCACTTTATGCCATTGATTCTAAGCTTTCCAGTATCAAGCACCCATGTGGGGGTATTAATCACCTTTAGTGATAGTTGTAGTTTGATTTATTTTCACTTCTAAAAATGGAATGCATATGTCCTAGAGTAGCATATAGCACAAGTACATGTAGTTTGTCATGGTTTGTAGAAAAATAAAGTTTTTGTCATGAAACCACTTTACTCTGGCCACAGGTTTGTCACGCTTAGAGGGGTTATGATATAACTTGATCTGTTTGCTCAAAAGGTCAAGGTTACAGAGGATGTTAATGATAAAAATAGTCAATCTGATTAATATCAGCTTCTAAATAAGGCTCTGCTGTTAGCATCTGAATGTCAGTAGAAGAAAGTCACCTCATTACCATTCAGTTAGCCAATCAGTGCCTAACTTTAAGTTTTTGAAGGTAAATCAGTTTCTATTTTAACCATTAGAACACATGAAAAATCTATATATTTAACAGGGATCACAAATAACTCGGTAGTTTTCTGCCATAAATCGCAGTTAAAACGACTGACTGAATGCATAAAAAAGAAAATGTCTATATATGTAAAAATTCTGGTTGTATTTTAGAAGAACATACCTAAACTAAGTTACTGTCTCAGTTTTAGATACAGAAAACACATAATAATATAAACCACTAGACCACTAACCTATCTTGATATTAATTAGTTGCCTATCACTTTGTCACAAAATGTGAGGATTTCCCTCTAATTGTTCTTCTGTCTGTACAGAAGCTCGGTTCATAAATTGCTGATGTATAGTAACATAAATATTATACATGTAAGTTTAGACTTTGCACTGGGCAGTTGATGGTATGTAGATATGTCCATCCATTCATGTTTGGACTGAATGAAATAAGTTAAATCATTAAACAGCTGTTAATAACTATTAAACAACTGTTAATCCTTAACAAGAAAGATAAAAAAATGAACTTCTATAAAGCACTCTTAAGTCATTTTGAAAAAAAAATTATCCTGTGAATATGGGATTTATCAATAAAAGGTCAGGTTGTCTTTGCATGAAGGAAATAGCTTACAAGGTGGGAGTTTAATAATAACATAGTTAGGTTCAGTACTTCTTGTATAATTTGATCTAATTAAAGATAAAACAAAAAATTCAAAAGCTTCATGTCTGCTTTTTTATTTATTTTAGTTACAATTATTTCAGTTTCAGTTTTGATTAAAATGATATGTGACTTATAAAGGTTTAAAAAGCATTTAAATGGATTTATGGTAATTAACAAAGGAGGGCTTATCCAGACATTAAACATTGCCTATCAGATATGTGAAGCTTTTTAGAGTGGTATCCTTCCATTGTATCAAATGCTTTAGACTAAATGTTTCATGCCAATGGATTAGTCGATAAGGATGACACCTTATTTTTGAAAGGACTGTAAAATATATTATCTACCTTTAAAGTTAGTCGCAATAATTTTTCCTCACACTTTGTAGCTACATTTAAGAAGTCCTGGATAGAAATTTCATTGATTCCATCCATAAACTTCAGCCATCCATAAACTTCAGAATACTTGTGCTTGCTATAGTTTGGATTATTCAAAAAGTTATCTTTTGGACTTCAACACTTTACAAATGTGCTCTTCAATATAGGATGAATGATTAATTCATATAGAACAAGGCTGAGAGAAATGGTGACCATACTTTTGTTGTTACTTCTTGGATGTGCTATAGTTCGTGTAGATGGACAGCTTGGAATCACAAGTATCTTTTTTTGTTGCTCTTTTTTATTGTGTCAAAATTTCTCCACATTTTAAAATCTCCATGGAGTTGATGATTAAATTACAGAAAAGGACTGCAATAAGAGTTCACTGTGTATAAATATTCACTCATACCTGAATACTGTTAGACTACACCACAAGATTGTCAGGAATCAAAACAATGAATTTTAAATTTTGAATTTTAAATGAAATCTGTTAAATATCAATGAATGGTAACTATTGGTCACCAGATAAGTTTAAGTTTAATAATAGTTGGAACAATTCTGATAGTGTAGTGTTCATTCTGTTGAAAAAAATGTGTAACCATTTCTCTTTCAGCTTGTACATTTGCCACACAAACAAACTGCCCCTTTTTTCTACCGAACTCTTTCTGTAATTTGGTCACCTTGAGTTGTGAATGTCCTACTGCTAGAGGGTATGTGGATGATGGCACTGGGGTAGCATGCACTTATGGTAAGGTAACGACTTAGCACAGAAATGTTGTCTTGTTTTGAAAGGGGAATTGTCCAGGGTAACAGAACTCTGCTGAGACTTGTACAGGAGGGGAAATGTCTAGGATTCTGGCCAAAAAAGCCAAAAACATTTCTGTCAACTAGGTCAAAAGTTAGTTGGTAACAGTTTTCTATATTGACACTTGTTTCCTGGTGGGAAATAAATTGTTTACCCCCCACCCCCCACCAGAACAAACACACAACTTAAATGAAAAGCTAACACAATGTAGGATTGGTGAGCCACATTGCAACAATATTTGTTAATGAATACATGCATTAAAAGATATATCATATTTCTATTTAATAGAAATCAAGATTTATAATGGAAGACATTAATGACATTCAACATGAGTGTGCACATGTCAGTATTATGAAAGCCTTGCAAAAATATTAGTGGTCACAAAAGAACATATTAGAATCCATGCAAACTGTAAGACATATAAATCTGCATGTCCAAGATAATGTAGTATACATTTTCCCTGTTAAACAGGTGTTAATTGGGGAATAATAGAATAAAAGACTAACCGTTGTTAGTTGTAACTTAGCAAATTTGTGTTAAACTGTACATTTCTTTACTTGTTTATTTTAATTAGATTATTCTGTGACAATAATCAAATGAAATATTAAGGCTTTACAGATTTGAAACCGATTGCAAGTAAATCAGTGTAGTGTTTCATTACTACATACCCAATTTATTAAACAAAAATCCTGCTTGTGGGTCGTTTTTCTGCTGTAGCTATAAAATCTTGCATTTTCAAAAAGAAGGCTGATTAATGGCTATTTAAATTCCTGACAAAATACCAGCCATAAAACCTGAAACGTTCAAAAATATTATTTGGTTTACAGTATTCATTATGGAAAATCTGTAAATTTCACTTGTCTGTATACAAATATCAGAGCTATTTATGAAGTCATATTTTTATGCTATGCTTGTTCTTGTGTCTGTAGATTGTGGAGCATTGAATGCACCAACTAACGGAGCAGTAGATACATCACAAGGCACCTATACTGATGATGTAGCAACCTTCAGCTGTGACAATGGCTTTCGGGTGTCTGGAGGCAGCACATCTACTTGTGTCCAGGATGTTGGATGGGATAACACTGCTGCAACTTGTGAAGCAGGTTAATGTCTTAGGTCCATGTCTCTGTCTCGCATACATCAATGACCTACCAGGAAGTGTCAGGAGCCGGGTGCGTCTATTTGCCGACGACACCATAGTTTATTTAACAATTAAATCACAAGCATCTGCACAAACCTTACAAAATGATTTGCACAACCTTGAAATATGGGAAAAAGAATGGTCAATGGAATTCAACCCTGACAAGTGTGAAGTTCTCAGAATACACAGGAAAAAGAAACCGGTCATCTTTCCTTACACCCTACATAACACTAAACTGAAAACCACAGAAAATGCAAAATACTTAGGAGTTACAATAAGTAGCAACCTAAACTGGTCATCCCACATAAACAATATCACAAACAAAGCAAAAAACAGCTTAAGGTTCATCAGACGAAACGTCAAAACACAAAACAAGCAACTCAAAGAAGCAGCATACAAAACATTTGTAAGACCACAGGTTGAATACTGCTCAACCATATGGCATCCATGGCAAAAATATCTCACACACAGAATAGAAATGGTCCAGAGGTCAGCTGCAAGGAACGTTCATAATGATTACCACTATACAAGCAGTGTAACAAACATGATCAAAGAACTAAAATGGTCAACTTTAGAACAAAGGCGAAACCATGCCAGCCTGGTCATGCTACACAAAATAAAAAACAATCAGGTCAATGTTGATCACAATCACCTTACAAACACAAGAAACAGCAAATTCCTCATTCCACAATCAAAAACACAACATCACATGAACTCATTCTTCCCAAGGACTATACGACTCTGGAACGAATTACCGACCGAGATTAAGGCTACCCCAACTGTGCCAGCTTTTATCAGTGGACTAAACAAGTTTTATAGATTTTAAAGTACTTAAAATAAATGTTTAAGTAAGATCTTCAGTTAAATCTTGTTTTCTTTGTTATTAACTTTTTATAATTTTAAATGTTCCTGACATGCGCCTGCCTAGTATAGTCAGTATTGACTTTTGGCAGTATTAAGTTGAAGTTGAAGTTGAAGATGTTTTGAAAATACTTTGAAATTGAAGTACTCACCCCAGATTTTTAAATGTAAAAATCTGTTCTGAGTCTGTGGAGTGTTTTTGATATAAAAGTAACCTAGAATAGACAGCAATATCAAAAGAACTGATTCTTGGCCTATGAAGCTGTTAAATGGAACAGCTCAACTCTTAATCTAACAGGTGCAAAAAGAAACTAGATAAACTCTATGAATTACTTCACTTTATCTCAGGTGTAAAAATAATGGACGAATAATGAATTAAAAAAAAGATTAGTTAAGATAAAACTGAAATATTAAATGTGAAGTATGTTTTTGATGAAAGTATTTTGATACATCTTTTGCTTACAATAGTTTTTTTCCATTTCATTATTATGAACAATAATATGTATTTTGTGTTAAAGTTATTGACATGATTTTTGCTGTTTGTACACAGCTAAGGTGGGAGATGACTGTTCTACTAACCCTTATCTGTGCATATACATCAACAATGGTTTTTGTGACAACTTTCAAACATGTGAGTGTAATGCTGGATATGAGGACGATGGTACTGGACTACAATGTACAGGTAATTTTCTACTTCTAGTGAATGTTGCATTAAAAAAAATACATCAAAAGATATAAACATATTCTTTGATATTGTTTTCCTTAGTTCAGTGTTTTTTTTTTAAAATATTTTAGCAATATATATATGTTACATATATTTTATACCTATCTGTTACAGAGATGTTGTAGAAAGTCCATTTCTATCGGGAACGAGAAGACAAATAGAATTTTTTGAGGAGTTACAGATACAACTTTGCTATGCATACAGAAATGGTTCTTTTTGTTTGCTTCATGCAGAATGAAGTTGTAATGATAGCACAAGTTTGTAGATAAAGGTTCAATGTTTAAATCCAGGTTTAGCCAGCACATTTTCTGTCAAAGCTGTTGTTGATTTTTTTTGGTAACATATTTGTGTTGATTTTTGCAGAACTTTTTTTTGCAACTTTTGAGTAATTAATTCCTCTTTTTAAATGAAGTTGTGTACAGCATAATTTGGAAGCATTGGAACTTAACAGTAAGTATGAAAAGACAGGAGATCCAATAGTTGTTGCAGAGAAGCCTTGAAATATTTTGTATTTCTCTATGAATGAAAATTCTTATCACAAAGGTGGATGATTCTTAAAAATCGAGTATTGTGTATGTGCTTCAAATTCAAACTAAACTTGTAAATATTGCTTATCGAGATAGACGAGTGTGCAACGCTTACACCATGTATTTTAAAACCATGAAAACAATTGAGTACTTTAGAACTAATTTGAGTGTCATTTTTATGACATGAACTCAAGCATTGTTACAAGATTTTAATGGGAGTTTTCACTTTGTCAGGCAGTGTTTTTTTTTATTAGGATTTAACCTTTTCTGATAGCATTTTTTTTTAAAAACTGAAGCATCTCTCTGTCTTCCTCTCAGAAACTGATGAGTGTTCTTCAAACCCATGTAATAATGGTGGAACATGTGTTGATTTGGTGAACTCCTATCAATGTACTTGTGCGGCTGGATACGCAGGAACCATTTGTGAAAACAGTGAGTGTATTTGCTACTTATAGATCACAGTTTGACAAGTTTAATAATATAGAAGGCATAGTGGGGGAGGGGAGAGGAATTGGTTGTATAATAATAGGCAACTATATTTGATAAATATACGCAAAATGACGATTGGTAAAGATTGTTAAAAATTTTTATTATTTCCACATTTTTTTCGTATCACAAGCAGTATTGCTTTAAGCATATTAGTGTTTGGAAACTGCTGGCCCTGTATTCCTAGCTAAAGTTATGAAATGCAATTACACTTGTATATATATGGTTACGGTTTTTATTATTTTTTTTAATAAATTATCACATTATTTTGTCAACACATTGCCGTAAAACCAAATTTGTTTCAGGTTTGTGAGGAAAATAATATACCAATAGGTGTGTTTCAGCAATTTTGAAGAGAATTTGATATTAGAGTATTAATTATACCAGAAACGTTGCATGTTTTATTGATTTTGTTACATGTTTTAAAGGTGTAAATGCGGAGTGTAGTTCTAACTCTGACTGCGTATCTCATGCATCTTGCGAGAATGGCAAATGCTCATGTGACCTCGGATACAAGAAAAGGGGAAATCTTTGTCAGAAGAGTAAGTGTGTTTTTCTCTTTGCAAGCCAAAGGTATGAAGCATTTTGAACTTGACATTTGAAACAGTGGTCTTATTTGACCTTTTTACTGGTTTATGATGAGTGCATATCAGCTCTTTAGTCGAAGATAACATATTTTGCAATGTTGATGAAGTTTTAATTTGTGTTACTAGAAATTATAAAAACATTTTACTATTTTGCTTCTTTCAAATCTTTAATTCCTTCCTACCCAACCAAAATAAATAAATAAATAAAGATAAAATGAAGCACAGCTTTTTTCTTGATTCTTGACTTCATTAATCAATAAAATGATATTTCAAAGTATTTTCTTTAAATGTAAACTCAACATGAAATATGACAAACTGCTTTTTGATTTGCGAACTCAAAACTTTAATCTTCCACATCTGAAAACTTTGATAAACATTAAATTTACATGCGGTCATTTTTCCTTCAGTTATTGGAGGCCCTTGTTACTATTCAACCGAATGCTATTCTCATGATGAAAATTCCAACTGCATTATTGGTCTGTGCACATGTATTGAGGGCTACTATGAGTCAGACATATTCTGCGTTGCTGAAGGTATGCCAGTAATTTTACATGTAATGAGATAAATTAGTTTTATATTACTTAAAGTTGCACATCAGAGTATTTTAACTAAAACTAAAAATTATTTATTGATTGTCATTCTATAATTCAAATAATATGAAATTATATATTGGTCTGAGTCCAACAAGCTCTTTTTGGGGAATATTTTCTATAGTGTATCTCTAACACATCTGTACACGTGTCCCAGAGTCTTGAACATGTGAAAGCAGAATATCAATTTTGATAAATAAAATTTGGATGTGCTAAAAAGTATTATAACAGAATAATGCTGAACAAGAGAAACAAGATGTTCAGGATTTGCTCAACTGATTACCAGTCCTTAGTTGGAATATTATAATAAAATATAACTAGCCTGTCATACAAATTCAGAGGCCTTAGTCTTTTGCTCCATGTAATTTAGTTCCAATCCCAAGTCACAGACCATTAAGACAATCATTTTGAGAATTTGCAAGCTTTTTTCTCGAGCTTCTGATCTAGTTTTTGGCCCAGAGTGATCCAGATGACAAAGTCTCAATCTTTCCAAACAGATTAAGAAAACAGTCTAACCAATTCAAAATCGAGTCAAAAATTTGACCACTAATTGTATTTAAATCATTGTCCACTGATATGACCTTGTGACCTTATTTTTAACCCTTTATGACACATTTAAATTTTTTTCAAAGAATTCATCAAAATTTGACCTAGTTTCAAGAAGATTGTGCCAAATCTTCAACATCAGAGTGTTCACACATTTTTCCACTGAGCTGTGACTATGACCTAGTTTTTTGATCCGATGTTACCAAATTTCAATATCTTAAAAAATATCAAGACAAATATTCTGAGTAAGTATAATGAAGGTTGGGTCAAAATTGTGACTTCAAGAGGGTTATAAGGGGACCCTTGATATGAGCTGGTGGTCTAGTTCTTGAGTCCATATGAGCTACAAGCAAATTATAAATTTTTCCAAGAGCTTTCCAGAGCAAAAATTCTGAGCAAGTGTCATAAAAGTTGGACCAAAAATGTCCAAAAGCTTAGAAATGAATACTTATTCACACAGCATGTAAAACATATAATTCAGAAATGTATTTTTTTTCCTTTTCAGGAATCAACCTTAAGATATCATCTATGCTGCTCCTTCTTTCTCTACTGCTGCAAATCACATTTAAAGCTGTCAAGTAAGCAGCACTCTATACAATATATATACATGTATTGTTGAGATGTGGAGGCTGTCAAGTGCATCAGTACAGTAGACGTCTCGTAATTTAATGCCACAAAATCAAAAATAAGGAAGATTATGAAAAGAACGACACTGAACTGTTTAAAGAATCAACCTGGAATAAACTGTGATCTCATCATTAATTATTAAATTTATAAATAGATCATTTTTCATTTGTGAAGAATGGTCATGTGATTCATGATATAATATTGTATTGACTCCAAGGAGGAGCCAAAAACATGCATTGACTGACGCAAAGTTAATCACGCACAAAGTGCACGGCATCAGAGCTATGTCCTCAGTAAATATTACTTTTTCAAGGTCGATAAATCCTTATATTGACCTCATTAAAATGCAAAATATTACTATATCAAAGTTATTAAATTTGTTAACTTACTGTTTCAACTATTGTAGTATATTTTTAACACGTTACACAGAATTTAACTTATAAGATCAATATAAGCAGAGTATGTGTATAGATTGTCAAAGAACTGTTACATGAATCAAACTCTAGTGAATTGTGAGCTCTTCATATATCAAAATTATTAAATTTGTTATTATTTCAACTATTGTTGCATATTTTTTAACACATGAAACAGAATTGTAATTCATCACTTAACATCCAGTTCAATACTCAAGGCGTAAGATCTCCTTCAGGATAAGTGCTCTTCAATTCAAATGTTTTGGGTTTTAGTTTTTTAGTGAACTTTAATGCCTTCTTAAGGTCAGACAAACAATTTATCTATCAGTACCACTTCTAGGAAGGACCTGGTGCCATATTCATTAAGCATATTAAGTTTTTCTTTGTTAAGTTCCATATAAGTCAAAATTTCTCAAATGAGTTTGCACCTTTATTGCTTATAGCATAAATGTGAAACTTTCAAACAATGTTCATTACAGTGTTAAGTACTGAATAGGGAAACTAAAGTACAAAAAAAAGAATACTTAAAATTTTTACTATGATGCTATAGGAATATAACCTCAGTAAAAGACCATCATCCATTATAAGAAATTGCCAAGTTAAATTTCTCACATGAATGGTTATATTCAGTTGTAGGACTTGAACCCATAACCTTTTAGAGAGAGGATTAGTGAATTTAAGTACACTACTAAGAGACAGCTCTGGAATTCTAAGGTAATACATGTATCATTAAAAAGATGTTTCTAGCATCAAGCCTAGGCAATGCTTTGGCTTTTGGTACCAGGACACATTTGCCTGGCTGCATTTGCAGGAGTACATGTAAATTTTATCTCTATTCTGTCAAACTGAATTAAAAATATGTGCACAAGGACTAAAAACTTGGGTCTACATCAGTATGAAGCAAAACGAAGAATGAATGTAGAAATTATCACAGCTTTAATGCATGACAATATTTCAATAACTTTGAACAAGAAAAAAACAACTTGGTAAGCCAAGTTACCAGATGTAACAAGCGCAATATCAAAATTATATCACTTAAGGCAAAAGTTATTCTTGTGGTTTTAAAAACATCATTTTACTCATTATAGAAGAACATCCTAAAGAAGGTACAAGTATTGAGATTTCTTTAAAAAAAAATGTAATATTTTTTCTTGAATATTCAAAGCTAATTATGGTTTACCATGTAACAGCCAACTGCACAAGTTATTGTCACTGTTTTATTTTTTTAAATATTTTTTTTAAAGGTTATTTACTTTGTTGAACACAAAATAGCAAAATACTTGGAGTCTTAATTTTGCTAGCTTTATCCATCCTTGAAGTGGGTGACTCTTCCATTGATATTTTAAAAAATTAAAGTAAGACTGTATATTCAATTAAAAAGAAATAGGAAAAGTTAACAACAATAGCTGTTAGAAGTATAGAATAAACAAACCCACAAGTAAAGTACCTTTTCTTTAAGTCAAGAAATACATGTGAGCACAGCTATATTTTGTACCATGTCCACATGTAGAATCTGAGATGAAAATATAGAATGTACACAACACAAGGTTTCTGAGCACCAGCAAATAAAAATACTTTTTGAGAAGGATGCATATATCAGGAAGTAAAAAAAACATACCATTACAGCTGCTGTAAAAAGTGCAGAAACGATAATATTGTTTATCAATGAAAATGCTGAGGATTTGTAGAAAAGCTAAGACTTACGACAGCTCCAAGACAACATTTTTTTCAGGTGAACTGAAATCAGTCGAAAAGTACAATTATTATTTACAATTATCACAGCTATCTATTTTATAATCACAGAATTTCAGCATTTTATATATACATGTATCATCAAAAAACATCATTCATAGAACAAATAAGTTTCTTAGCCTACAGCAGAAAACATTTATGTGAGAAGCCATTTATCTTGACTGCAAAGTCAAGGTAGACAACTCTCACTTAATAAACATGAGTAAACAAAGGTTTAAAGCAGCTCGTTCACAGATGGTCATTGACTAAGAATTTGATTTTAACTATCTGTGTCTATTATGTCTACCAATACCCATCTACAGATGCATTGTCACCCAATGTAACATTTCATGATTGTAAAACAAGAGGACCAGATGGTCCTTGGTAAGTTTCCCTGAAAGGAAACTACCAAACAACTGGTGGAGTGGGGGTGGGGTGGCACCTAAGGGATGTGTCAAATGGCAGACAGTTCAAATACAACATTAGATATAAAAAAAAATATTTTTAAACCAAAAAAGGTCAATAGTTCATGGTAAACTGAAGTCAAATTTGAAGTCTGCAAACTTATACATATAGTTAAAAATTCAAACACATATCTTCAAAAACAAGAAAGTAGGTCAGTAGGTCAAGGTCAGCCAAGGTCAAAATTGAAGTCTGCATGCAAACTTGTACAAATAGTTAAAATTTCACTGATTTAGCTTCAGTAAACAAGGAAGTAGGTCAACAGGTCACAAGAAGGACAAGGACAAAGATGGATGAAGGTTAAGTACCTTCATACCCAATCCAAACCTTTTTTTTTTCTAGGGGAGGGCAGGTACCCACATGAGGTGGTTGGGGGCTGGGTACCCTGGGGAAGACCAAGATCTTCCAAAGTACATCTAATTAATTACATGTAAGCAATGCTGAACCAAATGTATCTAAGCTCAAGGCCTTTCACTTCCTTTAAAACTTTTCCCTATATAACTCAATGTAAAACAAAGTGACCACTTGGGCAGGGCCAATTTTGATCCAGGGGCAATGATTTGTATAAACTTGGCAGAGGTCCACTAGACAATGGTACAAGCAAAACATCAAAATCCTAGGCCTAATGGTTTCTGTCAAGAAGATTTTTTTAAGTTCTTCCTATATAAGTCTATGTAAAATCAAGTGATCACTGGGCTCGGACCAATTCTGACCCCACAGACATGATTTATATAACTTTGGTAGAGGGCCACTAGATGATGCTATCAACCAAATATGTAAGCTTTAGGCCTTGTGGTTACAGACAAAAAGTTTTTTAAACTTTTTTCCTGTTTAACTCTATGTAAGATCAAGTGACCCCTTGGGTAGGACCAATTTTGATCCAGGGGCCATGGTTTGTATAAACTTGGTAGAGGTCCACTAGACAATCAAACATCTTAACTCTAGGCCTTATGGTTTCTGACAAGAAGATTTTTTTAAGTTCTTTCTTTCGTGTGCTGTCACATGACTGATCACATTCACTCTTTGTGCATGCGCTTACATTACACTGGACCAAAAACCACAGGCATAGATAAATGCCCAGAACCACTATATAACCAACACAAGGTACGAAAGTTCACAAGAATAAATCTGAGTGTCACTTAACTTTACTTAACACATGATTTGAATTGTCCCTCCAAACATCGCTATCGAAGTGTTGCAATAATATTAAAAATGGAAGTATATAAGCTGATTCAAGTTTGTCTACAGGATCTGTTACAAAAACATATAAAGTCCACTCAAGACTTCAGTTTATTTATACAATAAATCTGAAACTTGACTGAGATGTTTAGATTGAGTTGGTTCAACAATTTAATATCTGATTTCTATTTATAGAGTATGAGACTGGAAGTGGTGTCATGAAAAATTTTGTTAACAAGCGATGAAATTCATTTGAGAGAATACAGAGTAATGGTGGAAAAAATGTTTGCACTTTGACTAGAGTTATTGATTGCTATATTTGGAAAAAAAAAATTCAACTATCAGAGACAATAAAAGTAACACTGCATCGTTCAGCTTAAATTAGTTAAAAATCTGTAGGTAAGGTGATTTATCCTTGTGAACCTCCGTACTTTGTGTTGGTTATATAGTGGTTCGGAACATTTAACCAAGAAATGAATGCCTGTGGTGAGATTGGTGAAGATGCAGTGTTCAGAACCTGCCATATGGTACAGCAAGCACCTGCTTTGGGGAAACTGTGTTCTATATTTAATGGAATTCCCTAAGAAGGCATTTATTGAAAATGTGACCTACGCGAGTTGAATTTTTGTCAAAAAACAAAGACTTCATTAATGTAACAAAGGAGAGTAGAAAAAACTTTTTTTGATTCTGCCGTTCAATTGTGAATGAGCTGCTTTAATGTCCTTTCAACAAAAAAATTCATACCAGCACAGACCCTACCAGAGATCGAACTGTTTCCTGATTTGTAGTCAGACACACACTGAGCATCAGGACACAGAGGATGTGCTGTTTGAATAAACCTTAAAAAATGATAATTCTTTTTTCACATTACATGTATTGCCTACTGAAACCAGCTTGGATGCTGACCTAAAGAAAAAGCAAAATTACTTTATTTATGAATAGTACAACATCCCTTTTATCAGAAGTCTTTTTATCACAAACATTTCTCATGGTTGGTTTGGAATAGTAAGATTTCACTGTGTATTGTGACGGTCCGATCCACACTGGCCTCTAGTTGTGTAACTGAGTAATTACAATCTCTAACAACTGCGTCAGTTAATTAATACTTCGGCTTAGTGGTTAGTGCGTTGGTCTTTGATGGGAGAATTCGAATCCCGCTCTGGGTGGTTTTTTCAAAGATGCACTGCATCTTTCTGCTATGAACTTTAATGTTCATAAGAGTATATATATGAACTAAACAGAAAAAAATAGATAAACAAATATCATACTGACCTTAAACTTAACAAGGAACATTCAAAGGTATTTGTCTTTTTCCTTCTCTAATAAACAATGTTACATAATAATTTCTCATACATTAAAGAAGTTATAACTTATAAGCTACAATGATATATAAGGCAAATGCAAAAGATACATATTATGCGTTAATGAAATTTAATGACAGTAAAGCCAGAAGTGCAGACCATGAGCAGACTGCATGGATGTGTAAACTTATTATAGTCTGAAATGGTGACAAAGACAAAAATAAAATAGCTGTAAGAAGGGTTAGGGTTAACAACCTCCACACATGAATTTTAAATTCAAGTGTCATAAACCTTTTCTTTAATGTCAAGAATGCACCATACCCACATGTAGAATCTACCATAACAATGTATGTAGACATAAGGTTTCTCACTGAACAGTTTCATTTCTTCTTCAAAACTGAAAATCAAAGAATGTTTATCCAAAAGATCCATTTGGAGTAACTGTTGTTTAATCTGTATCATAGGCCACTCTGTCTATCTTCTGGCACTTCATTTTTCTTTAGGCAAAAATTTCCTGTTTGATATTTTTAATAGTTACAGGCTCTTTCCTAGCTTTTAAATGTTGTTGTTGATATTTTCATTCAAACTGGTTTTAAAAAGTGCTAGCATGCATTCTCTCAACTGTCTTTCAATACATCTTCTTTGGATAAAACTTTGGACCACCAGGGGACTTGGGTGAAGATGGTAACAATGTTCTTCTCTGATGTGCGTCCTTTGCCTGCCATGCTAGAGAAGTGTCAAGGTCAGGTGACACAGCACTAAATGAGGCAGTCCTGTCACCACGGCAATCCATGAGGGAGTTTCTGTGGATACACTGGTCTACATAGTCCAGAATATCCATTGCCTCAACCTAGAAACACAGTGGTACTCAACAGCATAACATTATTTCATTAATTTTTTTTTTATTTTTTTTTTCTCAGATGGTCACACATCAAAGTTATGTCTCTGGACACAACAAAAACCTCTACTCAATTTCTCCCATGGAGTGATGAAGATGATATGAGTTCAATTTATAATTAAAGGAAAACATAAAGTTGTTTTCAATTAAATTAAACAAAATAAAAAGGGAGAACAAGAACACAGCTGGGCGGAGCATTATATGCCCGAATGGTGTTTTTTCTAAGTATGATGCATTTGTGATATAAGGGAGGAAACCTTTGGCTTTGGAATTAAATGATTTGCTTTAAATTTTGAATCTTTTGTCTTTGACTTATAATATTTTGATTTTCAACATTTTAAAATTTTAATTTTAGAGTTTTATAGATCTTTATCATACCTGAATTTTAGGTTTTATCATTTGTATAAACGTCAGTCTTTCAGAAGTTATGATGTTCATGCTGTGATGCATGGTTATCAAGTTAAAGTACAGAAATATTGATTGTTTAGATGACTCTCACCCTGACCTTTTATGTACTTTCCAAAACAGTATAGAGGTCATGTAGTCAATGATGGCAATCATCCTAAGAAGTTTGAAGTCTGTATGGGAAGTAGCTGACAAGTTATACAGCAGATATGCTTTTCAGTGTTTAGGTCATTGTGACCTTGACATCTGACCTACTGATCCTAAGATGTATGGGGGTCATTTTCTCAATGTAATCAATCATCATGTGAAGTTTGAAGTCTGTATGACAAATGGTTATAAAGTTTTCAAGTGGAAATAGTTTTCAGTGCTTAGGTCACTGTGACTTTCACCTTTGACCTACTGATCCCAAAATAATGGACAGACGGACTGACAATGACTTTAAAAATTTAGGTCACAGTGACCTTGATCTCTGAGCTATTGACCCCAAAATCAATAGGGTCATGCACTCATTGTGGACAATCATCATAATGTTAAAAGAAGTTAAAAGATTGTAGGCCAAACAGTTCTGAAGTTATCCTCAGGAAACCAAATTATTACCGAATGGATGGACAGGCGCCCAGGACCATATCATAATATGCTCGATAGTCTTCATCGGGCAAAAAATTCCAGTTTAATCTTACTTTAACCCTGTAATTCTTCTGTTGCCATGACAAGTCTCCAGTTGCCATGTGGTCTGCATAATAGCTACCATGAAAACTAGGCATGTAGTTGGACTCTTTAGTAGGTACCTGTAAATAAGGGATATAATCTGACACATCAAACGGAACTTTCAAGGGGCAAAAAATCATCTAAAATCTTTCAGAGTGTTTCAAAAATCAGCACTGCTTATAAATGTCAACCCCTAAGCTGAATTAAAAGGAATTTACAATAGAATAGGTTGATTTATTTCTATTTTTTGTACACGACCCTCATCTTAAACTGTGAGCAGTCAGCTATTCTTTATCATATCCACAAATAAGAATCCGAAAGCTCTTTTGTTAAGGCTCAAAAGCTGACTTTTTGTTATGTTTTCTTGAACAAAAGCACAAAAACAGAGTGGAATCTACCTGAAGTTGACTGCTGTGATCTGAGGATCCCTGAGAACAATGAGAACACTGACTTCTACTCCTTGTGTGCTGATCCACCCAATCTGTACAATAATACAGAGTTTGTATCTAATATAGTTCCAACAAAATTCTACTAGTCTTTTTTTATATCAAAAAGTACTATAGGGACTAAAGAGCATTTTTCAAAGTACAATTCATCCAATTAAATTTGGACTGTATATTTTTTATATGTACTCTGCTTTACTGAAGAAAAGAAGTTAAATCGGCAATGTTCTTCTCATTTTTACACAGCAAGGGGAGGATTCATTAATTACCATTCCTGAAATGTTGTTTTTTTGTTTGTTTTTTTTTGCACACAAATTTCAGTTTTTACTTGCATAGTAGCTGTAGTTGCAAAAGGTGAAGGTGATCAAAATGGGTAAAAGATAATGCATCTCAAGGTAATTTTATTCACTGACAACTGTAAGTTATGTCAAATCAATTAAAGGGGTTGAAACAATACCAAGTATATATCCAAGACCAGGGGTCCAGAAATTTTCAAATCTCACCCCACCTCACCACTTCTGAAAAAATCAGTAAAATAAATCCCCCCCCTCACCCCCAAAAAAATTAACATATGCCTAATTTATGCTTTCATGGCTTTTCTGTTAATGAAAAATTTGTACAATTTATTGTTACTGGCAACTATAATTGAATTATAATGCTTGTCTTAGTTTGTTTGTTGACAAAAAGTTCAAAGTGAAAGTTAAAAGAGAGGTAGTGCAAATTTCATGACATTCTAATTTTTTAACACCATTCAACATAATCAATTGACTAGATGCGAATCAAGCACACTTATTGATGAGTTAATCAGTTAATTGGTGATAACTGCCTCACGCCACTGATCACAATGGCAATTTTATGGGTTTATGACAGGTGAGAAGGACTGCATTAGGGGCTTAAGTGTGAAATTTTGGCATTCTTATGATGTTATACTTATATCTGATTTTTTAAATATTTGAACTTTTGAATATTTTGGACATAAATACAGGTCCAGGAAGCTGAAATTTGGTAAAAACTCCCAAACTTTTGGTTTTCTGGAGCCCTGTCCCAGACCAACCTTAATCTTTCAAGCTGATGAAGAGATAGTCCTTAATCCTTTAACTCCCAAATTTCATGCTCAAAACAGTAAAGCAAACACTAAAAAACAACAAACCTAATGTTCTGCTGTAATCACCTGCATATCTAGATGTTTCCTGATTCTTGTATATCTGTTGACCTACTCTTCCTTTCAATAAATCATTCTGTTCAAGCAAGTTCACTGCCTCTGCTTCCTTTGCATCTATTTCCATAGGTTCAAAAACATCATGGTTCCCAGTTTCCTGACTATTATCATCATTAGCCTGCAGCATACTGGCTGGATCCCAATTCAACACTGGTGATGCAGGCATTACTAGCTTTTTACGAGACTCCAGCTCTGGAGACTTTGGCGTTCCAAAAACATTCCCGTTTCCGGAGAAGAAATAATCATCTCCTTTTTCATCTCTCTTTCTTGAAAGTGCATCACTGATCCCGCTAAGGCAATCTCTACCTTCCATGTCAACTTTTTCAGACTTATGATTTGAAGCATGTCTAGAATTTTTGTAAAATGTACTTATTTCATTTTGGAGTTTTTTCCTGCTATATTCAAGCAGTCTGGAATTGTTATAATAATTATGCATATGTCCCAATTCCATCACTCTTCCATTAGCACTTTCAGGAATATTATAATCCTGACCTGCTTGTTTATTAGAAAGCTCTCTTGTTCTTTTTAAGCCACTAAGACCTTTCATGGGTAAATTTCTTTTCCTCAAATGAGACATCTCTTTATCTATATGTAATGTCTGAAATGGGTTACTGTCATCGAAGTTTATCTTTGGCACAACTGATAAATGTTCATTAAAGGTATGAGTCTGATCATTTTTAATATCTTTTCTCTTATCTCCTCTATAACTTTCAGCGTATGCATCAACTTTTCCTGTACTAACTGAAAAAAGGAACACTTTCCAATAAGAGACCCTTTACAGATAAACAAACAGAGGGCTGTAAAAATATTGGTTATTTGTATTTTTTCTTTTATTGCAAATATTTGTTAATTCTGATTGATTAAGTGTGTTGAAATGATATAAAATATACGAAAAGCTACAACAATCCCTTACCCTCAGTCTAAGATAATATGTACAGACAGCTGAATGAATTCCTTCAAATTTTTTTTTTCTACAAATAAACCATCTTGTTGCAATAAAAGTTGACTATACCTCTCTCTGATAATTTACTAATAAGACAGCTGTGTATACCTCTCTCTGATAATTTACTAACAAGACAGCTGTCTATTTCAAGAATTATTTTATGTGACAAGTTCTTACCACATTTAGAATGACGATCCAGTTCTTCACTTGCAAAAGAATCAACTAATGATCTTTGTACAGAACCTGAGTTAGTAATATTGCTGAAAACAGGCAGCCTTGTTGGTGTGGCTGTTCTGGGGGCACTGAAACAGAGCAGAGTTCACTAAAAGTGGCAAATGCCCCTGAAGTGTATTATCTGCAGAAAGTGTTTGGAACAAAGTAGTGCTTTTTAAAATGAAATGACAAATCTGTGCAAGCTGTGGGAATGCCTTTTTACTACAATGTACTGCTGACTTGCTTTGTTACTCAATATGCATGAAAGAAGTTTGAAATATTATGACAGAAAACCTGTCAAAAGTAAGATAAATTTTAATCATGCTAATCATCATCTTTATGTTTAAATCAGACAAGTGGGTCCAGCAGGCACTTTAACCTTCAACTAAGAGCTGGGATGAAGCAGACTTGATGACCGAACTTGTAAGCCTCTTGTTTTCAAATCATTTCTTTTTATTTGGCCGAGTGACATAGTCTTGGACTTCATATTATCCTGCTTCAAAGGTAAGATCATACCTGCCATACGTCCCAGATCGTCCGGGATTGTCTCAGAAATCGAGGGCCCATCCCGGAGTCCCGGAAAGACACCCGATGTCCCGGAAAAAATAAAAAACGCGCATACCTTTGATCAGACCAGTCAAATTTTTGACATGCCACTAATTCTTTAATTATTTGTTATGATAATATGTTTGGATTCGGCGAATACACCACGTGTCATTGATAACCAATTAACAAATGAGTGCTATCAGCTATCGATTTATTGACTTGTGGTGCATTAATTAATTTGTAAGATATCTGCCCCTTTCAAAGACTTTGCCGCGGTAATTGGTGTTTATAGAGATGCTACTTAAAATTAACTTTAATGCAAATGCGCTTTGACCTTGCCGACAAAGACTATGATTTTTAAATCATAAACTTGTTTGTGGTTTGTTTGCTGTCGTCAGAATTTGGTATCAATAGAGATGCTGCTTAAAATTAAACTGAGTTTTTCACATATCAGTCCGACAAAGAAAAGGTAAGTTTAAAAAGTATTTGTGACGAATATTGTAATGTTCGATCAAATCCCGCCGATACTTGTAATAGGAAGCATAGACGACGCTGTCATCAAAAGCCCGTGATTCAACTTGAATTCAAGTTTATGATGTTAATTAATTGATGGTACACAGTTATTATTTTATGATTACTGCTACACAATTACTATGCTCTTGCAACTAAAATAAAAAGTATGAAACTGATGGTACTGGTGTGTATTTGAAACACGTGCACGACTTTTCCCGCCACAAACGGAATCAGGTCCAATTTTGTGTACTGCCAAAGGTAGGGCATTGAAAGTATATGAATAGTTGTGTGTCCCGGAAAATCAGCTCAAATTCCGGAAATTCGATATCAAAATCCTGGAAATGGCCAGAAAAATTATGGCAGGTATTGATAAGATAATCAGGATTAAGTTCAAATTTTGCAAGTTGAAAAAAAGTTAATTTTCTGTAAGTGTTGCATGGTCTGAAAAATCATTTATCTAGGGTGAGACTTGAACCCGTGACCCCCACTTGTAAGTCAGGTACTCTACCAACTGAGCTACCCAGGCTGGTGACAGTATATACATAACCATATCACCTATATCGGTCCTGTGACATTAGCTACACAAATCATTTTACAAAACAAAAAATTATTATTATTTCACTACTATATAAAGTTAGTTCCCTTTTTATATAGAAAAATAATAAATAAAATGTTTACTTTTGTTTTACAAGTTTCAGCAATTCATCTTGGGTCTCCCTCAAGTAATCTGAAATGTTTGCACAAAGACATTGGGTAAGGTTAGTAAGATCTGTAGATAAAACTGTTCCAAGTAAACCCTTCTTGCAGAAAAACCATTTTATCACACAAACAGACAAACCTAAGAAATACGATCTTTCAATCTCTATACCTTGCTAAATTAAGTTAATCACCCTTCAAAAATGATTTGATACTTCACTTTCATAAAAAAGGGTGGGGGTGAATCTTGTTACTTATGTCAGTGAAAAAATATGTAAAGATTATTAAAATACTGCAGCAAGACCTGCTATTGTAAATAAAAGAGGCACAACACATCATGGTGACCACCAATATTAATATATAAATGTTATAAAAACTTACCTCTACCAGGAAATAAATTCTTTGTTACAAACTTGATAGACATCAACAACCCAGCAACTGTTTCCTTCACTGGTAAATTCTGAAATTGGAAAAAAGAAATTATGATAAAAATCTTTTATTCAATGATAAAAAGAACACTTTGCATTTATCAATCAATAATCAAGTCAAGGTTTAGCAAATGCCTTTATGGACCTTAACAATTACAACTCTGTCATTTTATGAAATGAAAATTTTCTTTTAAACCATCAAAAAATGTTTTTCATTCTATAATTATTCTGACCAAATTTATAGTAAACATTTAAGTCAAATATGAAACTCAGAGGTATCTGTTTTTATCAATGTGGACTCTATTACCAGGTATAAATCTTGTAAAAAGTGACTTGTATCAATAACTTACTTCAGGAAATTTTCCGCTCTCAACACCATACGGACTTTGTCTGTTTCTCAAACTGTTCACACTGTTGCTGAAATGAAATCATTTTAACTCAAACTGTAATGCTTCAACAATGAGATTGTACACCGTGGTCCAGGGGTAGAGCGCAGGGCTCCTGATCCAGAGGTCACGGGTTCGAATCCCATCAGAGGGGAGGTTCTCTCACGATCTTCACATTCCTCCACGCTGTGCGAATACTGGTATGAAACCCAGGAAGCAGTCATCGAGTGTGATGAATCTAATTTGTAAGAACTTGTATCACAATCGAAGAAAAATAAATGAGTCTAAACTAAAAAGTATAGAGATGAAAGGAAGGGAACTGTATGCTAGAACAGTAATGAAAAGACCACTTTGTGTTGCATAATAAGAAAATAAAAATCTATGATTGTTATCTATTAGCATTCAAGAATATAAAAAAAATTCAGTTTTTAATATGTGTGGACAGACATCTATACACCTCCATTCAGACAGTGCAGGTCTCATGTTTACACCTTACTATTCTGACAGTGCAATTCTCTTGTTTACACCTTACCATGCTGACAGTGCAGGTCTCATGTTTACACCTTACTATTCTGACAGTGCAGGTCTCTTGTTTACACCTTACCATGCTGACAGTGCAGGTCTCATGTTTACACCTTACTATTCTGACAGTGCAGGTCTCTTGTTTACACCTTACCATGCTGACAGTGCAAGACTAATGTTTACACCTTACCATTCTGACAGTGCAGGTCTCATGTTTACACCTTACCATTCTGAGAGTGCAAGACTTATGTTTATACCATACCATTCTGCCAGTGCAGGTCTTATGTTTACACCTTACCATTCAGACCGTGCAAGACTTATGTTTACACCTTACCATTCTGACAATGCATGACTCATGTTTACACCTTACCATTCTGACATTGCAGGTCTCATGTTTACACATTACCATTCTGACATTGCAGGTCTCATGTTTACACATTACCATTCTGAGAGTGAAAGACTTATGTTTATACCATACCATTCTGCCAGTGCAGGTCTTATGTTTACACCTTACCATTCAGACCGTGCAAGACTTATGTTTACACCTTACCATTCTGACAATGCATGACTCATGTTTACACCTTACCATTCTGACATTGCAGGTCTCATGTTTACACATTACCATTCTGACATTGCAGGTCTCATGTTTACACATTACCATTCTGACAGTGAAAGACTTATGTTTACACCTTACCATTCTGAAAGTGCAGGACTCATGTTTACACCTTACCATTCTGACATTGCAGGTATTATGTTTACACCTTACCATTATGACAGTGCATGACTCATGTTTACACCTTACCATTTAGACAGTGCAGTATTCATGTTTACACCTAACCATTCTGACAGTGCAGGTATTATGTTTACACCTTACCATTATGACAGTGCATGACTCGTGTTTACACCTTACCATTTAGACAGTGCAGGATTCATGTTTACACCTTACCATTCTGACAGTCCAGGTCTCATGTTTACACCTTACCATTCTGACAGTGCAAGACTTATGTTTACACCTGACCATTATGACAGTGCAGGTCTCATGTTTACAGCTTACCATTCTGACAGTGCAGGTCTCATGTTTACAGAGGCTGGTGTCTGTATTCTCTTGTCTGACCTATCTACACTCCCCAAGACCAACCTGGTAATATACAAAACAAACATTAACTCCCCAAACGAGCCTGGTAATGTACAAATCAATAAAAATTCCCAACACAAGTGAGGTAAAGTAAAAAAAAAAAAAAAAAAAATCCCAAAAGCAGCCTGGTAGTATAAACAAAAGCACCGTGGAGAGGCACCAATCTTCATCCGTTTTATTTACTGGACAAGAGCTTCCAAGTACCTACCCATAAAAAAAGCAGCAAAATAAGAAAATGAAAAAAAAATTGCAAGTACCTACTCACCCCAGGGTGAGGCTAATTTTCACCCCAGGGTCATAATATCAACAATCTTGGTAGAGGTCTACTAGAGGATGCCTACATCAAATTACAAAGCTCTGTGTCTAGTGGTTTTAGAGAAGAAGATTTTCAAGGTTTTTCTATATAACTATATAAAAGCCCAAGGCCAGGGCCAAAACTGACCCTGAGTTCATGATTTGAATCAACATAGTAGAGAGTAAAAAATCTGACCTGGGATAATTCTCAACTTCTTTAACTTCACAAAACCAGCCTTGTTATATACAGAGAAGTCATTAATTCCCCAAACCAGCATTGTTATATACACAGAAGTCATTAATTCCCCAAAACCAGCCTTGTTATATACAGAGAAGCCATTTATTCCTCAAAACCAGCTTTGTTATATATAGAGGTCATTAATTCCCCAAAACCAGCCTTGTTATAAATAGAGAAGTCAGTCATTAATTTTATTCCCCAAAACCAGCCTTGTTATATATAGAGGTCATTAATTCCCCAAAACCAGCCTTGTTATATATAGAGAAGTCAGTCATTAATTCCCCAAAACCAGCATTGTTATGTACAGAGAAGTCATTAATTCCTCAAAACCAGCCTTGTTATATACAGAGAAGCCATTTATTCCTCAAAACCAGCTTTGTTATATATAGAGGTCATTAATTCCCCAAAACCAGCCTTGTTATATACAAAACAGTAATTAATTCTCCAGCTTGGTAATACAATAAAAAACAGCCATTAACTCTCCAAACCAAAAATAAGCATATTTTCTCACATTCTTCTTCAACTCAATCCAATTTTAGCAGCTTTCCAGCTCTTTGTACTAGTTTTGTCATCATGTTTTTTTGTTGTTTTTTTTTCATCCAAAACAGTGCACAAACTTTAAAAGTTACAATCTTTTCAAAGTAAGACAATCTCCTCAGTACTTGCATTGTCAAAAGTGAGTACTTCATTCATAAACCTTACATGTTTAACAACCTTTCTTGAACATATCACTGGTCTTTTTAAGTACTGTAATTTAATGAAGATTCCTAATCTCACACTGCCTTAAGAGGATGACCATCAAAATTTAAATATGGATTTCCAAATGGTTATACGAATCAATCAAGATTTTTTTTCCATATACATAATCGGGGCATGAAAGTGGAATCTTTTAAATACAAGTGTTCTTTTCACAGACAATGACTCTCAAACAAGATTAAACATGTTACCTTTCAGCGACATCTACATCTCCCGTTAAGTTTACATCTGCCTCTGCTTCTTCACTCATTTTTTTAATGTCTTCCTCGGTTTTCTTGGATATATGTTCGGGTATGACAATACCTGTAACATGATGGGTCTATAAGCCCTTTCATGCAGGGGCATGGAAATAAATTAACAGTATTTAGTCAACTTATGTCTTTTATATGTAAAACTTTGAGATCAGATTTCAAAACACATGAAATATATCTGTTTCTAATGTCTTATTTTTCATTCAAGTCAACCTGCAAAGTAACAAACCACCAAAAATTTCCAGTTTCTAAAAGACATTAAAAATCTTAAACCTATGCAAAACAAGAGCCATGTTACACATGGTTAATCCCCCCGCCGGGAAGAAGCTACCTGGAGGTTGTTCTTTCAAACACTCAATGTAGTAATGTTTGAAGAAAATCCCACAAAAAATAGGCAAGGTAGAGTTATTGTTCATGCAAACTGCACTTCCTACCAATGTTCTATGTCAGTGTATTAAGTTTGAAGAAAATCGCTCAAGCACTTTTGGAGTTATGCTTCGGACAAAGTTTTTCAATTAAATCTGATAAAGGGGAATAATTCTAAAAATAGGCAAGGTACAGTTATTATTCTTTCACACTGCACCTCCTCCAAATGTGCTCTTTCAGTATATGAAGTTTGAAGAAAATCACTCAAGTACTTTTGGAGTTATGCTCCAGACAAAACTGGAACTGACGGACGCACGGACAGACAGAGACCATTTCTAATATCCCCTCCGCCTTTGGCGGGGGGATAATAAGTTCAAGAATTCAAGAATTAGATATACATGAATATGCTGGGATTTTTAAAATGTAAACAAGTAAATCTGATAAAGGGGAATAACTCTAAAAAATAGGCAAGGTAGAGTTATTGGACTTGTACACTGCACTACCTACCAATGTGCTCTGTCAGTGTATGAAATTTGAATAAAATCCCTCAAGTAGTTTTTGAGTTATGCTCCGGACAAAATTTATCAAGTAATTCTGATAAAGGGGAATAACTCTAAAAAAAGGCAAGGTAGAGTTTTTGTTCTTGCACATTGCACTACCTACCAATGTGCTCTGTCAGTGTATGAAGTTTGAATAAAATCCCTCAAGTAGTTTTGGAGTTATGCTCCGGACAAAATTTATCAAGTAATTCTGATTAAGGAGAATAACTCTAAAACTAGGCAAGGTAGAGTTATTGCACTTGCACACTGCACTCCCTACCAATGTGCTCTGTCAGTGCATGAAGTTTGAATAAAATCCCTCAAGAAGTTTTGGAGTTATGCTCCGGACAAAATTTATCAAGTAATTCTGAAAAAGGGGAGTTACTCTAAAAATAGGCAAGGTAGAGTTATTGGACTTGCACACTGCACTACCTACCAATGTGCTCTGTCAGTGTATGAAGTTTGAATAAAATCCCTCTGGCAGTTTTGGAGTTATGCTCCGGACAAAATTTATCAAGTAATTCTGATAAAGGGGAATAACTCTAAAAATAGGCAAGGTAGAGTTATTGCACTTGCACAATGCACTCCCTACCAATGTGCTCTGTCAGTGTATGAAGTTTGAATAAAATCCCTCAAGTAGTTTTGGAGTTATACTCCAGACAAAATTTTTCAAGTAATTCTGAAAAAGGGGAGTTACTCTAAAAATAGGCAAGGTAGAGTTATTGGACTTGCACACTGCACTACCTACCAATGTGCTCTGTCAGTGTATGAAGTTTGAATAAAATCCCTCTGGCAGTTTTGGAGTTATGCTCCGGACAAAATTTATCAAGTAAATTTGATAAAGCGGAATAACTCTAAAAAAAGGCAAGGTAGAGTTATTGCTTTTGCATACTGCACTACCTACCAATGTGCTCTGTCAGTGAATGAAGTTTGAATAAAATCCCTCAAGTAGTTTTGGAGTTATGCTCCGGACAAAATTGTTTCGGACGGACGGACGCACGGACGGACGAAGGGCATTTCTAATATCCCCTCCGCCTTTGGCGGGGGGATAAAAAGAAAACCTTTAAATAGGATACATTTGGATTTAGTATTATCCAAAGTATATTAAAGTCTTTTTTAGGCAGGGAGTAATGAAAATGTCTATAATAATGACTGTCCATCTATTTTTTAAGGGATTATAGGGGCTATTTGTTTTTAGAAATATGACCTCAAAAGAGTCAATATCATCAAAACAACTATGCCTAATGCAACAACTCCTTTTCCAACATTAGGAACTTTGATAAGGACATTTACAGAGAGTTTTAGAGTTAGGTTATTTGATAATTTGATGAATTAGAGTACATTTGAATTAGAGCTGTACATTCAATACAATAACACATATTTTCATACATTAGTACCTCTGCTGGCAGGAGCACCCTTCCTTCCAGTGCTTATCAGGCCAACCTTTTGCTGAAAATATAGAAAATATACTTACCAGTATATCTTAAAAACAAGTTCTGCAAATTGCATAAGCCAGATAATTTAATCTATTACATGCTAACTGCCAAGGAATCAGAAGCAACCCAGAGTGGGATTCAAACCCCGATCTTAGCGCATCGCAGACCAACACCCTAGGCACTGAGACAAAGAATTGAGTCCCTGATGCAGTTGTCAGAGGCTGCATTTATACAATTATAGGAAGGTATGCGCTAGGCTGTAACACAAACCCTCTTGAGAAAGTCATCATTCATGATGATGAATTGTGTTGTGTATTTTTGTAAGAGCAGAAGATCAGACAGAAATCTTGAAAGATTCTTTTTTTTTATTTGATTTGTTTTTATAACTAAGTCCAGGAGAGGTGATCCTGGACGAACCCCCATCTTACAAACATGAAAGTCTGAAAGATGCAATTCATCTTATAATACACAACCCAGAGCGGGATACAAACACGATCTTAGTGCATCGAAGACCAACACTGTAACCACTGAGCCAAAGAATCGATTCCCTGAAGCAGTTGTCAGAGGCTGTATTTATACAATTATAGGAAGGTATGCACTAGGCCGTAACAATACTTTAACATACTAAGTCTTTACCTATTTTTCTTTTGAATTTGTAATTGAAATGCCAGCAAGCATTGCTTCTGACTCTGATCAATGCAAAAAAAAGTATAACTCTTTACAGACTTTTGTTATTTTGTTTCTTCACTTTGTTTCTTTTGTTTTTGGTTGCCTTATTATTACCTGAAATACTTTCCTGATCTGTAAACATGAGGTCTTGAAGACAATTTCAGATAAACAATTTACATCACAAATACATTTATTATCCCTATGAGGGGAAATTCTGAAACACATGTACTTACAGTTATCCTTGTGTTTGTATACATGCTGCCTTTACTTCTAGATTCATGCTTCATAACAACAGGTGGCTGAAAAAACAAAAACTACACAATGTATATTGATCAAATAAAAAAACCCAACAAATTCCTCAATTAAGATAGTATAATAATAAAAGAAGACTTTACATGTAACTATTGGAATTAAACAGAAAGCCTTTTACCCGTGAAAGTGTTTTTTTGCCTATTATATATGTTTGAGTTTATTTATTCTCAGTACCAGTTTTCCATATCATGGGCATCTCTTAAAAAGTTTATTTATTGTAGGTTGTTGGTGCAAAATACAGGAGACACTCCTGGTTCTTTTACATGCTCAGTGTATAGCACTGACAAATGGAACCAAGGCT
The DNA here is from genome assembly GCA_012932295.1 of Cyclina sinensis. Taxonomy (NCBI): domain Eukaryota; kingdom Metazoa; phylum Mollusca; class Bivalvia; order Venerida; family Veneridae; genus Cyclina; species Cyclina sinensis. The sequence goes on along the minus strand of JAAONU010000003.1, from coordinate 14,840,758 downwards.
GAATGTCTCATCCGGAATGCAATCAATTTATGAATGGGGGATTGAACTCGTGATGCCTGGATTACAAGTCCAACATGTTACCAGTGCACCTTGTTTTTGAAATGAAAGTACATTTATACATGTGTGCAACTTACATTTTCAGAAAAAAAAGAAACAAAACAAAGTGTCAAGAAACAAATCTATGTCCAAGCATTTTTGTTTTTTGTCTGTTTGTTTGTTTTTTTCAAAAACAACAGCAGTTAATGTAATATTTATCAGTGTTTTCTGAAAAAAGAAAATGTTACAACCCAATAACATAGCCAAATCAAGAAATGATTTGCAGATATCTATTCTCATAAAAATCTTAAAATATTTCATCCGTTAACTAGAACTATCGCTGAATGCGATTCATACCCCCACCAATGTCATTGATAGAAGGTGACTTGGATATTTGAATATATGGAAAAGGGAATAACTTTGTGGCATAAAACAGTAAACACTTCACAGGTAATAGTAATGACTAAATTTTGAATAATCAAATCAGGAATAACCTTTCATTTTGCAAATTTACAAAAACAAAGAAATTATGAGCTAAAATAAAGAATATCATGTATTCAGCCAAGTAAGAAAAAAGTCCTCATCTTAATTTGATTGTCTAATATTTGACTTTCAAGTGTGACCTTGACCATGAGCTAGTACAAGGGCAACACAAGTTCAACACCAGTTCTGCATATTCTCTTCTTCAGGGAAACATTTGAGCTAAGTTTGAATAAAATCATTCAAAGGGTATAGGATTTAAAAAAACATTGTCTGGCTTTCCACTTGACTTTGAGCTGACACAAGGGCAATATGAGTTATGCACATTGCCTTGTTGAGGTGAACATTTGGGCAAAGTTAGAAGAAAATCCTTGTCTTATAATTCATTGTCAAATATTTTATCTTCAAGTGTGACCTTGACCTTTGGCTAGTACAAGGTCAACATGGGTTCTGCACATCACTGTCATGAGGTGAACATTTGAGCCAAGTTTGAAGAAAATCCTTCAAAGGGTATAAAATTTTCAGAGCAGACACGAAAATTGTCTGACCTTCCAATGTGACCTTGATCTTGACCTGATACAAGGGCAATATGGGTTTTGCAAATTGCCTTGTTGAGTTGAATATTTGAGCCAAGTAAGAACAAAATCCTTCAAGGGGTAAAGAATTTACAGAGGAAACAAGACACAGTCTTTTTTTAATTGTCAGATATTTGACCTTCCAGTGTGACCTTGACCTTGAGCTGACACAAGTGCAATATAGATTATGCACATTGCCTTGCTGAGATGAACATTTTGGCAAAGCTAGAAGAAAATCCTTGTCTTATAATTCATTGTTAAAAATTTGACCTTCAAGTGTGACCTTGACCTTGAGCTGGTACAAGGTCAACATGAGTTCTACATATTGCTATCATAAGGTAAACATTTGAGCCAATATTGAAGAAAAAATCCTTCAAGGGGTATAGGATTTACAGAGCGGACATGAAAATTAACTGACCTTCCAGTGTGACCTTGACCTTGACCTGACACAAGACCAACATGGATTCTGCACATTGCCTTGTTGGGTTGAATATTTGAGCCAAGTAAGAACAAAATCTTTTAAAGGGTAAAGAATTTACAGAGGAAACAAGACACATTGTCTTTTTTCTAGTTGTCAGATATTTGACCTTCCAGTGTGACCTTGACCTTGAGCAGACATAAGGGCAATATAGGTTATGCACATTGCCTTGTTGAGATGAACATTTTAGCAAAGTTAGTAGAAAATCCTTGTCTTATAATTCATTGTTAAAAATTTGACCTTCAAGTGTGACCTTGACTGAGCTGGTACAAGGTCAACATAGGTTCTGCACATTGCTATCATGAGGTGAACATTTGAGCCAAGTTTGAAGAAAATTCTTCAAGGGGTATAGGATTTACAGAGCAGACACGAAAAATATATCTTACCTTCCAGAGTGACCTTGCCCTTGACCTGACACAAGAGCAACATGGGTTTTGCACATTCCTATGTTGAGGTGAACATCAAAGCCAAGTTTGAAGAAAATCCTTCCATTAGTATATGATTTATTGAGTGGACAGGTGGAGACGGACCGACCGATAACCAAAGCGACAAAGCGATTCCAGTATACCCCCCCACACCCACATTCGTGGCGGGGGTATAATAATAACAAAGTATTTAAATAAAAAAGATTTCTACATACTGCAGTTATTCCATGTGCTACTCTCAAGTGCTTGGAAACAGCTGTATCTTTTTCCACCTGAAACACAATATTGCATTTGTGAATATCAATAAAAAACCTTTAGGAATAAAAAATGGACAAAAAAACACAAATAAACATTCCCAAATTGAACATTCCCTTGACCTAAAAAACCAGGATACAAATAACAGACCTTAATAAAGATTAAGAGAAGTAAAATTACTGGAAATCTATATTATAATCCTACTAAAATCAACTGCATTCCCCTAAAATATTTTTACTTCTTTTTTCTCCTTTGTTGCCTTCCTTGACCTTCTTGACAGTGATAAAGACTTTGTTCTTTTTCTTCCTTTATCACTCATACTCCTGTAACTCCCACCAGAGGAATCATCTGTGCTTGTACCATCAGGGATCACTGGAAATATGTTTAATTATTCATTCTTTACCTTCCCGTGTTAATAAATGAATCATTTAATTTTTTATCACAGGATATTTTAAAGGTTTATGTTGCCTTATCACTGAGAATGAAACAGACATGCTGGACTGGTAATTCAGGAGATGCAAGTTCCCAGATACCCTGCTCCTCCACTTACACAACTATTTATACAACATTAAATCAAGGTCCTGTGTGTATCTTTGTAATGCAATGAGCATGTAAATGAACCAGATGTGTCTCTGGAATGGGATGTTTTCTGTATCTTGCACAATCATATGTTTTACTGAAACTGCCTTAAGTAACAATCAAAAGTAACTGAACCAGATTTTTTCCTCTTTAATAGGTACTCAACTGGCAGAAGTGAATCAAGTTCAAAGAACAAAATCAATATTTGCTGTCTCACAACAGTTAACCTTGCACTTTTACCTTTTTGTTTCCTGTATCTTGTTCTTTTGTGCTTTTTTTTGTCTGAGGTTACCGGTTCAGCAACTAAAAGAGCCCCTCCCTGACCAGGGGAAGTTGACCTTGCTTTTAATACTGCAAAAGAAATTGAGTTTGATTTTATCTTTATCAAACGAGGACTAATCAACTGGCACAAAAATAGTCACTTATTTATTTTTGATAAGCTTCAGGTTCATTTGTGGTCTTCTTACTGTAACTACGAAAAGCTGACAGGTCTGGCATTCGTTAAAAAACATACAATCACCCTTTTCAGTAATTTTAAAAACTACCATAAATAAGAATCGGCTGTAACCTTTATACTGCTGCCTGCAAAATTTTTCACTAAGTTTCAGTTCAAAATAAATTTTATTTCTGAATTTTTGTTTTATTTTATATTAATTCAATTTTGGCAACTAGGAAACAAGTTCTTGCAAGTTGTATTACCTAAACTGCTGACTGCTTCCTGGGTTTAAACCAGCAATTATTCCCCCCAAAAAAGTGAAATATGGAAAGAAATGTGCCACTCTCAGTCCTAGATGAATTCAAGGCAGCAATCTCTGGATCAGAAGTCTACTAGACAGGCATTGTAAATTGAAAACTGTCTTCCAGACTGAAATATTTTACTACCTTTAAGAATGTTATCTCTTATTCTTTTCTGTTCTTTTTCTTCTGACACATGAATTAACTTTCTTTTCTCTCTTCTATCCATTGGTCATAATTCTTGAAGACACTGAAAATTAAAATGCATATACATTTCAGCTGACCAATATTGTCTGCTAACTTAAGCAAACTAGTGTCCTTAACAAGAAAGGAAGTTTTTACTTTCACAGTCTTGGAAATAAGACACAGGTCAGTGGTTTGTAAAAGTCTTGTTTGGCTTACAAGCTTAACCTGACCATTGGCCTAGTGTATATGTACCAGTACCAATTTAGCTTCAAGATATTAGTTTTTATTGTTCAGGCCTATTGATTCACATTGGGCCTACATGTATGGATTTTCTTGACTCATGAGCGTGAGTGTCATAAACTTTCCAAAAGACTGACAATATATGTAGACAGAGTAGATATCTTTATCATATTACTCTTTTTTCATATTGCATGTATATTATTCTGGCAATTAGTGAAAGTTTTTACTGTGTACTGTTTTTCTACTGAACAAACTTACACAGTCTGTGAACGATTTTTTTTCAAAGGTGTAGGCAATTCTGGCATAGCTCTACAGAAAATCTTCAGGCCCAAATCCAATTCTAAAGGCCAACAGATTAAAATTCAGTTCTGAAAGTTTAATTCTTATTGGACGATACAAAATGCCTAAGTTCTTGCATACTTTGTTGGCCTGACCAGAATTTTACAAGCCATTGGCATCAAGCCTGTGACTTATTTCTGACAGCTTTAACAATTTTTCACTCAGTCAAAAGCTTTTTCTTTAAAAAAATGATATGAAATATACAAACTTTGATCTTTAAAATTGTGTATACATGAATAAAGCCTCTAAGGTTATCCCTAGCTTCACAACCAAATTTAGAGGTATGTCCTAGATGTACCGGTACCTACTTCCAAAATGTGTCCATATCACTTACCCAAAGAAGTCAAGATGTACAAAACTGGAATGTCTATATATACCCAAACTGAGAAATCAAAACCTTCTCAAAACTTAGATTTTTTTAAATTAGTCTGTTACTAGTTAACTGGATAATTAAAATGTGTTCATTGGGGGATTGGAAGTTGCAAAGGTGTCAAACCTTCGGGCAAAAAAGGACCAATTAATGAGAGAATTGAGACAAGAGGGTCATTATGGCACACCTGAGAGCATCGTAGATATCTTTGTTTGACTTTTCCTTGATACAATTTCCAAACTAGAACTGTGTCCATAGGACACGGATGCCCCCACTATGCATAAGTGCTCATAAACAAGAGCATGTATATCCTGTATGTAAGATTTTTTCTGTTCATATACCTAAAATGATCTACAGGTAACCTTATGTACATGTTAAATTAAATTACAAATGTAAAATTTATATGTTCAATTATTTATATGGTATATAGTGAAAAAATCAACAAAGGGCCATAATTCTGTTAAAAATGGTCACAGCAAAAATTCCTTCCTTTACTACCATCTACACATTAAAGCTGTTCATCCCTGGAAGTTTAAGCAAAATCTGCCATCCGGTTTAAGAGGAGTTGCATTCACAAAATTTCTATATGGTATACAGTGAAAAAATCAACAAAGGGCCATAATTCTGTTAAATTTGGTCGCAGCAAAAATTCCTTCCTTTACTTCCATCTACACATTAAGGTTGTTCATCCCTGGAAGTTTAAGCAAAATCTGCCATCTGGTTTAAGAGGAGTTGCGTTCACAAAATTTCTATATGGTATATATTGAAAAAATCAACAAAGGGCCATAATTCTGTTAAATTTGGTCGCAGCAAAAATTCCTTCCTTTACTACCATCTAGACATTAAAGCTGTTCATCCCTGGAAGTTTAAGCAAAATCTGCCATCCGGTTTAAGAGGAGTTGCGTTCACAAAATTTCTACATAGTATATAGTGAAAAAATCAACAAAGGGTCATAATTCTGTTAAATTTGGTCGCAGCGAAAATTCCTTCCTTTACTACCATCTACACATTAAGGTTGTTCATCCCTGGAAGTTTAAGCAAAATCTGCCATCCGGTTTAAGAGGAGTTGCGTTCACAAGATTTCAGGACGGACAGACGTACGGACGGACAAGTGCAATGCTATATGCTCCCCACTTTGTGGGGACATAAAAAAGAAAACAGATCATTATGTTAAGGTTAAAATATCTTTGCAAAATTGTGCATGTGTTTCTTTTAACAAAATAAAATGATGACATAACTCAACAAATATGATAATGGTCCACAAAAGAAATACTTCTGTAAATTTGGTCAAGAGTATTTGATGAGAAGATTTTTTTTATCTTTTCTATATAGTCTTATAGTGAAAACTTGCCAAACTACTGTGAAGTTTTTTTTTAATGAACCAACCTGACTTCAAGGAATTTCATTAAAGGCCACCACAGTAACATTTCTGTGAAATTATTTTGAAACTGGGACAAGGGTTTCTCAGAAAAATGATTTTCAAAGTTTCTATGTAATTGTATACTTAAAAGTTGTTGTGAAACAGGCCCTGCCCACAATAGGCCATGATTTTTTACAAACTAACATAGCTTGAAGGAATCTGATAAAGGGCCACCTAAGAAACATTTCTTTGAAATTATTTTGAAATTGTTCAGCTGTTTCTGAGGAGAAGATTTTCAATTTTTTCCATATATTGAAAACACACCCTGCTCTATGTAAGCCATGTCTTTTACGGGACCCTTATGGCCTGAAGGAATTTGATGAAGGGCCACCTGAGAAACATTTTTGTGAAATTATTATGAAATCTGGCAGGTGGTTTCTGAGGAGAAGATTTTCGAAGTTTTTCCTGAAGATTGCCATGGAAACCAGAGTTCTTAATGGAGCCAGAATCATTTAGTTTCAATGAGTTTGAAAAAGGGTCAGCTGAGGGACATTTGTGTGCAGTTTTGTTAAAATAGGCTTAGTGGTTTAAGAGGAGAGGCCGCTTGTAAAGGAAAATATTGATGACAGTCACCTATCCTAACAGTTCAGGTGAGCTAAAAAAATATTTCAACTCATTTTTTTAATTTACATTACTGTCAGTATTGTTACTTTATATGATGATCATTTTTTCTATAGATATAAAAATGCATGACCAATTCAAATTCTTTGAATTTTAGCAATCACACCCATTTTGTCCACTATTATTGATGTTCAAAACAGCATTATATCATGATGATGAAATTATAGAGTTCCCTGTACTGGTGGTGAATTTTCAAACTAAGATCTGCATTACTGAGTAGTCTTAAACTTTTATACTAATATTGGTACGTAGTGACCTCTCCAATGTACACGTCTTGACTTCATCGTATTCGGTATTACTAGTTAGTAGTTACAGTAAGTCTTGGACATAGATCTAAATCGGGTCGTCAAAGTTTGGGACCGAATCACTTAAAAGTTTGGCTGCGTTTTTTAAATCATATATGGTTATTTTAACCTTAAGAAATGCATTAGTTAAGTAAATAAAATGAATTCCTTTTACTTATAAATATTGTAGCCCATATAGACTATCCGACCCGACAGGAGAAGAAGTGATCAAAATAAAGTAAATTCGTCTGTTTTCGTTCTACTTCTTGCGCTTTATTCGAAACTAAACTATTGGCCGTTTTCATTTTGACTGTATTTTTTTACAACCAATATATTAAAAAATAAAATCTTATTTTTTTAGTATGAATAAAAATAAACATTGACTTTGCACTTAATATTCTACTTCTATCGAATTCACAGAATGTTAGCTCTGTAACAGGTGCGCGCCAGTCGCTATGGAAATACTACGTAAACAGGAAGTGGTGTGTCTGTAGTGTTCAATACATCAACAAACTGTTACAAACTTCAGAAAAGTTGGTGTGAACAATGGCACTAACAGTGATTTCTGCGAAATACCCACCACACATTGATCCATCAAAGACACCTCTTGCATACGGCGACAGAGCTCTGCCAAGACTGGTAAGTTTGGTACCGTTTTATCGATAGACAATCTGTGAAGTTGAAACACAAGCCTGACAGGGCTTCAGCTAAGTTATATTATTACAGTTCGTGATCCGGTTTATTGTAAAGTAAGTCAATGGAGAAAGGTGCAGCCTTATTGTTCTGGTAATACAGTACAAGTCTCAATATTTTGACAACAAAGACAAGCTGTTAACATTTGAAGTTGTTTGTCTTTTACTACCCAGAAACTGGATGTAAAAACAGAATTTCATTCAACTTATTTGAGTACAATTATTTGGACATTAAGTTAAAGCACTTACATGGGACTCAAAGCTGTAAACCCATGGGCACGCTATCTTACCAGCAAAACCATCTGGGCATCTGCTAGCCTGACGGACCAAACGGACCATGGACAAAAACGGACCAGACAAAACGGACCATTTTTTGAGACGAAACAGACCATATCCAGGGACAAAATGGACCATCCAAAAAATAATTGTTACTCCAGTTAAATTTATGAGACGTTTTAGGGGTGTAGTATAAGGCATCTTACAAAAGAAAGTAAAATTTGAGGTTATACTAGTATGTATTTTTGGCTTCCATCCTGAGGTGTTATAGGTGTGTAGTATATTGCATCATATAAAAGTAAGTAGAATTTATAAGTAAACACGGCCCATACATCAGCACATATGTTAAACTTTTATTTTTATTCGAGTAATGTTAGTATAATAATTTGAAATTAACGGCCCGTATTTTTCATCAAAACTGATCGTATTATATATTAGATTAATGAAGAAGAAATTCTAAAAGAAATTGTAATTTGCTGTGTGTTTTTTCTTTTGTTTCCAAATTATAGTTGATTACAATAAGATGTGTCTTATATAATTTGTTATTTCGCAAAATACACCATAGCTGTACTTAATGCTTAACTTGATAATTACAATTCGATAGTTGACTGAATCGAGAAAAGAAAATTTATCTAGGTGTGAATTCCGACAACTTAAAGTTTGTTAACAACTGTGCGAAAACATTATTACTACTTGACAAGATTAATTTGATTGCGGTTGCCTTTAAAAAAAAGAAAAAAAGCATATCAGGAACAACACAGTCAGAAAACACACATTCAAAGTAACAAATAGATAGTCTATGTGAATAGTAATCGACAATTTCTTAAAAAGGCGTGAAACACTGTCAATATGGTGTGATACATACTCATTCAAATGTGTTGATTAAAAAAATGTGTTGACTGTAAAGGATTTCTGTTTATTAAAACTTCCCCATCCAAATCTACAAGCAAAAGTTGTATAGTTATTAGATTTTTTTTCTTTTTATTATTTTTTTTCTTTATTTTTTCATTGTGTGCGGAATTTCAAATGAGTCAAATTTTGAAAAAAAATCAGAACAAAAATACATACTCGTATGACGACAAGATACATTATACTACACCCCTAAAACGTCTCATAATGAAAGCCGATATAAATTTAACTGGAGTAAAAATTATGTTTTTGGATGGTCCGTTTTGTCCCTGGATATGGTCCGTTTCGTCTCACATTATGGTTCATTTTGTCTCAAGAAATGGTCCGTTTCGTCTGGTCCGTTTTGTCCATGGTCCGTTTTGTCCGTAATTCATCTGCTATGATTCTCTGCACTGAGAGCTTTATTATGATTTAAATTTATGGTAGTTCCCTTGATAGTCAAAGATGTAGGAGCACTGATGCAGTAAAATAAATGAACACCATTATAAAATCTACCCTTTCACTGATTATTTCACAGTTTTTTAAGGAAGAAGGGTGCAATTTTACAACAGGAGAATATCGTTTTTGGTCATACTCATCATTTTTATTTTACAAAATGTTTTTGTTTCTGTCTTCAGAATAGAGAGCTGAATGATGAAAACCTCTTGACTCGCCAGAGAGCTGTCATGTCTCTCTGTGAACACTTGCATGACCCAGAACATATTGCAGAAGCATTAAAAGTTGGTAAGGGGTTGTTTTTTTTTCTCTTTAAATATTTCATAGGTTGAGAGAACGGACCAGTAGATGGCCACTTTTTCCTTTTTCTTAGCTAGTAACAAAAAGAGCATTAGAGCACTTAAAACTCAGTTGTTTTCAGATAATCCCTTTTTGTTAAATACAAACAAACCCAGTAATAAAAGCAATGTACTTGACATGAATAGCCATGTCCAGAGAACAATGTGGTTCCTCTTTAAAGAAATTATTCTTTTTGACCAGTATGTGGACACTTACTTTTCAAAAACAGCAATTCTCATGTGGATCAATTGTGTATGTATATTATGCTTTGAACGATAAATTGAGATAATGAAGATAATTTTTAGGCAGATTCATCGTAAAAATCCAGCTGTGATGAAAGAGGCAATTTATTATGTATGCTTTTTTTGAGACCAATGCTGAGAGTAAAGATTATTTATGTAACAAAAATCAGTGAATTACATGTTATAGAGAGAACATGAAAAACACTGTACAAAACTTGTAAGTCCTGTAATACCAAATATAAAACATACCTTTGACACTGAATCAGTTAAAGAATTTAGGACCAGAAAACCACAAGCCATTCGAGCTAGTGGTTGGCAATATCTACTAGCCTGAATAGGTTTTTACCAGCCCAAAAACTTTAAATGTGCAAAGTAAAGTCATGAATAATGATTAATACAGTTATTTTGTAATTTTATTCCCTGGATCAAGGATAAATGAGTTGTTCCATTTGAAATTCAGTCATTTCATTTTCAGAAAATAAGGTGTTCAGCTGCTAATTTTTCACAGGCCAGTTGGGCTAGTGACTTGGAAAACTTTACAGGCCCAACCCAAATTCTACAAGACATGGGTTAATGGGCTATTGCTAAATTCGCAGACTGCTGAATATGGAAGAGTCCTTTTACTAACAGCATCTGCATGCTCGTGTAGTTAATCTATGTTCCTTAATTTTTTTATTTTGTGAATAAAGAAAGTAATCTTTTAGGTTCACAGTCAACTACAATTTACTTTTAAAACTTTTTAATGTAATTTTCTCTAGAAAGTTTCATTTTCACGTAATATTACAGAAATTTACCACAAATAGAAATACAAAAGGACTAATAATAGTAAGTCAAAAATGGAGCTAATATCTCACGTACAAGTGGGAAATTTTTCACAGGATTTACCTAGGCGTCTTTGAGGATAATAAATGAATATCAGTGCAAAGGAAAACTGAACTGTATATGAAACAGCAGTGAGGTCTTTCTGAATTTTCAAGACATTCTTGAGGCAAGATAATGTACAGTATGCATAATTATAACTCTGGTAATTACAGGTATAGCAGAAAGTTTAAAGAAATTGCTCACAGATCCAGACACAACTGTCAGACAAAAATCCACAGAGTGCCTGTTTGTGATAGGATGTAAGTATATTTTTTAATGACACATAAATAAATAGACAAAGATTATCCATTGTTTATATTTCATAATTAAATGATCAACAAAGTTTTACTGTGGCTTAATACCTCCTTTCGACAAAACAACTACTGTAATATCTTGTAAGAACTCTGGATTTAATAATGCCTTGTAGGTTCTACATATTCCAGAATAAATGTACATGCCCATGTCACATAAATACGGTTAAATTAAGCAAAATGCTGCATTGAAGTTGAAACTTATTCACTACTACAGGCACCCCATTGTAGGATTAAAAGTAGCATTGTTTAAATGCACAAAGGGAGTCATAGGCCACGTTCTGTGGCAATTCTGTATACATTGTATCTCTAACATTCCTTGTGCACAGAAGCTACAAATACAGGCATTTCTTTGACAACAATTAATTTTTTGTTAGACTGTTGATGTGCATTATTTTAAGCACTTTTTATTGAAAGGAAATTGTTATTGTTCTACAGGTCATGCCATTGGTAGAGATGCATTTCTAGAACACAATATCATCCCGCCAGTATCAAAACTGTTTGATGACAAAGTTGACATAGCCAGAAAAAATGCTCACAAAGCAATAGAAATGATATCAGAAACACCTCTAGGTGAGTTGGTAAAGATAATGCTAATGAAGAATTCAGTAAGAACAAATTGAATTTTTATTGAAATTAAATCAGGAAAAGTGTTGTTTTTTTACTTTCAGTAAATTTTCTTTCTCTTTTCATTTTTCACAATTCATCTACTGTTAAATTTAAAGTCTGCCTTACAAATACTGCTTAAAGTGTAGTTGACATATTCAAGGGTTGTCTCCCTTGTACATTAAGCAATGTATAGATTATTTTTCTTTCCATATTTAGGAGCGGAGGGTATTGTGACAGCTGATTTGATAGGAACTCTAGTGATGAAACTTAAAAGTGAAGTGGATGAAATAAAGGTAATTTATTCCAGTAACAAGAAATTCATTGATTTCTTATCAAGCTGAAAAAAAATGCCACAATAATTTTGTATTGCAGGCTGTTCAGCCAAATATTTTTTGGAAGTCCAGGGCTTTAGAAGCAACACTTTGTTAAGAGGTCCAAATAAACACCTGATTTTTTGAGATGTTGTGTATTATTTACCATTCTCTCATTCAGGTCTAAGATTTTCACTAACCAATTACAAAATAAAATCAGTTTTATGTCTGACTCAAACTATCATGATATAATGGACAACACAGGGAAAGAGCACTCGGACATACCTTTTCCTAAACTGGATTGACAATCAGCAAATAATAACAAATTTCCTACATAAAAATGCCTATTTGTATCAAATTTCTTGATGACCATTACCATGGCAACAGTTTTTGGAGACATTTCTTTCTTAGGTAAAAATGATGGAACCTGAATAAAATGCAACATTGAATGATAACATTTATAGTTTTATAAAAAGTTTGAATAAATTGAAAATGTATAGAATTTTACAATGAAATAACTAAGAATTCAAATATATAAAGTCTACCAAATTTACTTCCTGCCACCCGGAACTTAGATAGGATCTGATATCAAATTATGATATGTGACGTTATTTTAAAATTACCAGTTTTCTGTATCATGTTCCTCTTCAGCATGTTAGTATGTCGTATCTGTTCTATACTGGAATCTGAAACTTTCTGGCAATAATCCTGGGATATCATTTGGTCAAAATAAGTAAAAAGGTAAATTTCCAAAAATTATGCCGGAGTGCCCTTTTACCCATGACTTTGGTTGTATCATAGAAGCTTAATATTGCTTTGTACAGCTTACCTCATCAGTAGGAATGGTTACCCTGACTGTTTTTTCTTTATTTCATGTAAAGAATAGCTTTGCCAGGCTTATCCTGTGTACTTCATAACATGTTGTTTTTTGTTTGTTTTTTTTTTTCAATTGATAACATTTTATCAATTTCAGAAATTGATTTTAGACACATTACATTTCTGTATGCGTGTGAACACAGAGAAAGCACTAAAAGCTGATGCAATGCAAGTGTTCACTTCCCTTCTGTCACACAAAGATGATGTCATCAGAGCGCGTGCTGCACGAGATATAATGGACCTCAGGTAAGCACAGTATACAATTGTGTTGAGTCCATGGTAAAGAATGTGAAACATGCAAATGATTTTATTTGAATTCAGTGAAGTCTTCTGATGATATACAGTTCTGTGAAGCCTGTTTTGTTTGTAGACTGTTTAAATGTAACCAAACATGATCTGTCACAGGTGTTTATTAAAAAAAAAATGTGTTTGACACAGTCAATTTGTGTATTTCCTGCAGACCAGACTGTCGAGTGATTTGCCAACGTGAGAAAGGTTGATCTTACACCCTGTGTCATGTGATGTCCCTTGTTGCATTGTTTATAGTCACACCAATGTCATTATCAATTTTCTGTGAAATATCTATGTACTGCTGTTGAAAAAGAGTACAAACTGTAAATGATGTAAAGCTATTCAAGGAACAAATATCAGTGTGGGGAATCACGTGACCAGAAATGGTACGAAACACGGAATCCAATATGGCCGCATTGTGATTTTTTCACCGTTTTTCAAAGGTTAGTAAAAACTACAGTATATATTTCACTGGTATTATAGCGCAGTCTATGGGTATTTTAATGCTCTTTCCAGCAATGTATGTGCCGTGTCTACATTCCTTCTAGTCTTTGAGTTACCTTCGAGGTTTTGGCCGAACCGGAGACAATTTTCTGGAAAAACGTAATGGTACGATACACGTAATCACTCTTTGTGCCCAAAAATCTATGTATATTGCAGGTTTTCATATTTGTTTTAATCTGCAACTGCTAGGTATGTATCATATAGTAACCATGCACAGTGATTGCTTATGAATTTTTAGCGAATTCCTACAAAAACTTGACAAAATTTTGAAATGGTACGCAACACGTACAATGATACGCAACACGTACTAACTGTTGGTAGTCTGATACGCAACACGTGCATATCCTATCGACGGCGATTAACTTCAAGTGTGGGTCATGTTAAGTGTATTGAACTATTTCAAACCTGGTTTTCAGTTCTCAAGATTGTCCGGACGCGTTGCAATCATTAATTAAGAAGGTAACACGCTAAAATTCTTTATATCATTTCAGAATGGCGCACTTGTGTAAAATTTGTGGGAACAACTTCTCCAGCCGGCCGGGACTATCAGACCATGAGCGACGTCATAACGGGAAGGCCCCGTACAAATGTTGTGGGCATAATTTTTACAGCAGGACTCATTTCGTCAGGCACAGGTATATATATTGACACCCTATGTTTCCATTTTTATCAATTTCTCGTTCATTTCAATCAGTTATAATATGTTATGTAAATTGCACGGGATGGTCTTAATTATGTTGTTTGCATCCCGTTTTTAATTCGTTTTGATTAAAGGATACGCAAACGGCAACTGTGGAAACTGCCATGGCTATGTTGTATGATATCTATCAATATTTCTCTTAGTTTGATAGCAATATGCAACGAAACAATTTAACATTCACTTTTTATTTGAAATGACATTTTGGCGCTTTCTATCGTTTAAAGATGAGTTACATATGATTGAGGGATGCCAAAGCTGTAGGACTTCCCACAGCTGCAAAGAAAGTTCTTTTCTCCAGTATGCTTATCTAAATGTTCATTTAAATCCCCGCGGCGATGAAAGGAGCTACCACACACGTCACATTTATAAATGCCATTGCATTCTTGCCTTCTTTCATGCCTATCGAGATCTCCCTCAATGGCGAACTCTTTTTTGCATGTTTTACATTTGTTTTTCTTCACTAGTTCGTGGAAACTGCATCTGTAAAATGGATCACACTCATAAGATTTATTTACTTTTTATTAAACTGTAAGATAAAGGTCTACATGTATACATACACAGCTTTGGCATCTCTCAATCATATGTAACTCATCTTTAAACGATAGAAAGCGCCAAAATGTCATTTCAAATAAAAAGTGAATGTTAAATTGTTTCGTTGCATATTGCTATCAAACTAAGAGAAATATTGATAGATATCATACAACATAGCCATGGCAGTTTCCACAGTTGCCGTTTGCGTATCCTTTAATCAAAACGAATTAAAAACGGGATGCAAACAACATAATTAAGACCATCCCGTGCAATTTACATAACATATTATAACTGATTGAAATGAACGAGAAATTGATAAAAATGGAAACATAGGGTGTCAATATATATACCTGTGCCTGACGAAATGAGTCCTGCTGTAAAAATTATGCCCACAACATTTGTACGGGGCCTTCCCGTTATGACGTCGCTCATGGTCTGATAGTCCCGACCGGCTGGAGAAGTTGTTCCCACAAATTTTACACAAGTGCGCCATTCTGAAATGATATAAAGAATTTTAGCGTGTTACCTTCTTAATTAATGATTGCAACGCGTCCGGACAATCTTGAGAACTGAAAACCATGTTTGAAATAGTTCAATACACTTAACACGACCCACACTTGAAGTTAATCGCCGTCGATAGGATATGCACGTGTTGCGTATCAGACTACCAACAGTTAGTACGTGTTGCGTATCATTGTACGTGTTGCGTACCATTTCAATATTTTGTCAAGTTTTTGTAGGAATTCGCTAAAAATTCATAAGCAATCACTGTGCATGGTTACTACATGATACATACCTAGCAGTTGCAGATTAAAACAAATATGAAAACCTGCAATATACATAGATTTTTGGGCACAAAGAGTGATTACGTGTATCGTACCATTACGTTTTTCCAGAAAATTGTCTCCGGTTCGGCCAAAACCTCGAAGGTAACTCAAAGACTAGAAGGAATGTAGACACGGCACATACATTGCTGGAAAGAGCATTAAAATACCCATAGACTGCGCTATAATACGAGTGAAACATATACTGTAGTTTTTACTAATCTTTGAAAAACGGTGAAAAAATCACAATGCGGCCATATTGGATTCCGTGTTTCGTACCATTTCTGGTCACGTGATTCCCCACACTGAATATTGTTTGCATGAAAAAGTACAACCCCTTTCCCACCAAATTGCAGTTGCATTCTAACCAGATTCCCCAATCCTTACTGCAGGCACATGAAAGATATTTATAATGTGTGATTTCTGTGGAATTTAAATAATTTTTAAATGAACTTGTAATTTGCCATCTTCATAATGCAGTGCCCCATTAGAAGGCAAAAACAAGGCAGTGGAAGTGAATGCTGTCCCAGCCCTTGTTGGTCTCCTTAGTGACAAGTCACCTGATGTGAAAGCCAACGCAGCAGGTGCCCTCATGATGTAAGTAGCTTAGTGATACATGTATATATGCACCTTTCTTTAATAATACATGACTCAAGAAGTGATTTTAGCCCAGGCTGGCCTTTTTTTTTTATTATTAGGAAGTTGTTTTTCATTCAAGTAATTTTACTCATTTGTAAAGTGCAGAATAAGAGATTTCAAAAATATGAATTAGTGTTGTCTTAGAAACATGTCAGTGAGTCTTTGCATGGTCTTAATTATCATTAACTGTACCTGTGTATTATACATGTGTTTTTGACACTTTTATATAGAATCACAATTACAACAAAGGGAAAGTACACTGCAATAGAAGCCACAGCAATCCCTCCACTTGTCTCCCTTGTTGATGATGAAACCAGTGAAGTTAGAGCCAATGCACTAAAGGTAAAATCTTCAAATAGTCCTATACATGTAACTTTCGAGATACTGTGTTAAAGTGCTTGACCTTGGACAAAATTACCTTTACATCAAACTGCTTAAATTTTTACACTACATTCATTTCTGTTCATATAAAGGAAATACTTAGCTTTTAAAATTATCAAACTAAAGCTGTAGACAATATTAGTTACAGTTTCAGTTTTTTATAAGAGAAATGGGCTGTTCCTTGCCTCTGGCCATCTACAGATAAATCAAATAAAGCCCAAACATAAAACATATGTATGAACAAAATCATAATTACAAAAATTGAAATACACACGAATTATAATAAGGATGTATAATTAACAATGGTTGTGATTTGTTTCTTAACAGCCTCAATTATGTATTTTGCTACATCCAAAAGTTTTAATGAGTAAAAATGAGTAAAAATTCTTTTTTAAAAAGACTGGTTGCCACTTTGACATCAAATTTTGGGTGGTATAGACATCAGAACACTTACAGGAAATTTAGTCTAGCTACTAACTACATTTGAAATAGTGTGTGAAATTGACTTTTTAATTTTGATACTCACTTTCGATAGATTTTTTAAGGCAGTTAGAAATTGCCTCATGCATGAAGAAGCTGTAGCGTTACATTTTTCATTTCTGACTTAATACACAGTTATATGTTGTTTAACTTTTATAACTGTGACATTGTTACTACTGAAATGTCAAATTTTGTATATTTATTGACATTTTATTACCAGAAAATAAACCTAAAGTTATGGGTATATTCAATTGGTTTGACGTAAGATGATAATTTATGAGTGCAGTATGAATAAGAATAAAATTTGTGACTCAAAAAACATGTATGAAAGAATGTATTTACTTTGAAATAAGACATGCCTGTGATAAGTTTTTCAAGTCACCGTTGGTCATTACCGGGATACAATTTATTACATCTGAAATTGATGTCCGTACAGGCAGTCCTGTTTTTATTTGACAGATGAAGGTAGGAAACAATATCTTGAAATCCACCATGAGTTTGAGAATCTAAACCGTTTTAATGAAAAGTTACGACCCTTTTGTGAATAAAACAAATATGAGTTTGAATCTGAATGCTATTGTTAGACAAGTTGTTTTAGCCAGTTTGAGCCTGTCTAATTTTTCTTTATTTTTCATGTTTTTATGAGAACAGATTGTATACTTTTGTTTCGTTTCTCAGTGCATGCTTTCAAAACTGCATTATTGAAATTTCAGTAGACAGTGCAATATAAAAGCAGTAATTTTTTTGTATTTTTTTGGAGAGGTAGGTGCAGCGGTTGAGGTGGGAGATGGATTTGTGGTTGATGCATAACTCCTACTTTGGTTAAATGTTCTATTTCTGGCTTTATTTTTAACCAATCATGACATCAGATGAAACTGCTGCATTATCATATTGATTAATATCACTTTTATTGTTAAAGGTTATTAATTGATATTAAATCTATTGTTAATTGAGGATGTATCTTTTGATTCTATTGTTTTTTTAACCCTTTTAAATGATAATAATGCTATTGTTACATATTCGAAACTTTGAAATGTTGATTGAAACCTACAGTTCTTTATGATCAGTAGACACATTTTCGTCTTGATATTGACATGATGTTTCAAACTGTGTTGGATTATGTCAACATTTCATGTGACATTAATGACAGTCACAGACGTTTTGAATTCATCTCTGTTTATATTTGATGGAACATACTCTACCTAGTTTAAGAATGATAAAACTATGAAATTATTTCATGACGGTTTCAAAGAAATCAATGAGTTTAATATGAGTGAGAGAATAATTGTATTTACATTTATCTACTAAAAAGCTCAAATATCATCGAAGCTCCTATAAACCATGGTCGGCCCAATCTTACACTTCATTTCTAAAAAAAATGAAAGAACACACCTACTTCTGTAGTGAAAATTTAAAATTGAGAGAATAAAGGGTAAACATTTGGTGACATACATGGTTCTTGATGTTTACAATTTTTCATCAGGAGTGGCAGGCCAAACGATAATGCTGTTGTAAGGATACATTCAATGTATCTCATTCTAAAACATTCTGAAATTTTATCAAACTCAACATCTATCATAAATATTCAGTAAAACAATAAACTGTTAAGAGCACTCTAGAATGATTATACATTTGTTCTAAATGAATAATATATAATACTGTGTCAGGCTTCCTCATTGCCAATGGGCATACACTCATGTCCAGGCCTAGCTTTGCCTCAGATGAAAGAATAGTTTTAAAGTTCTTATTTCTTGTTTCAGGCCTTGACATGTTTATCAGAGGCTCCAGAAGGCAGAAAAACATTGTTAGAACATGTTGACAAGGTAATAACTTCTGTATATTTACGATACATAGTTTAATAACATTTTGCTCTATAGCTTTTAGCTTGCTTTATTCCAACATATATACTTTCTCTCCTATGTGCTAGACACTTAGGCAATAGACAGCTGCTTACCTGTTTTCCTTTAATACCTGTCGGCTAACTAACCATCTGTGTAAGTGCATGTGGGACTTGAACCTATCACTTCCCATTTCATTGATGCATACCTAGCTGGCTGGTCACCAAAGAAGTCCTGGTTCCAAATCAATTGTTTTTTTTTTCTTTTAGCGGTAGCAAATATAATATATGGATGCATTTGCTTTATTGTTTATAATCATTTGAGTAGCTAAACAAATTAATGAGCTTACCTAAAAAAGCCATTTTAACAAGAAAATCCATATTGATAATAGAAGCTTGTTTTAACCAGAAAATAATAATGCAATAATTTTATGGTTAGTCATTAATGAAAATAACAAATGACCATTGCTTTAATACAGTTTAATTATTTACAGATCAAGAAACACCTCACCGATGAGATTCCTGCAGTTGCACGTGCCGCTGGTATTGCTGTGCGAGTCATTGAATGGAAACCATAGATGATCATCACTTTCCGGACATTCTTTCATTTTGTGTCATTTGTATACAACTCATCATTAATGACTACCATTGTGATAATTATGCACTTTTTTATTTTTGTCCAAATGAACTGGTAAACACCGTTTGTTCTTGACTTCAGTATGTAACATTTGTTTTAGAAAGGTCATGACTTTGATTTTCATGCTACTTAAATAAAAAAGTGCAACTTGTTTGTAAAAATTAGTGACAAGTTCTAGGAATGTGAAGGTTTTTGATTTGATCAAATGTGTCATGTGTGAGAATTTGCTTTTTTGTTACAGTTAAAGTCGCTTTACAAATGGTGAATTGTCACACATTAATTGTCGTTATTCAAATGTCAGCATTCATTTTTATGATAAAAAAACTTCACTGTAATACATTAAACATTTAAAGACTTTTTTCATCTTGAAACAAAAGTGTTTTACATTTACAGGGTTTTGGAAGCTTAAATTTAAACATTAGGAATTCAGTGAAAAATCATGTTTGAAATTGTTCGTACAGTTTTTCAAACATTTGTTACAAGCAAAACTTTGTCTTTTACATAACAAAGATTTATTCTTAGCGCTCGAAAGAAGTTTGCCTGTCACGTCTAATAGGTTTTACGTGTTTTAATTACTTGAGGGTTGTTAAATTGTGTTTGTTAAACTCCTCTTTTTTATTTTTGTTTTTTATAAGTTAGCATGAGAAATAACTTTTCTTATATTTTCATTTACCAGGATAGTTCTGTCAAATATTTAACAGTCTGTGATATTGAATAAAAGTTTCTATGAAATTATATGAATAAAAAGAAGAAATATGAAATGCGAGTGGTCATCAATTATTTTTTAGTATTATAGACAAGCTTTACTCTTTTAACCACTTGAAAATATGCAAAAAAAACTTGAGCATTGCTCTATATTCAGCCATTACCATTAGTTTCTTTGATGAACTTGTCTGTCATTCTGTTTGGAAAGTTCCATTGATAATTTATTGGGTTATTATTTGAAAAACTGTCTCATTGCAAGAATGCACAAGTATACTAGTTGATTATGGTCTACACTGGTTGCTGGAGAAAAAGCAATTGTCAACCACAGGGTAAAGGTTAAAACAATCAAAACTTACAATTTTCAGTTCAGAACATAATTTAAAATTACCAACATGCATAATGTCTTATGGGAGGCCTAGTTACAACTGCAGAAGGTTAGAAAACTCTTAATATGCTTTAAAGAGATAAATCTCAATAGCTTTTTATACTGATAAACCTTTATAAAGAGAAACATAGAGACAAATGACAATTTTGAAGAATCTTTTTACTTGCCTTTTTTTGACTTCATTGTTTTGTTGTTGCTTTTTCTATGAATATTTGCTTTGACCAAATCACTTACCTAACAATTGACTGTTCTCGACAAAGACTGCCTTACAATAGCTGTTTTGGACACACATATTGATTGCCTTGCAATGACAGTTTTACACAAACATACCGCTTCTCTTACAATTAGCTGTTTTAGACAACCATATTTTTTTGCCAAATTTCTTGACTGGCTGTACTTGACACACAAAGATGCCCAAGCTAGACAATCATGCTGCTTTTGTTCTTAAAGGTACAATTATATTGCTTGCATCACAACTGGCTTGTTTGGACACACACTGCTCACCTTACAACTGTCTGTTTTGGACACAGTCACTACTGCTTTCTGTACTAATGGCTGTTGTGAAAACACAGAACAATGCTTTCCAAACAAATGTCTGTGCTGGAAAATCACGCTGGTTCTTTTATGAAAAGTTTCTTGGACCTTTATAATTGCTGTTTTGGACAAACATATTGCTTGCTTTACAATCTGCTGTGTTGGACAAACATACTGCTTGCTTCAAAATTGAATGTTTTGGACACACATATTGCTTTAGAATAATAGTAGGCTGTTTTGGACTCACATATTGCTTGCTCTATAATTGAATGTTTTGGACACACATATTGCTTGCCTTACAATCAGCTGTTTTGGACACAGATATTGCTTGCTTTACAATCTGCTGTTTTAGACAAATATATTGCTTGCTTTACAATTGAATGTTTTGGACACACATATTGCTTGCTTTACTATCAGCTGTTTTGAATACAGATATTGCTTGCTTTACAATCTGCTGTTTTGGACAAACATTTTGCTTGCCTTACAACCGAATGTTTTGAACACATATATTGCTTGCTTTACAATCTTCTGTTTTGGACAAACATATTTCTTGCCTTACAATTTAATATTTTGGACACACATATTGCTTCTCTTACAACTGGCTGATTGGACATATATTGCTTGCTTTAAAATAAGATAATTTGGACAATCATATTGCTTGCTTAACAATTGGCTGTTTTGAACAAACATATTGCTTGTCTTACAACTGAATGGTTTAGACAAACATATTTTTGTCTTACAACTGCCGTTTGGACACATATATTGCTATTCTTACAATGGCAGTATGGACACACTTATTGCTTCTAAACAACCAGCTGTTTTGGGCATACATATTGCTTTCCTTATTTATTCCTTGCCCTACAATTGCTGTTTTGGACACACATATTTCTTGCCATACACCTGGCTGTTTTTGACAAACATATTGCTTGCCTTACAATGGCAGTAAGGCCACACTTATTGCTTGCCTGTACAATTGGATGTTTTGAATAAACATAGTGCTTCCCTTATAACTGGCTGTTTTGTAGATTCATATTTCTTTCTTTACAATGGCAGTATGGGCACACTTCTTGCTTGCCTAACAATGGTTGTATATGACACAGATATTGCTTGCCTAAAACTGGCTGGTTTAGACAAACTTAATGCTTGCCATAAAATTTGCTGTTTCATAAAAGTTCTTATCTTATGAAATAGTTCTAGTCTTATAAAAGGCTGGGTTTTTTTTACAAATGTATTGCCTGTGTTACATCTGGCTGTTTAAGACACAGATATTGCTTCCTTACAATTGGCTGTTCTGGACTAACAAATTGCATTCATTATGAAGGGCTGTTTTGGACACAGATTTTGCTTGCCTTATGGCTGGCTGTTATGGACCAATATATCTCTTGCCACACATGGGGTTGTTTTGAACAAATATATTGGTTGCCATACATCTGGCTGTTTTGCAGCACATGTTGCTTTCCTCACAAAGGCAGTATGAGCATTGTTATTTCTTGTCTTACAATGGCCATTTTGGACACACATAGTGCTTGCCTTACACCTAGGTGTTTTGGACAAACATTTTGCTCTTGTTATAACTGGCTGTTTAGAACACACATTTTCCTTCCAATACACCTATTTTTTTTGATAAATATATTGCTTGCTTTACAATGGCAGTTTGAGACACAAAAATTGCTTGTCTTTTTACTAGATGTTTAGACACACATCTTTCTTTCTTTGCAATGGCACACTTATTGGTTGCCTTATAATAGCTGTTTTGGATACACATACTGTTTGCTTTATAACTATCAGTTATGAAAAAACATAATACTTGCTTTAAAAATAGCTGTTTTGGACAAACATATTGCTTGCATTGTAATTGATTGTTTTGGAATACGTATTGCTAGCTTTATTACTGGTTGTTTATGACACACATATCACTTTTCTTACAATGGCAGTGTAGGCACTATTACTGCTTGTCTTGCAATGAATGTTTTGGACACATTTTCCTTGCCATACAACTGTCTGTTTTGAACATAAATATTGCTTGCCTTCCAACTGGCTGTTTTATTCAAACTTACTGCTTGCCTTACAACTAGTTTTTTTGACAAACATTTGCTTGCCTTACAAGTAGCTGTTTTGGAAGGATATATTGTTCGCCATACAAATGGCAGTGTTGGGCATATTTATTGTTTTCCTAACAGTTGACTGTTTTAAACAGATGCTTGCCTTACAACTGGCTGTTTTGTACAAATATATTGTTTGCCTTATGACTGGGTTTTTTTGACAAACAAATTACTTGCCATACAACTTGCTGTTCTGGACAAAATTTGATATATTGCTTGTCTTACAACTGGCTGTTGTGGACATACATAAAGCTTGCCTTACAAGCAGCTGTTTTTGACAAACATATTGTTTTCCCTACAAATGCTGTTTTGGGTAAACATATGTCTCTACTTACAATTGGCTGTTTTGGGTAAACATATGGCTCTACTTACAATTGGCTGTTTTGGGTAAACATATGGCTCTACTTGCAATTGGCTGTTTTGGATAAACATATGGCTCTTCTTACAATTGGCTGTTTTGGGTAAACATATGGCTCTACTTACAATTGGCTGTTTTGGGTAAACATATGGCTCTACTTACAATTGGCTGTTTTGGGTAAACATATGGCTCTACTTACAATTGGCTGTTTTGGGTAAACATATGGCTCTACTTACAATTGGCTGTTTTGGGTAAACATATGGCTCTACTTACAATTGGCTGTTTTGGGTAAACATATGGCTCTACTTACAATTGGCTGTTTTGAACAGATGCTTACCTTATTTTTAACATATTGCATGCCTTACAACTGGCCGTATTGGACAATCGTACTCCTTTCCTTATAACCAGTGTTTTAAACAATCATATTGCTTTCTTTACAATAGCTATCAAGGACAGACAGTCTCTTAAAATCAGTAACTGCTTTCTTTTTTGTGTCACTGTTATCTGTCAAAATCCTGTAAAACATACATTTTTATTATAAAAACAAAACTGAAGTTAGTTAAACCTGTGTTCTGAAAGAAACCAGAATGATGTTGTTTTATTTTTTTACTGGAGGGATTTTTACCATGTTTGCTTGCTGTTACATGTACTTTTATTCAGTTTCTTCACAACTCAAATACTGACATTGGAGGGGGAAAAACAAAACTTTTTGATTCTTTAGTACATTACTTTACCAAAACCTCAAAAACTATACAATCCTCAAAGAGAATTATCAACTTCCTTATCTACTCCAGTTTCATCTTAAGTATTCATTACCAAACTCTGCCATTTTGTCTGATAACACTGAAAAATATAAATGGCGAAATCATTCTTTTTTTCCTGAAAGTAAGGCAGTCCATCTTCTAGATTTCAATTTAGTTTATCTTTCCAGTAGATAAATGTATTAAGTAATTACAAAAGATTTATGAGGGCTATAACTCATCCAGAGTTTTATTGTAAATCTAGATATTAACTATCATAAAAAAAAGTAACTCCTAATCTACAGCCATATGTCAGGGTGATTTTCAAAGTCAAGTTACAATACTTTTTCCTCTTTATTTCTCTTCAAAGAGAAGGGTATATGTATGATTATTTATTTTACTAATAGATTAGATAAGTGGCTAATAGTTTTGTATTACACAAAAAAAAGATGTCTGCCCAAGATTTTATCTCGTAAAATTTCAATTAAAATGTATAAAGAGTGTCTTGTTTCCTCCTGAAAAATCACAGCCTTTTATGGCCTTGCATATGTTTTAAAATTTTAACAGGAAACCTTTTATTTAGTGAGGTAACATCAAATATTTTACTGCAAGAAGAAACAAAACCTTTTTTCTTAAAATGATTTATACCCCTACAAATCCAAGGGCAATTAATGTTGAACTATATTTATTGAAATGTACAAGAACCATGTCCTTAGCAAGAACACATCAAAAATACATTATGTAGCAAGTTTCTTCTGGATACATTAAGAACTTGAAAAAAAGTCCCTTTTTTCAGAAATGTAAAAAATCACTTTTCTCTGACCAATCAATATACAGTGACTGCTTCATATTTAAATGAGGTCATTTTTAACATGAACAATTACATAAGAATTTTTTCAGTGATCTTTAATTTGTCAAAGCCCAAAAGATTATAAATTTAGATTCTTTCATTGCAGAAGCTTAATTACTAATTTGCCTCCCCTTACTGATACTACTTCAAGACTGACTTCTGTTATCTCATGTTTTCAC
The DNA here is from genome assembly GCA_012932295.1 of Cyclina sinensis. Taxonomy (NCBI): domain Eukaryota; kingdom Metazoa; phylum Mollusca; class Bivalvia; order Venerida; family Veneridae; genus Cyclina; species Cyclina sinensis. Next base: position 14,815,197 of record JAAONU010000003.1, on the reverse strand, counting down.
CGAAAGTTTTCAGCTTTTATTTGGTCTGTCCTAAATAAACATAATTATAGTGTGAGGTTCTTCAGTGATTCCTTTCCTGGGCAATATTCCCAGACCCCTTCCATTACTACATAAAGCTTCATATTAAGATGTATCAATTAACAGATGTTAATTCCTAATTTTGGAAAAATCGTGATCATTCAAAATCTAATCAAGAGGCATATAAACTGAGTATTCTTGATTGATAATTTTACATTTTCAGTGGTAATAATTTTTTGGTGTGAGTTTTAAAGTTAATTGCATTTTTTTTTTGTTTAAGCTAAAATGATACATTATCATACTTAACTTAAAATAGGCGAAAACAGACTGTTTTTTGCTCTTGCTTTATGAAACATTGATTTGAAATTCTTAAAAAAAGAAAACCTTAAAACATATTTGTTTGTTCGTGCCACCAGAATTTAAATTTTTCTTTGTAAAGAAATGTTTCATTAACAACAGCTGTTTAGTATTCATAACGTTCATAATTTTTAAACGGGCATGAAAATTACTTTTTCAGTTTGCAAAAGGAGGATTAAGTTTCATCGATCGTCTTTTGACGAAAAGTTTCAAAAAAGGTCATAACATCCAATGCGTCAATTCAAAAACAGTGCAAGCGCATAAAAAGATTTATTTACATAACTTCGAGTGAAGGATTCTTTTCCTTTTATTCACGTCTTTGGAAAAAAATACACAAACACCCATCTATTGAAGCTTGCAAAAGATCTTCTTTTCAGCCGTTTAAATATATTTTGTGCAACATAATGGCACACTTAATTAAGATGTTATCTATTATAGATAGATATAGAAAGATGATTTTATAAAAGGCTACAGTATGCATTTTTATCAACATTCAGTCAACAAAGATAAGGGTAAGTTACGCACTTGAAATTGATAAAAGACAAATATAATAAATGAAAAACAGTTTAGGAATAAAGTTAAGTCTTTCTTCTGCTCTTCAAGAGACATCTATGTATTAAATTAACAGATATAATTTTTAAGAGCTTCACAAGGCATCTGTTGCATTTTTAATTAGTTTCAGTTGCTTGAGATGAGCTCTTGTAGATGCACTGCCAGATATAAAGACAAGATCAGAGTCATTATCCAGTTATAAAAAGAAAAATCAGTTTGATATTATCATGCAGAACTGTGAAAAAGTCATCTTGCAAACCAAACTAATGTGCATTAAACATACAAAAATAGCAAATGCCAGAGCTGGTAATATGTTTCTGTAAATTCTTTAAAAGCATTCCATTTAATATTTAAATTATCATCAATTGCCAATGTTTCTAATGTGTTAATGCCATAATTACTGTAGGGGTCTATAGATGAACTTCTGTTCTAAAAACATAGTCACCACTCATTTTTCACCAGGTAAGCTACACTTTTATAAAAGCCAAGTTATCACTTGTACTCTTGCATGCATGGCATTAAGTGAATATGCTCTTGCTGAGAATTGAGCCTCAGACAGGACAAGAGACCAAGCTTAACTATTTAACAGCTACTCTTTTCATTAAAAAAAAATATATTAACCCTTAACCTGCTGGATCCGAAAGTGATTAGCCTTTGCCACCAGTATAGAGCCAGGCCAGCTTGCACTTTCGTGCAGTCTGACCAGGCTCTATACTGTTGGTAGCTCAATTTTTTTATTTTGATATTGAAATCCCTTACCTTTTGAATGGACTGTTCCATATTCAAAGCTGGGCAAATCCATTACAAAAATTCAGCAGGTTCAGGGTTAAGGATTGCTGACTAATTTATGTAACACCTTCGTCAATAAAATGATACAAAATTTCAGTAGGAAATATTTTTCATATTAATTTTGAACACCTACAAGTCACCTAACTTGTAAAGAATGCTTTGTTGACTAACTTATGTAACATTTCCTTCAATAACATGATACAAAAATTTCAGTAAAAAGTATTTTTCATATTAATTTTGAACACCTACAAGTCACCTAACTTGTAAAAAATACTTTATTTGCTAGGGTTATAGCTTTTATTTGTGTAATCTGAAAAACTGAATTCCACAAAATGCAAAATAACCAGGTAAGAAAAATATGATTGAAATATTTTTGAGTAAATTAAATCAGATAAGAAATATTTTCTCTGACAAAATGTATTTGCAAGGGATTACATTCAAAGTCACCAAAATTTTCATCAAATCTAAAAATATGTGGTTAATTAAGGTTTCAGACTTACAACTTTGACCCAGGAGACATCTGCTCTTGGGACAAACCAGTATACCCCTACGCTAGGAAATAGTGCGTTGGCTTGGGTCCACACATTCCTTTTCCATGACAACTCTCTTCAACATTTTTCTACAGCTGCCTATATTCTGGCCTAAACAGTACCATAACAGTTCAGCGCTTTTGTTTTCTAGTTGCAGTTACTGGGATGGATTGCTGTCAAGATGCCTTCTATGATACCATATCCATAATCATTCATACAAGTTTCATTTGGCTAGATATTAGCATTTTAATCATGTTATATATACATTTTCTATTGTACTGAGATACTTGATATAAATGAGGGTACTTATTTTTGAGAAAATGATTTTAATCAGATTGTTTACATTTTTTAAATGAAAAAAATAAGAGAAAACAACAACAAGAAGAAGATTTGTTCCTCCAGTGAATAGACTGAGAAGGGTGTAATGTTAAAAGTCCACAAAGAATGTCAGTGTACAGGAAGTGCAAGTGTGTTTGAGTTGCATTGTTACAGAGGTGTCTCTCAAAAGAATTCAGCAGGAACTGCTGTATTCCTCTAGTTTACATACTCAGAGCTTCATTTGGTAGTAATGACATAATGCAAGTGATTAAAATCATATCCTAAAAATCGCTATGCTAACTGTAGGGATATCGTGAACTTCAGTCAGATTGGTCTTTGCTTTTGAAAACTTGCAGAAAATGGATCAGTTTGAATGAACTAAAAGCTGTGAAAGTGTAGATTTGAAATAAATGTGAGTATGACCTATATATTAAGAAGAACTACAGAAATCATACTCATTTACTGTCAACAGACTGTAATTATGCTGGTAATATTGTCTTGAAAACTGCACAGCAATTATGTCTGTTAACGACAACAGAAATCTATTTGTATGAAATTTACAACAGATTTATACCTTGCTTATCAACAGACATAACCAGGTAAACAGATTTTATTTGGAATGACTGAAAAAATATCAGTCAAAACAAAATGAGTACAAAACTTGATATGTACTGAAATAGTTATTTAAGTTTATTCTGTTACGACCATTAACAGATTTGAAAAATCTTAAGATTGAAATTGGAACCTGATGTAGATTGCACCTCAAGATATAGTCTCAACAGTCTATTTAAAGCATGACAAGATTTTTAGCAAGATTTTGCTGGACTTTCAATTTTAAGTATAGGTTACTGTACATAAGTAAGTGTTTATAAAATTAAATTGATCTGACACTGCAGTGACACTGATGAAAATCAATTGATAAACTGTGCTAATGAGCCTTACACTGATACAGTTATATAAATTGTCATAAAATTTGAAATATACTGCAATGCTACAGGACAAAATATGATTTCAACCACTAATTATTTACAATGATAGACAAATTAAGAGACTACTAATAGAAGTAAAGGGTATGAGCTTTTTTAAAAAAAAGGCAAAAACAGATAAGAGGAAAAATTATACCTATATTGTATGTAAAATCGATGACAATTCACAAGCTTTTTAGTGGTAATTTACATTTTCGATACAACATTCATTATGCAAAACTGGCGACCACTTAATACCACTAATGAATACATTAATATGATTAATTTCAACTGATCAACGTTTAAAAATACATCAGAAAATGTGACACATAATCAATATGAGTACAAATCATTTTCATCACTTTACAGATAAAGCCCGTCTGTGTCATATTCTGTTGCAGAACATGAACAGCATTCAGTCAGTTTCAGCTTAATTTGCTACAGATCGCCGGCCACTGAAAAGCTACAGTACAGGTAATTGAATGTTAGAGTGCGCCTTTATCGAAAGTCGGTATGGCATGCACTACATCTCCTCCTTTCTTATTTGTAGCCGAGCAAATATTGTTGGTAAACGATGACAAATATTTGAAACATAGTTATTTGTACAGAAGAATATGAATTGATTGGTTGTCTAACCTAATGCAGGCAGCAACATATTTGTTTAACTCAAAACTGTCTGGAATATTTATCTCTTTGATGATTATTTAAATAAATGGTAAAGTAAGATGCACTGCTCGGAAATTCTGTGCACGAAAGGAATAGAAAGAATATGAATTAGTTCAGAAAGCTTATTGTTCAAAATAATATAGCAAAAGAAAATTAGCTTTTCATATCTGTAAGATGCATTATCTGCAAAAAATATCAACTTGATGAAAAAATTGATTCAACGTTGATAAACTTTGTACTTATACAATGCAAAAACACTTTTAAATGACTTTTTTGTTGTTGTTGTTGTTGTTTTTTGCATGTGACCATAAAATAAATTCTTCTCCACAGAACTTTGGTATTTACTATATAAAGGATAAAGTCCTTTCATGACCCTAACAATTTTTCAAATGTATCTTAAAAGGTGTTCTAAGTAAGCATCGAGATAGGCGTATTACTACAGGGCTTTAATTAAGGCCCTGATTACATTAGCCCTCTTGTAGTTACATTTTCAAACTTATTTCATTAAATAAAGGGACTTATACTCATGAAGATGGCAGAAAAAAGGCGACATGAAACTCAGAATGTTATCAGAAAATAAACTTTATTTATAAAGTTATTAAACTGGTGTAAACGAATTCCATCTCTCAGATTTCGTCAACGTTTCTCCATTTTTGTAAGATTACTCTCCCTTGAATTATTGTACAGGTAAACGGTGCTCACGTGACCAAATATACATGTATGTCTATTTTACCAATCAAGCAGTCAGTTGTCAAAATGTCGCGGCAAAGGAAACGGCTGCTCAGATAATAAAAAAAATGTGTAGAAATCTTTGGAACTAATGACAGAAAAACGTAGGAATACATTATGATTACGTGATAAATGTAAACTTTCTTCAGTGGATATTGTGTATCGGATGTAATATAGATTAAAAGTGAATACTGTGCGTTTTTAGTTTCAGTTTGTAAATTAAGCAGTTTGGCGATGTCAAAGTGTGTATGGGTGGATTATATATATAAGTTGATGCTGATGCTAGTAGGGGCGGGACTGGTGACCCCGGGAATGGGGAAAGCCAGCAACATACCCCACTTTTATTTCAACTGGACCAGGGATAACACAAGGTTAGTTTCAGTTAATAGAATTTAATTTTCTCTCAGTTATAGGGAAAATTGACAAATTTAAATTTATTTATATCATTGTTCATCTGATGCTGAAATGTAATGGAAAACTGTTAGATACGTATTGACAGTTTCCTAAAATGACAGAATTTATTCTGGACAGGTACGTATGTTAAAATATACTTATATACTTACCTGTTCTGACTGCTGATACTGCTGCTGATGATGAGAATGATGATGTAAAAAATGGCAAGAACTAATTCTGTTCATTTTATTTTTTTTTTCACTTATTTTGATTTAATAAGTATTTTTTGTCATAGTTTAGTAAGTTGAAATATATGGACTTAGTTGTGACAGAAGCTATTACATGTACATCAACAAAATGTATAGAAGTAAAAAAATGATTAAATATTCTTAAAGTCTGTATGCTATGTTCATTTACAGTCAATAAAAAAAAACTCTGTTTTTTTTACCTTCCTTGATTTAAATGAAAAACAAAAAATCAAGATTGCAATGGCTGTTTTTTATAAAAAATTATTAATCTTTGAGTAGGACCAGAAAAACATCAATAAATGGCTGTGTAACTATGATAAATCAAAGGAGCAAAGTTAATATTTGCAAATATTTTTTCATCATTATCAAAGTGTGAGTCCTTTTATTATATAAAACCTTTCAGCAAAAACATGCTGATTAATTTTCATAAGAAAAAAAAGTCATAAAAATCAAAATGAATTTAGCTATTAAAAAAAGACAGCCTTGAAAAAAAAATGCTGAACTTACATAACATAAAGACAGGCAGAGTTATGAAATATGCCATGTAATAAATCATTTTATCAAAGAAGTTAAATGTAGATACTGATTTGCAGAAATTATAGACTGGATCAGTAAGTGAACGTCTCAGCATACACTTGATAAGAAGCACATTTTCTGTAGATCGGCTAAATCTGTTCAGTTATGACTATTTAGGTTGAAAACTTTTCTAATGTTTTGTATAATTTGACCTGCAGGAATGACAGTAATTCAAGTTTAAGACATTATTTTACTTTTCTTCCTAATAGACAAATAAGACATTGCTGCAAAGGTAGCAACAGTCTGAATAATGCTTTGTCCTAGACAATTAAGACACTGTACCAAGGGCAATAACTCTTAGAATGGTATGAACTTTACTTTGATCCAGACAATTTAGACTTTATGCCAAGAGCAGCAACTCTTGCTGTTACGAGTCTTGAGTTGGTGAAAAAAAATCAGAAATTGTTTTAACATGTATATTGCAAAAGCTTTGTTGAAACCTAGACTTTGCCACAAGGTATATAGTTGTCCCTTGTAGCTGTCCATGTCAAGATAAGAATCCTTTTGAAAAAGAAATGGAATATTTTTTGTTTACACTTGTTGGTGACAAAAGCTTCTAGGAGATTAGTCACCCAAGATTCCTTGGTGAATGAGTAGAGATTGTAACTACCGGTAGTTCTGTTTGGTAAATAATATCAGAACATTGACTGTACTTCTAGTGTTTTGTAAATACGAAGTGACAATTTCCTCTATTTTTATAGTGACTATTTTTAATTTCTCATTTATGAAAGAGTGGCCCTTTGACTATTTTGCTTTTACTGTTCTCAAATATTAGATATACTTATGTATTATTTTATTTGATAATACCCCCACCCCTTCACAACCCTTTCCCAGGCAAAGTTTTGGAAAAGGTTTTTTTTGAACATGTACTTGTTTACTAAACACAAATGTAACGTTACACTCAAACTGTGTTGAATATTAATTATTAAATTTGTTATAAGACAAACTTATTAATTTTTCAAATGTCATTTCCAATTTCTGTATGTTTGACCAATATTTTAGGAAACAAATCCTCAGGAGCAATTGGAGCAAATTTTATCCAAGGGAAAAAAAATCTCTGCTAAACTGATTTAAAGTTTTTTATCCACAGGGTAATTGCTTGTGTAATTAACCTGCATACTGCAGTTACAAATTATTCTAAACCCACTGAGTTTCTGTCTTTGAGATACTTACAATAATTGTTTGGCAAGAATTTTATATTTAGTTTCTGTTAACAGCAATATAGAGTGACACATCCTGTAGTACAAAACTCTGCGAAATTAATCAGAGACGGGATGCTGGTGGCGAGGAAATTAAGCGAGAAGATATCAAGACGGCATTGAGAATATAAGCTGTACACTGTGTGTGTACACAAGACACCTTAATACACTATAGTTCTGCAGTGTTTTCCTTTGATCAGTCAGATATGATAACTGTTTTCTTAAGTTAATAATTTGAACACAGCTCTATGTGTCTTATGTTCTTTTGATAGATTAATTGATCTAGTCAGTCAGTCAGTCACAGCAGTCAGTCACAGTCAGTCAGTCAGTCACAGCAGTCAGTCAGTCAACGATTATATGTTCAGAAATTATATTCTCGATAGTTAAACCATTTACTTGAAAACAAAAATATCTAAAAAGCAGAAATAACCAGCCAACCATAGTAACGAGGAAAATCTATATTCGTTATGTAATTGTCAAAGTAACTGTCACAGCCACTTGTAAATTCTGCTATAATATTAGACTTTCTCTGTTGTATGGTATTGTCAATTTCTCACCTAGAAACTCAGTTTCAACAACATTACAGATAAGTGAATGGTTGTACTATTTTCTAATCGATCAAAACTACGGTGTAAAAATTCAAACCAGAAAATTATATGACAATAAATTAGCATTCTGTCTGTAATATTGTCCTCTGTACAATATTTACATCAAAGTCCATTATTATTTATTCAGATCATTTCATCATAAATTTAAGGCGATGATCAAAGTAAAATTGATATAAAAATTATTATTCCTTGACATTTTCTGGGTCATAATGTGAAAAGTGAAACTTTTGGTATGAATAATTTTTTATGTATTCAGCACAGTGTCTGAATGAAAATATCCTTTTAATTGTAAACAAGTTTAAATCTTTCATGTATATAAATTGAGAGTACATAATTAGTAAATGATGTACAGAGTAAATTGTTTGCTCGAATCTAAGTTTCCAAAAACCTCCAAACTTGTTCTAGAAATTACCTGTGAGTTTCAGTTATAAAGAACAAAGTCAGACCCATTGGTAAGAAAATAACTTTGCTTTTATTTTAGGGGGAAATTTAGGGTTTTACTCAAATACATCAAAGTTGTGGTAAGTTAATTAGTTCAGTCACAATATGATGAATTCTTTTATTTAATGTACAGGTCAACATATTCTTCTATATACAGATATATTGAAAGATATTAAATGTGTCATTTACTCTACTGACACACTAGAATACATAGTTATCAGAAATTATTGTTCAAATTTCTAAATATCAGATTAATACTTCTAATACTTTTTGGGACCAAATGCCTCATTAATAAAAGTACTTAGATTTAGGTATGGTCACATAATTGTTGACTGTTACCATATTTATCTTTTTATAATATGTATTTAACAATTACAATTTAATATGGACCATCATTCCTAATAGTATTATATTTTCACTTTTTTTGTGTATAATTTTTAGAAGGGTTTAATGATTAAGTCAAATAATTTAGCGACTCAACGAGAATTATTGACAATATCTATAAGAAGAATTGTGTATTTGCACTAATAGGATTAGTTGATTGTTTGTGTTAGTTGATAAGATTAAATTCCGGCTGTTAAAATAACCCTTTTAGTGTCAAACTAGTGTGTAGTTGCATTAAAAAGCATTTTAATTCAAAGTAAAGGAGAAAAAAATAGAACAATATTTCTAGAGTAGCAAACACAGTATTAGCATGATGCAAGTTGCCATAGTCACGTACACACCCACATTTACATGCACACACACACACACATGCATGCACACATACACACACACTTGCGCATGACACTGAAATAGTTAACATAATTGAAGAAATTTGCATGAGAGTGTAACAGCAAAAGCAGTAGTTTTATCTGTTTGTTTCTTTTTAAGTTATTAATTTTGTTTTAATAATCACAACATTTTGTATTTCATAGCATTTACAACATTTTTGTACTGAACTCTTTACTGTCATTTACGAATATTATTCTTTCTCTCATTCTGAAGTTTCCCACTAAGTGAAAAAAAAACCCACTTCTAGGCATACATTATTCCCGTTGTCACCCCTCCCCAAACAACTTCTCCACTCCATCATAAGTGATAGGTATCTATAACTTGCTTCCTCATGTAGATTTTTTTCTGAAGAAGAAAATGCAAGGAAGAGTATTCATTTCATTTTAACACATATGAGAACAGTTTATGATGGCAGAAGAACATACTTTAAGACTGCAGAACCCAATAAATTAATTTAAATAAAATTGTCTCATCGTTAATTTTACAAAAGACCAGGTTTTTATTGATTGATGAATTCTGTAATTGGCAAAGAGAATAAAACTGCTCTGAATAGGCATTCATGTGCAGATGTGATTTAAAATCCAGGAAACAAGTTCTTCTACCTTATATTAATCTTGCTTGATGACCGTCAATGCTTCCAGGATTTGTGCCGAAAGTGGAAAGCCCATGAAGAATGTCACCCCTAATGGGAACCAACAACCGCTGGATCAGGGGTCTGGCACAAATTGGCACTCAGGTTACATTACGGTGTGATTCATTCCTTTTCCACTTATGTCACATGATGACGGTTGCAAGTGAATAAATAAAATATTAACTTTTTTCAAATTGATTTTTTTTTTATTTCACAACACCAGGACATCTTAAAATGATAAGATTTGATTAAAGAAGTAAAAGAAATAGGTAATGAAAACTTTGGAAAGAGTTTATACTTTTATTTGGGCTCATTTTTAGCCCAGATAAACATGTGAATTGTGATGATGGCAGTCAGGTTACTGGCACCATAGGGGAGGTAACTCTATGCAGAGTCTGGAGTTGCTGATGCTTTAACTGCTTAAAGTTGGTCCAGTAATGTCTGCATATTACTTCAGAGGTAATTTTCAGAGAAAATTGCTCAGATGACATGGAAAGTAACTACGAGTGCTACAATACAGTGGGAATTCTATTGAAGTACAGTTAAGTTCTGCCAATAAAACCAGTGGTCAGTAATAAGAAAGCAGTTATATAGTTCTAAATTTATGACTTTCAGTTCTTAAAATTGCTAATGAGATTTTGTAACACTTTAAGTGGTCTTAAAAGGGAATCTTTACTGAATTAAGATAATGAAAGTTCAATTTAAGAATCTTCATTAAACAGAACATAAAATATTTAAGCATTCGCTAATTTACTAATTACCCAAAACCTACATAGTCATTTTTACTGGTATTCAGTGGTGAAAATCTTCCAGATCATATGTCTTTACAACATAATAGGTTGTAAAATATGATTTGTTAAAACAGTGCTGTCACATTAATCAGATTTTTGCACACAGTGTTGACAAACCATTGATAACAATGTGGTATTTCATATCATTTTTAATAAGGAAGTTAAGATAAAAAAATTACAAATAAAATCACATTTATTTTCACACATTTTTATCATTAATTAAATATTTTATCTGTTGAAACAAGTGGATTCTCGAAATTGATAAAGTTGTAATCTACATCACATGATAAAAATATATAAATAGTAACTTTTTTATCTTATAAATAATGACTGTATATAATCATCATCATCAACATCATGAATTGTTGTTACTATTCATCATACTGAGTTTTTAACATAAACATCATTGGACATCATGACGTACATGATGACAGTAATGAAAATTCCCATCATCATTTGTGTCTTATTTCTTAGAAATATAAGCTACTTTATAGTATACAGTGCCTTAATTAGGACTAGACTACCTCAGTTTCTGAAAACTACAGTTAAACCTGTGTACCAAGACCAAATGCTGTTTTCCCAGGACAGGTGGTCTTTGTTTCAAGATTGTCTTTTACTTACATGTAGGTTTGACTGTTTTAGTTTTTCCTACAGATTATATAAGTATTAAAAAGGGGAGATAACTTCTTACACACATAAAGTGCTTTAAGATAAAGTCAAGCTGTCAAAATATGGTTTGATTTCTTTCTCAGCTGGTTTGTTTGATGTGGGTTCAGTAAATGAAAACCTCCTTGAAATTTGTATATGCTTTATAGAGAGTATTAATTAAGGCTTTAATTGATCACTGATTCAACAATTTCCGCCCTTCAGAGGGGCAATTTCCTCAGTTGACAACTTTGGGGAATAGGGATGTTTTGGATTTCACAGGCTTGCTTAGCTTTTGTCTTGAAGGATTAGGGTTACATTCTGTACTGTAACATTTGAAAATCGAGGAAAACTGCGGAAATGGCACTGTTTTCAGAGAAAGAAAAGCAATTTTTCTCATATCATTTCTTCTCAAAATTTCAAATATCATCCAAGAAATACCTGCTTATAGAGAAGTTCTAAAGTATAACTGCTTTGTAGTGATACATACATGTTCATTATAATTAAAGTTTCCATTATAATTTTAGAAAAATATCGCCCTCAGTGGCATGAATATTACCCTTGTGACTGTTGCCTTACTGAGACTGTTCCTGTCTGAACACCTTCATTTCCTTTTTTTTGGACAATTTTGAGAATTTAATTGACTAAAGGCATGTATGATATGAACTGAGACTTATCTTCCAATAATCAAGTGTTCAAAGCCCACAGTTTGGCTGCAGTGGTTATTTACTTTTATTGGCTGACATTTTCACAAAAGTCTGTTTCGGTCATTTTGGAGCAAAATTTTAACCATTATCAGATTTTCTTGTTGTTTTATGGGCATTAAGTAAATTGAACTTCTATGACTTGCAGACTTATACGTCAAAGTCTGCCACCAGTATGAGCTATTCCGTCAAAGTCTGCCTAAATTAAAATTAAGTCATTTCACAAGCACTTTTTCAAGAGTGTCTGTCGAGTTTTTCACATTTTGAGGTATAGTCACTGAGAGAATCTGACTAATGTGGTTTGTTTTATGTATCTAGTGAAAACTTTTATAGGAAATTGCCTCATCATACTGCATCAAGTGTCGGAAATTAGCGGGTTTATAACAAATTTGCTTAGGTCACTTGCCAAGCACCCCTGTGCCAATATTGACGTTAAGATTTTCTCATTCTTTAGCCGATAATGTACTAACCTCTGAATGTTCGAAACATTTTCTGTCAATATTGAAAAAACATTCTTTCTTTATGGCGCATAGTTGTTGAATTTAAATCACTTGACCATTTTATGACTTTATAAAGTTTTTGTATGATTAAGTTGTTGTTTAAACACAGGGAGGCGCAGGTTTGCTTGTTACAAAATGTTAACATAGATTACCAAATTACTTGAATTTTTTTTGTCATTTTAAGTGCATGTAAATTATTTAAGGTAACTGATGTCAACTCATGCATAGTTTACTAAATATAAAACAATGCAAGCGATAACAGTAATTTGATTACTATCGTTCATATATATCTTTCGTCATACGAGAATTTTTTTGCTTTTATGAGTAGCTTTATAAATGTAAATATATTACAGAAATATAAATAATATTTACACTTGCATCATTATTTCAGCTTGAAATGGGTGCATTGTTAAGAGTGGGACATGTTGTTGATGGTGGGTGGGGCAGGGGGTGTCAAATTTGACATAAAACAATTCACAGAGCTCAGAATCTAAAGACAAAATTTAGATCTTGGCTTCGCTGAAACTCTTTACTCTGAAAGAGTAGAAGTTGCATGTAACTGTCAGGGTCTTATTATGTGCACACTTAAAAGAAATAAGAGAGTGATGTGGCACATAGGTGTGGTGATATAATATATTAAATGAAATAACATTTTGCAAAATTGCTGTGATATAAACTGTAAAACAAATGAGCAAAAAAAGTTATATTTTCTTCCACAAATAACTTAACCTGCATAACATGTCATGAAGTTTTGTAACTTGTTAAAACTTAAGAAATATATTGTTCTTTTACTTAGAGTGTTCTTTATCTTGGCTAAGAGGAACAGTTATTGTTTAAAGGCAAATAACAATATCCTGGTATCTTTTTGGAAAATCATCGTTCTATTGTAAACCAGCCAGTTATGTGGCCTTTTTGTCTGAACATTTTACAGGTTGTAAAGCCGTAGCTTTGTCTTTAAAATGTTTTCTACAAATACATTATGTAAGAGTACCTTTTGTGATTATTCACACTTGTCTTTACATGTTATTTACTTCTCTATATAGTGCCTTGTTTTCATAAAATTTTAGGTCCCAGATGACTTTGCATTTAATATAGAAAACTTTTAATTGATTACATAATTTGATGGAATTCTTCTGGAATGTCTGGTGTTAGAGTATCATAACAAAAACTACTAGAAGCTTTTTTAAAGGACCGGGTCGTTATCTTAATTGATTTTCTTCAATATTTCTTTAAGATTAGTGGTTACAAGACATCTGAAATAATTACACTCAATTTTTTTCTTAGTAACAAGTTGTTTTGCTGTTCCACAAATTCTCTGGAGTCTTGCTTTATTTTAATTCTTGATAGTATCATTTTCTTTAAAGAATTAAAGAAAAAAATGTCGACAATTTGCAAAAACTTAGGGTAAGAACCTTTTTTTTAAAGTTGCTACAACTACGAGTTAGAACCTTTAAAATGGCTGAAAAAAACAAAAAAAAAAAGGTGGTATGTTTTCACCTTGCTTTAAAAATTTCTCTTGTAGAGATGATGTTGATACTATGCAAGCAAAGATGAATGGGGCTGGGGTAAAGAGGGGCACTGTTGATTCTGTTGAGAAGTTACAGAATCTCTTGTATGTTATAAATATTATGTGTATATTTCACTCGTAATAATTGTACTGAACAAATGAGGCAGACATAACCTAACTTGATCTTGCTCCTTTATCTTGAAACTTACGATGAAGTAACGAAGTTGCATGCAACTATGAAATAAATAAGCATCCTATAAATACTTAAGATCAGGTTGAAGGGTATCCGCACAAGTTTGTCCTCTTATTTTCAGTCATTTGTGTTAGACAAACTTACACAGTATTTCAGTTATTTGGAGTATTTAACTGGGCAAGTGGGTGCATACTCGAGGTTATATCATTGGTAGGCTTAGCTATAATTTCACTCATCTCTTTATAAAAGCTAAATTATGTTTATTCCTGTCTCTTAAATGCAGCACTTAATGGGGATGGAATTATTTTTATTAGACGAAAGTTGAACAATCCTCAGTCTCCACGAATAATGTCCCGACATTACCTTATGTAAGTAAACATTGTAAAGTGATTTAAGACATTTATTTGGGAGTAAAACATACAGTGATAATACGTCTGTCCTTTAGAACTGCCTGGATACAACAAACTATTACCGTTTCGCACATTAATTATGATGTTAAGTGGTCACATTCGGCAAATAATCTCGATTTGAAGAAGTTAAATTGGTAAATAATTGGAATGCATATTACATAATGGATTTTTAAGGCATTAATTGTGTCTGCTCTGTGCTGATTGTTTATTTTGCTCTCGTAAAAATCGTTAAAGTAATAAGTGTATAAAGTAAATAAAACATACGAGAGTGCTTCTGTCATTTAACTCCTGTAAGGTTTTATTTCTTTTTGAATTACTGAAATCTCGAAAATGCCTTTGGCAATTTTCATCATACATATCTTGTTTGACATGTTGTCATTCCATATTTGCTAAAGCATACTGTGAATATATTGATATAAAAGATACCAAGTATGGTAGGCTGATTTTAAGCCTAGAGCCCAGCCCTTGGAGTTAACACCCAACTCACTAATGAACTTTTGATTTGTTAACCTGCATGATCACAATCACAATCTTTGTTTCTAAATACTCATAAATACTTTATAAACTTGGCAAGTTTGAATTAGCCAGGCTCTGCCCATTATTGGAGGCTTGGAGCAAAATAATTATGTCAGTGGATAAAAATGCACATGTTAAACTAAGGCTCTGGGAATGGCTGGTTCAAGTGATCAGTTTTATTGTGAGTACTACCTCAAGAGTGTGTATTTTAAGTTTAGATAAATTGCTGTGCAATCAGTTTTAAAGCAAATTAGTCGAAACCAAACTGCACTTCTAAAATGAAAATAAAACTATTACCACCTTTCACGAAGGACACTGAAATTTTCTCGTAATTGATTAAGTTGTGCTTTATTTTCCGATTTAAGTCACATTTCATCCATGAAAGTCAATTTTGTATTGTAAACAATCAATCATTTAAACTATAAAGCCATATAATAGTAATTGAAGTGCATTTAACGTCAAATAACATTGCACAGGACTAGACCAGCAGACTGGAAATTTCAGTTTCAGTTAAGTACATGCAGTGGAAAGATAGTTTTCGAAAAATGAGTCTGCACTTTGATTTAGCATCTTTTCAAGCATCATTACGATGTTATCTGTTAAAATTAATGCTCAGTTTAGCCCACATTATCAGTCATGGCATAAAAATTACTAAATGAACACTTTGAATACAAGGAGCGCTCTCTGCCTGGAAGTAATATTGCAGAAATCAGGGACACAATGAATGGAACAAGTGATTTGTAGCTCTAATGCTCAGCACCTGGAGAAACTACCAGTGTTAAGTAGTCTGCTGTAAGACTTGTAATCCATGAACAGTAAGTTCAATCCATCACCCCTTCTTCAAAGTTCAAACACTTAATTGTTTTTCAGGTGCCATGTTAAACAAAAGTTCGCCTGTATCGATGCAATACATTTAGCATGTAGAAGAACCAGATATGTTTTGTTCACTTGGTAATCTGTCCTAAGTGGTCTCATGGTTAGGTGGTTACTAATCAGGAGGTCAAAGTTTGATCCCTAGTCTGGTCTTTCCTACTTCAGTTGTTGAAAGGGATGTTAAACCACAGAGTTCGGTGGTATTTCATGTCACAAAACCATGATTTCTTAATCACGAGCTCATACTAAATACTTCTCGCAGAGATTTTAATTCAGTTCTATGAATGTCTTTGACTATTTTTGAAATAAAACATGAAATCTTTATATAGAGTTAATTTTACTTTCTTGTTAAAATACAGTTGACTTCTAGGAGTGACTTTCAGATCCATTTCCTACAGTTCAAAATATAAATTGCTTAGCACCACCAGCAGTGTTATCAAAGAACTGAAAATGACTTTTTTAGTTCATCTGAGCACAATGTGCCTAAGGTGAGCTTTTCTGAACGGTCTTTTATCTGTCATCCGTTCGTCCAACCATCATCAACTTTTCATTCAAACGACATATCCCATGAAACCACTTGGCCAAATTTAATAAAACTTGCCTGGGATGTTCCTTGCACGAAGCTCTACCAAGATTATTCAAATGGTTCTGTACCATTGCATTTCTGGGTCACATGAGCTAAATATAGATTTTAAAAGTTGGATCTTTAAAAATCATCTCCTCTCAAACCTCAAAGTCTGGAGCTTAGATATTTAGTATGAAGCATCATCTAGTGGACCTCTACCAATTTTGTTCAAATTATGACCCTGGGGCCAAACTTGTCCCACCCCAAGGGTCAGTTGATTTTACATAGATTTATAAAGGGAAAACTTAAAAATCTTCTTGTTAGAAACCACAAGGCCTAGAGTTAAGATATTTGGTGTGCAGCATTGTCTAGTAAATCTCTACCAAGTTTGTTCACATCATGGCCCTTAGGTCAAAAAAGGCCCTACCCCAGGGGTCACATGTTTTATACAGAGTTATTTAGCAAAAACTTTAAAAATCTTCTTTCAGAAACCGCAAGGCCTAGAGTTTAGATATTTGGTGTGTAGCATTGTCTAGTGGCCCTCTACTAAGTTTGTTCAATTCATAGCCACTGGATCAAAATAGGCCCTGCCCCAGGGGTCACTTGTTTACATAGAGTTATATAGGAGAAAGTTTTAAAAATCACCTTGTCAGAAACCAAAAGGCGTACAGCTTAGATATTTGGTATGTACCATTATCTAGAGGACCTCTACTAAGTTTGTTCAAATCATGACCCTAGGGGGGTCATTTGATTTTAGACAAAGACTTATATACACTTATATAGGGAAACCTTAAAAAATCTGCTGCTCTGAAACACCAAGGGCTAGACCTTCAATTGTTCATTGTTATGTCTCTCCCCTCCCCCCAACCCCAGCCTTCTGGTAGAGACATATTGTTTTTGCCCTGTCCATGGGTGTCTGTTTGTCTGTCTGTCTGTCACACTTCATATCTGTTCAATAACTTTAGTACCAGTTGACACAGAGCCTTCAAACTTCACAGGGTTATTGCTTTTATTGAGTAGAAATAAAACCTTTCCTATTTTGGGTCAGTAGGTCAAACGTTAGTGGGATCTCCACAGTGAAAATTGTTTCCACTCAATAACAAGAGTACCATTTCACCCAGAGTCTTCATACTTCATAGGTTGATTGCTTTTACTAAATAGAAGAACTATATTGTTTTTGGGGTTAGTAGGTCAAAGGTCAAGGTCACAGGGACCTGTAGAGTGAAAAGTATTTCTTCTGGGGAACTGTAGTACCATTACTCCCAGAGCCTTCAATCTTTATAGGTTAATTGTATTAGAAGAACCCTATTGTTTTTAGGGTCCATAGGTCAAAGGTCAAGTTCACAGGGACCTCTAGAGTGAAAACTTTTCTGCTCAGTAACTGGAGTACCATTTTACACAGAGGCTTCATAGGATGATAGCCCTTACTCAGTAAAAGAACACTATTATTTTTGGGATCAGTAGGTCAAAAGTCAAGGTGAAAACTATTTCTGCTCAGTAACTGGAGTACCATTACACCCAGAACTTTCAAACTTCATAGGGTAATTAAATTAGAAGAACCCTATCGCTTTTGGGGTCCGTAGGTCAAAGGCCAAGTTCATAGGGACCTGTAGAGTAAAACTATTTCTGCTCAAAAATTTGAGTACACTCAGAGTCTTCAAACTTATTGCAAACTTATTCACTTTGCGAACACCCATAACAACCAGTAACGATACTTGTTACTTGAGCAATGAGACTCAGGTTAATGATTTAGGGCCATCATGGGCCTCTTGTCTGCAGTACTGAAGCTCTTTTTCTGTAGAAATGACCTGATATCCTATATGGTCACAAGGGGAAGTCACTCTAGCAGATTTTCTTTGAAAAAAATAGGAAGTCGAGAATCATGCAGGTAATGGATTATATCAGAGATGAACTGCAATCAATTTCGTTTTATTAAGTTGTGCCCATGAGTGAATGTAGTGATAAAATTTCAATAGCAATAGCAATTATATTTTTTTGTATTTCATTTAGTTTTCATTCATGTTTTTTTTGCAGTTGATGGTAATGAAAACATTTACAATGAATTTATTAGGTTATTGCAGTCAAGGCAAATTGTACCAGCATAAAAATAATACACGTCTTTGCAACATATTCTCCAATAATGAGAACCTAGAAGAAACAACAGACTGTCTAGCAATCTGATGTAGGCTAGAACAAAAGACCAATGAAACAAGAAGAACATGGATTCCAGACTGAAAACTACAAGAATTGGGCATAGTTATAGAGATATGCACAATTAGAACTGACAAATGGCTGCCATGTTAGCTTTATGGTTAGTTTGAGAGCGACATATTGTCAGATTGTATAATTGATAGGTAAATGAACATTAAACGAGACCAGATGTTGTGCATGGTTTGAAATAACAAAAACAAAAACAACTACAGCATTTTCTGGTTATGTTACACAAATTGATGTATCAGACAATACATGCATAGCTTGGAGGATGCAGTTATGTTCGGAACATTAGTTTTGTAATTATGATATGATATTATTCTTCCTGTAATTACTATATCACCCTGTATATATGCAACATGATATGTCATATATTCATGCCATACATGACATGATTATGAAATAATTATGACATCATTCCAAATATCTAACATCCCACTTAATCCTATCATCATGAATTCAATTTAATTAATGATGATTTACAAAAGTTATTATATGACATTGTATGACATCACACAATATGATATGACATCACACCAAATGATATGGCATCACAGCAAATGATATGACATCACAGCAGATGATGTGACATCACATCAAAAAATTATAAATATGACACTAGAAATCACATTAGAATTCCATTTTTTTAACATTATATCAGGACATGAAATTACCAACTGCTTAACCCTTTACTCCATAGATACTTGTTTTAACGCATATGCGACCAGTGCAGATCCAGATCAGCCTGCACATCCGTGCAGTCTGATCAGGATCTCCACTGTTCGCTTTTATATCCATAAAAGTATTTCTGACTGAAAGGTGAACAGTGGAGATCCTGATCAGACTGCATGGATGTGCAGGCTGATCTGGATCTGCACTGGTCGCATATGAGATTTAACACTTAACCATGTGGTAAAGGGTTAAGGCCCTTTGCCCTATATTTCAGCATTGTTTTTAGGACAGTAATGATAGGTTGACCACCATTCATGATCTGGTGTCTTGTTGTAGACTGAATACTGTTGAAAAGAGATGTAGTAAATTAGACAAGGTAGAAGTGCATTTTCTTGTAAAATGGGATCATAAACTTTAATGGAAGATAAGAGTATAGATGCTGAACAAAATATTAATCCAATTAATTCATAAATCTAATGGATGAGTGATTTTATTGTTAGTGGTTTAATCCACAGAGATGAAAACCATGAAACAAATGAGTATTAGTAACTGAGATTTGAGAACAATACTTTTAATGTAATGTAAATGTGAATCAGATTACAAAGAGCCATTAGAGTGTCATTAATAAAATAATTATGCCAAAGTATTTTGGTGAAACAATAACTGTACTTCATAAAATTTCAGATTTCATGATCAGTCCTTAGTTTGACTCATGTAAAGTTCCTGAACCTGAATTACAAACATTTTAACTCTTCTAATGTTTATGAACCTGAATTACAAACATTTTAACTCTTCTAAAGTTTATGAACCTGATTTACAAACATTTTAACTCTTCTAAAGTTTATGAACCTGATTTACAAACATTTTAACTCAGGTAAAGTTTATGAACCTGATTAACAAACATTTTAACTCAGGTAAAGTTTATGAACCTGATTTACAAACATTTTAACTCAGGTAAAGTTTATGAACCTGATTAACAAACATTTTAACTCAGGTAAAGTTTATGAACCTGATTTACAAACATTTTAACTCGGGTAAAGTTTATGAAACAGATTCACAAATAGTTCAGTTTGTATGTGCATGAATGTTAAATAACCCAACCACTTGTAAATTGTTTTCATCATTCTGTTCATGAACTTGATTTGTTGTTCTTTTTAGCTGAATGTTTTAAGTGTTTGTATGGTTCCAGGTTCAAATCCTTGTCGGAGTATGAAATTTGCCCTTTGACAAAGGTATCTGAGTTGCTCATGACTAAGTATCTGTGAATAGGTACCATTATTGAAGTGTTTCCTTCAGACAGTGGTGTCTAGACACTAATTTGAATATCTGCTTAGGTAGGTTTCTACAAATAAGCCCATGAACTGTTAAAAGGAGATTATAAAATCTGAAAATTTCATGAACTTGCCTTCTTCTACTAATGTTCAAACACAGTTAATGAACAAAGAAGAAAAATTTCATAATTTAAATTCATGTAAATTATGGAGCAGTTTCACAGTATGCTTTTTTCAAGAAAGAAAACATATAAATTATTATAGACGGTTTGAGGTTAATATAAAAGATGTGTTAGTGAGTTATTAACTTAAGTGTAACATTCATAAAAGTCCTATTTTGTCAGCCTAAAATAGATTTGCCTTGTGATACATGATGATCATTAAGTGAATATTTAAATAAACTATCAGACATTTCTTTTATTTGAATACTAAAGATGTTATGATGTTGAAGGTTTGAAATAAAGACGCAGACATTTTGATTTTTTTATGGAAGCAAAAAAATGTCCAGACGGCTTTGAAATAAACAGCTTTGATACAAAGAAATGAATGTATCCAAAAACTTAAAGAAGGCACCTTTTTATTCATTACAAAATGAAACAAGAACACTTCCCTTTGATTCAATGGTTTAAATTTAATATCATTTTAAGAGGTAAAAAAGAATTAAGTCAAACAGACACAGTTGGTGTTAAAATTTTCCATTTGGTTCCACATTTGTGTATAAGTGGCAAAAACTTTTTGTTGTGAAGTTTTCTGAAATCAACCAAGGTTATTTATTTATTTATTTTGTCTGCAGAGATCATTTCAAAATTCAAAAATACTTATGATGTCCTTGAAAGTTTGCAGACATAAATTTCAAAGAAATTGCATGTAAGAAGTCAGTCACTTTAAAAAAGATGTGTTTTTTACAGGAGCGAGCCAAATGGCTATGATGAGATTTCATGGTTGTTGACAAAAATGTTTTTCCTTTATACAGACTTTGAAGATAATAGAGTGGCTTTGTGAAAAACTTCTCATTTGTAAATGGCATTGTACACTAGTTGTTTTTACAGTATGCAAGAAATTTTCACAAAATATTTTACAGAAATCTTTATGTTAATTATCTGATAGGCTGGTAAGTTTATCCATGGTGATTAAAATTGATGCAAGACAAAAGACTTTAGAATATTGTCTGCAATTAAAAATGATACGAGACTTCATTAAAGATTTACGACCACTAATAGCATGTCTGCCAAATGTTCTAGTTCGCAAGAAAATTTCAATAAAATGCTTTGATTGATGACTTCAGCTTACAGAAAATATTTCAGAAAGTCTTGCCTTTCAGTACTTTATGGTGCAAGACCAAACACGAATAAAATTTCATATATAGAAAGTCTTAGACCATTTTGAAACTGGCTGTATGCAGCAATGCTTACTCCAAATTAGGGGTCCATGAAACAGAATTTATATAAGATATATTTACTTACATAACTAAATGATGTCAAACTAAAGAGAAAGATGTTGTCAGTGAAATGTACAAATATTTTTTTTTTCACTCTCAGATCGTCTGTTTTAAGATCACATAATGATGAAAACTACCTAAAAATTGCTACTACTGAAATGCCAATCAGGTATTTAACCCTTACCCTGCTGGAGGCAATTGACTCTGCCCTCGGGGACCAGTACAGACCAAGATCAGCCTGCACATTCATATAAACAATTAATGGATCTACCCAAACTGAAAGATGGACAAGTCCAGTTGGTTAGGGGTGATACTCTTTTTGATACACTGCTGATATCATTGAGTCTATTATAGTTGTGTCTGAAGGACTTTGGGTTGCTAACATCATTTTGATTGAAGTGAAAGTTTTTGCAATATTAACTTAACTCTCACTGACTTCTTGACGGAGATCATTCCAGTATGTTATGCTAAAAGAAGGCACCTGACATGGTCTCATTCTGCTAAGGGTATTAAACCTGCATCCTCCAGGTAACAAGTCTAAAGGTTGACCCGTACACATACTTCGGTTTGATTCATGTTCCATAATGAGTCTTTTTGTACAAAAACCTTATATGGCAAATATTTAAATAGTATCTTGTTCTTGTTGTTGTTGGATTAAGAAATCTTGAAAGAAGCCATTTTGCAGGTTTGTCTCAAACATTTCAAAGAATTTAAGCAAAACTTATGTCCCAAGCGTTGGAGTTTGTTAATTGAATTCAGACAAAAACGGTCTGTTAAAACATGCAGGTAATTTACCAAAAACTTCTTTATGTGTTCCATTAGTATTACACATATGGGAAATTATAGTTCGAAAGCAAACAAGAGTGTAAACTTTAACTTACGTTTATTGCACGTGAAGAAAGTGCTTGCAACTAATGTGAACTACGCTTGATATTTCGGAGCAGTAGAGGTTCTGATCGGTTGAAGCTGCAGTCAAATTAATGACCACAGGATTTCACAGTGTAACCGATACACCATGAACCAGAATCTTGTAAGTTTCAGTCATATGCACTCATTGGTTTTACACAAAGTTAAAAGGACAAGCCAAGTGAAAAAACTGTAAAAATAATTTCTAGGAAGTTTTATAAAGCATGAATGGTGTATCGTGCAATAAAAGAAGAAGCGAACGTGAACAGATATTGTCTGTAGATACAAGTACGTCAATATATGGAAAAAGAAAACTGTTATAAACATGTGACTTCTGCATAGTTACATTATAGATTAAAACAGCTGCTTCATAGTAAAAACAAAAAAAGTTTTAATTAAATAAATGTTTTAGAACAGCTGAATTTAGCTGATAGTCTCTTGACAATGTTGTCATATGTATATACGAGGGATGATCCAAAATTACATAGACTTTTGCTGTTGCTTAAACAGAGGTGGTTAAAATTTATTAATTCATATACTGAAATAAATCGGAACAGTTAATAAATCAGGTTGGTTAAAAAAATGATATATTTAGTAAATAACACAAGTGTGCAAGGCAGTTTTATAACCACGGTAATGTGTATGTGGCACACACCATTTTTGTGATACATGTTTAGTTATATATGTCTTAATATAACAAAATATACAGGTGTGAAAAGTACCAAACTAAAGCATATCACAGTTTGGTGTGTAGATGACGTTATGTTACTAATGTGAAAGTGTTGTTGTCAGACCGGCTGGATATCCGTACAATCATTAAGTTCTGCCATGATCTCGGAAAAACCCCAACTCAGACACTGAAGATGATTGAATCGACCAATAGGGGATATTCAGTGAGGAGGGCACTTGTATTCAAATGGCACAGTCGGTTTTCTGATTGTCAGGACAGCTTAGAAGAACATGAAGGTCGTGGAAGAAAGAAACAGTATGGCGAGACAATAGTGATGTCAGTTTGTGATGCGTTGGACTCTGTAGACGACTGATGATCAGAGAACTGGCAGAGTGGTTTTACATGGGTTATGGCACCATATCAAACTAAATATGTCAAAGGTAATTCTAATATATCATATTCATAATTCATATCAATGTTACCAATAATTATTGATATGGTATTTTTATCAAATATAGTGAATCTATAAAATAGTTTACTGTGTTTTGACCATTTAAATTGCATATCGTTCATTTGAGGTTCTAAGTGATATATTTTGAAATGCATTAAATAACTAAAAGTTACAAATTATCTATATTATTAAATTAATGTATACAATTTATATAAATGATAAATTCTGTCTAGGTTCATGCAAGATGGGTACTACGGCTGTTAAAGGACCATGAAAAGGAGAGGAGAGTTCGAGGTTCAAGGGCATTTGTGTGTAGGATAGTTGCACAGTATCATGACCAGCAATGGTTTGAAGACATTTTTCAGCAATGGGTTCATCACCATTGACTTTGTATAGAGTGTGAGGGAGAAAAAGTGAACAGATATTTGTCTGCTGCACATGATACTTATTCAGCAATCGACATCACAACATCAAAGATGTCACGAAATCAACACCGACATGCACCGGGTTAACCGTAATGGCCATTTTATTTTGTGCGTAGTTTTTTTAAAGACTTATTATTTTTTTCTTTCCGTATATTTTGTAAGAATATGCTGGACATATTCCCATTCATGTTGATTTTATTTTATTCACGATACCTTGCATTATATAACAGTTACAGCAAAAGTCTACATTATTTTGGATCATCCCTCATATATATATATATATATAGACCATGAAACTGAATAAAAAATATTTTTGTTAAATGCTGCAGTCTCACTGACAAATATTTTACTTTCATTAAGAGGTGAAACATAACATTCGTAAAAAAATCTCCTTACATTAAGAGGCAGGCAACTCAATAGTGACTTGAAGCAAGAAAATTCCATTTAATATTCTAAACTTTCTCAAAGTCGTTTCACATTCTAAGAGGAAAGGAATATCTTCAACAAGCAAATGCATTTAATAACTTTCTTAACCTGGTTGACGGATGATGCCATTGTTACGAGCTTTGAAAAAAAAGCCTAGACTGCATTAACAAGGTCTTGTTGACATTTCCAACTTTCGCTTTCCTTTAAATGAAATTATGCTGCGTTATAACTGTTGGCAGAAGGCAATATATCATTGGTCAAGAATTATATAAATGTTTTTCTGAAGGCACCAATAATACGCCTGGTTATACATCTATTTATGTTATCCCTTTCTAAAAAATAAACAAAACTGAAAAAGATCATTGTTAGTGGAGACTTTTAAGTTATACTAGACCAGTTAAGTTGTACTCTTTGTCTAAATTTTATTTACCTAAACTCTTGGTTGATAATTAGTCATATTGCCCTTTTGTTCAGGTAATGGGATGTGATAGTCATCCTTGACTTATTATTACAGTTAACATCATTCTCTACGTGCTCCTCATGACCATAATAAATGACAGTGGTAGTTCTATCATAGAAAAAAGCCATTTTCACTTATTGTGAACACCTCATATAGTCCTGTTACTTTTTCTTGTGTACTTAATTATTCTTAACCAATATATTTGTTGTAAATACTCATTCAGGATTATTTTCTATTTTTAGCTGCAGAATTGATTGGTCTATTTATTATCTTGCTGTATTAATTTTTGAGTTATTGGCCTTTGAAATTTCTCATACTCATTTTTTGTCCGGGGCATATCTCACAAAGTATAAGAGTTATCAAATTGAAACTTTATAAGTAGATAGATCTAATTAAGGAGCAGTGCAGTGCACAAGAACCGTAACTCTTGCTTGATTAATTTTTGAGTTATTGCCTTTTGAAATTTCTCATACTTATTTTTTGTCCGGGGCATATCTCACAAAGTATAAGAGATATTAACATGAAACTTTATTGGTAGATAGATCTCTATGAGGAGAAGTGAGGTGTGCAAAAACCATAACTCTATTTTGCATAATTTAGGAGTTATTGCCCTTTGTTATTTTTCATACTTTAAAAAAATACATATTAAACAATAGCCCTTTTGGAATTGGCATTTATTCAGGGAGCATCCATTGGTTCTACTGATTTCTTGTTGTGTTGGGCTATGAAGCTAGTGACCCGAGTTTTTGAATCAGGGTAGGGACTGAGTTGCTGACTGATTTCCGAGGACTTAATGGTATCCTTACCGGCAAGGTTCCGTAAAACCAAAAATTTGTTGATTTTTACCAAATTTCAGCTTCCTGGACTAATTTTTATGTCCTGGGGAGGGGGGAGTGGGGAGGGGAATAATTCATTCCATCCACACTAGGTGTGGGAACTTTTGTTGACTACCCACTTTTGATATATTGCTACACTTATAAGGGACTGGACAAAAAGGTATTCTCTTTGTGATGTTAATTTGCCTTAACCAGCACAAGTTGATGTGTCAGTTCTTTAACTTGAAAGGTTCAGAGATGTCAGCTAATCCTGAACCGATTTGAATTCAACATCTAATTGTCATACACCATTTGATTTTTGTTTCATTGCATTAAAGTTTCAGCTAAAATTTATGTACAGCAATAAAACCATTGAATTTGCATGAAGATTGTTTTAAATGAATGAGAGAACAAATAACAAGTTGTTACTGCAGCTAAAAATTTATTTGCAGTTGATTGATGCGATTTCTTTATGTACTATTATTTAACATGAGGCGTTGAATAATCATAAAACTTTTTATGGAAGCTTTTAAATTGATGTAAGCCAGCCTTGTTTAATTAAAGATTTTGTTATTTTAACTAACTTGAAACAAAAAAATTACTGATTAATATCTACCACTTATTGACAATTATGGGATGGAACCATTACATTGGATTAATTCTCCACTTCATGCATTAAGCAAAAATACATTTTGCATATCTTTGTAAGGCGTTGGAAATTAGTAGTTGTTAACCTTGTTTTGTTTTGTCATGGTCTGTAATGCACCTTCTCCTTCTCAGAGTTATAGCAGAGATAATATAACGGGATTATAAAGAAATAATATTTAATATTATAACATCCTCTAAAACTCATAGTTCTTGCACTGAAACAACTGTTCATGTTGAACATTTCATCTGTGGGCATTAGTGCATATCTTTGTCCATGGGGGGATAAATAAAAAGCAAAGAGCCAGTGTACAGTAATGCATGATGAAACTAGTGATAAATCACGGTTTACTAACGAGACTTTAGCATGCCTCATCTTCAGCTTCTATGAAATAAAAACATGCAATATAACAAAAATAACTTGAAGTATTTGCCTCTCATATGTTCATTAAATACGCATTTGTTGATGGCTTCAAAGTGCAGGAAGCTCTGTTGTAAAGAAAGATCTTCTAGGAAATCTTTTGCAACTATTAAGCAGTAATGTTTTTTTCTTGCATCTACTTGAGTATAGATGTTTCTGCCATTACCACCCAGTGAGCTCTAATTTTAAGGAATGATCTACCAAATTACTGTGCAGTGTTTTGTCTTGCTTAAAATGAAGCTATGACACTGGTACTTTGGTTCAAATTGGTTGTATCCTTTTCCTCTCCCTTGAAACCCAACAAAGCAATTTTGTGGTTGTTGTTGTCCTTTTTGTTTCATAGTATTTAGTCCTGCAAAATAGAACAAAAAGAAATGTAAAAATAAAGAATTTAATTAGAATCAAGTGCCAAAGGAACTGAGTATATTATAAGTGCCAAAGGAACAGATTATCAGATCAATAAATCTAGTGTGTGAGAACTGAGGTGAATTGTATCAGGTCATATTGTCATTCATGTTTAGGGACTCTTTTTCAAATTTTTCATCATTTGTGCCAAACTTTAAATTTGCAACTTTACAAGTAAAAAGATCAATCTTTTCTGCATTTAAGTTCCAACTTGTTTTCATTTATTCATAATATCAAATGGGAAATAAGTTCTTAAGATTTACATAAGCCACACATTATCCACACATTAGCCACACATTAGATGCACTTGATGAATGCTTCCTTAATTAATGTAAACCAGATGATGCATTTACAACACAAAATGTGAAAAATCACCAAAGACTCAGGGCAGGTGAGATTCAAACCAGCAACCTCAAGGTCAGGAGCCTGGCATTCTATCACTCATTGACTGCTCCTCCACATTTTAAGGCATTATGTAGCTCATTGCTCTCAGAGAAATCATCTCTGATGCCTTAAAGCTATTAACAGCCTATTTAAGTCAGTTTATGATCACTATTCAATCATTATTTTCATCATCACTTCTTGTTAACATTTAACAAATTGGATTTTCAAGGCATTGCCATTTAAAGAATCACAGATGTTACCAAATTAAGGTAAATTTGTTGGTTATTGTTAGTTAAGCAGTTCACTTCATTGTTTAATGAAAACAGGAAATTAAGAGAGATACTTAAAAGTTGTCTGATTGATTTGATTTAGTTTGGTTTAATTGAGTTTAACTCTCTTTAACTGTCAGTTATATATCAGGCAGGCAATACTAGTAACTTCTGTTCTCTGGAAGAGACTCCCAACTTTCTCACATACCGGTTGGTAGCAGGGTTCGGACCCTGGGATGACCATCATGCATCAGTTAGAGGTTAAGTGATCTGAAGACAGCAACTTTAAACACTCTACCACAGAACTAGTTGTCTTTCTTCTTTTTAATGAAACTTAACAGGAAAATATATTTGGTATTTCACTTTTTATACCCCCGAAATGAAGTTAAGGTTGGTATATAGGAGTCATCCGGTGGTTGGTTGGTCGGTCAGGCCGTTCCTTGTCCTTAGCATAACTTGAAAACTAATGGTTGGAATTCAATGCAATTTCATACAATGGTCAAGCACAATGAGAGGAAGTGCAGTGTCCAAGAATCATAACTCCATCTTCACTATTTGCAGAGTTATTGCCCTTTATTGGTTTTCCTTGTCCGGAGCATAACTTGAAAACTACTGGTTGGAATTCAGTGTAACTTCATATAATGGTCAAGCACAATGAGAGGAACTGCAGTGTTCAAGAATCATAATTCCATCTTCACTATTTGCAGAGTTATTGCGCTTTATTGGTTTTCCTTTGTATGGAGCATAACTTGAAAACTAATGGTTGGAATTTAATGCAACTTCATACAGTGATCAAACACATTGACAGAAAGTGCTATGTACAGTGGTCAAGGACAATGAGTGGATGTGCAGTGTACAAGAGCTATAACTCTGTCTTCACTTTTTGTAGAGTTATTGCCCTTTGTTGTTTTTCCTTTTCCGGAGCACTACTGGTTGGAATTCAGTGCAGCTTCATACAATGGTCAAGCACAATGTCAGGAAGTGCATTATATAAGAGCTATAACTCCATCTTCAGTATTTGCACAGTTATTGCCCTTTGTTGCTTTTCCTTGTCCAGAGGATAACTTGAAAACTACTGGTTGGAATTCAGTGCAACTTTATACAATGGTCAAGCACAATGACAGGAAATGCAGTGTACAAGAACCATAACTATCTTTAATTGCCCACAACCATAAGTCTTTTTCAATTTTTTTACAAAGTATTCTGTTACTAATAACTTCCTCAGTTCCGAAGCAGTCTTGTGGGGGTATTAATCACATTTAGTGATAGCTCTAGTTGTTTTTGTTACTAGAATCTCTTTGCCAAGAGCAAAAAATTAATTAAATTTCAAGGCATTGCAACTTGTATGGTTTTGAAAGCAGTTTAACAGGCATTTATGACTGTCTTTGCGACCATGGTACAGACCAAGATCAGCCTGCACATCCGTGCAGTCTGATCATGGTCTGCACTATTTGCCATTCAGTCAGGAAATTTTCAGAAAGTAACCCTATAAACAATTAATGGATCTGTCCAAATTGAAAGATGGACAAGTCTATATTAGATATCAAATCAAAAGAAAACCCAGTTGTTGATGTTAAAGTTATGGAAGTGTTGCACACTTTTGAAAGTTATTTAGTTTATATAATACAAAGCTTTCAGAATCTATTATAGAATATACTTCTTTACATTATAGTTTTAATGATTACAGTTCTAAAATATCTTGAAGGGTAATATATCATTAGAGAGAAAGTAGGTAGATAATATAGAAATCTGATCATTGAAACCCATTCTGCTTGATTTTGTTAAGTTAAATTTCTTGTAAGTCGATTTGCCTCAGTTGTTTTTTGGACAGAATTTAATACAGAGAGCTAAACAGAGGCAGATATTAGTGACTTTTTGCATTCCACCTCTGTGGGGTGATTACTGGTCTGAGCCTTGGAAGCAGTCATAGACCATTATTTATATAAATTGCAAGAATTTTATTTCCTAATAGTTATATCATAAATAAGTTAAAACTTTTAAAACTATTTGTTAAAACTTTTAAAACTATTTTAAAAACCATTGTGTCTTAATTGCAGTTGACTGAATATCACAGGTTTGAATGTGGTGTCTCTCTGATTTCTTAGGAAAGGAGATCTGTAGCAGAACTGTTTATGGAGGGTTTTTAAAATGCTTGAAACTGACCTTTGAAGTATAAAATATATAAAAACAATTTTAACCAATCAAAGTGCAAGAAAACTAACTTAGAAAAATCTAGTAGAAGTTTGGTCTCAGATATATACATTATTTACAACAGTTACTGTCTCTTAAGAATGATATATTACCCTTCACTATATCTTAGAGCCATAATTATTAAAGCAAATTGTTGTAAATATAGTCTGTAATAGATTTTGATAGCTTGGAATATGTACAAAGCTGAGTTTTCAGAACAGAACATCATCTTTTTTATCCCCCCTCCAAAGGCGGAGGGGATATTAGAAATGGTCTCCGTGTGTGTGTCTGTGCATCCGTCCCAATTTTGTCCGAAGCCTAACTCCAAAAGTACTTGAGCAATTTTCTTCAAACTTCATACACTGTAAGAGCACATTGGGAGAAAGTGCATTGTGTAAGAACAATATTTCCTGCCTTGCCTGCTTTTAGAGTTATTCCCCTTTATCAGATTTACTTGAAAAACTTTGTTCGAAGCATAACTCCAAAAGTGCTTGAGCGATTTTCTTCAAACTTACCATAAATGCTTGAATATTGTATGCTAGCGTGTATAAAACTCACCCCTTGTCTGGCCTCAAGATCTGGGGAAGCATAACTTCAAAAGTACTTGAGGGATTTTCTTCAAACTTAATACACTGACATAGCACATTAGTAGAAAGTGCAGTGTGCAAGAACAATAACTCTACCTTGCCTATTTTTTGAGGGATTTTCTTCGAACTGCATAAGTGCATTATTACATTTAGTTTTTGGAAGTACAGCCTTCAGGTAACTTCTTCCTGGCGGGGGGATTAACCATGTGTAACATGGCTCTTGTTAATTTTCAAGTTTAAAACAACTGAGGGATGAACAATGCTTCCTGTCTTACACAAATACTCAGCCATGTTGAGAGATATGTGAGAATAGATCAAAATTTAATGTAGCCGATGAACTTTAACAAAAGGATTGTGAATGAAGTGAACAGGGGTATAATTTATGACACAGTTAATTGCAAAACCATTTTTTATATGAATAAATAAGGCTTTGGAAGATAATTATCTAATTATTTGTAACTTACTAGTCTTAAAGTAGACAATAATCAATATTTTCTTAATGAAACCTGAACATCTTAACATTTAAAACAAGTTCTTGGTAATTAGATTTTAATATAGTTCATTGGTAGTGATGCATCATACTGACTAAGGTCTTTTTTCCCCTACCCATTAAAAAATAAACTAAATTAGAAGAACACTAAATTAAACAAAATTGCAGAATCAGACGACAGTTTTCAGCAAGACTTATTGTACACTATATTATCTTTAAGAAATGACTTTCTCCAATGAAACTAATTATTCATGGTTGGCAAATAGGGTATGTCTCCATTTTTCATCTTGAGACAATTGTAAAACAATCCCTGGTTATATATTACAGACTATCTCTAATAAGGAGATTTATTAAGGCCAAATATAAATTATGATTTATGTCTGATGGTGTGTGTCTTTTAAAACCAGAGTTAATTGACTTTCTTACGTTTTTAGCTGGGGACTTAATTTAGATTGTTTGGTTGAATGAATGAATAAATGAATGAATGAATAAATGAATGAATGAATGAATGAATGAACAACAACAACAACAACAATTTAATTATTCATAAATTCATGATGATTAATAATCAAGTGACTGATATTGAGTCCAATAAACTGCAGTCAAATACATATAAATATATTCTGAAACTAATACAAACATAGTTCTAACCTAAAAAGACTTAAAGAGATAATCAAGGTAGCGAAAGCTGAAATTCTTGTTTGCTTTCCTTATCTTAAAACAGTCTCGTTTTGTTTACCCAAAGCTTTCCTCTAGGAGCATTTTATGAGCTAAAATTAGTTTTATTGAAGGAAACAGTTGATTTTTCTTATTTATGACAGGTTATTTTATAATTTGTTGTCAATAAAAGGACTTTTTATCCATGCAGTACCATTAGTTTTATTGGTACTTGATTCTGTGGCACACGCTGTCATCCAGAGCTGATCTGGCGCCATTTTACTGTTAATGAACTATTATTTATGATGTCATATATATGATCTCATTTGTACAACATTGTAAATTTATTACAGAGAGCACTGTGTAAAACCATGTCAAGATGAAAGTTAAACCCTTACACAAGTTCTTTTAACCCCTAAAGGAGCTACAATATCTATGAAAATTATAAGGCTCAAACTGATTTTGCAATTTCTGAAATAGATGCAGGCCTAATAGTGTTATAATTAATTGTATAGCTGTTTGAATCACCTACTATTACCTAAGTATTCTGAGGTAAAGTGTAGGTTATAGAATGTCTCTAATGTTCCTTTTTTGCCTGTCTTTCTATAGTTGTTTTAGCAAGTCTGTAAGTGAATAAAAGAACAGTTTGAATTCAAAGGGCCAGGCCTTTTTTTTTCTTTTCTTTTTTTGTGTGTGGGGGGGTGGGGAGGGGGAAAGAGGAGGGGTTTAAAATCTCATTTTCTTTTGTATGGCATCCTTTTGTTTATTTGTTTATTGAAAAATACAATGTAGACTAATGTTTTCATAGTTTCAAACTCTATAATTTTGTTCTATTGCTTTTTGCTTCATATGTTTCCAACATGTTTAGCCCTTACTCTGCTGGAGGCAATTGACTCTGCCTTTGCGACTAGTGCAGACCAAGACCAAGTCAGACTGCACGGATGTGGTCTGCACTATTCGCCATTCAGTCATTTATTTTTCAGTCAGCACCCCCATAAAGAACTAATGAATCTGTCTAAATTCATATATGGACAAGTCCATTTGAGATATTTAGCATGATAAGGGTTAAATGTAGAGGATCTAACCTTCAACCCCAAGATTGTCAGTCTATCATGTTACAGTAGACCACAGGTATGGTCTGATTCAAAGATGATGACTGATTATCATGCTTTATGATGTATATTTCTTAAGTTATGTGTTACTTGGAGACGAAAGGTGACAGTTATAAATCATATTTCAAATTATTGAATTCATAATTAGGCTGTCTGTTTGTTTGCTAATACTGTTGACAAAAGTAATGAAATCTATCTGTAATTAAATCTTTCTGACTATTATGTATCCATATATATTATCACTTCACATCATCACCATGTCATTTGCCACGGTAATGTATGATTTAATATATGCTAAGTCATCTTAGGTAATGAGACTTTAACGCCTTATGTTGTTGTTCATGATTTATGTTACATTTTCTTTGTGCTTTTCAAACAGAATCTTATTTTAACTGTAAGTCTGTTGTGTTTTGTAAGTAACAAGCCTTTTTATTTATTTTTCTTGTCTACTGAATTCATACAGACTCATTATACAGCGTAAAATGCTTGATAAATCACTGATTTTTAAGTGACAGTTTCCTACCTTTCCTTTATTTTTCTGTTTTACATTCAAACTAAGGATAACATTTCATGAATTTCATAAGACCGCTGTCACCTACACGGTCACTTTTAAACTGCTACTTCATGCATTCCCTATATAGTCAGTATATACACTGACATTTTGTTCATTTCAATATAAACCTGTTGGCAATTCTTTATCTTTATGAGAACCTGCTTATAAATTCTTTTTGTTGCATTTGATTAAACTCATTGAACTATTGAGCTGTCTATCCATAAATTTCAACCTTACCATTTTGTACGTAACCAGCAGTGCAGAATCATTATGAAAATTCATTCACGAAAAATCCGACAAATGCTGCTGTACAGAAAGATTTCTAAACAACTCCAGTCAAAATCCGACAAATGCTGCTGTACAGAAAGATCTCTAAACAACTCCAGTCAAAATCAGACAAATGCTGCTGTACAGAAAGATCTCTAAACAACTCCAGTCAAAATCAGACAAACACTCCTGTCAAAATCCGACAAATGCTGCTGTACAGAAAGATTTCTAAAGACCTTTAAACAACCCCTGTCGTTACCATTGAGCTCTGCTGAACATAGTAAGTTTTCCACTGGAAACAGTTAAAATTGTTGAACAGTATAAAAGATTTTTTGTTTTTCTATGACTTATAACTAGTTTTCATATGTACAGTTCTGACCAGTATCCTATAGGAGACTATTAGATTGACAATAACCATTGACTGCTGTCTGTCTTTAGTTCAATAAACAAGAAATATATAGGAGCATTTGTATCTCCTTGCTGTATGCTGTCTCCATCAGAAATTGTCCAAAAAGCAGTTTTTATTTTAGCTACTTTTGTTTCGTTCCAGTTGCATATACCTATTATTGAAAGGCATTTATTTATTCATATAAGGGTAGTCTTTAATAGATCTTGGAGACCTGAGCCTCATGGTCTTTTGGTTAAGGTCAGTGACCTGTAAACAAACCTCTCACTACTGCCTGTTCAGTTTCTCACTGCTCAGACTGCTAAATATGTATTAAACACATGCTAGACATTTTGAAAAAGTCTTTGTAAGTTTTTTAAAATCCTGATATTCTTTTGTCATAGTCAGCCAAAGAATTAAGTAACAGATTTGAAGAAAAAATACACCAAAGAAAATTGTGGATGAAAACACAGGTACTTGATACTATCTCTAAACGTTTATTAAAAGGTAAATAACCTGAGGTCCAGCAACTCATTATTGTAACTGTCAGTAAAATTTAATGATTGACACTTTTTACACCTCCTTCGACAGAGAGGTTTTCAGAAACCTAAGTGGAATGAACCCAATGAACTAGTAAAAAAAAAAAACGAAAAATAAGTTTAACTTATAAGTTAGATCTTATGGATCTTGTGACAATCTGTCAGTACACACCTGTGTAAAATATTCATCTGATTGTGTCAAGTTATTTAATTTGAATTATTCAAATTGACAGAAAATGCTCATCTGATGGAGTGAGCCGATACAATATTTCGTGCTGCTACTTGTGTAAGCAGTCTATGTTCTTACTGTTTTTCTAATCAACATCAATCAAATTTTTGTATTTTTCTAATGTTTACTGCCTTTGATGATGTTATGTTAATGCAAATATATCATGCATGAAACAGATTATCATGAATAAATGCACCATTTGAAATTATTTCTGCAAAGCATAATACCACCATCTGTCTGTAAAGTATTGTCCGTAAGCCTTTAAGCAGTAAAGCGAATGTGAAATTATACTAGAAAATAAAACTGTTTTTACTCATTTGAAGCTTTAAAAGCTAAAAATATGCCTTTGACCATTTGTTATAAAGTTGAATCTAAAATGATTTTTTTTTTCTTTTAAGTCACTTAATGTCCAAATGATGCTTTCTCTTGGTCAGTCTTGGTTTTCCTTTTTGTACGGTGGCAAGCTCTTTTAGTACCGGTAGATTGTTGAATAAATTGAATAAACTATAAGTTTTCAAAACACCAGAAGCTTTTCATACTTGCGGCTGTTTAGAAAAAATGTTCATATTTTTTTGGCGATGTTGCAAATGTGATGAAAATGGAATGTACCCAAAAAATTTGACATGTAATAGAATCTCGATAGTGGACAAAGTAACAAATGATGGAAGGAGAATAGTTTGTTGCTATCTGATCCTTTGAATTTAAACACAAAGTAAGAAAATATCTCACTGTTAGGAGCCCTGTGATTACCATCATTACGATTTCATTACGTTGCTATGCATCTTGGGTAATATTACCCAAGAAGCCGTGGTAACAATAGACCACTCCTACAGTGCCTGCGGAGTGAAATATAAGAAACTGTTAACGCTAATTGATGTATGAAGCTTACCCCAGCGGGAATTCGAGATAGTGGATACTTAAAATTGCAACTTAAAACTTCTATAGCAAATACTTCGATGCAAATGAGTGATATATATTTCAATGTAAAATATTTTACACACGTCTATACCAATTTGGCAGGCATTTTTATTATTAGTCTGGGGAAGCTGACTTATTTTTGCGAAATTCTGTTTTAAAAAAAATGGTGAATGGAAGACCAAAAAAAAATCATATATATGAAAAATACATTTTTTTCTGGTCAAAAAAATTCATTAATTTTTTATACAGTTGTTAATATGACTATAGCTTTCAATGAAAATGTTTATGAAGGAGTAAAAATGACTATTATTACTACTGTGGAGCCACCTGAAGTGGCTGAAGATGTGCTTAAATTCACATAA
This sequence comes from Cyclina sinensis, assembly GCA_012932295.1. Classification (NCBI taxonomy): domain Eukaryota; kingdom Metazoa; phylum Mollusca; class Bivalvia; order Venerida; family Veneridae; genus Cyclina; species Cyclina sinensis. The sequence continues at coordinate 14,778,541 of JAAONU010000003.1, read as the reverse complement.
TCTTTGGCAACAAAATCACATTAGTTATACGTTGGAAAACCATCAGTTGGTAAATGAAAATGATCATTATATACAGGAATACTTATTTGTATCACATTCAGTACAATCCTGAAGGTGCGAGGCATGCAGTCCAAATAGAAAAAAACATCAAGTCATATAGCGTACTTAGTATGATTTACAGTAGGTATGCTTGTCAAGAACCAGTCAAGATTTTATCAGTCTTTTTTCAACTGAAAAATATTTAGACCAAATTTCACAGTTTATTGTTATGAAATCATGATAAACGCTTAAAAATTTTGAGTCTGTATCACAAAAATGATATCAAATATTGATAGTTACAATTTTGAGTCTGTATCACAAAAATGATATCAAATATTGATAGTTACACTACAGAAAGTGTTCAGATATATTTAGAATAATTTTAAAGGCCCATAGGATATATAAAAATTGTTGTTAATTACATGTTTTCCCTATTTTAAAAGATGCACTACCATGAAAATGCAAAATATTTAAAGTTACAAGTTATCCACGTATTTTGAATGACAATAGTTTTTGTATGCTTGACTCAGTGCTTCTGTATCTGTTAAAGTATTAAATGAGCTTCCTATTGACACTGATCAGTCACCCTTAGATTGGTTCACTAATTTATCATCTGCAAGCATTCAGCAGACACTGATTACATCTTTCAAATATTCTGTTTTCAACAAACATGGAAGATTATCTTATTTCGCACCCAATCCTTCAGAATTGTTTGAAACAATAGGTGACGTATCTTTTCTGAATTGAGCCCGTACAACAATAGAATGACAAACTTGATGACTTCAACTGTTCAAAATATGATATTGCCCACCATGCAAGAAGTTTTGCGCCTTGTTTCATATCTTTGTTTCATGCTAATTATTTCCTTTAAGATATTTGAATTATACTCTGTCGTACCATCATAAACTTAGTGTGAAAAAATCTGAAATCATGTTGGACAATTAGCAGTATCATGCTGAAACAGGTTCTGAAAGATAGAAGGCTTGAAACTACTGATATAAGGGTCACAGATTTATTTCTCACCAGAGGTCGTCTTCATGGTAGATTTCCGCAGTTCACTTTTTCCACTCTTTGTACTGGTTTGAACTTGAAACCATGGCAGCAGACGTCAAACAATATTGTATAAAGTGCAGAAACTGTTTCAAAGCTGATATTAAATAAATTTAAACAAATAAATATCAGTCAGTTTAGATTATGGCAAAAAAAGAAAAGAAAAATGAAATACTATAATAACAGGAAAGTCATCCTTAATAACTAATACTTAGCAAGGAGATTTATCTCATCACACTCTTTCAGTTTTATATTATATACACTAATCAAGCATCATGTTTAAATAATTATTATTGGTCATTGTAATTACTATGTAACACACCAAAATCTGAAGTTGACAGCGCTCAGAGGACATTGAAATGGTAACATATTTTTTCTTGCGTAGTTCAGGACTTTTTATCATGGCATCATTAGTTGTTATAATGTCTCTGCTTGATTATTATGAATTTGGCCACAAAGTTGATTGGTCTGTTAAGATGGTCAAAAGTTGGGTTAGAAAGCTTACCCAGAAAATACATTGTTAGTATATTGTTCATAGATACCACTTGAAAAAGTAATAGTAAGAAATACTTAAGTATTGACGTTTATAGCTTCATTTACTAAAGTTTGATATTAATTTGTTGCTGTTAGCATTTATATTTTCTTCTCAAAGAAAAAAAAAAAAAATGAACCGCAATAATACTTAGAGTGTGGCATTGTATTAAAATTTTATTATGTGTATGGTTTTATATACAATGATATTTTCTATACAAAATCAAATATTTCTGCAAAATCTTTGAAAAAAGTGACTTCAGATACAGATTTTTTCCTGTTATTTGCTGATAATTTACTCTGTATTATACTTAGAACCAATGGGCAAAGGCCACCATGAAGGGGAAATATCAGTTTTAAGATCTCACCTTTCATTAACACTGCTTAAAAGTACATTAAATTGAAACTTAATTCCTGATTAGTTTCGTATCAGTATTGGTTGTGTTAATTTTTTATGAGATGTAAAGTAAGCCTCCACTTGACCAATGGTCACTTTGTGAACTTGGATAATGGCAAAGTATCATGTTTCAAGCCCTTGGTGTTAAAGTGAAATAAAATTGGTCATTTTAACTGTCCATTATGATACTAATTTGCATAAAAAGTCTCTTAAATACAAGATTTAACAGGTCACTAATGGACCTCGAACATGCATTTGATTTAATTGATGTACATTGTGAATTACCATATTATACACAGTACTGTTACCAATAAAACCAGTGAAGAAGTGGTCATCATTAGAAATCTGTGAACTTTAGGTATTTTAGATTTCAGAATATTTGTATTTCACATTTCCAATGTTTTACATGGTTTTGTACTTGCATATTACTGCTGTATCATTATACAATATACATTATACAATCATTATGTACAATTATCATTAGGGTTGCAAGAGGATAACAGGTTAACTTACAGAATAGTCACTTTTGTCATTGTTATGATTAACAATTATATAAACATTGCATCACCTGTTTGCCACTGCCAAATTAATAGTATAATTGACACTATTATTTGATTTCTACTCTGACATGGAAATCTTAACTTGAGATTTAAGGAAGATCACCATTGATGATTGCATACACTTACTAAATGAATTGAAAGCTGTAAGAAATGACATATGAGGGGAATCTGTATGTAATTCCTGGCAGCAACAATAATCTGTAACAGTCAAAAAACATGCATGTCTGTTAAATTCTCAAATGACATAAGCGATCACAATACTCTAACGGACCCGCGGAATCAAAATTGTAAACAATAGTACACATCACATCAACTTTTGTTTTCACTTTAAAAGTGTACATATCATATACCATGACTTTAGTCACAATGAAATGACTTTTAATGCTAATCGGTTGACTGGTAAATTTACCGGTAACAGCGTCAGGTTAACCGGAAAATGAAAAAGTTTACTGTTTGCATCTCTAATTATCATATCAGTTGGAAAACACATTATCTATGTAAAAATCTATTTGTAATTGTGAAGAACATATCAAAACTAAGTTATTGTCTCATTTTTTGTTGCAGAAACACATCATAATATAAAGTTTTACATGATTTAGTCAATAAAAAATTTACCCCATGGGTCATGGGGTAGATACATGTACTTAGTTTAGATTTTTAAATGTGAAATTTTGCAATACCAGGTCTCCGTTGCTCAGAGGGTTAGCTCACTACTCCTTGTTTTACTGACTGGAAGGGCATGGGTTCAAATCAGGTTAAAACCAAATTCTTTTTTCTTCAGTTTTCATGATGTATAGCAGCATAAAATTGTGTTTTTTCTTTAGTATATGAACGTCTACTTGATTTTAAAGAAAAACATTTTTAAGCTAAATTCTGTGACTCAGTGGCTTTAAGATTTAAAAGAAGTAAGTTCTTGTAGAAATTATAACTTCCTCTCTAGCAGACTTTTACCTAAATTGTTCTGAAATTGAAAATATTGGTCACTAGGAGTGAGAAAAGTGACAGATGATATTGAAAGGATATATCATGATGGCTATATAGAGATGAAAAGGAGAAAGTGACTTAAAATGTAGAAAAGAACCAAAAATAGTGACTGGAAATCATTAATAGGAGCAAAAGTGACTTAAAATGTCAGACACACAAATGGAAATGCTGAAAAGGAGCAAAAGTGACTGACATATTTCAGGAATTACATAACAACAAACTTGAACAAACAAACAGAAATAGTGAATGAAAATGTCAGTAAGAACAAACACAGTAACTGGAAATGTTTGTCAAAGCAAAAGTGACTTATAATTCTGAAAAGACAGTCATAGTGACTGGACATTTACGCAAATGTTGAAAGGAGCAAAAGTGACAAAAGGGAGATAATTGATTACAATACTGCACTGATTTGTGACTTGGCTGATTCAAAACTGAAAATACTTACAAAATAAATATTGTGCAAGCAGGCAATTGAAGGGTAGCCTTCTGTCTGAAATAAAATGAAGAAGTTTTATTATTAATGGAGCATTGAAGAGAATTGTACCCACAAATATGAATTTTGATTTGATTTAATCCATATATTTGTCTGGTAAGATTACTTTTAAAAAGTTCTTAATGACAAATTTATGTGAAAATTCTTTTTTCTTTTTGATATCTGATGGAATTTGAATTAGTGTTTGCACATTTAAGTGCATTAAATTTCATTAGTCGGCAAGGAAATGTGTTTGTTTGATTCCCAACAGCTTTTAATGAATTAAGTTGGTTTTTTATTTTGTTACATTTTCAGCCTGCATTGCCAAGCACAGCTTGGTACAGGTAACTGTTTATTATTTTTATTTGAAGTTTTTATTATTTTTACATAAGCAGGAAAATTTTAACATGTTACATTTTTATTTTACAGATAAAACTTGCAAAATTAATGTATTTTCATATCAAAAGATCAGCACATGCTGCATTATTATTATATTAATGAATATTTGAAAATTTACGATGTTACTATATCAAACCTAAAGTTTTAAACTTTACATGCAGATAAGAAATCTTTGGAGTTGGATGATGCCCTCCACCCACATACACCTAAGTGACAAGGGAAATAAATGGCGTTACCTTTCATTTAGGCCTCAGAAAGAAAGAAAAAAAAAAGAAATTTTGGGGAAATAAGTCATTTATTTCATTCAGACTGTTAGAAAAACTAGTACTTTTCAGATGTGATATCTCTTGCTAATTTAGTTGCCACTTTATTATTGTTTTTGAAATTGCTTTACAAAAGAAAGAACTAAAAGGGAAGAAGATAGGTATAGGACATTTGAAAAACTAACCAAAAAAGTCATTCATAAATTTTAAGATCATCATCATTTTCATCATCAGCATCATAGGCAACATTATCTCAACAAGAAAAATGTATTATCATCATTATTACTTAATAATCTTACAGATTGTACAATTAATGTTTCGTTTTTTTATGAAGGCAATAATCTTCAAAACAGATTCAGCTACTGGAATGCTGAAACTTTAATTCGGTTATAGACAGTATACCCCCAATAATATAGTAATTTTAGTAATGCTATTGTCACCGCTATAATTATGCAAAAAACCAGCAATCTTACAGAACCAAAGTCTAAAATTTAGTAGGAAAACGAGCCGTTATTTAAAGACCAGTTCGTTATCATATGAATAAAAACCTCTTTTCAATTGGTCATAATAGAGGAATTTTACTGATGTTACAGCATGTAGGCTATGCATACATTTTTGTTTACAACTTAATCTACAAACCTTACTCAGGGCTCAGAATTCTTCAAATTGGAATGGCTTGTTATATTGTAGAAGAATTCAAAAAAACTCGTTAATGACATACGCTTTATATTAACAGGACATGCCATATCTTTTTGTTTAACTAATCAACAAAATATTGGATAAAAATGTTTCATATTGGACTAGCAATGTTCATCAATTACTATGAAACAAATTGATATGGCAAATGAAAATTGAGTTTTAGTCACAGATGGGATGGAATATTTTTCCGACTCATGCTGTGATGTACTTGAGTCAACCTTGTATATTAAAGCTCATGCATAAACATGACAGTTTGTTTCTTTTCCTTTTTTTCTTTTTTTGTACAAGACAAGGAGACCAAAGAGCAAAGTTTTCCTCCATTCTGTTAATAAGTGATTCTTACACAAATAGAACAGAAGATTAAATTTGATAAAACAGAATTCTTGAAATTCTGTTCAGTCAATCAGTCTCATTCCTCTTAATATCAGTGATGTTTTTCAACTTTTCAGAAAAAATACAAACTTGAAATAAATCGTTAGAGAAGTGTCAATTTTGTGTCAGACAAAACCTTTGTTCTTACCATAAATTTGTCTAAAAGCAGTAAAAATTTTGAAACAAAAATGATTAACAATTGTAAAATTCAGATACTTGTAGCTGTTGCCTCGGAGACATACACTTGTTATAATTTCTATAAGACTGGACACTGCAATAAATATTGTCAGTGTAAAATTAATGTGCAAGCATGTTCTAAATATTTCACTGATGAACAGTTTGACCTGACCAGGACACACTGTGGTAAATGATTCAGATTTGAAACTGACTTTAGCCTCTTCAAATGTGAATAAAATACACTAGATGACATGTGAATAATGAATATTTATGTCTGTTGAATTACTCTCATTTTATATGCACAAACATGAAAAAAAGACAAGGACATAAAACTGTTCCCTGCCTCAGTGTTTAAATATTTGAAAAAAGGTGTGTTTAATTTAATTGAATCTTATTAAAACATTAACACTTCCTGACGTTCAGTTTAGGCAAATAAAATTAATTTTATTTAGATATGAATAAAATTAATACAACACATTTAAAGTTTCTTCTTCATATTTGGCAGGTAGCAGTATTTATTTTAGTACTGATTTCAAACTGAAGAGGCAGGCCAGTGGTCCAGTGGTAATTTAAACACTTCGGTTATTCAGGCGTCGCAGATTCAATCCTGTGCCTATCAACTAACACTACACTGAAATGAGACATTAAACTCTGATCCCAAAATTATATCGGTGCAATACACTGTCAGAACATGTCAATTACCCTTAACCTGCTGGAACCGAAAGTGATTAGCCTTTGCCACCAGTATAGAGCCAGGCCAGCCTGCACATCTGTGCAGTCTGACCAGGCTGTATACTGTTGGCAGCTCTATTTTTGTATTTTGATATTGAAATCCCTTAAACTTTGAATGGACTGTTCTAAATTCAAATCTGGGCAAATCCATTACAAAATTTCAGCATGTTCAGGGTTAAAGAATCCGGTGTATCTCTTGAAGGAGTCATGCTTCTCTGTTTCTTGCACTGTCCCTCACAACTTGAAACAACTTAACCCTTCAGGGATGTCAGTTGTTTTAAACAAGCATTACCAGATAGAGGTAACAGAGCCGAACATGATTAGGGATTTCACGAATGTGTATTAACACCACCACAGGATAAAACATGGTGTGCCATTAATGTAAACGTGTTGTAATAAGTATTTTTAAGTACATTTAACGTGGATTCACTGAGCAGAAATTTCCCATCATTAACGACCAGAGTGTCATAAAGTGTTAAACAAAAAGTTATTAAAAAAGAAAATTGTTGTTTAAACAGATAAATTTTGTATCTACTTGTTTGCATTGCGATTTACACGCTTTTAAAATGCTGAAACGTAGGGGCATGAAGACGATAGTAAATCCAGATTTAAGTGACTTAAATTGAATTTTAATGCCTTTTGCAAATAATAATGTTATGTAAATCAATTTAAGTAGGAATTTTATCTTAATAAATTTTGCATGCTACAATTTATTAGTTTGTTTTTTTTAAAAAAAAACACTTCTGTATGACATTGATGAGCAAATTTTTGAAAACAGAAGGACCATTTTACAAAGTTTGACAAATCATTGGGTCAGCAATATGGCAAAAAATATTTTGAAAAAAAAAAAATCACTGTCAGAGACCATGACAGATCTTTTGTATAATTACCAATTGTGATGCAATAAAACATAGGTACCATATATACTCAGCCAAAAGTCGACTCAACCATTAGTCGAGAAGGGGTTTTTGATGTTATAATTGATGATTTTTACTTAGACCCTTTCATACGTCGAGTTGGATTTTTTAGATTTTATGCAATCGTACAAATTGCGTATCTTCAGTCAAGGGAAGCAACTACGTCGATAGAGTGGTGTGCGGTAGTTCCATTATACCGAAGACGTACGGGCAGTATGTTTTAAGACATTTTGGAAGGGATAATTTGAAAGTGATACAGTTGTTTGCTGTCAATATTATTCGTTTAATTAATAATTTATTTAACTTGCAGGTCGTTCAAAATGCACAAAAAACAAACACAGAAATGTAATACCGAAGCGTGAATAATTTCAAACAGGAATTATCACACTGAAATTATACGAGTTATTATGAAAAAATTACTGCCAGTAATTGTTCACACCTTTGATTTCTGAATAAAGCATAATGCTGATATGTTTACATAGCAATAAGGACCTGTATGATATACGATTATACAACCGGAAAAGCCCTGACACTGGACAGACTTTATCAATAAACAAGGGAAGTCACTCTACAACAACCGCGACATGGTCGTTTGTTTATTACATGTCAATCAGATGTGTGAAAATATCTTTGTCATACTGCCGAGCAGACTAATAAAACAAAACAAAGGCAGTCCCTTTTATAAGTTCTTTATTGATTAGAGAAGCCTGCTGAATAATAATGATGTAATTACGCTACGGGGTTACCTCCGTGTAGTGTATAAAATGGCATACGCAATGACTGTCATACGCCATGATACGGGCAAGTACGTTTGATAATTTTTTCATTTTTTACCTGACTCGCCCATACGTCGAGCAATGACTTTAAGGCCATTTTCTGGGGATTAAAAACTCGACTTTTGGCCGAGTATATACGGTATATGATTTTGAACCTAAGAATTTTGATTACCTATTATTAGGGGCCACGTGATGCGGGACTAATAGAACTACTTGCTGTTAATCTAGTCGGTGAAGCTTTCTGATATTAAAGGTTCAGAAAGAAATTGTGTGACTGCAGTCAGAAGCTGGAATATATAATCAGCAGTTGAAGTTTTGTTTCTTGTATCTCTAAAACAATACTAACAGTCCTGTTATCTTGATACAGTTTACTGTGGAGCGCCTGACCTACAAGCGGTAATGGTTGCTGATTTAAGCTCTGTCCATGACATTTCTGATTAACACTTTTCTTTTAAATGCAGTAGTCAGTCATGCTTTTTCAGAACCCTATGACAATTTTGTTTCAAATGTAGAAAAATTCAATGCTTTTTCAGATCATTTTGACATTATTAATGTACTTCCAAATATGGTAATATTTATGCTTTTTCTGTATGACACATTAGATGCAGTAGTATTCTTTCTCAGAGCTTGTAAAGTAACAAGCTGTTCTTTAAAAAAAAAATGCCCCCAGCATCTTTTCTCTAGTAATACCTTGATCAACTTGATAAAGACAATATTGTTCTGTTTACGAAAATTTGTCTTTAGGGCACCTCTCTAATTCGCTCTTATTAAACTATGTCTTGTCTTGTAGTTAGAAATTTTCCAGGAGGAATTAAGTAGCATTTCGGAGAAAGTAAGGAGGGGGCCTACTGGAAGAAATGAAATATATTAATTTGAGAGAGTTTAGAGTCCTTTGAAGCAGTATGTGAAATCCTGTTAAATGATGACTTGCAGTTCATGAACTCAACAAATATTCTTTCAAAGTTCATGAAACTCACTCATAAACAGTTAATGGGGAAATATGGACATGAAAGCGTAAGTTGTATGGTACATTATAGGAAAATTTGATAGTTATTATATTCTTGAATCAGTTTGTGTACATAGCTGTGTGTATAAAAACTTAAAAGAAGTTCATAAACTTGGAAATAAGGTTATTTTTTCTTAAAGACCAGTCTATAATAATTCTGTAATTGCCCTAAGTAATGTAAGTAAAACGCTTGTTTTCCAAGCAATAATATAAGGTAGATAGCTGACTGTGTGTAGAAAAAAGAATTGTTTGACTATAGGAAAAAGTCAAGTCTGTACGTGAAGAAAGAATTCATATCTGCCTATGACAGCTAGCTCATTCACACTTTCGGTGGAAAAAAAATATTCATTCTTAGATACATTATTTTTAATTTCTAATGTATAGTCAAAAATATTATCAACAAAACAACTGAAAATTTACTGAGAATTTTGAGAAAATCTGACAAAAATACGTTCGAACTTGGTTTGATGGTGCCGCAGTGCTCTAAGCTATTGTTAATGTCTTAACATGTTTGTCATGCTATAAACTAGGCAGATCAGTTGTGTTTTAAAAAATCAGCAACTCGTTATAAAAATCTTTACTGGAAACTGATTCATTCATCCTAATTACATGTATAAGTATTTAAACTTTTTTGAAGGGATTCAATTTTCTATGAATGAGCAGCTTTTAAAGAGACCATATATGAAAGCAGTCATGTCTGACTAAGAAAAAAGAAGTCAAGTCTGTCTGTGTAGGAAAAAGTCCTGTCTGTCTTTATATGGGTAAGTCATAATTATGTGACTGTGAGGAAAGAAAGTAATGTCTGTCTTTGTAGGACTCAAGTCGTATCTGTCCATATAGAAAGAAATCTTAAGTGTCTGGGATAAAGAAATGATGTAATTGTCTAGTTACCTTGGATTAGGGTGTGCCTGATCTGTTATATTTTTCTGACTTAGTTTTATTTGGTTAAAATTTACTGTGTCCAGTACCCCTATCTATAATACTGTGTAGTTAAAACGGCTTTGTAAAGCCAGTTTTGATGTGACTTTTTATGAAGAGATTTTTTTTACACGCTTAAACCTGTCTTAAGTATGTTTGGCCAATAGAAAAGGCCATTTTATGGTTGTTATTGTTGAAACTGCGTACCAATTAGCTTTAATGATGTTCATGAATGGTTTGGACTATGATGTGCCATAAAGACGAAACTGACACCTGTTTACATATATTACTTTTCGTACATGACACTTTTGTGTTAAAATATTTACAAAAGATGAATATAAAAAATAGCCATTGATGATAAATAAACCTGCATCCTTTATAAATTAAACAGCATGTTGTGCTATTCAGGTTCCGCCGTATCATAAGCAACAAAATTAGTATCATAGCGGGGGAACTTGTTAGTATCACGGGTCATGTGACATATTTAATAGGGTATTAAAGTGGAGTTAAACATGGTATAAAGAAACATTGGGACCCCCTCCTGGTAATGTTGATTATGTTGGGTATCAGAGCAAAAGTCATTCTGGTGTATTTTGCTTCTTTGTATGTCCATTAATAGACATGCCGTATGTTTGCTTCCTACGGCTTAGTATAAAACAAAATTACAGGGTCCATGCATTCTGTTAATAAGAAAACTGTCATAAACATACCAGTATAGATTGACTATAGAGGTACCATATGCTGTTTGAAAGGTGTTCCAGAAAGCAATGGCCATGCCATTTGTGGCTTGTGTCACATATTGTTTTGCTGCGTGCCAAATTCTAACATTGAAGAAATTTGATTTGGTTCGAAGATTTAACAGAAATGTATAGTCCAATTGATCGCACCTAGTAAGTATTTGACTGTGATTGATAACCTCCCCTGATTTAAAACAATTTTTTTTTTGTTCTTTTAACAATTATTTTTTGAAGATTAAATAAGTATAATAATTACAAAATGTAATTATTGTAATTGATACTTGATAATTATCATTGATCATTATTTATAGATGATAATTAAGATTAATACTTAAGTACTTATAATTTAATGAATAACCTCCCTTTATTTAAAGTATAAACTGGGTTATTAAATGAAATAACAGCTTATCAAATCAGCAGCCTTTCATACCGGAACATTTCTTCTTTATATCATTGTTGTTGTTTTTTTTTTTAATACAGCTCTCTATATCAATGACAGGATTAACTATTTCCATTGGAAGTTTTACCTTAAAACATCCAGCAAACATCTGGTAGAACTATTTAATATTGTTATATGATATTTTTGGGGGCAGTTGTAATTGATAATTCATTCTTGGTAGATGTTTGCCTCTGGAGTCGAAAAGACCTTGTCTCATACAAATTTTAAAATCAGAGTTTAAAGAGAAGGCATAATTTCACAAAGCTTACAGATTCCTGATGATGATTTGAAATTCAGTTTTGTGGTAAATTATTGAAGATGGCTTTTTCTCTCTTTTGGTCTTGAAGTTGATGGTATCGGGTTCCTGGAGACTTCAAAGGCACCTACTAATTAACAAATGTTACGCTGAAAACAAGAGAAAGAGAACAAGGAAACCGATTCATATGCATGATAATTGATACGGTATAATTATGTCCTCATGTCTTCAGGGAAATCTAAGTGACTTCGAAGACAAAATGTTGTTGCAATAAGTTTCTGTTGTCATTACATTTTTTTTTCTCAGAATATATGATTTAAGACGAAAAAAGTAACATTGTCCTTGGTTTCCTCCTCTTCATCATCATCATCATCATTTTCAACATCATCACAATCATTTTTACCATAATCATCATGGTGGTCATCATTATTATCATCTTCTTTCACATCATCATCATCATCATAACATTATCATTTCCGTTATCAGTTGTAATTGTTGTATGATTGAAGTAAAAGGAATTAAAGGGCAGCTTGCTTTTGAATTATCTCCCTTTTGATGTGCTATTTCAGCACACAACTAAAATCAGTTGTTTTGGAATTTCAAAGAAATCATTGATTTAAATAATCCAGTTATCATAACATAGTTATTATTTATCAGTTTTAGTATGAAATCTACTATACACCTGTCAAATGAGTAAAATTTCTGTTGCAGATATTTTTGTACAAATGAAATTTATCAATTTCATTATTAGTAGGTTTTAAACTAAAGCACGTTTTTCTTTCTTTTTTCTTTTTCATATGCTGTATCTGATGATATTTTGGTGGTTGTTGTAACAGGTAAGTTTGAAATTGTTATCTCAAATTTCAAGTGCATCTTCGAGGGTTCTTGACCAGTTCATGAAGTGGGGCTTTCTACTTGTCAACAACAGGAAAGTCAGATAGTAGAGAGCTGTTAATAATTTATAAGGTCATTTAAGGGTCCCTTAGAAAGGGAGTTTACTTTAGGCATGGGATCAATAGGGTCCTTATGTTTGTTCATGTCTTTGTGTCTGCCAGGAGTCATTTTAAGAAGTTGTATGATCAAGTGTTGTTTTAATTTATGAGATTTGTTTAAAATTTAGTCAGTATCTTGAGTATACATTGAAGATATAAAATTTCTCTATCACAAAATACATACAGAAATCTGTGTGTGTTTCTATGATACTTGCTGAAATAAGGAATAGCACTAGATTCGTGGAAGTCTCATAGCTATAATAAGAAGCATTGTAGAATAATTCTCTCGATCTTAGACAATATTGGATACATCAGGTCAATATTTTGTTCATATTCCCCTCCTCATTGGTCAATATTTTTATATCAGTTATTACTGTATGTAATCAGAGACTTGCTGATATAATCTCATAAGATTCTAGACATCAGATAGATGCATTTTGTATGAAAGCAAAATGATATCATTACTGCAATACTTCCTTAAGACCTGTTGATTATTTCCTATGTTTAACAATTTTCTGAAATAGATTGCTTTCTTCAATTAAAGATGTTTAACAAACTTAAGTATCATTTGGTTGGCATCATATATTGCTGGTTTACAAATTTCCAAATCAGTTTATTGGCATCGGACTTGAACAAAGGTCGGAACTGATCAGGAACAGGAAGTTGAGAGATGACTTTAGGTGAAAAGGTTGGCAGGCAAGATGGCATGCTTGACTGATTGCAGACAGTATTGAGATGTGCGTCTGCTGGATTACATGATTTATTGAAATCAGATTGGCAGCAGACGTCAATTGCCGCATTTAGTCAAATGCCATTTTTAGCGCAATATTTCTGGATCAGCATTGTTGTATTTTCCTAAAGTATGTTGTAAACAGTTGCACTTGGAGCAATGAAAACATTTATAATTATTTATAGAAATTCTTTTATCTGTAACATCTTCCTGCTAGATTTTCACGCCCCCACCTTCTTTGACTACCCTTTTAAATGTAAAGAATTGTTAACCTTATTTTATACTTTGTGATGTTGATAACTGAATAAACATATCTTTGTGAGACATTGTAATAGATGAAAATAAAACTATAAAGCGGCCTCTTTAAATCAGAAAAATAAGTTCAGCTTTTCTCGGGGAAAAACAGAACATTATTGTTTTTTCATCCTACAAATGGTCATTAGTTGCCGACACTAGGTCCATATTTGTACATTTTTCTGCTGATAGCAGCTAATTTAGATAGCAGTCATTAAAGGATAACCTTTTATCTAAACTGGTAAGGCTAATTTGTTTGGCTTTTACCATGATAGGCTATTAGTGGGCTATTAAACGACTGTTTAATTTTCTGGCCCCATTCCTACACTTCTAGACAATACTGATATTTGAAACCATATTGTCTCCATCCCTTTTGGCATGATAAGTGGAAATGGATGTATTTTTATGAAGATATTACTTTAAGATCTTACCTGTATGACCTAATGTCATGGTACTGTTGAACCTGTAGTTTCAGTCACCTGTTTGTAACCTGCCCTTTGGCTCTAAAAAATACAGTCTACAGGAAAATAGACAATAGTACATTCTGTGCTCTGCCAGTTTAAAAGATTTACATCAGATTATGCCACACAATATATCTCTGTACAAATAATGAAACTAGGGACATTTTTCTGATCTTAAAAAAAAATAAATATTAAAATAGGCAACAAAATGAATAACTGAAAATTTAAATTTTCTACAGCCTATGCATGTGCATAGACATTAAAATAGTCTGTCCTGCAGAGAAAATATGGACATCCTGTTGTTTATTCAGGAAAACTTGTTTTATACATCCACCTTTTGTAGATGGCCATTTTGACTGTCTGTTGACTGATTGTTAAATACAGGTATGACCGTATTTTCAATATGATAAACATTGAATTGTTACAAACTGTTTAACAGCGGTATAAATGTATTTACTACGAAAACCCTAGTTATTTATTGCAAATAAAGGAAAATATAAAAAAGTATGGCAGATGAATGTGGTATTGAAAATTTTTGTTTTTCAGTCTTTGTTTCCTTCAGTGCTTTGATTGACTTTCATCTGAAGTCTCTGGGGACTGTATATTGGTTTAGATATAATAAAGTCACTCTTGCATTAAAACATTTCTTCAGATCATATTTAAGTAATAAAATCTTAAGCAACATTATTAATATTTCAAATTTTATTTTTTTATGAAACTGCCAGTTTTTAAACTAGCTTGTCTATCTTTTAAAGTTTTGGAAAATAATATAGGTAAAGGTATTTTTGGAAACGGGTGGGTGGGGGGTTGGGGAATACGGACATGGTGTCAGAACTGTTTAAAGGGCCAGGGGTAGGAAGCAAGTAAAAAAAGAAAATATCTATATAAGTTGAAAAGAAATAAGGGTTTTTATAGCCTCTGGATTTTTAATATTCTTGCTTCACATTGGGTATCAAAGTAGAATTTTATACTGAAAACAAAAAAAATAGTTGTCATAAGACAAATAATATAATATATTATGTTAAGACATACCATGGTCTACATTTTTAGGTATGTGTTAGGATAGACTGGTTTAACTGCATTTATTTTATTATATTGTGGTCTACAGCTACACTTAAGGCTAGTCTTACTTATTTATGATGAATGTTAAATCAGACTACAATGTAGACAATGGTTGTTGGAGATATATTTTATGGATTTTTGGTCTGCACTGCCCTTAAATGTATGTGATGAACAAAATGTTGGTATATTTCTGATATTGTGAAGGGTATTGTAGTGTCTTAGAAACACTTTTCAAATATAACTTAAATTGACCCCCCCCCCCCCTTCAAAAAAAAAAAAAATATTTTTTTATCCTTAGGTTTTTTTCCTGAGGATTTCTTTCTGTCATGCAATTATCTGTTAACTCTCTTCAGTATGATAGCAAAAAATAATTGCTTAATATAGAAAAAAAATACTTAAATTTGATATTGAAGTTATTATTAATTTCGCACAAAGATTATATCTGTTTATATTCAAGTTTTTTTTTCATTTTGATCCTGATTTAGGAGACTTATTTTTATATTCCTTAGAAAATTTCAAAGAGATGCTTAGGCTTTTGAAGTTATTCCTTCTTTCTAATTGTTCCTGTAATACATGTTTTATCTCCCTGGATTCCTCATTTATTTTGCAAACTGCATTTTACTTTAATCCCTATCATGAACTCAATTATTTTTCATGAGAAAATGTTTTTTGTGGGTTGCATTTTTATTGCATTTCAAAAGGCCAGATTTGAAAAAAGTTCATATAAATTTCTTAAATTTTTTTTGACGCTTGCGAAATACTACGCGATGAATAGAAATGAATCGGCAGAGTTATCTTAACTGCATGTCATATCCAAGCAGATAATCCAATTTTATCAATTATCTATCTGTGTGATGCCTTTTATTGCATGCCTTTGTTATCTTTTGAGTTTTTGATTAAGTTTTAGCCTCACCTGGATTGGAGTTTTCTGTTCTGTTTAGTGATTGGTTATTTTTCAGTATGAAATTTTTGTTTATGCTATAGGGTGGCCTCTTTAAAATTCAATAACTTTTGTTAATTAGTTCTTCCACAGAAATTTTATTTTATGTTTTGGTGGGGTTTGAGAAGGGCGTATGTTTGGGCTCTGAGATAAATTGCTACAGCATTTTCCTTTCAATCAAACATGTAATTTTTAGAAATCATATTTTGTTTACACATATTTTTTAAATCTATTGAACTATTTTTTTAATGCACAACACTATAAACATGATGCATCTAGCAAAATTTGTAAAAGCTTAAATCCCTGCAAAGATTTTGGGGTGTTTAACACAAGCTTAATTAGATTTACATATGTTACAGACCTCTTTAATTTTAGAGTTTTTAGGTAGGGGAACTTTGTTGCTGAAACATTTTTTTTATTTTCATCATAGTGAAAACACTTGTAAACCTTTTTTTTGTTATTAAATCTTGCCGACTAATGCCATGAATTGTCTTATCAACTTTGTTAATTTTAAGATACATGTTTATCACAAGCAGTTTAAATTTTGTTGGTTTCCTTAAAATGGATGTTATGTAACGGTAGTAGCACAGACAGAGGTTTCAACAAAAATGTAAAATTTTTGCTTTGATGTTCTTTTTTAGGTTAAAACTATTGGAGTCTGTTTTACGCTATGTTTTGAAAACTTGTACTAATGTCACGAACAGTGTTTGTTACAGGAAATTAAACGTCAACGGTTGTGAAGCCCAATATTAAACAAATAACATTACATTCGTACACAACAAAAAGTGAACAGTTTGTGTAATATTCTTAATACATAATTAAAAAAATATGTTGGAGTCGCAATTAGACTTTTCAAACATGTAAATTTCAGTCACATGGTTAACACTGTTGATATAGTCTCTGTCACACCTGCTGACAAGTATTTGCATAATTTATCTAGAAAGAAACGTTTTATTGAAATATTGAATTTTATTACTGTAAGATCAAAGAAACGTGAATTGTAAGGGATGCATTGAGTGCATAATTTAGTTAATGTCTAACACCTCTGAAATAATTTCAGAATTGAAACACTGCCAGAGTTGCATTCTAGGCTCCTAACAAAATGGCAGAGCTGTAACTCTGAATTGGAAAGGTTTTTAAAAGTACAGTAGTACAAATATATTACAGACATTTTTATTAAAATGGTCTGGAATTCTTTAGTATCATCTTGATGGCTTTAATGCAATGATATTACAGATACATACATATAACAGTTCAGTTGCACTATATCCCACAACCTAAAGTACTAATCTCTGCAGGGGGTGTCGGTTTTGTGGACAAATCATTCAGACAAGATACCGTATACTCAAAAAGATAGATTCTTCAGTAAATCAGAGTTTTTAATGCAGTAAATATAAAGTAAAGTTGTAGGTTACGATGAAATGATCTTTTATTAGCTTAAGAACATCCTGCCTGCAAACCCCATCTCTAGAGATTAGGTTTTATTAACATCAGCTGTACAGGTTTGAATCAGTATATTGTCTTGATATTAATTGTCTGATACTTTTAAGTGCTGATTACGAAATGTTAATGAAAGTCAGTGAAAACCAAGGGACTGTAACCGAAAAATACCGGAACATTAAACATTGACATTATGACATTCAGACAAGCTGAGGATAGTTAAAAGCGACTATTCCCAGCTGAAAATTAGTAACCAATTTTTTATTTCATCGAACTTTTAGTTTTTGTCTGTAAAATGTAAAATTCTGACATTTTTTGTTTCCAATAATTATTTGATAAAATGAAGGTTTTTGTCAGATTATCAGGGGAAAAGATTTCACCAATCTGATTTAAAATAGAAATTGCTTTATTCATTTCAAAAATAAAGAATAACATTGAAATATTGTGTTTTATCAATATGGGTTTTTAATCTTTTTTATCAAGGGATATAAGTAAATGAAATCATCTGAAAAGTAGTGTAAAATAAGTAACATTGTTTCTGTCACCGGGCGTGACTTTTGGATCATAGAGATTATATCAAAGACGATGGATAAAAAAAATGAAGACAGGATGTTTTCAAAGCATGATAGAGGTTGATAGATGTGTATCATTACCGCAGTGCAAAGTTTCATCAAAAACAGATTTTATAAAGTCGGTGCGAAGATGAGGTCTTTGAAATATGATAACACGTATTCAAAAGATGTTTCTTTTGGCCGATGATTTTGTCACTATTATTGTGTAACAAGAGAACTTGTAAATTACGTGAAAATGTTCCCTTTATGAGCTGATCTTATCTATATTATTTACGTGAATAATGTGACACTTTTAGTTTGTGTGTAAGTTTATGTGTCTATAAAATGCAATAAGTTTTTAAAAAGATGACGGTGAAAATTAATTTTTTTCATCTCTTTAAGTGTAGTTTATATGAAATTTGGCTTTTAAATCCCATCACATCATAAATAGTTTCATAAACAGAAATTTGTGAATTTTACATATCCAAACACTTGACTGTCTCACTGAAGGGAAGTAACTTGTGATGTCTTATTGGAGAGTAATTGCAGGGAGTTAATGCAAATCTCTAAAACTTCTGTACTTTTAAGAGTTACTTCCCCTGATATATTTTTAATTTTTTAGACTGAATATAAATAGGGAATCAAGTACATAAAATTTAGGTCTGAATCATGATTTGAAAATAATAAAACAAAAAACTTGTAAATATAATGCAAAGTTGTGTTATTGTTTTTGTGGGATGTTTGCATTTTTAGGTGTTTTGCCAGACATCATTCCTGTCCTGATGTCCCGTTTCCGTGGTCACAAATGATGGGTTTTTAAAAAACATCGAATTAAGTGTCGCTGAATGCTTACCCTTGTCATAGATAAGATGAAAAATGACAACATTATTACTTTTTGTACTAACATTTTGTCATGGCTTATTTCGGCCTTTTAGTCTGTTTACCTGTTCAATTTGCTTTAAGAGGGAGGTATGTGAGGTCTAGATAAGAATTTCAACCCAAAAAGGCACTTTGATATATGCTTTTTGTAGAAAAGTTTAGCACATATTTATGCAACTATTTTTCTCAATTGATACATTTTGAAATTGGTTTTGTCACTTAAGTTTTAACATTTAACACTTGTATCCACTTTATTTGCATCAATAATTTCCAACCGAAGTCCTCACGGAAGTCACTTATGTTTGTTAAGGTAAGTATTCAGGAAAGTCATACGCTTTAGAGATTTAGACATTATCTATTTCTCTGAAAAATAGAAAAAGTTTTCCTTCACTGCATTATAGTAATTGATTTTCATTTTAAGACATTGTGCAAGATTAAGGTTTTTGAAAATAAACTTTTTTTTTCAGTATCCCCTAGGTGGATATTGCTAGTAAAAAATTGGTTTGTTGAAGTTGTATGATAGCTAGTTGCCTCCCTTTGTTTACAGTGGTCATTTTTTTTATTCAGTTCAGTAACAGGCATTGGGGGAGTTTTTAAAAACCAAGCATTCACATTTACCCTGCAATTTGATGAAAACCTGACTTATGGCTTGTAACAAATTGGAAAAAGTATTTACATTTGCTGTTAGTTGTTATAATGGTGACTTATTAAAAAATGTCCACATTCTAAATTGCATTTTTTATTTTTGATTGTGTAATAAAAGTATGTTAACATGTTGCTTTTCGTGAACTGTCACTTTGACTGCTATATTATGTTTCTTTAAATTTTGAGGTAACTTTGTAGAGTTTTTTTTACATTCAGCACTGAACAAGCTTTTAGGAGAATGTGTGAACCCCTTGGCATTAAATTCTCAGACCATGTGTCAGACAGACAATGCTATAAATTACAAATTAGAACCAGAGGGGAACATCTCAAGGTCACTGTCAGTGAAATTTAAAGAGGAACATCGCATGTTGGTTGACATCCTGCACATTGCAACAACATTTTTTTTGCATTGATGTTCAGAAATGTTGCATGTTAATTACCTAGAGTGTGCATTCTCTGGAATGGAAGTAATCTTTTAAGAATTATGTGTTTTAAAACTTTAAATTTTTGTGACTCAAAAGAAATTAAATTTGCATATTTTTGCAACTGCCCTGTTTGCTGTAACAAGATTGGCGTGCATTTAGTTGTTAAACTTTCAAACGCTCAAATTCGATTTTGTTTAAAAAGAATTATAGAATTGAGAGAATGAAACTTGCCAAGCAAAACATGCTTAGTTTAGTTAATATTAACAAAAAATAAAGGTCAGGGATCCAAAACCTAGGTCAACCAGGCAGGAAATGTCTTCAGCTTTTGGCACTGTAGAACTAACTTTGACCAGTGTTTCATTGAGTGTAGAAAAATGGTGATAAATAGGTTGAGAAGAAGCCTCTAAATGTGAAAAATTCTTTGATAAATTTAGAATGAAATTTATAAAGCAAAGCCTTTTCTTCAGTGGGAGTTTACATACCATAATTTACCTCTTTTTTATTCTGACCCAGACTCATATCCACTCTTCTATCGCATAATATAACATGATTAAAGAACAATTTTTGTTTTACCAGGGCGTTAAAACACATGAATTTTTAATAAAGTCTATTTGAGCATCTTTGGGGAATTTGTAATTACTTCCAAAAAAATATTCCCATAAAGCAATTTCCAAATGACATGGTATGGCAGCTCTAGTCTGGTTACTTTTTTTTCCCCCATTCTACTTTCTGATCTGTGTGGGTCTGCAGGCTGTCTTTTTTGCTGTCAAGCAGCTAGATGACACTGACAATTTTGACTACCAGTCTCCCTGAAACAGATTTTTTTTTAAATTGTACAAAATTTAAGAGCTGTGTAGCTTTCTTTCAGTTTTTCTCGCTTCCATGGGACTTTTAACTAATCTATTTGAAGCAGGAAGTTGGCAAAAGATAATTTTAATAGAGAACAAGGAATATTATTAAAATCAACCATAAATAATAAAAACAGTATGCACTGTTAACAACCAGGGATTGTCAAAATATAAGCATGTTAAAGTAAACTTTTTACCTGTCCAGCTTCATTAGAAATGAAACTAAAAGTATTTGCTTTATTATCAAATTCATTTGGTTAGAAAAACGTAATACTCATTAACAGAACGAACAATAAATTTCTTAATGCATCGACTGAGAGAGGTTTCTAAAAGTTTTCAACAAGGTATGAAATATGTATTGTGAATATTAATTAACATGTGTAAAATCTTGTGTAACTAATTGTCTTACGCTTGTATGAATTTTCTGTCTTGCCATTTTCATTCTAGAGAGCTTTTTTTACAATAATTGCCCAATTCTTTAAGAAAACCATTTACCATTAGTGGTTTAATTACTGTCTTTTCACAATATGGCCATGAAAATTCAGACACTTTATCAGTTTTACCCCTTGCTAATGATCGCAATTAAACTTGAAAAATTTAAGTTGGGTTGGAAAGTTACCGTTTCAAACAGTACAACTTAAAAATAGAACTGTTCCATTAACGTTATTTAGTACTATTATGTGTTTAGCTTGAAGGTCTTAAGTGGTACTTTTAAAAAAGGAAAATAAAAGTATTTGATTGGCAGTTTTTCCCATAATTTACTAAAAATTTGTAACCCTTTATAACTGAAAATGTATTAATATGTTTTATAAAGAATTTTTCACTTTGAACTTATATGTAAGCATAATAAAAACATGGTTTAGCCAGAAAATATCCCAAAGTAATCTAATAAGGCATAGCAGTCTAGTATTATAATGTCTTGATGATATCCTATAAAGTTATTCCACAGGGTGAGTACCCAGCTGGAATATATCCTTGGACAAGGTGTAAGGTGAGTCTTGTATGATTTTACCAGCTTGGTACGTGCCCAATTATGTCTCATGTTCTACAGAAGGCAGTTAAATGATCTTATTCTATATCTGTTTTCTTTTCCATGTTATGTTATGAACTTTGCTCAACAAAACTCAAATATGGATGTAGGCATGTACGTTGACTGATGACATCACAAGCACATGTTACCATAATATATGCTACATGTTGGCAAAAAGAGTCAGTATTTATATAGATAGCAGCAGAATTTTTAAACTTAGATAACTTTTTTTCTTTAAGAGCCGAATTTTAAGATTCTAAAAAAATTACATCATTTGAAAGCTCTTTCAATTCATATTTTGAAAATATAAGCAGATTTTCAATTTTTGCTTTGAAAAAAGAAAACTAAACTAATTTACACTTGTCATTTCAGCATTTTTCTAGCAGTTTAGGTGCACCAAGTTTGACCATTTACAAACAAAAAAGTAAACATTTATTTTTTAAATATGTATTTAAATATGAGCTTACAGACCTTTTTAATGACATAGAATATTGAATTGTTAGATAAAAAATGACCTTGTAACTGCAATAACAAAATTACTGTTTTTCCTTTTTTTTTTTGACCACCATATTTTTTACCAACCTTCAAAAAGTTACCTGTAAATCTTATCGGTGACTTGTTACCGGTACTTACTATTAATAGATTTCAAACAATAACATTCCTTAGTTAACTGAACAATATGTTAACAAAACTATTCAGAGCATTTTCATGTTTTCCAGGCTTTATAATTGACATTTCAAATTGACATGCAAATTTAAAAAAAAAAGATTTTCCAAAAACAGAAATGATATGTAATTGTAATGGTCATGACTGTACAGATCATGATTAATGACTGGATAGATAAAAATAAGTGTAGACTAATAAAGTATACTATGACATTGTATTAGTAATGTTTTAGAAACAGAAACTCTTTTATGTAATATTGTACATGTGTGTTATACCAGAGACAATGATTATATGTCTCAGGTTATACATATCGGTAATAGGCTTATCTTAGCAGTGTTCTACTAAATTCATGGACATTTTAATGACTAATAAAAAAAACCCAGTTCCCCTGTAACAAGATTTTTCTGTTATCAAAGTGAACTTGATCGATTGGTAAGGGCAATTCTTTTTTGCTCGGCTGTGTTGTCGTTGATTTTTGTTGATTCAGATCATTGAAACACTAGATCAGCAAGCAAAATCTGTTTTTAAATAGAAATAAATTACTTTCTTAATAAGTTTTCATATCAATAAATGAAATTTTCATGAGTATTGGTTCTTTTGATTGAATTTCATGGGTTTTGCAGATTTCCAGATTGATGGTAGTACATTGAAAACTATTTTTTGCTTTTGGAGTATCTAATAAAATGAAGGAAGGTATTTCCCAGAATGATTCTACAGAGGGAATAGAAAATTACATAATTGATTTAGTTCACAGAACCTTGATAAAATATATCTCCAACTTGTAGAGTCATCAGCCATGTTGACTGATGATTTATGGGAAATCTATTGGAGAGGAGCCATGTTGACTGATGAATTATGGGATATATATTCAAGAAAAAATATTCAAAACTAAGCAGTTCTGACAGCACATGCTTTCATTTATGATCTAAATGTAGACAAAGAGCATTATATAATTTTGCAGAATTTTTTTTTTCACCATGCCTCAGAGAGGCAGCTGCAAACAAAGTTGAAGGGTGAATGAATGCCTCCTCCAAGGGCTTAATTATACACTGATGTAGCTACATGATTGTAGTTAGAACATAGACTGAAATTTCGGGTATCAAAATGTACAGGGGAAACTGAAGTCAGATAAAACTCAGAGGATGGTCTTTTCAACTTAGGCCTTCTTGAGAAACATTATAATTTAGCATTGTGAACATTTTATCAAACCGTTTTTAAGGGGACATTGTTTTTATTACATTTAATGTCAAAAAATCGATTTATTGTGTCAAATAATAAGATTCTACATTCTGTTGATGGAATTTTCACTGAATTTATTACTATGAATTTTTTATGCTATTGAGATATGAATGAACCTATACATTGAACAACTTAAAGAAAGTTGTAGAAATACAAGTTTCTGGTAAAAAAAACAAAACAACAAACAACAACAACAACAAAAAGAAAACCTTCTTGGAAACACTAAGAAATAGCACATGGGAGCAGTTGCCTTATTAAGGTGATATTTGAGGTGCTGCTGGGCAGCACAATTCCTTGCTTATGTCTTGTACATTAAAGAGAAAGAATATTGTGTAGTTGGTGGCAATGTCTCCGTAATGATTTATCCAAACACTTCCATGACACTGATTGTAACTGTCCTCTGAGATGTTTGAAAGCTTTTTGTAGAAACGATTGAGTAAACGAAATATCCATCATTGCAAATGCAGAACATGTAGTCATTATCGAAAAAGGTCTTGGAGATTGCACTAAAAAACTTCAGCAGGAAGAAACACATTAAAGTTGCAGTTCTAAAGTGATATTAGAGCATCATTAATCACGCGTAAAGAGTTCTTGCCAACTAGATAAGAAACATAATGGAAACAATTCCCTTTCATTTCAGAAACCTATCTGTTATACAATATCTTTGCCATTTGTCTGCTGAGGAAAGGAACAGGAAATTTGTATTTGGTAATTGAAAAGTGAAATCACAGAGGGAGAAATCTCAGAGTGGCAGTTTACAAATCTGTTGTTTGCTTTTCTTTTTTTTTTAATGGGTGGTTGGTGGTGGTTGGGAGGGGGTGTGCCTTTGTTTTTATCTTCCTGAAAAAAAGTATTTTTGGATTTATTGAAAGTTGAAAAGCATTTAGGAATCCGGTTAATTGGGATTATAAATTTGTAAATTAACTTTTTTGTGTTGAATTGATAAAGGGGAAGAGGCAAGCTATTTGGTGGAGAAGTGAAAAAATCTCTAGTTTACCAGCTGTTGTTTTTGTCCGAGTTCTGTTTTATCTCATGTGACCTTTATGGCCAGTATAATTATAGAGTTTGCATGATTTGATTTGATTATGAACAGAAAATTAGCTATTTTATTGCCAAAGATACCCTTTTTATTTAACAGTGCTTTTGGCCGGTTGATTTGGTCCAGAAGAAATGCAGCTGTACCTATGGAGTCTTCAATATTTATTAATTTACTTCTTTCACAGTTGAACGACCATGTTAGGACTTCTAATCATATTGTCCTGGCAGGATTTAATAGGAAAATCATGAGTAATACAGTATCCATTTACATAATTTGATATTCTTTATTCGTTTCAGCGAGCAACTTTTATCTGGAATCGGTTTCAATTTTCTGGCCATCGGTCAGCATTTATGAAAATTAATAATAACCATAAACCAAGATTGATTTTTCGCAAATCATTTGGGGGATTAAGTTAGTTTCAAGAAACATGAAAAATGTCAATTTCCATTAATAAAATTGTTGTTGTCAGACAAATGAAGAAAGTCTTAACGTCCCTATGGGTAACAGGGATTTACAATTGCCCGTCTTTGTTCTTGGTATGATATGGTTTTTTTTTTCACATCTACAAACAAAAAATTTCTTAAGCTTCAACTGCATCAGTTTGTGGGGCATTTTTCTGTGACTTATAGCTGTTGAGTGCTGAAGAAATCAAATTCATCAAAAGACTAATTTTGTTAAGATCAAATCATAAACTTCAAGTCAGAGTTAGGTCTAAAAAGACTAATTTTGTTAAGATCAAATCATAAACTTCAAGTCAGAGTTAGGTCTAAAAAGACTTTATTGTTTATTGTTAAACATGTGACACTTCATTTGTGGCATTTTTGAACCATTATCAAGCATCAAACTTGTGAACTTTTAAAATCCTTTCTATATAGCGTCTGTTTTAGTAAGTGTATCTGATTTCTTAAATAAAGATTGTATCTGCGGAATCGGCAAAGGGTTGAAAGGTTGTGGAAACAACCTAAAATATTGATGATCTGAGTCAGTAATGTATTTCTTGATCAGAACATATGATATTGAATTAAAATGCCTTGTTATAATTGTCTCTTTGATTCAGGTTTAAAAATTAGGTATTGAAGTTTGTACAGGCAAATTTGATGTTCTGGAAATATTTATAGACCGTTTGTCTTTCAGGGCATAGTCAGATGTGTGTTTTTCAAACCGTTTTGCATAATTTAGTATAAATGGCAGACATGTGACTGTTCCTTAAAACTGCAGTTCGCATAGTGTCGCCATCTTACGAAAAAAATTTATAGCTTGCCTAGACTGTTCTTAACAAGGCTTTGTAAAAACAAGTTTTGAAAGTGGATTTTGGTCCCAGAGTAACTGATGTCTAATTTTGACTTACTTTAAAAATTAAATTCTTGAAATTCTTTTTTCCATATTAGATGTACACAGTTTAAGTTGTCACTCCTTGTTTTGAGACAATTCGTTGATATAACTGAGGCTGCATAATGGCCTAGAACAGAATAAGTAAAGTATTTCATTGAGCCGACCCAACTAACTCAGTTGGTAGAGGATTTGATTGTTAAACAGGTGTTCTCGGTTCAAACTGCACCAGGCCTGGCTATATTTCATTATGCTATTTGAATTCGGATTCAACAGGTCATTTTTCCCTTAATTACCTATGATTCTCTGATTCAGGTGAGGAATAGAAGTCACTCAATTGCTTGCAGAGAGATTGGTTAATTGGTTGAATATCCAGGAACACTTGTTAGGTGTATAACCAAAAGTGGTTGAAATGGGTGTTGAACCCAAATAAACACAAACAGGTATTCATTGAGTCCAAGGCTTTGTGCAGTCCGTTTTAGGATTGATGTTATCTTGATTTATTTTCTTTGGCTTGTATTTTTTTTCAGTGACTGTTGTTTTTGACAGTGTTTTGACAAATTTAGTGATAGATGGTTCTTCTGCCTTATCAATCATATTTATACCTCAGAGTGTTTATGGCATTTCTGCAGAAATTTGCGTTTTTCACCTCGGTTTATGGATGTCTGCTGATTTCTGCTGGTACTCATCCGTCACGATGACAGTGGTCAGAGAACCATGAAAACCGTCATTACAGGGAATAAAATTCCACACCATTTTGCGTGACTTGATACAGGGACATAAAAAATCATCATTAATCAGGTCTTTGTCGAAACACAGAATGAAGATGTGCCAGGAACAAAAGCACGGTCACAGCAGAATGTGCTTTACCCATAATACACGTGTCATGCGACAGTAATTCCGTAATAAAAACACAGCGAGACACTGAATTGGATGACACTAGAAACATGGATTTAAAAAATGTTCAGCTGAGGATAATATTGGACGTCATTGTCCCTTTTAAGCTACAATAAATCAAACTTATGAATTTGGAGGATTTAAGATTTTAGAATGCACTTGAGGAAAAAGAATTGATGTAAAAAAGCCATTATCCCAGTGCTGGAAGTGTGTAGCCTGTTAACATTAATTAGCGTCTGCTGGAATAAAAGAGTCTTGGATTCAGTAATAAACATTCTTTTCTAAGTGGTTTTTTTTAGACTGGTTTTTAGGTTTAGTCAAAATTTCCTCAGTGTTTTGAAATTTTACTGCATTTAATTGTAATTGTTAAAGGTCAATCTAGATGTATACACCTGTTAAAGACCATTGAATGTAGCTATTTTTACCTGGTTTAAATTTCCTGTCTTCATTACCATAGTAACCACATCAACAAAATAAACTTGACCACTATAATTCAACATGGACAGTTTAATCAAACAAATGCAATAAATCTATCTAGTTAAAGGAAATAGCCCTTAAATTTATTGAAGCACATGACCCCTGATTTCACCTTTCACTTTAGCTGAAGTAATAAGGGTCATCAAGGTTTTAAAATAAATGAGAGCTAGTACAGAAAAAGACCATATCAGGTCTCCTTTTAAGAGTCATCAATGAAATTAATGAAGTCAGATGATCACTTGAATAGTTAAAATAGGTTATGTGAGGATTGATCTACGGTTGAGTGCAGTAACTCCTAGGATTTGTAACTGAAGTTTTGAGTTTGAGACCCAGGAGTGTTCATTCTCTGCACTTCTTATTGTTAACTTTTGAATTAGTTTTCGAACTTAAGCTGCACATATGGTTGTTTATGATGCTCTCATGTAAAAGAACCAGGAGTGTCTCTAGAATGGGACGCTTATAGTTTCTTGCACTGTCCCAAAAAATCTAAAATAAGTACCTGTTACAGGGAGGATCAGACAAATAGTCATTTCTTTCCCACTGATAGATAAAGTCAGTCATAGATTGACTCCTTACCTAGATATCACTGGTTTGAATACCATTTGTACATTTTGACACAGACTTGCATACTCTCCATTTTGGAGGATGTAATATTAAAAATTAGCCCAAGAGTGTATTTTTCATGACTGTAGTGAAATCAAGATTCCAACTTGAATTTCCTTAAACCTTAAAATAATACCAGAAAGTAATGCAAATCTAAGCTGGATGCATGGGAATAATTCCTTTTTACCAACATGAAAAGCTTTCGTTAATTTACTGGTGAATTAAGAATGCATTACACTTTGTAATTCAAATGTAGTCAGAATCAAGATTGAATATTGTTTGCACCAACATGAAAAGATGTATAGGATTTTCTAATGTTTTAAAAACCCATTATGGCTCCCTAATGTTAAGGCAGTCCTGAACACATTTGGTCTGCATGTTTAATGCGTTCTGGGTGGAACCACCTTGTTAATTGTGCATAAACATCAGTGGAAAGCTTACTTTTATGGCATTCTGACAATAATTCCTAGATCTTAATAAATCAAAAAGATTATTTTTGCAAATCCTTCCACCAACATAATTTATGCTTACCAGAACTTAGAACAAAAATGTTAAGACTGTTGAAGAACCATTTCAGACTGCTGTAGATATGTCAAAATTTTCTTATATATTACTGTTTGCCTGCAGAGTTAACTGTGCATCTAGGGTGTACAAATCATTTTCATGGAATCTGGAAAAAATGCATATTCCCCAGCTGGTGATTTAGGGCCAGTTGTCACAGCATAATTTAAGCAAAAAAACTCTTTACTCTTTCCCTGGGTTTAGACATCTGAAATTGTTACATGAAAGACTAAAATTTATGAAATGGTAAGTTTATGGCATTGTAATAGAGAATGTTCAGACTGTAGTTGAAACTGTGTTTTAAAACAATTAGGGTCATGGAATATTGTTCTATTTAAGTTCATGAACTTTTTTTTTTTTTTTACTTGGCTTCTTGAGCAGTTCATGAACTGATATGGAACAAGTTTCAGAACTATCCATATAAGAATATCAGGCATGATATTCAAACTTAATTCATATCTCAAGGATTGTTCATGAAACAGCATCAAAAACTTTGCATAAATATTACAGCAATCATTAATGAATGGTAAATTTTGCAGGCAAGTAATGAGAAATAACAGACTGAAACTTAATTAATTTACAAGTACTGTAATAGAACTACCTGTAAAGAGCCAGAATGCAGTATGAACTTACCACAGAAGTTTATGAACTTAAATAGAACAAAGAATGTGTCTCTGATCTGTTTACAGGTACTTGCTCAGGTATGGGAAAGAATCACAGTTATTTTTGACTGCTGTAAGTGGCTTTAACTCACTAATGCCTAAAAATAAACACAGGAAGACAGTGCAGACACAGATCATATACTGCAATATGTGGTGTCTGATCAGGGTCAACACTGTTTGCATAAATTTAATACCAGAAACCCTTTTAATTGAAAATGAACTCATCCAACTGACAAGGATGGCATAATCCATTAGGCATAAATGGGTTGAAACAGAACACTGTGAGAAGGATTATATGATGAATTACAGACAAAAACCAAAAGATTTGTAAAGTTATTGTCAATGGATTCTGATATTTATAGCTGTATTTTTCCCTGTTTTTACTTTTAAATACTAATATGTAAAGCATTATTATTCCATAGCATTACAATTATCTGTTGATCGAAGCTCTATATGTAATAAATTGTAAAAAGTCATCCCTAAGATTCACATAAAATGAATGTATATTATGAAATAGTTCATGTATTTCACACATACTCATCAGTTAAATTTCCCATGAAGCTGAAATTGAAAAGCTATTAGACTAATTCTTCTTTATCATTCAAAAGAGTGTCATCGCCACCACTTATCCAGTAGTCGCATATTTATTATGACCTTTTACGGTACCCTTGAGTCTAATTTGGAGACAAATATTTTCGGCTTGGATCAATCAAACCTATAGAAAGAGCTAGACGGTAATTCCTAACGGGGTAAAATATTTGCAAGGAAATTGGAGATTGGGGTATTTCATGCAGATAAGCAGAATTTTCTGGAAATGGAGAAATCTTATCACATTTGGTTATAAATTCCTGCTTTGCATTTAAGTTGAACTTTTCAAATGGCTGCTTTGGTGAGTTTGTTATTGTTAATGTGGTTTTCCTGGGATTTCAAATATCACTTTACTTTCAGCAGACATATTATCCTTGTTAATAAACTTTCTGAAATGAATTTTCAGCTGATTTTTTTTGTTTGTGCTTAAAGACTAATTTTAGAAATGTTGCTTCAGATTGCTTTTAGAATAGAATTATTATTATTATTATTATTTAAAAAAAAAAAAAAAAAAAAAAAAAAAAAAAATTAAATACATTTATATGTTTACATGACTGATTGTTTATAGTTACATGACGTCTTTTGGTGCCAGCATTTATAATCATTTGACAGTGCCCTACCCCACCCTTCATCATCCCCAACTATCTGCCCACCCCATGTCTCTTCTCCCGTCTTTCAGTCTAGAGGTTTTTATACTTCAGTGATTTCTTTGTTTCGTGTCAAGACATTTTAACAGGTTCATGGAAAAACAAACCAGCAATACATTTTTGACTAATCAGTCAAATCTTGAGAACATGTTCCATTGCTGCCACCAGAGATAACCTTAGATGACATTGACCTTAAGTCTGAGGTTGACCACTTGTCAAGAAGGATATAACAAGTGCTTATAAAGTTATAATGATTGTAGAGTCAGGTTCCATGTAATGGATAATTACATGGTCAGTTGGACCACTAATTACATGAAAATTGTTATCCTCACTTGTGTCTGTCATCATGTGAGCCTGCTTATTGGTCCTTCAGAGAGATATTTTAACCAAATGCTGCTTTTTATCCAAACTCTGCTTAAAGCACTATATATCAATCTGTCACTCATGAGCATTTTGTCTCTGAGATTTATGCAGAAAATATCTTTTTTCATTTTCTGTCATACAAACTGAGTTGATATAAAGAAGAATCACTGTAGTTTTCCCCCGAATGATTGTATCGCAGTGAAACTTTATAACTACATTCTATTAGCATTCAATGTAATAGCCAGCCAGTTGACCTCTGTCAACATAAGAGTCTGAGTACTTTCATTGAGACAAGATGTAAAAATTTAACTTCAGGTTAATCATGCAAGCTTTAACTTTTTAATTTTAAATCAAAGCACTGAAAGGTGGAATCCCTTGTCTCTGAATAGCGTAGGAATTTCACTGTGAAACTGTATTTTTAAATGTAGAATCAAAGTGTTGCTTGTATGTGTTAATTATTGGTAAAAAAAAATCTCACAAACTTTTCAGTTTCTCTCATTTAAGCTTCAACATGGGAGTTATTATAATTTTTATTCATTCAGTTCTTATTCCTACAATTTAACTGCAAATGTTAAGCATTAGGCAATCACGTAATCAATACAAAATGTAAAATTAATTTGTGCAAATGAATGTATTGAATGCAGCAGACATGTGGAATGATACATGACTGGATTTCATGAGTGTTTGCCCTTCGATATAATTGATTACTGTTGAAAAATATTGAATTATCATTTCCCTAATTGCCTTTTAAGAAAACTAAAAGGACTCTATTGAAAATAGCATTTTGATGCAATAAAATTCACTTTGAATGACAAAAACACTTTGGATGCAAATAGCTTGTAAGAAACAAAGGAAAATTGGCCTAAAGATTGATATGTCTTGCTGGTAATTGAATCACATATGATTGCAGTAAAATGGCTGACATTTGTATTCTGTGCACTTAATTTTACGTATTTCAGGCAGTCTCTGGTGACAATCGTTAAAAGCATTTTAAGGGTACTTGATTATGAATTAATAAGTCATTTGAAACTCCCTGGGTAGAAAGGGATCTGGACATTGCAAGAACTTTCATTCCTAAATCTATGAATGCTGAACAATAATCTAAAATCCTCTTTGCAAGTCTCAGGATAATGTGGTTTACTCTTTTAGAAACATAAAAACCTTCGAACTGAGAGGCAGATGTCATTTATGCCATTTTAAACAAGAATTGTTTCAGTAGATTATTGTTAAGATGATATCATATCCAGCTCACAAATTGCACAAGACCTGTCAACAAAAACACATAATAACGAGGAACAGCTTGGATTTAAAAGTCATTAAAGTCTTGGGGAAAGAGGTTTAGGTAATGGAATTTTGGTATTAAGATTTTGGTGCATTACATAATTTACACCACGATGAACTAAAAAGTTCATTAATGAAGGAAAACAGCGGGACAAGTGTTATATAATCACTATCATATATCATGTTGTCATTAGACTAATCCCAGTGTACTGAGCTTAAATCAATATCAAGGGGAGGTAATTAGTGATTATCATTAAAATCTCATTGCTAATGGAGTGAATCAAAGTCTTGGTGCCGTAAAAATCAGCCTCATACTGTGAGAGTGTCAGTCAGATGGCTTAAGGAACCTGCTTATCTATGCCATTAAACTAAAAACCAAGAAAACGCTTTTTGCTTATCTGTTTATTAAACTCTTCTTCAAAGAGATTTTGGGAATAAGAACCAAAAAATTTGAAGGGCGTGAAAGAGATTTTCTAGAAAAGACTAGTCCCAGGGTTTTTGAATATTGATTGTAATGGCATTTTGATGGTATATGATAATTTTGTCAGCACAAATGATAACAGAAGAATATTCAAACATAAATCATGGTACTTGTTTAGTTGAATGGCATATTTTGTCTACATGGGGTGCCACTTGCTGTTAGTTCTTTGGGGTAAATTGACACCATTGTGCCTAGTTTTGTCTGCATTTTGGGTGATTTACTGATATTAATTTCCTGATTGAACTATAAAGCTGGCATTGAAAACATGAATATTCATATTTGATGCATCTAAAATTGCCTTTCTGAAAGTACACAGTTGTGCTTTTGCAGACAGAAAATTGATGAAATGGAATTTCTCTGATAATGGAATAAGATGTAACAAATTGCAAATTGTCTCAGTTCATATCTGTTACAGTATATATACAGCATTACTAAGAATCTGTTCTGCTGGTATATAATCTGAGCAAAATTGTTCCAACTGACGCTGCATAATGAGGCAAATAGAACATTTTAGTTCCATCCCTTGATTTTCTGTCATGAGACTGCAACATATTTTGCTGCCCTTTTAATGGCCCCCTTTATGACCTCTTGTGTTTTGGCTCTGACTTAAATTGTCTTGGCACATGTTTCTTATTTTATCACAAGTTTAATTGTCCGATTTCCATTCATGTATGATTAATCATAAAATGCTTCTGAGCTTTTTGTTATGGCTATTAACTCTTCACATCCCATCCAAGTGCATTATGGGTCAATCATATTGCTACCATGACTTTGTTTTATGTGGAGTTTATGGTTCTTTGGGTTTATTTATGATCCTTGGGATCTTTTAAATCTGTATTTAAAGAATGGGATGAGTTCATCTGCTAATCTTTATGGAAATTTTACTCTGAAAGTTGATTCCTAATATTTTATCTTTGATATGGTTGGCATAAGCTCAGTTGAAACGACAATATGCCTGTGGATTTCCAAGTTTCCTGTTAGCAGGCATCAGCTTTGGATATAATATTCATTTTACTACATTTTTATTGGAACTTCACATAAATCTCATGATAATGAGTTGAAGTTGATTTTAAGTTTTATGATTTGTTTAGAGAGAGTATATCTTTTTTTTATCTCAATAGCCTTTTAATTTGAGTTTTGTTTCCCTCGAAATACATTTTTTGGTTCCAGATTTCATATTAACAAGAAATATTGTTAAAATTGGCATATCTTGCATTGGTGGGTTCCTGGTATAGCACACTGTGAACTTACATATGCTGGTTGTATCTGACTTAGCTTCAAAGCATCTTACACTACTTATTTACGCATTGTAAGTTATTTATGAGACATTGTAATTGATAATCATCCTGAAGTTAATTAAATTTACAGTATTGCAGGTACTATATTTTTTGTAACCGTCACTATGACAGCCACTCAAAATTGTAACATAATAATTTTCTTCTCTTAGGTTTATAATTATTACAGAATGAAATGCTCGTATATATTAATTTAGGATTACTACAACTGATTTGATTGGTCAGTTTAGTAGTTTGACAAGTAGGTTAAACAATCACTAGGAAAAATTAAGGTATAAATCTCTTTAACCCTTTACTCCATAGATACGTGTTTTAACGCATATGCGACCAGTGCAGATCCAGATCAGCCTGCACATCCGTGCAGTCTGATCAGGATCTCCACTGTTCGCTTATATATCCATAAAAGTATTTCTGACTGAAAAGCGAACAGTGGAGATCCAGATCAGACTGCACGGATGTGCAGGCTGATCTGGATCTGCACTGGTCGCATATGCGATTTAACACTTAACCATGTGGTAAAGGGTTAAGTAACTATATTTGATTATGTTAGATTCAAGGACAATCTGTAGACCAGCAGGTGGTTGGTTGTTTTACTCAGCTAGTGTTATTCAAACAGTGTAGACCATATCAATAACTTGTTCAACCCAATGTTGTGTCCCAGTTTGTATATTTCCTCGTAGATTTAACAGCTCAGTAAATGAAAAGAATGGAAAATCTCTATATTAAGGTTAAAGGTACTTTTTAAATGAAACAGTTTGAAACAACAAAAGCAGTTTTGTAAAAACAGGCTAACAACATCTACATAAAAAACATATATATAACACTTCTTTTTGTGTTAGGCTTGTCTCATTAGATGTGTGCACAAATTCAGAACGTTCTTCAAAGTCTTCCTGACAACTTTCTTGTTTACAATATTTTCC
This sequence comes from Cyclina sinensis, assembly GCA_012932295.1. NCBI lineage: Eukaryota > Metazoa > Mollusca > Bivalvia > Venerida > Veneridae > Cyclina > Cyclina sinensis. Next base: position 14,743,472 of record JAAONU010000003.1, on the reverse strand, counting down.
TAGATTATGTTTTTGCACCTGCTGTGTATTGCCCTAGGCGGGTGAGCTGAAAACCACTTGTAGCAGACGTAAAGAAAAAAAACAGAAGGCATTCTTTCTTTCCACTCCACAAACTCATTTGGGCCAAGATAAATGGTCAAGTGTAAACATATATTCTAATTAAGCTAAACAAATAGTTTATATGCCAGAGCAGAGCATTAGTTTATATGCTGGAGCGAGCATGTGCCAGACAGTGGTTTCCACAGGTCAGAAGAGAGATTTCTTCTGTCAATAAAGTTTACACTTCTACAGATAAAATCCTCATTTATTCTGACAAATTGACAATAAATCCATGCCATATGATAAGAAAAAACCAAAAAGCTGTACCCTAGCATACATATACTTATTTCCTATCAGTCAGAATGGGTGAAACTGTCTGTCAAGAAAGTATCTTTTTGGCAAATTTATGAAGTTAATTAAATGAATATCTAGCCAACATGTGGGGGTGGTTTCCATGCAGATTTTCTACTAGCTGGCATTCCAACCGGAGAATATGTGAGAGTTCGATCTAGGCAAAAGGTTCATATTTTGTAGGTTTTATGCTTTCAACTAAACTGTTACGCTAATGTTATACAAGCGTTACTAAGCTGTATGTTTGCATATTAGTAAAAGACATGAAGGGGAATCAGATGTGACTTGCCCGAAGACACATTGCTAGACTAATTGTTGTTTTCTTCATTTTTATATGCCAAGTACTTCCTTATGCAGCAATTGTTCTAAGTCTTAGCAAGTTTTCCGGACAGATTTACCATTACATATAGTATATACTCACCTTTATTGAAGAAATACCTGTTGTTAGTGGCCACTTGTTTCTGTAATCCCAGATTTCTGCATTTTTGTCCTGGCAAATAATGGTGCCTCATTCAGGGTAGCCTTTTTAAATGAATGTGAATTTTTGCTGAAATCTAGTAATTAATTTTTTTTCTTCAAGTCTAAAAAAACTTTGGAAGCTAAATTGTATAATTCAAAAGTTTGAAATTCTTAAAAGTCAAAGGAGTTTATAAGTAAGAAATTTAGATAAATTTGATAAAATGGTTGAATTATGAAAAAATTGAAATTTGAAAATACATCAACAATTATAGTTTTAATGATAAATAGCATCATCAAATAAATGTCCTTAAGGACATATTTTATATGTGCAAGACATTTATAAGGGAAATGACTTATTTTATATCCATTCCCAATAACTTTGCAGACAACATAAAACTATATGTCTCTAACACAGAATATATTAACCTTTCATAGTTTAAAGAGAGATGCAATTAAAAATTCATTTTTGAGCAGTATTTTACAACTGGTAGGCCATAAAGGAATCAGGAAGTGTTACAGGAGAATAAAGAATGATTTTTAGGGAAAAAAAGGACCTTTTTAATTGGTAGAAATTGCACAAGTGAACAGTGGGACTCTTACCCCCTATTCACACTTACAGTAGGGAAATAAATGGAGTTTATCCAGGTTGAGATGTGAAAAAGACAAAGCAGTTTTAAGACTCACAAGTCTTCCTTTATTAATGCTTAATCAGTTACAAAGATGCACTACCCAGTATTAAGCATATTCCAAGTTCTGTGACAGTGACTGTGACAGTTTATTCAATTATCTTCCTTAACTACCACAATGGAAATAAGGGATTCTCTTCTCTTTTTAGCTCACCTGAGCATGCTCATGTGAGCTTTTAGGATCCTTGATTGTCCGGCGTCCGTCCGTCCGTCCGTCCGTCCGTCCGTCCGTCCGTCGTCCACAATTCATTCAAACGACATCTCCTCTGAAACCACTGGGCAAAATTGAATGAAACTTGCCTAGAATGTTCCTTGCATGAAGCTCTACCAAGTTTGTTCAAATGGTTCCGGTTCATTGCATTTCTGGGTCACATGAGCTAAAAACAGATTTTAAAAGTTGGATCTTTAAAAATCTTCTTGTCAGAAACCACAAGGCCTGGAGCTTTGATATTTGGTATAAAGCATCATCTAGTGGACCTCTACCAAGTTTGTTCAAATCATGGCCTCTGGGTCAAAAATGGCCCCGCCCCAGGGGTAACTTGTTTTACATAGAGTTATATAGGAAAAACTTTAAAAATCTTCTTGTCAGAAACCGTAAGGCATAGAGCTAAGATATTTAGTGTGAAGCATTGTCTAGTGGACCTCTACCAAGTTTGTTCAAATCATGGCCTCTGGGTCAAAAATGGCCCCGCTCCAGGGGTAACTTGTTTTACATAGAGTTATATAGGAAAAACTTTAAAAATCTTCTTGTCAGAAACCGTAAGGCATAGAGCTAAGCAGGGCTCCCGAAAACCGAAAATTTGCCGGTTTTGACCGAATTTTATCTCTATGGACCGATTTCGATGTCCAAAAGTCCTTAAAAAATCGGTCCAGATAATTTCCAAAAAAAAAAAATCTGTCTAACTTTTCAAAAAACTGTCAAAATCTCACACCAAAACCTCAACTGATCGCTAATCCGGTACTTCACACCTATCATAAAACCATAAAACTATCACTGTTGCCCGCGGCAATTATCGCCAATTAACTTGTAAACAAGTAAAAGTCTGCTTGATTTGCAGCCGGCCAATCGATTAAAGTTGACCGGCTCAAACTGTGAAATATAATTTCATCGAAATCATACTCTCCGCAGCGGTTACTTCCCCTGATCAGTACAGTAAACAGTTGAAGTAGAAAAGCGTGACGTAACCGGTGCAAGGAGTGTGCATCGAAATATGCGATAACTGTCGTCTGCTTGATTTCATTAAGGGCTTAATAGTAATTGTAGTGACTAGCTGCAGCACAAAGCACACTTTAAAATATCAGTGACTAGTTTCACGTTCTAAAATTAGCTCTAATTCTACTTTCGCTTTGAAAAACACATATTTTCGCGACGTTAACAACTCAAATTGTTCTTTGCCCTTAAATCGATTCTATTTTTTTTTTTGGCTCTTGGTCTCGGGAGGGGGGGGGGGGGGGGGGGGGGGGGGGTCGAGGTCTCGGACCGATTGAGATTTCAAAATTTTAGGAGCCCTGGAGCTAAGATATTTAGTGTGAAGCATTGTCTAGTGGACCTCTACCAAGTTTGTTCAAATCATGGCCTCTGGGTCAAAAATGGCCCTGCCCCAGGGGTAACTTGTTTTACATAGAGTTATATAGGAAAAACTTCGAAAATCTTCTTGTCTGAAACCACAAGGCCCTGAGCCTTAAGATTTAGTATGTAGCATTGTCTAGTGGACCTCTACCAAGTTTGTTCAAATCATGGCCTCTGGGTCAAAAATGGCCCCGCCCCAGGGGTAACTTGTTTTACATAGAGTTATATAGGAAAAACTTTAAAAATCTTCTTGTCAGAAACCGTAAGGCATAGAGCTTAGATATTTGGTATGTAGCATTGTCTAGTGGACTCCTACCAAGTTGGTTCAAATTATAGCTCTTGGGTCAAATTTGGCCCAACCCTGGGGTCATTGGTTTTACATAGGCTTATATAGGAAAAACTTCGAAAATCTTCTTGTCTGAAACCACAAGGCCCTGAGCCTTAAGATTTAGTATGTAGCATTGTCTAGTGGACCTCTACCAAGTTTGTTCCAATTATACCCCTGGAGTCAAATTTGGCCCCCCCCCCCCCCCCCCCCCCCCCCCCCGGGGTCATTTGTTTTACATAGGCTTATATAGTGAAAACTTTGAAAATCTTCTTGTAGAAGGAGAAGTAACATTTTCAGTCCAAATAATCTGGAAATTTGTCAGACAGGTTGTTTCTATGATTTCTAGCTCAAGTTCGAATATGGGTCATCTTGGTTCAGAAACTAGGTCACAGAGCCCAAAAATAGAAAAACCTTGTTAACAATCTAGAGGTTACATTTTCAGTCCAAATATCCTGGAAATTTGTCAGAAAGGTTGTTTTGATGATTTTTAGCTTAAGTTCAAAATTGGGTCATCTTGGGTCAAAAACTAGGTCACAGAGCCCAAATATGGAAAAACCTTGTTAACACTCTAGAGGTAACATTTTCAGTCCAAATAACCTGGAATCTGTCAGAAAGGTTGTTTCAATGATTTCTAGGTTAAATTTGAATATGTGTCATCTGAAATCAAAAACTAGGTCACAGAGCCAAAAAATAGAAAAAAACTTGTTAACACTCTAGAAGCTACTTTTCAGTCCAAATATTCTCGAAATTTGTCAGAAAAAATGGTTTAATGATTTCTAGCTCAGATTCGAATAAAGGTCATCTGGGGTCAAAAACTAGGTCACAGACCCCAAATATGGAAAAACCTTGTTTACATGCATTGGGGTAACATTTTCAGTTCAAATAACCTTGAAATTTGTCAGAAAGATTGTTTTAATGATTTCTAGCTCAGTTTTGAATATGGGTTATGTAGGGTCAAAAACTAGGACACAGGGCCAAAAAGTAGAAAATACTTGTTAATGCTCTAGAGGTTACATTTTCAGTCCAAATGTCCTTGAAATTTGTCAGAAAGGTTGTTTCAATGATTTTTAGCCTAGATTAGGATATCGGTCATCTGGGATCAAAAACTAGGTCACAGAGCCCTAAAATGTAAAAACCATTTTAACACTCCAGAGGTTACATTTTCAGTCCAAATATCCTGGAAATTTGTCAGACAGGTTGTTTTGATGATTTCTAGCTCAAGTACTAATATGAGTCATCTTTGGTCAAAAACTAGGTCACAGAGACCAAATATGTAAAAAACCTTGTTAACACTCTAGAGGCTACACTTTTAGTCCAAATAACCTGACAATTTGTCAGAAAGGTTGCTTCTATGATTTCCAGCTCAACTTTGAATATGGGTCATGTGGGGTCAAAAACTAAGTCACAGAGCCTAAATATCGAAAAACTTTCAGTCCAAATAACCTTGAAATTTGTCAGAAAGATTGTTTCAATAATTCATAGGCCAAGTTTGAATATGGATCATCTGGGGTCAAAAACTAGGTCACAGAGCCCAAATATGGAAAAACCTTGTTAACACTCTAGAGGCTACACTTTCAGTACAAATAACCTTGAAATTTGTCAGAAAGATTGTTTCAATAATTTCTAGGCCAAGTTTGAATATGGGTCATCTGGGGTCAATTAACCAGGTCCATAGCAACTTTGTTAAAAGCAGTCATATTCAGGTGAGCGATATAGGGCCATCATGGCCCTCTTGTGTTTCATTAGGACTGGTCTGTATTTCTGTAGACCAGGAGTGTTGCTGTATGACCAGTCTGTGTCAGATTGCTGTTTTAGGACCAGCCTGTTTTGTTTCATTAGGACTAGTCTGTATTTCTGTATTATGACCTGTCTATATTGCTGTATTAAGACGAGGTGTGTTGCTGTATGACCAGTCTGTATCAGATTGCTGTTTTAGGACCAGTCTGTATTGCTGTATAAGGGCCAGTCTGCATTGCTGTATTAGAACCAGTCTGTACTGCTGTATTAGGACTAGGTGTGCATTTGTATGACCAGTCTGTATCAAATTGCTGTATATTAGAACCAGTCAGCTTTTATTGATTGTTCCATTGCCTTTATACATCTGTGAACAAGGTGCCAGAAATACTCATGTTGCAAACTCAGTTTTATTAGCTCACCTGAGCACAAAGTGCTCAGGGTGAGCTTTTCTGATCGGTCTTTGTCCGTCGTCCGTCCGTCCGTCCGTCCGTCGTCAACTTTTCATTCAAACGACATCTCCTCTGAAACCAATGGGGCAAATTTAATGAAACTTGCCTGGGATGTTCCTTGCATGAAGCTCTACCAAGATTGTTCAAATGGTTCTGGTCCATTGCATTTCTGGTTCACTGGAGCTAAAAATAGATTTTATAAGTTGGATCTTTAAAAATCTTCTTCTCCGAAACCATAAGGTCTGGAGCTTTGATATTTGGTATGAAGCATCATCTAGTGGACCTCTACCAAGTTTGTTCAAATTATGTTCTGGGGACAAAACTGACCCCACCCCAGGGGTCAGTTGATTTTACATAGAGTTATATAGGGAAAACTTGAAAATCTTCTTGTCAGAAACCACAAGGCCTAGAGTTAAGATATTTGGTATGTAGCATTGTCTAGTGGACCTCTACCAAGTTTGTTCAAATCATGGCCTCTGGGTCAAAAATGGCCCCGCCCCGGGGGTCACATGTTTTACATAGAGTTATATAGGAAAATCTTAAAAAAATCTTCTTGTCAGAAACCGTAAGTTATAGAGCTTAGATATTTGGTGTGTAGCATTGTCTAGTGGATCTCTACCAAGTTTGTTCAAATCCTGTCCTCTGGGTCAAAAATGGCCCCGCCCCAGGGGCCACTAGTTTTACATAGAGTTATATAAGAAAATCTTAAAAAATCTTCTTGTCAGAAACCGTAAGTTATAGAGCTTAGATATTTGGTGTGTAGCATTGCCTAGTGGACCTCTACCAAGTTTGTTCAAATCATGGCCTCTAGGTCAAAAATGACCCCGCCCCAGGGGCCACTAGTTTTACATAGAGTTATATAGGAAAATCTTAAAAAATCTTCTTGTCAGAAACCGTAAGTTATAGAGCTTAGATATTTGGTGTGTAGCATTGTCTAGTGGACCTCTACCAAGTTTGTTCAAATCCTGGCCTCTTGGTCCAAAATGGCCCCGCCCCGGTATTCACTTGTTTTACATAGAGTTATATAGGAAAGACTAAAAAATCTTCTTGTCAGAAACAAGAAGGCCTACAGTTAAGATATTTGGTATGTAGCATTGTTTAGTGGACCTCTACCAAGTTTGTTCAAATCATGGCCTCTAGGTCAAAAATGGCCCCGCCCCGGGGGTCACTTGTTTTACATAGAGTTATATAGGAAAATCTTAAAAAAATCTTCTTATCAGAAACCGTAAGTTATAGAGCTTAGATATTTGGTGTGTAGCATTGTCTAGTGGACCTCTACCAAGCTTGTTCAAATCCTGGCCTCTGAGTCAAAAATGGCCCCGCCCCAGGGGCCACTAGTTTTACATAGAGTTATATAGGAAAATCTTAAAAAATCTTCTTGTCAGAAACCGTAAGTTATAGAGCTTAGATATTTGGTGTGTAGCATTGTCTAGTGGACCTCTACCAAGTTTGTTAGAAAAATGTCCCTGGGGTCACTATTGGCCCCGCCCGAGGGGTCACAAGTTTTAAATAACAATATAGAAGAAAATCTTTAAAAATCTTCTTGTCTGAAACCACAAGACCTAGAATTTTAAAATTTGGCATGAAGCAAGCTTTATCAAGCTTTTTCAAATTATTGGATTAGGTTAAAGGTCACGGAAGCTAAAAGTAGATTTATCTACTGTACCTCATAGAGCCTTCATTTATAGACCAATATCTTTGATATTCAGTATAGAGGTTCCTTGCATGGACCTCTACCCATGGGTAGGGTTTGAGGTCACTGGGTCAAGGTCAAGGTCACCATAGCTTATAGTAGATATTTCTACTTTCTGTCATAGAGCCTTTATTTATTGACTGATATTTTACATATTTGGTTTGTAGGCACTTACATATTTTCAATTAAAAAATGAAATACTGCTTAACAGCAAACCTACAGCCAAAGTACTCAGGTGAGCGATCCAGGGCCATCATGGCCCTCTTGTTTGTGTTATCCTTGATATTGATGTGACTGACATGGTTCATTTTCATTAATATATCATTTCATTCTTATATTTGTTTTATATACTTATATGTCTATTTTAAATGTTTTGTATCCATGTTGCTTACACAATATTGAAATAAATCTATCTAACTTACTGTTACATCTGTTGTGATAACTTAATCTATGATTCATGTGTGCGTCAGGGTAGCCATATATTTTTTTATGCAGTTTCACAATTTTTGACCAATAAAATTGTATTTAATCAGTTTGGATAATTCATTGTTTTGATTGGAATTCTAAGATCTATCTCTATATGAGTTTTATTTATCATCGGTACTGGTTGCCCATATGACTGAAGCCCTCGGCAGAGATTAGTTATTTTATGTTGTATGGGATGGTGCAAGATACAGAAAGCATCCTATTCCAGAGACACTTCAGGTTCTTTTGCATGCTCGTGTAAAGCATTGATACATGAGACCTCATCCGAAAGACAATTAGTAATGTCAGTGGAGGAGCAGGGGATCGATCTCATGACCCCTGGGTTACCAGTCCAGTGTGTTACCACTTGACCACAGATCCGCTTCTGTCTTTTAAGGTCAAATTGGTTTAAATAGTTATATCAAAAACAAATTCAAAGGGAAGAAAGACAAGGTATTCCAGATGTTATGATATGCAGTCAGTCAATAAAATTTTCATAAATATTTACTTATTAAAACATTTCTTAAAGGGAGGTAATAAAAATATGGGAGCAAATGAAGTCATGTTCCTGATTGGTATGAATAATGTTTTAAAATTTTTATTGCTGGAAAAAGACATTTCTAAACTTATCAATCAATAGTAACAAATAACATGGTCACAAAAATGAAAAGAATGCATGTTTTTATAAAGGGAGGTAATATGAGCTCATTTTGTGAATCAGTTACCAGATACCTATTAAGAGAGCCTTTAAAAAGAATAACTCTTTAAACAAAATATTGTGAAATTCAACTTCTAGTTTAAAAAAGAATCAGTTACAGAAGGTGGTGCAAGATGATATATTATTTTGTTATTGTTACAGATTTCAAAAGGGGAAAAGTCTTTCATTATTATTGAACTGTTATCTCATTTGCATAAGAATGAAAATTCTTTGAATTGAATTCCAACTTCCAGACCACACACAGAAAATTACTCATTAATTTAATCATTACAACTTTCCAGTTACTGTGCAAACTTGGCAGAAATTCTGTTTTTCTATAGATGATGAAATTCTGTCTCAAATTTCTTACAAGTCAAATAAATTTCTGAAACCTATCTTTCTGAACAGATTATTTGTTCAGGTGCCCTTTCATGATACATAAATAATCAGTAATGATCGTGTAATTTACATAACATGAAAGATTTGAGGTTTTGGGAGCCTGCAATATGTCATTGATAATCACTTTATTGATGGGAAATTTGTTTTTTGAACTCAGCTTAAAAAAAAGGCTTCTCGTTTTTCTCTCATTTCAGGCAGAAAAAAAGAAAAGTTTTGGATCTCTGTTAAGTGTATTTAAGTCTTAAACTTTGAAAGATGCTGGTAAACAACTATTTAAAAATATTAGACCATAATATTCTTAAAATAAAAATGTCAAATAAAGTATGCAATGGTATGAAATAACAAAATAGTAAATTATCTAGATTTTTATATGCCCTCAAAAAGTGGCATATACAGTAAAACTTCGTTTACTCGAGCATCAATAACTCGAGAATCCAGAATAACTTCAGCTAAAGCCATGGTCCCAGCATTTTCCCCTTTATGCTTTCCAATGGGGATGCATTTAGATGCCGCCTTGTCCATCTGTCCCGAAATTTTGTCCGAACAATTTCTCAACAACCACTGGCTTGAATATTAAAGCTTAATAGGAAGCTTCACTGCCAAAAGGAGCTGTGCATATTAGCAGCCTGTTCCAGACCATTGATTTTTCACAAAGTTATGCCCCTTTAATGCCCTTTCAACTGACATATTTGTCCAGACTATTTCTCAGCAACCACTGACTGGAATTCATCAATTATTTTCTCTCACTAAAAATATAGATGATAAAATATATATCTTTATGTTATATATACTTAACATGCTTCTTTTATCTTTTAAACTAATGTTTATATATTATGTTGATTTGTACCCCTAAATCTACTGAAACATTTTCAGTTAATCCTTTTGTTCCCTTCTGTCTTTTACATGACCTTTAGGAGCATTTGTCACATAGTGTGACAGATAAAAATCTAGAATTTAAAGGTAAAATTTATGGAGAATGAAAATAACAAGAAGTTACTGTACGTAGTGGTATATAAAGTTTAGTGCTCATGCACCCCATTTTCTTGTACAGTCAGATATAAGGGTGTTTTTTTGACTCACAGTGCACATGTTCAGAGTCCATGAGGTGGCAACACAAACTGTCCAAATATGGAAGGAATGGTGGCTTGATGTGTTACCTGTCAGCATTGAAAATTTTATGTACATGTCAGGAAAAAAGGGAGCTGAGCACTATAAGCTATAGAGTTGCTAATGCTCCTTTTGGCTTTCTTAATTGCAAACACCACCCAATTATACAATCTGACTTATACAAAGCTCATAGCTCAAAGTTATCTCTGTATCACAAAGCAAAAAAATATCTGTGAATAACTGCTGTGTGGTATGATGTTAGTTTTTTCTGAGACTACATCGTCAAAAGCAGTTTTTGTACATTCAGAGTTTAATAGCCTCACAAATAATAATTTAATAAATTGAATAAAGTATGGAAAAAATATATTTCACACCTCATATCAAATGTAATTTTGATGTTCAAGTAATGTACAATAAAAAGTTTGCAATTGAAATAAACGAGCATGACGTAGTTAGAAATAGTTGGCAGTTGAATATCAATGAGACGTGCACAATTTTATGGTACAAAACACATTCGTTTTTGTAATAAATAATTGGAAAAGTGTTAAATTACAGTATTTAGGAAATCATGAAATATCAGTTGAATTTGTTTCGATATACATCATTTGAATGAAATTTCAGGAATTTATGGCTTGAAAATGGCTTCCATTGCTTCAAAGTTTGAGAATTGCTAAGTTTTAGGTTTAATGCAACTTTTATTCTGTAGCTGTCATGGCCAACGGTGTTTATCTCGGCATAAAAAACGGAGGAAAGAATCAAATTTTATTTGGCTGTATCTAAAAGATGTCATGGCTTACATAATAACTGTCAAGTGTATGATATTTTTTATTGTTTTAGGTTATCTGCCATCTTTTGTATTCCGCAGGTGTAGACTATTATATGTACTAAATAAACTTGGAGGTCTTAACAATTTTCATGATACATGTAATACATTTTCACAGTGACACCTGAAGTAAAAAAAAATCACCTCATATTAACTATTAAAAATATTTTTTTTTCACAATTTTTGCACAGTTGCTTTATTTTTTTAATCATTTTAATTTCATGCTTTTATTTTTTTTTTAATTTACAAAAACAGCTGACCAGCCTCTTTAACGAAAGACAATTTGAGGCTTTACAGCAGTTTTAACAGCTAAGGTTATATCCCGGCAGTCAGTCCACCTAACCAGTGTTCCTGGGTATCCAACCAGTTTACTAACCAATATCTCTGCAAGTGAGAAAGACTATTTGGAGATTGCACTGAAGGCTTTTATATGAATTAGTCATTTGATAAGAGTTATGGCCCATGTTAATACAGCTGAAAAATTTAATACTGCACTATAAAATTTTAAAAGAACAGCATTGCAAACTATCCTCTGTCACTGTGTTTTAAGGGTCGAAATATTGTGGATGTACACAGTGAGACTTTATTTACCGTAATATATTATATGTGTGTTAAATGCTCTCATAATATTGCATGAACCAAAAAAAGCCTACATATAGGGGAAAACAAAGTTACTTCCATTACATAAGAATAAGTAGAATTTGAGTTCTTTCATTCGATATGGTCTATAAAGAAAAAGGGGAAAGCTCTCTTATTACATCAAGGGGTGTTTTAAATGTCAATTCTCAGAAAATTATGTTCACAGGAAATATCTATTGTAGCAATATCTTTATAATTTAATAGCAGAAGTAAAAGATTTCCCACAACATTCCCGCTTAACTTTTGTCTGCGAACGCATCTGCTGCCTGGATTTATTATAAACTTCCTTGTCATTTATGGTTTTTTTTTACTGACACTATGAAAGATAACTCTTTTTATTCCCGTATGTATTGGCTCAAGGTCTGTCTTCAGTGCTTGGAAATACTTCAAAGTGCCAGAAAAAGTTAGTCCAAAGGTATGAACGATGAACGTCTTGGCAATGAATAAAAGAAGAAAAAAAAATAACAAAAACAGAACCTTTTGAGAACGACAGTGTTCTTTTTGAAAGTAAAAAAATGCTGATTCTTTTTGTTTTTGCTAGCTAGAAATATATTTTAATCAGAGAACAAGTGTATTCTAGAAAATCCTGGTTGGCAAAGCAGCAAAATGAAGTCACCCCAATTGCTAGTCTCCATAGGAGATACTTGTTGGAGGTATTAGTGAAAAACTTTGCAACACTTTCACTTGCTTTCACAGTGGACTTGTTAAGTAAGAAGCACCAATTTCTCTAACGGCACAAGCATTTCATCAGAGATATGTAATTTTTATCGGTCTTTTTCTGGAAGCTGTCAACACAGAGATTTCCATACTTCTCATAAATTGCCAAGTTGCATAAAAAAATACATCAGGAAATCTTACTGAAGTCATTTATTCTTAAGAAAAATGTTATTCATTCAGTTGCAGACAGGGATAAAATGTAAGCAATGATAAACATAATCAAGGTGAATTTGCATCTGGAGAAAAGGAACAGGATAAAAATGTCTCCCTGTTACAAATGGCATAGCTCAGACATATTGCAATGCCATTTGTATAGGTTTGGGTCTTGGTAAAGTTCAGACTTTGTACCAATTAAGTTACTAATACAGATTGGCTTTATTGTAAAGTTAAGACTTTAAGGTACCAAACTGCATAAGTTCTGTTTTGATTTGCAGCAAAATTATGAAGAACTTGGCAATTTTGCTATTTGTACAGTTTTGCATAGTGGCAAAGTTCAGACTTGTTACAATGTAGTTAAGTATAATTTAGATGTTTTGCTCAGTGTGTTGGCACTTTGGTACAAATTCAGTTAAAATAGATTTCAGTGCAGAGTAGTCCTAAGAAGAACAATGCCATTGGTACAAAATTTAGGCTGACATTGCAGTTTAAAGTTCAGACTTTCTGCAATGTTAGATATAGTTTGGCTTTATTGAAAAGTTCAGACTAATTTCCAGTTGACATTGTAAGTTTAGCATTTCTTGCAATATTGAGAATTGGTACAATACCATGGAATCTGTTAGACTTAATTTTGCAAAGATCAGACTTTAGTCTATTAGCAGTGTTAGGTTTATTTTAGTTCAGACTTGATGGCATGCTGTATAGTGTTATTTGACTATATGACAGCTAGTTCAGACTTCAGGTGCTTTGATACATGTACAGTATGGCTTCATCATCAGGCAGGTAGAGTGCATATTTGGGACCCTGCTACATATACAGTATGGCTCCATCATTGGTCAGTCAAAGTTCAGTTGGTAGTTGGTACCATGCTGCATGTACAATATGGCTTCATCATTGGTCAGGCAGAGTTCAGATTTGGTAGTTGGTACCATGCTGCATGTATAGAATGGCTTCATCATTGGTCAGGCAAAGTTCAGATTTGGTAGTTGGTACCATGCTGCATGTATAGAATGGCTTCATCATTGGTCAGTCAAAGTTCAGTTGGTAGTTGGTACCATGCTGCATGTACAATATGGCTTCATCATTGGTCAGGCAGAGTTCAGATTTGGTAGTTGGTACCATGCTGCATGTATAGAATGGCTTCATCATTGGTCAGTCAAAATTCAGTTGGTAGTTGGTACCATGCTGCATGTATAGAATGGCTTCATCATTGGTCAGGCATAGTTCAGATTTGGTAGTTGGTACCATGCTGCATGTACAATATTGCTTCATCATTGGTCAGGCAGAGTTCAGATTTGGTACCATGCTACACATACAGTATGGCTTCATCACTCAGGTCAGGCAGAGTGCATATTTGATACTTGCGATTTTGGTGCCCAGCTCTGCCTTTCTTATTTGCATTAGGACTAGTAGAACATTTGCCCAACAGCATATTCTTCTTTTTTATCTCTCTTGTTTCCTTTCGCAAAAAAAAGAAGAGAGTTTTGTTTATTTTCAAGTAATTCTTATTTTTACATTAAATGTATTTTTGATCTATGTTCTTTACAGTATTTGAGATAAACAGGATGGCAGGTGGGTTTCAAAATATATAAATAATTGTAAACACGGATAAGGATATAAGGTATTTACCATTGAAATATAACATCTGTAGAACCTGAAGTTTTACATCAATCAAACTAAATCTATTGTGTCCTCATTTACCATTTTAAAGACTGAAGCAAAAAAGAAAACAACAACAACAACAACAAAGCAGTAGCACAGAGATCATCAAAATATGGTGAACATTAATCAAAGCACTGAAGGTATAATATAGCTTAGTTATTGTTATGAAATTTGAATGCTTCATCCATCAAATCATTCATAAGTCAATTCAGGTCACAACTAGAACAAGAATTTTTATAAGAAATTATGCCTTTCATTTTGAATCCTTTAGTATTATTATTATTATTATTAGCTTTTATTTTGCTTTTTTGCCTGTCATCCGTCAAGACTGTTGTCCACAACTGACTTCAAGTAACATCTCCTCCTATACCACTAGCTCAATGGCAGTTAAACTTCATTTCACAGAAATGATCATTGTATGGTCCTCTTTCAGAATTATTTAAGAAATGGAAGTCCATACAGAACTCTGATTGCCATGGCAACTGAAAGGAAAAACTTAAAAATCTTCTTGTCTGAATCCACAAGGCCTAAAGCTTACATATTTGGTTGATAGCATCATCAAGTGGACCTCAACCAATTTCATGTAAATCATGGTTCTCAGTCAGAATTGGCCCCCACCTCAAGAGTCACTTGGTTTTATATAGACTTGTATAGGAAAAACTTAAAAAGAGTCTTCTTGTCAGAAACCATTAAGCCTAGGGTTTAGATATTTTGTATGTGCCATTGTGTAGTGGACCTCTACCAAGATTGTACAAATCTTGACCCATGGATCAAAACTAGCCCAACCATAATGGTCTTTCGATTTTACAGAGTTATGTTGGAAAAAGTTGTTAAAAATCTTCTTGGCCTTGAGCTTAGATATATTTATGGTTTAGCATAGATGGTCTTGTGAAGATCTTGGCCCTCACCAGGGTACCCAGAACCCCCCCCCCCCCACCTTTGGTTTACCTTGAACTATTGACCTTTCTTGTTTTAAAAATATTTGTTGATCTAATATGGTATTTGAAAGATTTGAATTTGAAAGTGGAATAAAATTCATAGAAAAATTAATTATTAATCATAATCACATCAGTGGAATATAACAATTTTTTTTGGTCAAGTTTAGATGTTATTCATTAGTTTCATCTTGATTCTGTTAATGGATAAGAGGTGAAAAAAATAATTTTACAAATGAATTGTAGGTGAACATGTTATGAATAAATTATACTTCTGTACACCCGCATTGGCAATCATAGAGTTGTGCAAAAAAAAGGTCGCTCCATTGATCACGTCTTTGCACATGGTTTCAATTTTTCTTAGGTGTGATTAAAAAGTGCAGATTTCTTCTTGATTCCTACTGTTACATAAGGGATCGTTTCCTTTGATTTATTAAAAAGATAATATTGCCCTCAAGTAATGTGGGCATTGATTTATGAAACGGCTAATCTGACATGCAAGAAGTGAGTATTTTGACACAACTTTGGGAATGTCTGATAGTGTTTTTGAAAGCAAGTATGTGCACCCTGAGAAAAATCTTGCGTTGTTTTCATTCATTTGAATCATTGGAAATGTCAGAGAAGGGAGAAATGACACAAGAAGTCTGGAAAGCCGTCTGCTGCATCACACAATGTCACATTCTGTCACACTCAGAAATGGGTTCCAATTTTACCAATACTTCTAGACCTTGTCTGTTCGTAATTCAGTATTTTTGTGTAATGGTAAAAATTAGCTAAAAACTGAAATTCTGTACTTAAGTTTTTTGCCATTTGTTGAATTTGTTGTTATTATCCCTTATGAATAATCAGACAGAAAAAAAATTTTTGAAAATCAAGTTAGGCAATTTGATGGTTATATGGCTTTAATGTGATGGTTTCTTATTTTGGGGAAATATGATGTCGGAAATTGCCATTGTACACTGAAATTTGTAGCACCTAAAAAGACTTTACAATTAGTACTTTATCAGTTGTGTAATCCACATGATTTATTTGGTCATTTTAGTTTACTCATTTCAAAATGGTGAAACCTGCAGTATAGATAGTATTTTCTTTATGACTTTTAAAAAATCTCAGTCAAAAGGATAAACCTTTGTCAAATAGTAAAAGAAATGGCTAATTTCTCTTAAATGGAGCTGCGATTTTTTTTATTAAAGTTTGTGAGTAAATGGATGCAGTAGAATGTATTGAAGAAGGATAAAGTAAATGAATATTAACATCACGACAGCCCTGCTTGTTCATTTCTTCATAACTGTAAATCACAGGACAAAGCCTGTATGAAAAGATGTATTGCATACAGCAAAGAAAAAATAACCATGGTACGTTCTTGATTGCATACTTCAAACGTTTTCATCACCATAATGAAATTTCAACTTTTCATTTCAAATCACATATCATCCTGAATGGATTTATTACTGTACTTAAGTTTTTCATTATCATTCTTATATGAAATAAAGTATAAAATGGTTGAAAATAATTGTCAGGCAAAAATTATTGACTGTGTTTACCTCCTTTTTGAAAGAGCTGTTTTTTTTCACCTCCAGTTTGAAAAAGCTGTTTTAAATTACCTTCAAGTAGATACTTAATTCCTAAAAGGGTAGGTAGTAATTACAAAATACCAGTGGAAATTAAAATTACAGATTTGTTAGTCAAAAGTGTGAATTTTGTCGTTCAAGAAATAGATAAAGTTTCAGTTTTGTGGTAACTTTCAGTTAATTCAGCAACAGGCTTAACAATGATGAATTTAAGAGAATTATTTTTCACAGACAAAACTTTCTTCAAATTTTAAATTCCTGTCTGTTTTATTGTTACAGCATGCAGGGTAGATAAATAGGAACAGCCAGTTGATTGAAGATTTATTGGTAAATTGATGCCTTATATGGTAAAACTATACCTTTGACATTTTTGTGTACCTGTTTCGGGTGGGAAAGTGCAGACTTTGAAACCACGAGTCACTGAGGGTGGATTGAAATGCTAAATGTTTTGAATTTTCCTGTAACCATCTGGATGTTAATTGTTTGTTGTTGTTTTTTCGGATGACCAGACTAGCAGCTGGCAATGTGACTGTGTCAGAGTCAGTTACTTCTGCTATCACGTTGAACACAGTTATTGCCCCTTTAGGACAGAGTCTGTCAATACTGAAAGAAAATATATTAATTAAGCATTTGTTTTTCCAAATTATCTCTTGTTTTTGTTGTTGTTGCTAATGCGTTGCTTACAGCTGTGTGTGTATGAAGCCCTTGATAAACCAGAGAGCAATTATTATGAAATTTTTACACATGTACTTTTATATAATTGTTATAATGGTATTAAGCAGATGTGTTCAGTGAAAGTATACAGGAAATCCTGTGTTATTGAAGATGGTGCTACAACTATGAATTTTATTTATCATCCTGGATCTGTTGCACATGTGCAGTCACTTTAAAGGGCCCTTTGTATAACAAATAATAAATAAATTACTTCTGTATATCGGAAGCAGTAATGTTCTGTACTTTTATGTTCATCTTTTGTGAAAGTTCATAAAGGAATGATTAAAAACATTATAAAATATACAGCTTCCCTAAACAGTATATCATGAGAAAGTACGGAAACCACAGTAGGGGTTTCGAGTATAGTTACTGAACAAAGTGTGCGGGCATTATTATGGTACTGCAACAAGATTAGCTCAGCTGCGTTATTGCCAATAAGTCGGTAGGATATGAATAATGTGAAAATCTAATACGAGTGGCATTTTTATGAAGATTTTCAAAATTTTGTCATGAATTTTACGAATGAAATATAAATACGACGGGGTAGTTCATTTAGTCATAGGATTGAAGATGAAAATTAATTGTAATAAGTTATAGTATTAATACTGATATTATTATGGTAGTAGATTTATTGAGGGATCAAAAGTTGTAAGGTAGTTTTGGTTGAAAACCATTGTGTTATTGGTGCCAGATCAAATTGGAAAATGTTTTCTAAACTGAGCCGCTGTATAGAAAAACACTCAAACATCAGATTTGAATGTAGTATAGTCTGCAATTTGACTTTGTTCTTATTTAGCAAGATTTGACAGGTGAATCAATCTACATCCCATATTGATTGTTTTTATTTCATTTTCATTCAAATTTGTTGCACAGACATGCATAATGAGGATGTACTTGATTCATTGATTTTTGTTTTCAACTGATTTTCTTTCCTTTCATAATGCACAAAATTTATTAGGAATTACTCATAACAAGAAAATATTTACCGATTAATTTTTATGTGACCTTAGGTATACAGATATATTGATTTGTATAAGGCTTAAAACAAATTAAGGAAAAATTTCTGCTGTTTTGTAAGTGTATCAAAGGTTAATGAAGAAGGATACAGCTATAATTGACTAATTGATATGTTTGTAATGGGCAGGAATGGGGAGTTGAGTGGGGGGGTGGACCCTTGATTTGCAAATTTCTTTGATCTATATGAGGAGGTCAGTTAATTGGTCTTAATGAATAGCACAATTTATGCATTAACAATCAGAGAAATGTGTTGGCCATGGTATAAATGTATAAATAACAGTGTTGTATGTATCAGTCATTGTTTGTATTCTATGGTCCATTTCATCTGTATCATCAGTAAGCATTATCATTTAACCATTTGATTACTATATCTAATTGTGTTAGTTCAGGGTTTTCCAATACTTGGTCAGGAACACCATTTAATTCATAAGAGTAACCACTTCCTTATGGCTAATTAGAAATTGGTAGTTCCTTTACTGTTACCTCTAGTCTTTGATGCTGTTAATTATTAAGTGGCTTATGGCAATTAGCCTTTTATTTGTTTCATTTGCCGAGAAATTTGATTAAGGTAGTAATGCCTTTGATGAATTAAGGGCATAAAGTAATTTGTTAAGGTGAAAATAATGTTTTCTTAATGTCTAGCTGTACAGACAGGCATTGCATGTGGGAAGGAATTAATGAGATTTTATCATGGTATATACAAGACAAGTTATAGTATTCAAATGCATTTGAAGAGAGTTAATACAGATTTATAACTCCCAGCTAATACAGTTGATTCCATGGTTCACCTTAGTCCATGCAGAGTAATGTTCTAATTTAATTCAGAATTGCTAATTTGATATAACCATATTTCATCCTCATCATATAGAACAAGCTAATAACAGCATTGATGCCAAGTAACTAAAGAAGATATTCTTTTTATTTTTTTGCCATATTCTAGAAGTCTACACACAGGGTGTTCTAAAGTTTCTGTCTTTTTTTTTCCAGAGATATTTCAAACTTGGTTGGTTTTTTTTTGTCATAAACCTCTCTGTACTTAATGTGGGCTTAATCAGTTTCATTTACTAGGAATATATTATTCATAATTACTTCATATTTTGCTTGTTATCACCTTAATTTAGAATACATTTATTTTTTGCAAGCAATTATAATTCAACAGATGCTGTCTTTCCCAGTACTACTTAGGATATAATTGACTAAGTGCTTTATGATATAAAGGAACATGTTTTAAAT
Source organism: Cyclina sinensis (assembly GCA_012932295.1). Taxonomy (NCBI): domain Eukaryota; kingdom Metazoa; phylum Mollusca; class Bivalvia; order Venerida; family Veneridae; genus Cyclina; species Cyclina sinensis. The sequence continues at coordinate 14,724,025 of JAAONU010000003.1, read as the reverse complement.
GAAGTCTGCAATTTGATGTGTTCTTAATGAAGGGAGTATGATTGAATTAACAACATGTCAGTAAATTCTGACAGAGAAGTCTTCTACAGGTCATTGACTTATACAAATAAGATTTAGGTATACCCCCCCACCCCCTCCCCTCAAACCCGACACCCTCCCCCGCTGCCACCTTGCTGTGAATTGTGCATGGTCTTTATCAGGAAAACTGTAAGTTCAATTTTCAATTCATTTAAATAGGTAAATGATCTTGACCTTGAAAAACTGATTTAAAACTGCATATAGTCCATTGAAGTGAAACAGGGTTTGAAACATTTTGTCAATTATTGCATCAAAATACACATGAAACAGCAATAACTAAGTTCTTACTGATACTAGGATTGAAATAAATGTTGAGTGTGTATAAGAACTTTTGGTACACATGCATTGTTCCATGCCAACTTAAAGTCCACTGCACAAGTGGGTATTATTAAGTGTCATTGAACAAACCAAGTTGTTAAATGCAAAGTTGTCTAATCTGCCTCTTTTTCTGTATATACATAGACTGTATTGGCATTCACTGGAAGCATGTTATATATTGAATATTGCAGACATCTTAACAAACTTATTAAAGAACTACTTATCCTGTCTATTTGCTTATTTTAAAGTCATTTACTCAAGGATCCATAAGAATATCCTGAGAACTTCTGATTAAATACCAGAAAAAATGCTTACTCTAGAAGACTTCAGTTTGTTACCAGTAAAGATTTCCAGGCAGTCTAAATGTGCCGGTTATAATTCAATTCATTACCTCTAAATATTCCCAGGCAGTCAAAATGTGTCCGTTGCAGTGTAGCGCTGCCATATTGTTTTTTGGTAATTTTGTTCTGGAAAAGTTTTGTCAACGCTGCCGGTTATCCTAGTGAATATGTAAGAGTTATCTTTAGAAATTATACTTTGATGGTCCTTCAATGTTTACAGCTTAGGTGTCCTTTTTTGATACTGAAAAGGTTCTTTGCAAAATGATGCTCAAAGGTACTTCTGTTTTCTGACTGTCGCATGGGGTTTCAGCACTTCCTGTGAAGTTTCAGTGATGCTTCTCATGGTGAAGTATGTTTAAAGCATAGTTGACATGTTTAAAGTATCTTTAAAGCATAGTTGACATGTTTTAGATGGATCTTCATAAAGACTTCTTTCTGTAATTTTACCAGCTGCTAGTTTTTGCTGACTGTAGCCCTGAAGAGACTAAAGGAAGCACTCCTTTACTGTACACCAGCAAGGAGCTTTATGTGCTTCTGATATACTTTTTCTTTACAAAAAATCAGACATTTAATAATTTGCAGCTTTAAAGTTTAGTTATCAATCTTTTAGTCTCTTCACAGATAGGATTAACTAAAGAAAAAACAAACTGGGTTTATCCAGCAGTGCTGAACTTTCCTTTGCAGTACTTTGATCTAATTTTTCTGAATTATTTAGTTCAGTACCTTTCTGATGAAGTGTGTCCCCGGACTGAGGATATTATGGGTCATCTATATTTGGTGAGTTTATAATATTTTCAGACAATCTAATCTGTCTGTCTGTGGTCAAGCTGAAATTTTTGTCTCAAATCTACCTCCACCAGTCAGAAAAATGATGTATAAAAGCAATTGGTATTGAGCGGTTTGCCATCACACTTGACTTTTTTAATCCTCTAGAGATTTTGTTTCTCTATGCTATGACTAACATGGTGGCCAAGTGTAACATATTGTAAAGATTATGTTTCTACCATGTATGACAGGTCTGTCAAAATAGATTCCAATGATCCACACTTCGGTGGTCAGGAAATAGTCTGTCTGTTCAAGAATTAAGGTTTTCATTACTTCTGTGAGTCATGAATTGGTTTTCTACTGTAAAAAGATAAAACTTCAATCTGAAAGTCTTTTTTTAAAAGTTTTTCAGGAACTGATACATCAAAGCTCAGTGAGGAGCGGGTCAGAACAAGTCAACAGGACTTGCGTATCAGAGCTACATAAATTGTGTGGTTTTTATTCATGTTTAACATCCATCATAAGAACATACATCTCCTTAGCTTGACTATAAATTGTTTAGTCCTGATTTCTTGATGTCTGTAGCACTTCTTATTAAACTGTATTTTAGACTAACCTGGCAGCAGCCTTGCTTTGAATATTGCTTATCTTTTCTTTGTTAAAAATTCCAAAACTTCCTGTTTTCTTCATAAAGCTAATACTTTATGTGTTGTAGGAATTGTTGCCATCTCTAGTTCTCCAAAATCTGTCAGTTTCTGATGAAAGACATAGATATTGAAATAAATCAAGCATGAAAGATCTAGTGGTGTTCCACAATAATTTGATTACCAGGGATTTCAAGTATAAATTCCACATCTCATGGGGAAACACAAGTTCAAGACGTAATTTAATCTTTAATGCTTTGCCTCGTCTTTGTGGAATAAGTTTTCTGTGACATGTAAGGTTTATTACCTTAGTTCAGTTATGTATGTTACATAAATGACATCTGCAGATCATAAGAAATACAGTTAACTGCATGTTGGCTACCACTTGGATATTACATGGCGCCCTGGAGGCGGCCGGCGTGTCTATTTGAATGCAGTAAGTAAAATTTCCATGGGGTGACATAACTCCTTTTTGACTGTAAACTGATTTCACTGTGTGTTCTTTGTTACAAGCGGTCTTTTGATTTAAGATCGCAAACCAGTCTAAATTTTATGGGAATGGCCAATTTTAAATGAATGTCTAGGATGTTATTTTTAGTAAGGATGCGACAGTCATGCATGTAGTTTCAAGCATGGGTTCGAATTAGTTAATTTTTTTTCCGAAATTATTTTTTCCGTACATGAACTGTAAAAAAAAAATAAGCAAATTTATCTTTTAGAATTATAGAGGTAGGAAAATAAAAAAAATATTTTGATTAGGTCAATGATTTCGGTTTAATTCCACTCCATTAATAAAAAAAAAGCATAATGTGACAGCAGCCAATTTCTGTACAGTGGAAACAATGCCTATAGACTTGACGTAGAATCATCTTTTTTAGCATTAAACATTAACAAATGTCAGCCATTTACAAAATTAGAGTGCAAAAAGATTAGATTTGATTAACCACCATACATTTAATCCAACATTACTAATTATCGCAACCCCCACTCCATTTGGCGGCGTTCAAACGTTTGACTTGTGTATTATATATAACCACCCCATGCAAATTTGGAAAAAAGTTTACTGCTTGCAGTCTGTCTCTGACAATTCTTTGTACTATCATTTATGTAATCTGTTCTACTGGGAAAAAAATGTCTAAGTAAGTTAGGACTAATTTCCCTGCATATGTTATACAGTCTGTCTGCTGTATTTGAATTGGCATGACTCCTATTGCCAGAAATTTGCGATTAATGTTTTCTGCCAGATGATGCAGTCTAGCAGTTCTGTCTTGAAGTTTTGGGATTGAAGCGAAATATGGGGGCAACAGAAAATAGCTAAACTTTTTAAAGTAAATGATTGGCTGTATTTATTGATGCAGTTTTGAAGTTGAAGTTCGGCCCCGTTATGGATATGACTGAGGCAATTTTGTATAGCATGGCTAAGATGATTAATGAAATTGAAAACAACAACAAAAACAGCAGCAGAACTGATGCTGTGTGATTTGCATCCAGATATGCCAGTGTTCTTGGTACAGAGTATTTATGTAAGTGACTTTTTCTGCTGAAAGTGTTAGAAGCATTTCGTTAATTAGTCAGTATAAACAGGTCGAGCGGTAAGATCCTGGCAATGTCAATCTAGAAACAATGAACACATTTTTTGACAATTTTTTATACAGAACACTAACTGCATGGGTTTCATTGCTTTATACTTAACCCTGAACATGCTGAAATTTTGTAATGGATTTGCCCAGCTTTGAATTTGGAACAGTCCATTCAAAGTTTAAGGGATTTCAATATCAAAATACAAAAATGGAGCTACCAACAGTATAGAGCCTGGTCAGACTGCACGGAAGTGCAGGCTGGCCTGGCTCTATACTGGTGGCAAACGGCTAATCACTTTCGGTTCCAGCAGGTTAAGGGTTAAATTGGAAGTGCTGATGTAATATTTCTGTTTTACTGAAAAAGATCTTACTTTTTAAACTGTATGACAGTCTGTAACTTATACAAGCATGATGGATAGTTCCAGTGGTGTTTGACAATAATTTAAATCTCCTGTCTGATTGTAAGTTACAATATATATTCTATCAAATCTTGGTTTTTTTTATCCCAAGTGAGAGAAGATGTTTTTTTTTTTCAAAATATATGCTTTCTTTGGCATTTTTGGTTACTGGCAAAAATGTAATGATGATGAGGTCTTATGTTATATATGACTCCAGCTCACGATTAAAGAAAATTTTATTTAATTGCGACATTTGGTACGTCATGTTTGTGTCAATGGCATGCAGATTCAGGGAAAGAGTTTTATCGCATGTCGTCTGTAGGCGACATTTGTTTGTACCACCATTTATGTAATCTGTTCTGCTGGATAGAGATGTCTAAGAAAGTTAGAACTAATTTCCCGAATATGGTATACTGACTGTCTGTCCGATTCAAATTCGTCTCGACTTTTGTATTGCCAGAATTTGTGATTGATGTTTTCTGCCAAATGATGTAGCCAGGAAGTTCCATCTTTAGGTTCTAGGATCGAGGTATTTAATATGAGGGCAGAAGAATAAAATGATAAGTGCTTTATAAGTAAGTGATGAACATTTTATGAAGAACAGTTTAAAGAGGCTCCTTTTACAGAGTTAAAAAAAAGTGATATTGTAAATGTTTACTTAACTGACTTCTTCTGAGATAGTGAAGAAGATAAAAAAACTGATGCTGTGTAAATATGCACTATAGTCATATACTGATGTGCTTACAAAGATATGCAGGAAACATTTTTTATGAATATACGTGTAATAGTTTGTCACAGTAAACAATAAACAGCAAATATGTTGGTTGATATTTTAATGAATGAGTTCATAGAGGCTTATATAGGAGCGGATGTGGTCAAGTGGTAACGTACGCACTGGACTGGTATACCAGGGGTCCTGAGTTCGATCCCCCGCTCCTCCATTCAAATTACTAATAGTCTTTCGGATGAGACATTAAACCGAGGTCCCATGTACCAGTGATATACACTGAGCATGCAAAAGAACCAGGGGTGTGTCTGGAATGGGATGCTTTCTGTATCTTGCACTACCCCCACAACATAAAATATCTAATCTCTTCAGGGGACATTGGTGTATGGGCAACTGGTACCGATGATAAATAAGCTCAAATGGATAGATAGATAGAGGCTTTTATAAGTATTTTAAGATTAGGAATGATTTTTTAATATTTCATGTGATAAGGTCAGGCTTTTATAAGTATTTTAAGATTAGGAATGATTTTTTAATATTTCATGTGATAAGGTTCAGTTCAGATTGGTCAGCAGTACACTACAGTAAACCAGTAAACCGACTGGTTTATTATAGGACATGGAATATAAAACAATTTCAACTTTATCACCAGATTATAGGATTGTATATTTAAATTAAACAGAAATCCAATTTCACAGTCATTATGACCAGTCAGAAAGGTCCTGGAAATTATTTTCATTGTGATTATTAACGATGGTGAACAAATCATATGCTTCAGTGGAAATGACCCCTCTTGGGACTTCGGGGGAGTGGTCTCTGATATTTGGATGGCAAAAAGTGTATAATGAATTTAATCAAGGTTCAGAGGGTCAGGGAGTGCTCCGAGTTTTCCAGAACAAACTTTGAATGATGCAGCAGAAATTGCCAGTTTGGCTGTTGATTTTCAGTGATTTTTTTTTTTGGCTTCAGAATCAAGACACAAGTTTAGCTTAATTTCCTCAACTGACTCCTTTCTAGACATACAGCTTAAAACAGCATCACTTGTTTAATCCTATCAAGATTGTGAATATTGCATTGATCAGTTCACACTCACATGCATTTAAAAATTGCCACCATTTATATTTTCATTAACAAGTAAACTAATATCTCCTAAGGAAGAGTTGCCTCAGGGGAGATAATTTACATTCTAAATCCTGATTGAAGTACAATAGAAATAGATTTTATCACGGATGATAATTTTTGTGAAGGTGATAAATTTTTCCAAAGTTCATAAAATCAGCAACTCAACTTTATAATTATTTTGCAAATAATTTGAAGTGTCAATTTCTCTAAATCACCAGTTTACAGATTATCAGAAGAGTAACTTTCTCCTCAGAGATGCTTTGTTGATAAACTCGGTAGTACATATTAAGGGGTGAAAACAGAAAGATTCTATTTGTTTCTTTCTTTACTCTTTAGCACTTCCAACTTTTTCACTTTCCGTATTTACTAAAAAGACCAGTGTTTGTTCCTTTTAAAATCAGGCTAAGAGCATAATATGATCTTGAAGAACCTAAATATCAGAGAACGAAGGAGATTAAAATGATTAAGCTTTGAGGCATGTTGAAAGTAGGATTGCCCTTGTGGAAGAATATGTTCAGACCTGCATGTTTTAAGTTAAATTTTGCTGTCGGTTACAGAAATTCTGCAATTAATTACGTTTGATATAACTTCACCTACCATCACAATAGACATTATACCTTTTTTCACAAAGCAGCAAGTTATGTTACATATTTCACAAAAGTTTCTTTATCGCAAGTTGTCGTTGGTGCCCTAGGGTTGTAATCGGAGCAATCGAGGGATGTAAAAGCTGCTAGAAACTTGATCGAAAAAACAGATAGGCAAATATTTTCTTTTTATTGAATTTGATGATTTGATGGTAATTTGATTACGTTAGACGGGTAAAATTTCATTTTTACAATAATTTTAAATTACTGCTCGTGTCTTTTCAATGAATCATGTTCTACAATGGCTGTCACAGTGGGTTTTCACAGCGAGAAATCAGAATGTATAAAATGAAATAAAAGTTACGTTGTTTGCTTGTAATTGTTTTGCATACTTCTGAGTAACTAAACAAAACTAAACTTAAATCTTTTCAGTTATTTTTAATTCTATTTAAAAGATTTAGTATAGTTTAATCCTTTTAATTTTATGTTAATTTGGCAACAAACCCTTGCAACTGTCTGGATGATGGTTTCCTTGAATCATCCAGGAATATTGCTCTGTCCCTAGACCATGTGCACAGTCTGCTCCATCATACTGTACACTGAGAAGACCATGTGCACAGTCTGCTCATTCATACTGTACACTGAGAAGACCATGTGCACAGTCTGCTCCACCATACTGTACAATGAGAAGACCATGTGCACAGTCTGCTCCACCCTACTGTACACTGGGAAGACCATGTGCACAGTCCGCTCCACCGTACTGTACACTGAGAAGACCATGCGCACAGTCCGCTCCACCGTACTGTACACTGAGAAGACCATGCGCACAGTCCGCTCCACCGTACTGTACACTGAGAAGACCATGCGCACAGTCCGCTCCACCGTACTGTACACTGAGAAGACCATGCGCACAGTCCGCTCCACCGTACTGTACACTGAGAAGACCATGCGCACAGTCCGCTCCACCGTACTGTACACTGAGAAGACCATGCCCACAGTCCGCTCCACCGTACTGTACACTGAGAAGACCATGCGCACAGTCCGCTCCACCGTACTGTACACTGAGAAGACCATGTGCACAGTCCATACCATACTGTACACTGAGAAGACCATGTGCACAGTCCGCTCCACCATACTGTACACTGAGAAGACCATGTGCACAGTCCTCACCATACTGCACACTGAGAAGACCATGTGCACAGTCTGCTCCACCATACTGTACACTGAGAAGACCATGTGCACAGTCTGCTCCACCATACTGTACACTGAGAAGACCATGTGCACAGTCCGCTCCACCATACTGTACACTGAGAAGACCATGTGCACAGTCCTCACCATACTGCACACTGAGAAGACCATGTGCACAGTCTGCTCCACCATACTGTACACTGAGAAGACCATGTGCACAGTCTGCTCCACCATACTGTACACTGAGAAGACCATGTGCACAGTCTGCTCCACCATACTGTACACTGAGAAGACCATGTGCACAGTCCTCACCATACTGTACACTAAGAAGACCATGTGCACAGTCTGCTCCACCATACTGTACACTGAGAAGACCATGTGCACAGTCTGCTCCACCATACTGTTCACTGAGAAGACCATGTGCACAGTCTGCTCCACCATACTGTACACTGGAAAGACCATGTGCACAGTCTGCTCATTCATACTGTACACTGAGAAGACCATGTGCACAGTCCTCACCATACTGTACACTGAGAAGACCATGTGCACAGTCTGCTCCACCATACTGTACACTGAGAAGACCATGTGCACAGTCTGCTCCACCATACTGTACACTGGAAAGACCATGTGCACAGTCTGCTCATTCATACTGTACACTGAGAAGACCATGTGCACAGTCTGCTCCATCATACTGTACACTGAGAAGACCATGCGCACAGTCTGCTCCACCATACTGTACACTGAGAAGACCATGTGCACAGTCTGCTCCACCATACTGTACACTGAGAAGACTATGTGCACAGTCTGCTCCACTGTACTGTACACTGAGAAGACCATGTGCACAGTCTGCTCCATCATACTGTACACTGAGAAGACCATGTGCACAGTCTGCTCATTCATACTGTACACTGAGAGCTGTATTAATATTTAGAAGAATAGAAGTAACAGAAGAGTTAAAACATCTCTTCATGCAGAAAATTGTTGCTTGCATGTCTTTATTTCTCCCAGAGAAACTTTCTTACAAAAAATCGAAATCACTGATCAGTCTTGAATCTGAAGTGAAAAGAAAACAACAGGAGATTGAATACAAAAGCTGAAACAAAGTCAATTTTAGAATTTTATACGTATACAATCCAGATATCAATATAATTGATTATGAATTCTTGTATTTCCCAGAGGCATGTATTAGTTGCTCTGATTAGCATATTAAACATGGTTTTGTGTCTGCCACAGCTTCTTAAATTGACTGTGAGAAAGAAAATTTGTCTGTTTTATATCCCAAAATGGCCTGGATTTTTTTCCCCATGTTGGAAGCAATTTTATTGCCACAGTTTTGTTTTGCATGGAATAAGCAGTTTATTGGCATTTGTCTGAATTTTTGATCAATTAACCCAAAGAGGAAGATAAAAATGTAAGAAATACTTCAAAGTTATTTGAAATGTTCCATGTTTTTTCATGGATCCCCAAAGGTTCTATTTCTGTTTTGTACTTTTGGTGTTACCCAGCCTCATGTCATGTAGCTTCTGGTATAATTGTTTATGGTTATAGTCTGTAGTAATAATGTGGATAACATACATTTTTGTAAATAATGTGTTCAGAAAAAAAAAGCCTTTATTTCTTTTAACTTATTCTGTAAGCACAGTGTTTGGTACAAAAGCATGAATGGCTTTAGAGGTCAAAGTGCCTTGACACTGTAACAGTGTCACAGTGTCAAACTGACCTCAACCTTGAGGTTGAGTGCTTGATAAATCTTGGCAGAGGAATCTGATCTTTACTTTCACAGTTCCTTTGGCTGGAGCAATGGTCTGCAAGAACTTATTTGGAAGCAGACGTCTGTTTAAGTTTAATTATTAACTATTTAACAACAATTGTGAAACAGTTTCTTGCAGTTCATGAGTTTATATTTATGACTAATTTCCCTTGGTGCAAAACAGTACTAGCAGTGAATTTAGAGTGGAATAGATACAGTGAGTAGAAAGTGGTTGAAAATCCACCAACCCAGGTAGTATTTGAACCATTAACCTCCATATCGGTTGTCTGTTTTTTTCCTCTTGCCCAGTGCTCCTCCACATGGAAACATTGTATTGTAGTTGATGTTACTGTTTAAAGACAAGTCTTCCACAATCAGTGTCAACTAAAAGCATATGACAGTAGTAGCATTGGGAAATGGTGTGTCCTGCAGTAATAAACATTGAAATAAAAGCAAAGTGTAGACTTAAGGAATTTGAAATGACTGCATGTATTCTTCTATGGGTCAAAAGGAACTGAAGAATACTATTGTATAAAAGAATGCACATAAAGAACTCTTAGTATAATCTTGCTCACCTAATTTGTAACTTCTTATATAATAACTAAGTTTTCCTTTTTTTCTTTTTCATATTGCTGTCTTGTTTCCTGTTGACATGACATCAGGTAAGTGCATTTGGTTTTGATTTGGTACTTGTGTTTTGATGTGTTTGACAAAAATTGGAGTACGTAAGAGGCCCACAACAGTAAAACGAACTTTATTTGAAAGAAAAGAAAAAGAATTTTATGCAAAAAAAGAGAGAACAACATACCTTTATTATTTTGTTAACATGCTAATTATTCTAGGCTTAAACACTGTCTGCATCCAGGTACTGCTGTTTATGATATGAAATGTAAAGTGTTTTTACTGCCAGAAATTTCACTAAGTAAGACTTGAAATTGTCTACATTACTGTCATAAATTTCACATATTTAAACAGCAAAGTGGAAAGTAATGTTTCTGTCAGGTGTTATTGTTAAAAGAGAGAGAGAAAAAACAGGCTCCCCCCCCCCCACTCTAACCACCAAAAAAAAAATCAAAAAAATCAGGCAACCTTTAATATGTTTTCAGAGCATTTTTAGATATATTTATTGCACAACTGCACTTTGATTTCATAAAAGGTGTCAAAGTAACCAAATTTTTCATGCATGCCCCTTACAATACAGAAGAATAAATATCATTGAAAGCCTTTTTACGGCATAGAAATATATCATTGCCATCCCTTTAGTTTGGTTTGATTGGGGTTTTAACGCCAGTTTAACAGCTAAGGTCATATCCTGGTGGTCAGTCCACCTAACCAGTGTTCCTGGGTATCCAACCAGTTAACCAATTTCTCCGCAAGTGACTGACTACTTCCTCACTTTCACCGAGAAATTTTGCCGGCCCTGATGGGGATTGAACTGGGATCGTCAAGATTGACAATCCGATGCTCTACCCATTAAGCTAGCCAGGCCGGCACCATCCCCTTACAACACCATTGAAGGTCTCTTGCATAATGTTTACACCAGAAGGTTCAAACTCCATACAACAGTTACTTCCCTTTCTGTAGACATGTCACATGATGATCGTCAAAAGTAAATTATGTTAACATTTTTTTTTTCATATTTCTTTAACAGTTTTATAACTTTCAGACAGTTAAATCAATGCAGTTCTTATTATAACTAAAATAAAAATTTCTTAAGAAAAGTTGATGCATGATCATTGTGTACATAGCCGGATACAATCTAAAGTTTACCAATGGTTTGGGGGATCACTCTAAAGGAGAATGCAAAAATTTAAGTCATTGACAGTCTTACAACATCAAGAAAATTTATATCCTTGCTAGTCTCTTCAAAACATCAAAAACCAAAAATTAATGTGGTCATATGCTTGGGCTAGACAGTTGCTACAGGGCATCCAGTATCATTGTGTCCATCTTGGATATAAATGTCAGTGATTGTGATATACATGTCACCTGTTGTTGAATTAATTAATCACAAATAACCTGTTCGAACATCACAGTCACCTGTCAAGATGCAAGGCTAATAAGATGGTGATGGTTAAAATGAGTTTTATGGACACATCACTGTGTTAACACTAGTATTTGTGTTGTCAGAAAGACACAATTGCATATAAATATGTAGGCAGTATTTTGCCCCAAAAACTAAGAAAAGAAAATTAAACATTTACAAGAAATGACAGAGGTGCTTGAAAATCAGTCATCAATTATAAGGTATCAAGAAAATAACACTTAAAAATTGAGGATTTAATTGTTATTTTTGAACAGAATTGTACACTATTTGAGACGGTCTTTGGCAATAACCTAAAATTGAATTTGCTTGCAATTTTCTGCATTTTGGTATCAAAATTAGCTGACAACACTCACAGTATTGTCAAGGGTCAAGCATTGCCCAACCATATATTGCTAGGGATGGTGACTATGGACCTTTTCCTTAATGACTTCCAGAATAAGTTTCTATAGATTTGTTCAGTAAAAGCCCAAAGGCTCATCAGACATTTGTTTCAATGTACTAAAGATAAATGAAACTTACCCTTACATGTAAATGGTGAAAGTTCAAGGTCATTTGTCTAGAATTCTAAATAAAGCAACAGTGACAGCTTCTTGTTCTTGCACTTAACCCTTAACCTGCTGGATCCGAAAGTGATTAGCCTTTGCCACCAGTATAGAGCCAGGCCAGCCTGCACATCGTGCAGTCTGACCAGGCTCTATACTGTTAGTAGCTCCATTTTTGTATTTTGATATTGAAATCCCTTACACTTTGAATTGACTGTTCCATATTCAAAGCTGGGCAAATCCATTACAAAAATTCAGCAGGTTCAGGGTTAAATGAACTTAAAACAGGTGTTCAGTTTTATTTTTGACTTGCAGTTTTGTTTGACATGTGGTATGATGTTGTGATTTACTATGCTACAGCATCTTACGGTGTTTCACCCATCAGTTTGCTTGTTATTCCAGATTGCGACATGCAGAAAAGCTTTTAACGAAATGAGTTTTATTTGACTGGACATGATAACATAATACTAGAGACTTTTAAGATGTAAATGCACTATAAGTGTCACCACTACATTTATTACCAGCACTCTTGATATGAAATTTATTGTGAACCACACATTGCATTTAGACTTCCAGTAATAGTCCATGTCGTGTTTAAAACACTGGTGACTTGTCCATGGTTCAATTCGGACTTACTCATCAGTCATATATGGGAGCAGTCATTTATTGAAAACTTTGGGATTGAATTTACATAGGGAATGGTACAGTTCTCGGCCAGTGCCGGCTTTTCATCTATGGTGTTAGCCACTAAAGCAAAAACAATTCCCACCAGCCAAGTAAAAGTTTATGCAAATGTGCAGACTTACAGGTTCCAGCAGAAAGACACTAACATCCAGTATGGTTTATATCAGAGGCAATCCTTAATAGGGCTTTAAGACTTGGTAACATTATGACTATGTTGTGCTACACTATGTCATAATAATGTAGTTAGTTTATCAATTTCTTTTTGACCACAAATATTCATTCTTGGATCTAATTTGACAAAATTATGATACAGCTATTGTCCCCGATAAATCATTTGAGCAACTTAATACAGGGGTTAATACCAAATAATTACTAATGTGCGGTGGTTTTGACATGCTGTGTCTTTCATTGATAAAGCCCAAATATACTGAACACAAAAGGGATGGAAGTTATTAGTAATTTTAGGCTTTTTGTTTGATTATTTAGCAGTAATATTGCACTAAGATTTTATCTTATCATGTCTATAACAATTGTTATATTTTTAACATGTGAATCAGAGCATCTTTACTAAATACTTCATTAAAATATGTCTTAAATTTTGTTTAGTTAAGTATCTGAAAAATGTTTGTCACTTTGTTTTCAAGATTGGCCATTTTACATTTTATAATGACATTGGTCCATATGCAGTCACAGTGACCTTGGCCAGTATACATCTAAAATGATGATTTCCAATGTTAACTAAAATGACATTGGCCCAATTGTGCAATTACAGTGACATTGGCCAGTGTAAAACTAAAATGACATTGGCCAGCATAAAATTTAAAGGGCATTGTTCAGTGTACATATAAAATGCTGAATTGTATACCACTAGGTCTGAGCTACAAGTAGGTTTGGATTAGTAAGTTCAGGAGCAGTGGTTGAGGGATTAGAGCACCCTGGAACTCCCAATTCAGAGGTTGCTCAGGTTCGAATCCCACCAAGGGTGAGATTCTCCAGTGACTGAATACTCCAGACTCTGGTGTGAGTACTGGTTTGCATCCAGGAAGCAGCCATCAGGCATGGTTAATATAAGTTGCTTCTTGTTTCCCGGTCTATGTAAAATGTATAGGTATGAAATAAAAATATTAAAGGGCTCAGATTGTGCCAATGTTTTGAATTTAAGTGTTACCTTCTAATGCTTGAAGTTTCATGTAAAGATTGCTATTAAAATGTACAAGTTATATTACTAAGACAACTAACAAACAAAATTATATTTTTGTTATTATGTCCATATTTTTTTTTTTTAATTAAAGGATTAATTTTTAAAGCCCTTAAATCTCAAAGTTTATTTTTATCTTTATGAAATATAGCTGAAATTAAATGGTGACCAGTTTAATAAAAGTGAAAATATTTATAACTTTGACTTCGTACATTACCTTGTTTAGACAATTTTGGATTGATTCAGTTTTAGATTTTATCACAGTTTTATTCTTTAATCTATTAACCACTTCTCATCTTTGAATTTATTTTTATTATACCACCTTTACATCCTGGAATTGATTGCCTCAAGCCTTTTTCATGGAAAGCAAACATTTAACTGTATTATCTGTGGATAAGGATCTTAATTATAATATTTATAAAATTTTACAGTTAATTATTAATAATAGTGATCCATTCTTACTCCTAGAGGCAAAAGATAGGAGCAGATAACATATTTGATAAAAACAATGAAAATTTGAACAACTATTGCAAGAAATTGCTCCAGGCAACCAAAGGAAATTCTTAGATCAAGATGACAATGATTTGCCACTAGTTGACAAGTCATTAACTACTTAGACCTGTCCAGTCTTATGTAATGTACATTAATATATTTTGTTGATATGACTGGTGACAAGGGCTTGAACTTGAAGCCTTGAAGCTGAAAAACCATAAGAATATTTTGGTTCTGTTGCCAGTACAATTATTGTAAACATATGAAACATGTCACAGTCTTTATGCCAACTGCCTTCATTGTGCATTATGAATGTTTAATAGTTTTGAACATTATTAGGATATTGATGAAGATAATGATGGAGATGATACATTGGTGATGATGATGACAATGTTGATAAAGATGATAGTGATGATTAACATAGCAATTACAATGTATATTATGTTGTAATTTGAAAAAGTTGGCTTATTATGCAGACTCATAATATTATAATCTGAAATACCTCTAAAGTCAGTTATGTAGACTTTGGCATAAACCATGTATTGAATGTGATGAATTAAGGCCTAAATATCTTGCCCACCATAAGCCGTTACATCATAATCTGCCATGTTTGGCACAAAACTTAAAGCATTAAACCTGGATTTGAATTAATGCTTACTAATATCTGCCGTCTGTGGAATATGCAAAAAAAATATATGTAATACGTACTTGTTTAAGCTGCTTGTAGGTGTTTTAAATCGAAATTTTGACAGTGTTAACTAGAAAAAAAGAGACTAAAATCCACTAGAAGAAAAAAACAGGAATAAATAATAATCCATTATTAATGAAAAAGGATATGAATAATCTTTGAGGTTATTATATTAGTTCTATTGATTTTGTCCGTTCCCTATTAATTCTGTATTAACGATAATATTGGTTAATTATATATTTACATCCCTTTTAATCTGCAATATTTTCATTATTAATCACCAGACAGTCGGTCTTTAAACGCGTGTTTTATTGCTGGCTCTAAAAATGTAGAAAATGTTATCGCAAAGCAAAGGCAGTGCCCTCAGGAATGACCTGCAATAAATATCTAGATGGCCTTGACCTTTGTTGAGAATCGGCTGTTGTTGAGGACTTTTGAGCGTCATTACAAATGCATCACTTTATGTCAATTCACAAATAGAAGTGTAGTCTAGATTTTTTAAAACGAATGTTATTTTTATTTCTAGTTTCACAGAGTTTAATATGGTTTGTGTGAATCTGATCGCACAAAAAATATTAAAAGGTTCACTTTCATTCTTAAATGGGCAAAAAATCACAACAATCTGTGGAATAGAATACATTGGAGAATTGGGGAAAATCACTGGGTCCAATTCGTTCCTTTTGCGTGCTACTTCGTGTTAATATTTTGCCAAGATTTTCTTTAATCTGGAACTTTGCTTTTATGCCACTTGACGTTTTCCACATTTTTGTCATTATCCCTGGACACCAAAATCTCAAAGGACATGGATAAAGGTGTTGTCGGAAGATTTTTCGTAGAAGTAGCACTCGATCAAACTTCTTGTGTTAGTCTTATTTATCAGAAAGGAAAGGAGGAAGGAAAAAATTTTAGCGTGTTCGTAGATTTATGAATCGTGAAGGCTTATGATCCAATGTGTCATATATCATAATTATCACCATATCTATTTGCAAGTGTCACGAAATCGTATGAAAGTATCCCCATATTTATGGAGGTTCTGCATTAAGATTCTGGTAACATGAGAGCAGAAATGGAAATAACAAGCTTCTTATTAACTTTGTTTTTCTTTGTCATTTTTTGTTTTTTGTTTAATGATACTCTCATTATTCCAGATCATTAGTAAATATTTTTTCTCCAAGAAATACAGTGATATTTCCTGAAATTTGACATTCATTTTTTTGAAGTCTGTGTATCGTCTTTCATATTTTTGTCAAATGTAGAATGACAAATTACATGTAAATTTAATTGCATACAAAAGGGATACAATGTTTGAATATTGAAGAACCTTTGAAGTTTTAATGAGGGTATTTGGATCTAAGAAAAGCTTACAGAAATTAAACAAAAGGAAATAATGCTTTACAGGGGATCAGAAAAACAAAAACTTGCTTGCATTGATTTTGTTAATCTAAAATACATTTAGAACACAAGGCAAGTTGTGATAGAGTGAAATTCTGGTTTACTATGATGAAACATTCTTGTAGTCACCAGTTATTTCTTTAAGTACATTATGAAGAATTTGATTCTAGATCAGAAATACAAAAACTTGCTTGCATTGATTTTGTTAATCTAAAATACATTTAGAACACGAGACAAGTTTGTGATAGAGTGAAATTCTGGTTTACTATGATGAAACATTCTTGTAGTCACCAGTTATTTCTTTAAGTACATTATGAAGAATTTGATTCTATAAAAAAATTATCAGGTTCATTGCGAGTTCAAAAAATTGCCTTCAGACTGTTCTTATATTATGCTGTTAAGTTTCAATTTTTTTTATATTGTCTCAAGACAGAGGTTACTGCTTATAGTCATGTGTATCCCGTTAGTAAGAATAGTTTCTTATAGGCCGTGAAGTTATTCTTGTGTAATCTGCAATGAAAATCCATGTTAGTTTGTTTGTTTTTTTGTTTGTTTGTTTCTTTGTTTGTTTGTTTGATTTTTTGTCCAGAAAGGTCATCTTTCCTGTCTTTGATTCCAGTTGGTCAAACTTATACACACAAAAGACTTAACACTGTAAACTTTATTTAAAAGAACCACACCTGACATTAAAACAAGATGAAAGAGGATACAAAGCAACTTCAAGCAAGATTCCTTTTTTCGAGAAAGAGGCGGTTGAACTCAATAAAATTTTATTTGTTTTGCCATTTAAATGAAATGGTCTATTTTGTTTGCATGAGAGTCAACAAATAAATAAATCATTAGCAGTAGTTAAAATTTCTGATGAAAGATTTACTGATAGCCGTCCATTGTGTTCTGCATTTTAATGGCCGTCCAGGTTTATATTACCATAACCGAAGAATAGCCAACATCCAGGACATGAAACTATAAATACAGGTTTCTCACATTATTCGCCTTTAATAAACTGAAGTTTATAAAACTTAAATTGCCATAAAAAATGGGTTTGAACATTGATTTATAGTAAAACATGCAAAAGAGATTCCATTGTGTAGTCACATAGATAGAGATATGTTTGTACTTCAAGCAGGTCAGGTGTGTTTTGACAGATTTTTTTCAGATTATAGGAAACTGTCTATTTCTCTTGTTTGATATTTGCCATTTGTTACAAACCTTTTTCTCTTACTGGCCTTGAGAGGCATAGTTCAGTTATTTTCTTCTTTAACATTGTTTCTGATTTCTGATTTCTTAGAGACAGCATGCTATTTTTAGAATTTAAAATCTGTAACCCTCAGCTTTAAATTCGCAGAAATATCATATCCAGAGTTCTAAGAAATGGAATTATTCTTGGTATATGATGCATGTAACAGTCTGAATAAAAGCCGCACACTCTATTGCAAAAGTTTAGCTGTAAGTAGTTGGGGTAGGTCAGGCTGAAGTATTTTCTAGACTTAAAACTTCAAATTTTTAAGTTTTGTTGTCATTTTTTGAAGTTTTTATTATGAAAATTGACCTCAGAATGCCAAGTTTGTCAAATAATTAAAGTTTCATTCAATCATTTTTGTGATACCTCATAAAATTTCCATTTGTTTAGAACAGCTATGACTTCTACCAGTCATCGTCTGCTTTACCAGAGTTGGAGTCTTGTTAATTTTTCTTGACCCTTTCATCAGCAGTTGCATATACACAATATTAGGAATTCAACCTGTCTTACAAAATCTCTAGAATTTGAGTACCAGTAGATATCAAGAGTTTGAATTCCAGTGATTCATCTGTGTATGATAATTTTGTAAAGAATGAGTATTTCAGTTGAACAGTTTTGCTTTGTTTCAGCAGGTAGTAAGGTTTAATCAACAAGAGTTTCAACATTAAAGTACTTTGATATAACTGCACTTTTATTGTACTTCAACTTTTTTACAACTGAGTTCACAAACAAAAAAAGTCACAATCTTTTTGATATAAACATTTTAGCAATAATATATCAAAATTGATATTTTAATGTTATACTCTGGTATCTGATTAAATGTAAATCAGTCCTGATCTAGATCAGACAAACGAAGCAGCAAGCCGAGCTGACAATATCTGATTCTACAACTCACTAGTTTGATACATGTAGGTCTCAAATTTCTCTCCACAGGTGTATTCCTATGCTATAATTACAGGTAAGGTAATCATCAACGGTTATATTAAAGTCGTAATGAGTGTGTAGTCAGGTTTCAGAAGCCTGGATGGAAGTTTGCAAAGCCATAAAACAGAATTTAACAATGTCTAGCTATATCTATTTATTGTTCTGGAATGATGAGTGTGACGTTGCAGACAAATTTTTTGTTGTATTAAAGTTCGAATTTTCAAGATGTTATTACAATTCAGGAAATAATAGCAAATAAAATGCTGAGGTTTAGTTTGAGCTTGCTTTCGTGATGGCAGATTACAAAGCTGTTTTTAGAACATTGTATTCAAATTTTAGGAATTTATATGACATTAAAATTCTAAAAGTTATTATGTCTTTTGTCTTTTTGCTTAGAGAGTTTAAAAACAATATTGTCATCTCTTTTAATTGCAAACTATTTATTTAGGAACATTCAAATTCCTTCCTATTGGCTTCAGAGTTCTCTGATTTTTTTTGCTGAGTGCTCCAAAATGTCTGTGCTATGAAAGAAAATTTTCTGATGTGAATATCTGCAGTAAATTGATGGATTAATATCTAAAAGTCATAATGATTAGATGAGCTTTTTGCATCATCAATAAAATATATGAAATGTTTCTTATTTCTCTGCATTGAGATCTTTGTTTTGTGTTAGTTTAAGAAATGGCCAGACTTGTATTTTGCAGTGCCTTTTCATTTTTAAAAATTGCATGTTTGTTCAGTGATGACATCATTAAATTTAAACCAATGAAATATCAGACTTCAGATAGATGAATTTTAGAAAGATTTCTCTTGTAACCAATGTAACAGACTGTGTTGCTGTTTAAAACAACTAAGAACTTAGTTGTTGGATTCATTCTAGCTGTTGAAAACCAGTCTAAATTTAATGGCAAAATCATGGACAAGATATAAATAATTGTAGTAAAAGTACATCCGGCCAAATAGATGTTTGACTGGTTTCAAAGGAAGAAAGACTGGCCTGGAAGAAAAAGATAGTCATAATCTGATGGTGATGTTGGCCTGTACAGATGTGCCTGCTCTGTGTAAACCTTTGGTCTTGCTCATTTATGTGACATATTTTTAGATTATGCTGAAAGTCTGGCTGATTAGGCCAATTAAACTGCAGTAATCACTGATATTGAGTTACCATTTTATGCCTAGATTTTCATTAGGCCAGATTATGGTTACTATGATATAATACACCTGCCCTGTTTCTTTTATTTTATCAACATTTATAATCTCTGGAATCCACAGTGATTAATGGTGTAACTTATTGTACTGGTGTAACATCAGGGTCTGTTCATTATTTACAGTTTATAGTCACATGCCAGAAAGCCTCATTGTTGTCCCCTATCTTGTGCCACACTTTGCATGTACAGTTAGTTATTTTATCTTCTTGCTTGCATTTACTTCTACCTCAGTTTCTCCAGATTTCTGCATTCTGATACATATATTTGTGCAAGGGTGTTTTCATACATATATTTATGCAAGGGTGTTTTCATACATAGATTTATATATGAAAGGGAGTTTTCATACATATATTTATGCAAGGGTGCTTTCATACATAGATTAATGCAGTGGTGTTGTCATACATAGATTTATATATGGAAGGGTGTTTTCATACATAGATTTATGCTAGGGTGTTTTCATACATAGATTTATGCAAGGGTGTTTTCATACATAGATTTATGCAAGGGTGTTTTCATACATAGATTTATACAAGGGTGTTCTCATACATAGATTTTATGCAAAGGTTTCAGTGTTGATACTACATTACAATGGTTTCATGCAAAAACCTTTAACTACTACATAATCACATTTAATGCTAGAATTGTTTTATGTTAGTACAAAGTAACTGCTTCGAGGGTTCTTTTATGCAAAGGTCTTGTGGTATATAGTAACTGATGGATGTGGGAGGCTGACTTGCAAGGACACTTAGACTTTTCCTTGTATTGCATTAAAACATGTCCAGCTGTTTGAGTTTTTCTGTAAACCCTGTATTGTGATCCACATTCAGTTTCAGATTGTTATATTTTTATGTGTGTGTGGTTTTTTTTTTTAAAGAATCTCAAATTAACTGGAATATTCCAAAATAACAAAAGGGAGATTCAGACCCAACCCTTATTGGATGGAATGATAAAATGCACAACTGTATCCAGAAAACTCTGTGAGGAAAGAAATATAGAGATAGCTACCCCAGCTGCCCATACTTATTGCTGAATGTTGCAGTGCGCTTTAAATATTACATGGAATGTTCCAAATAATTATACTCCTGTCTCAGCCAAGGATTTGCAAAATGACTATTGGTGATATGTATCCCTAGCCCACTTCTCTTTCCTGTAAGTATTAAATGGACACCTGTCTCAAAGAAAGATTTTGTAAGGATTGAAATCTTTGAGTGAAGTTTCCAAGTGTGACAAGATAGTGGTTAGTCGTGGCTGAATTTGTTTGAAAGATTTATGGATAAATAGCCTCAAGTAAATCTTAATGTTGTATCTTTTCTGATTAATTATGCAATAATTAATCACGAGTTATCAGTGGCTGCATGTTTAATCAGGGCTTTCCACCAAATTTATAATGGCAAATGAGAAATATATTGGCGTAGCTGGCCTGTTTTCACCCTTTATATCAGTAAACCTGATAAGACCGACTCCTCACATATCAACATACCTGACATTCCTTCATCGTTGTCTTTTTTTTATCGGCATGTAAAGGGTCAAAATTTAAGTTTTTGTTTTTTTGGTTTTTCAAGTTTTATTTTATGTTTTTTGTTGTGAATCATCAGTCATAGTTGCAGCAATTTATTGTTTATATCAACTCCTCTGCATTACTTCTGATGGCTGTTGATTTATATCCCACTAGCGGGATTCGAGCAAAGGACTTTCTGGTTTGAAGTGCAATGTAAGAGTGCCCCTTTGTGTTTTGCAAAGCAATTTTGATGTTGCTCATTTGTTTCTATTTCAAGTGTTATATTATGCATAATGTAATCTTAGTCAGTTCAGTAAGAATTTACTTAAGTTCATAAGCCAGAAAAGTCAGTTCATGAACTATTATAGTTCATAAACTCTGAAAAATGAGTTCATTCAATAAACTTAAATATGATTAATTCTTAACAGCATCTAATTTTATTTACAACCCTGCAGTATCCTGTGAAATTAATTAATAAAGATTTTTTTATGTTAAGGAATTATTTTCAATTTGAAAAAAAAAAGAGTAGAAAAAAAGACATGCCTAATTTCTTTACTATAGTGTAATTCTTCTTGTAAATGAAAAAAAGAGGATATTTTTGTTGACTGAAAATGCAATAAATTTTGCCTAACAAGAATTAAAATATGATCTTTAAGTTTTCTGTGCATGAATTAATTATAACACCTTAATTATTCATCTGTTTGAGGTTGGAAAAAATGTATAAAATGCATTAATCACATTTAATAAACTTTTGATAAAAACTTTCTAATAATAGGACATAATCAGGTGGGGAATTTCTCCAATCTAACTTAAGCCTATCTTTTCCTTACATCAGATGTACTGATTACAATCTGATAAATGAGTAACTGTAAACAGCTTTGGTATTAAAAGCATTTAACTGTCTAGATCTCCATATAATTATGATTGGACCATTGTATAAGTAGCCAGTTTGTTAAAGTAATTCATCACTAACTGATCACACAATAGGTTATGTGTTATTTCCCCTTAGGGCTCCTCGTTATTGGTAGAGTCACATGGTCTTTATTTGATGTATGCTATGTGTTTCACTGTTCATTCATTCGAATCTCAATGTATTGGAGTGAGCTAGCTAGTCAGTACTGTAGTAAGGTAGTGTAAGATATTCGCACATGTCGCTGTGGAGGTTCTAAATTGAATTGATTTTTGTTGACATTTTTTGTTTCTTTTCCATTATTTTTGTTGAATAAAATATGAAAAAGGTAAAGATGTGATTTAATAAAAAAAGCATTAAAGATATGCGATGGTGTTTAAATAACTGTGGATCTCAGTATGAATTTAGGTGTTTTAAGCCCTAAATTGTCGCGGATCATGCTGGTGACTTACTACTATTTTTGGATTTTACCCTTTTGTATGGGGACGATGATAACCATTGTGGAATCTGAACAAACATCGTTTTTGTGGAATAGGTCAAATCCAATGTAAGTATTTTTTTGTTATAAATATATATCTCATTTTATGAACGAAGAGGGACACCTGTAATATTTATTGCTAAGTATGCGGACCGCTAATTATGTTGATTGATAGATGCTGGTTATGCCTATTGAATATGCTAAGTGGTTTCATTATAAAATTAAATGTAATATACATGAAGATACAAGAATTTTTACAAGATTCCAGATGTCACCAAAAATCAGTAAAATTGAAATGTAGATATATGAGAAAATTATTTCTGAGAGAAACTTAAATTTAGATATTTTTTTTTAAAAGTACACACAGTTGATGATAATAGAGCAAGGAAATGAATAGTGACAACAACCTGTTGTAAAACTTTTTATTCTGTTTTTTTTCTGTTTTACTTTTTATACTTGAATAAACAATGTTGACATACAGTATGCCATACATACTCTAATATACTGTAAGAAGTTTTAAAGTTTTTGATTCATTCAAATGGGGGCTAGATTCAGAAATATTTGATTGGCACAGTGAGTGCTGCATTTTTCAGAACATAATATATGTACCAAACTTCATCATAATGATGTTGTTTATTGTACCATTGTTGCTTTCTTGGACACTATTCTGTTAGATCCCTGTTAAAGTACTTTGGAAGACTGGTCTGACATGTCACTTGAATAATGAAGAGTAATTCTTAGGTGGTATACAAGGAGGTGGGTTAGGGGCTGAGGGGATAGAGGAAGGATGATTATAGGGGCAGCAAAATCATTTAGGGTCTGAGTGCCTTGACCTATTCAGAATGCAGATTAAAAGTTCAAACTTAATTGAATTATTTACTAAAAGAAGAGGAATAAAGATGATTAGATTATTTCTTTCATAAGGATCATTTTCGATCTTAAAAACTGATGCATATTAAAATCAACATTTAATTTTTGTTGTAATAAAAACTGTGCTGAAAAATTTTGAGATTTAGTTGCAGTTTATACAAATTGTAAGTGAAAAAATAATCATCACTTTTTTACCATGATGAAAAAGTTATTTGTGAAGGCCGTGTATTTTTCTTTTGTTAACACAAATACGGAAAAACCAGGTACCACTTTAAAATGTTTGATGTCACTTGTTAGCTATTCAAAATATGCATGAAAACTGCAGATAACTTTATTTACTTAATTAGAGATAGAGGGGTCATAAAATTTGAGAAGGCATAGCGTTTAAAATATCATAAACCAAGTAGCTTTAGTCAATTGTTTGAACCCACTGTTAGTTTACTGGATTTAATCTTATGTCATTCCACTCAACAAATATTTATTTACGAATGTGCATGTTTGCCTAAATGCATTATGGACAAATCAGTGTTTATTCAGATGTATTCCGCTTTATCGCAAATCAATGCTTCTCAAAATATGAAACTTTCTGAGTATGGAAATGAAAATTTTATGCCAGTGTTTCAAGTTTTCTCATTTATTTGATACAAATTGTGTTTCCGATTTCCAGTTATAAATCTGCTTGAGCACAACCACAATTAATTTTGTAGAAGAATATGTTGTTGTTTTGAAAACGGATATTTTTTTAATAATGCTCCATCATTCATAAAAAAAACAATCTCATCTTCAAAAAATACATCAGTTACATAGATCATTCTAAAACCAGTCAAGCCATGCCGTGTCAGAACCAAAACATTATTAAGTTTGTCATGTATTCAGAACAGAGATTTGGTGTTGGTTTTCAGATAGTGTGGCTCAGTTTTTAACTTTTCAGCTTCATACTATTATATATAGGACTGAAATCATTTAGTGCACATGGTTTGAATGAATGTTTGACAATGAAGTAATAGTTGCTGTCATGGAATGCCTTGGCTCCTTCATTAAAATTCAGATCAGTATACCTCGCTAAAATTTACACCAAAAAATTTGAAGTCATAATATGATTTATGATGCAATGAACTTTTTGAAGAACCCTGATTTGTAGGTTTATGAGAAACATTCAAAACTTTTTTCAGTATTTTTGTGTATGAATTATCCCCATTATCATTACTTTCCATGAATTATCGTCTACTTAATCAAGTGTGTACATGACAATACAAACAGTAATTTACAGTATAATACTTTTAAAATTTCATTATCAGATATAATTGTTAACGAGTGAAAATTTTGACTAGCGAAGGACAATTTGTAGAAAGGCATGATTGCAGTCGTAGATCAGGTGTGATAAAAATGCATTTTGAAAATTGACAAGTTTTGTCAACAAGGTGCATGAGATATGTATCTTGTTAGTTTAACAACAGGACAATGCAAAATTTGAAATGATTTTAAAAGTAATGACGATATTTTGCTCCAAACTTATTCAGTCTTTTTGTTTATGTTTTTGCCTTTTACCCATTGACTTTCTTTCATTTTGGACTTCTCTATTGAAAGGTCGACCTAATAAAATTTCCATTAAAAACTGACAGAAATAGGACGTGAAACTATTTAGATTTTTTCTTTCTCAAGATTTCAATAAATGACACTCATAAAATCGAAAATGTTGAATATTGCCCAACTCTGTAATATCCATTGGAAAACACCAAACAAAAATAGCCAAGTTTTTCGAATGTTTATGTAAAGATATTATTTAATGGACAAATTCAATACCCGAGTTGTTTCTTCAACATTTTAGTGGAAATTTTTCTATTTGAATGTTTGTAATTTATTTTGTCGCGGTAGGTTTTATAAAGCTGAACCACAGGTGCCGTTGATAAAGGCAAAAGTGGCTCAGATTGCTGTTTAGACTCCCAGCATGGCGACTTGACATAAAATACTTCAAACAAACTGAATTAGCATTGGGTGAAATTTACCCTGAACACCAAGGTTGGTCATTCTGTAAGAATAACTTGAAAGCAATACTTTTTTTAATTTTGATAGTAACATTTATATATGAAAACAGAAAAGAAAATTAAAAATACAGTTTTGATCATGAATGAGAGATCACCTTTATTATAGATGTAACTATGCTCTCAAAGAATGATTGAATTCATGAAAAACAGATTGTTTCTTGCATCAACATTGACATTACTCAAAATATGTTCAAGTTTTGCAAAAAAGTTACGATGATGATGTTTTTGCTTGCTTCTCATTAAGCCTTGAAGTATTTGTGAAGTTTTTCTGCTTATCAGCGGTACCATGAATTCATCAGACATTCTTGAATCTGTAATTGACATGTCATAATTAGATGATAAAGTCGCAGCCTAATTGCAATTGTTGGAAGCAGCTCTTAAATTGCAGCACATGTCGATATCGGTGCAAGATAATTCTTTTCTTTCCGCCAGCACAAATTTATCTTAATCTGTGATTAGTAAACACTGGTATCTCAGAAATCTATGATAGAAGATGATAATGGCACAATGTTTGTTTTTCTTCACAGGGTGTTAGGCGAGAATTACTGTCTGTATATAAAAATACTCCAGCAAAACTTGGAGAATTTATTAAGTATTTCAGTTGTAGGTAAAATAAGAGGCATTAAACTTACAAACCAGACTGTCTCCAATCAGAATTAATACACACATTCTCAAATCAATTTACACATACTCTTATAATTCATTTACACATTCTGGCATTATCTCCAACATTTTTGGTGGATTAAAATTATAAAATGGAACATCCAAAATAAATACAGACACATTCTTAGCATATCCCTTGCTCTTCATTTTATCTGTAAACATTCGTACAAAAAGAAGGCTTTTCTCGGTTTATTAAAGTGTTTATTTTCTTCTTCTTCAGTTATTTATGGCTAAGTGCATTTTGGGTAGACTCCAGAAAAAAAGTCAAGTGCAGTTTGGTTTTTGTAATTAATAATCTTGCAGAATTGCATTCTCTGAAATAACAACAGCATAAACACTAATTAGTGGAATAGCTTAATTTTGTTACGACGAGATTTTTTGCAAAGACAGTTTTAAATTTCATCTCATTTAGTTTTCAGAAGTACAAGGTGTTAAAAAAAGTTCTGGCTTGCTTGGTAAAGGAATTTTAGTATACAGGCCTTAAATAATTCAAAAGTCAATTCTTCTTGTTTAGTCTGCAGGAAAAACTAATCAAATATTGAAGAGTATTTTAGATGGAGTCTGTAAAGCTCTGCTCAAATTGAAGAGTATTTGTGTGGAGTCCTAAAAGTTGTAGGGATCATCAGTCAAACAAGGAACAAGTTTGCCAATTAATGTCATCTTTGACAATAAAATTCTAGAAATACCACAGAAATTTGACATTAAATTGATTACTGGCATATTTTTCATAGACAATGAAATCTGCTTTGTACTGGGGGTCTTATGTTTCTGGAGCCAAAGAAGAATGAATGATTATTGGTCATCAAAAAATAATGACAGAAATCATGCCATTGAGCTATTTCTAAACAATCCCTCAATACTGCCTTCTTCAAATACTGCTTGTGATAGGGACTATAAAACCTGCACCTTAAATTTTTTGCCAATCGGCCTTCACAAATTTTGTGCCATGATTTTGTGTTATTTCAAATGTGTTGCATAATTTTGATATGTATACAAATAAGATGAATAGAATGCTCAGTATAAAAGCTCTTTATGCGATTTATGTATTCATTTTCAAGAGCTGCAGTTTGGCTCTTATTGAAATGAACGCACATGATTAAAAAAGCTAGCAAATATCGTTAATTTTTAGTTTTATTGAACAAACATGATTTTATTTGCTTAAACCTCTTGTTCAAATTTTAACAGGGTCATTTCAGATCGTCACAAAAATGGTCAAATTGCTGTGATAAATAGATGGTCAAACAAAATGAAGGGTGCGAAATTGCCAATATATTCTTAATCTCTTCCTTTTTCAATAAAGTATAGAATGAAAGAAAGAGCATTTGTGTGTGTTTATATAATGTTACCTGAGTTTAGCATAAAATGAGACTAACGATGAAATAGTTTTTAAATCATATCCTATTCTGTGTGACAATACAGGTCTTTGGGTTCGCTGACACTAGTTGTACAGTTTTATGTCATCTGACACTTGGCTAATGCGTTACATGTAATATTTTTTTGAATACTATAAGGCGTTTACTGTTTCAGACACAATGTTTTATGCTAATTCAGAATAGTCAAAACTGCTTTTCTTAAAAAATTGTGTATTTGATTGTCATATTCATGAAAATGACTTAATTAAGGTCAGAAATTTCAGAAAATCATCGTTGATAGTTATACAAGATTTACTATAAGGTCACCTTCCTTACATATGCTGTTTTGGTCCCAACCTGGGTTTGATTATGTTACTAAAGGTCTGGTAGGTATCAAACTACCAAGGACTGATAAATGTGAATGAAATTATGCTCCAAAACTTCTGTTCATAGAAAGGTTCATGTACCATTCCTGTAACTTAAAAGCTGATTTTTCATGAAATCTGAGAAACGTAGCAATTAAGGATCGCCAGGGAAAAACGGGATGTTTCTGTCTGAATTAAATTCTTGTAGCCTTCATGTCTAATGCTGAGAGTATCATGATAGGGACTATGAAAACAAAGTTTGAGAAATATTAGTAGTGTATGTTACATTTTTCAATTACTTTCTGGTTAGTATTTCGCTCTAGATCAAACCACTTGATTAGAGTTATAAAAAGTGCAGTCATGGTGGTGTTGTTTCAATTAAACGATGGATTTCTAGGAAGCTTGGCCCTTTTGTCCAACCTCTTATGACCTTGGCATCAAAATGAAAAGACTTTAGGATGAAAATAAATATATAACACAATCAAAAATGCAATCAACAATTTTCGAGGAATTGGTGATTGAGCCTACATGGTGTAATCGCCAGTTATTTATTCAATTAGATAAATTCACATCATCATATGATTTTGCAATGTTGACATTTCAACAGCAGGGGTGATAATTTTGTGATAAAGGAGATAATTTTCGATAAGTAGCTGATTATGCTCTTGCTTAAAATAACTGTTATGTTATGAATTATTTGGAGGTGAGGACACAAATATTATTGAGTACTGATTATTTTGAACTGCTATCATTTAGCAAGTTTTGGGGAAGGCTCAGTTTGAAAAAGCAAAAAAAAAATTTGTGAAATCAGAAAATATTTATTAATG
Organism: Cyclina sinensis; assembly: GCA_012932295.1. Lineage (NCBI taxonomy): Eukaryota > Metazoa > Mollusca > Bivalvia > Venerida > Veneridae > Cyclina > Cyclina sinensis. The sequence continues at coordinate 14,695,107 of JAAONU010000003.1, read as the reverse complement.
GGATAACTTAACTAGAATACTAGTATTATGGAAAAGAATTGAACTTAACCCAATTTGATAAGTACATAAGTGACGTAAAATCTGTCCTCGATCATCGGTAAAGTTTTATAATTAGAATTTACGAACAACACAACTGATGTATGTGATATCCTAATGTATTGATATAATATTGATGAAAGTCTCGGGTTTGGCATAGTTGTCTGATTAACTGGCTTGTAGTTGATGCATAGAGCTTTTAATTGGATTCACGAGTCTGCTCCAAATGTACTTATTATGTAGAAGTTAATCCAACAACTGGTGAAAGGACGTGCTTCTTTCGATAATGGAAAAGGTTATTGAATGTGGTGACTTGTATTAAAAAAAAAAAATTGTTGGTCCTTATTTGGTGTCACCTGGTGTAAAGTTATGGGCTGGGAAAAATTGAGTGAATAGGCTGAAAGTATAGCTTTTCTTTTCATGGTGTTATGGGGATATTCCAATTGGCTTTTACAAAATCGACTACAATCTTATGGTTGTTGGTCTTAGAGTTCCTGTATGACAGATTTGTTAAAGGTACTGTTTACTAGAAGTAAGGTACAACTAAATGGACATTAATCTGTTGTATAAATGAAACACTTCCATTATTAAAAAATAAAAAAATAAAGCCTTTTATGCTTTTCCGTGATGTTTATTTTTGTGTAATTTTAATCCAGTTATGTGAATTACATGCATAATTTAGCACACTCAGTCAATTCAAACTTGAAGTTATAGCACAGATCAAATTTGAATAAATTAATGACAGTACCATGATTCTGTGAGGGGACTTCTTCTTAGTTATTTATGGACATTAAAAAAGTATAATGAGAAAATTGTAAAAATATTTGATCAAGCAAGTGAGTGAATAAAAACTTTCTGTCAACTAACTTGTGAAGTTTGATAGGTGAAATTGTCAATGGGTGCCTTATGGCACAATTGTGTCATGCCAGCTTAGACAATTGACAAAAACAAGTACAATTAATGATTGTTTCAATATGAAATATGTGATCGTTTGTCAGGTGACTTTTCAGTAGTAACGAATCTTGGCCATAGAAATTTCAGCAAGAATTGATCATTCATCCAGTTCATTTATGTATATTTATAAATATGATGATTATAAATTCACCATGCATAATTAAGGAAGTTATGTCGTTTTGTTTTTGGTTTACATTTTACCGATGATTGATCATGGGTTAATGTTAAAACTATACTGGTCATTGTCTCTTTGTAATTTTTTGTAATTTAACGGGAGAATGCAAGAGAAGTGGTATAAAATAAAGAACCAGATAGCTCTGTTTTTTTTGCATTCACCTCTGAGATTGTTGTTTTACATACATAAAAATCATATGCAACTGTAGAAGGGTTTACTTTCTAGATTTTTTTTTCATATGCATCTAAGTTATAACAGATCTAATTTCAATTTTCAAGCTTAGTGCTTAGGATTCAAATGTTATTTGAAAATGATTTACAGATGATAGACGATCGAACGAATCATGTTTGAACAAAATTACATTACACTATGAAAACATTCTTCAATCCTTTCACTATATTTTGTCAAAAATGGAATCAAACATGCAACGCAGTGTTAAATGGGATTCTATAGAAGAAAATGATAAGGTTGCAAATTTGAAGAAATCTTGTTTCTGACTGCATTGTTCTTTAATTTAGGTGAGCGATGCAAGTTTATTATAGCATTCTTGTTGAACAGCTATTTGTTTATCGTTAATGGACAATTGTTATGTTAAATGAAACATTGTAAAGTGAAACCATTAAAGAAAGGTCACATAGTTTTTACATTTTCTTTGGAATTTGGCAACAGTCTGTTAATGGCATCTTTATGGATTTAATAGACTGTATTAGCATTCAGGCTAAATATAGACCTAACATTTTCTAAATTAAAGTACTTTTTATGAAGATGTCCAGCCAAAACTGATGTTTGAGTACAAATGGGGACTGTAATTCTGCATCAAGAGGTGTTGGTAACATTTCTTTGTATCTGATAGAAGGTACTTAAAGTTGTTTTAGTTTATGATTCTCCCCCCACTGTTTAATTGCCGTCTAGGTCAATTGTGTCTTTATTAAGTGTTAGAATATGGACTAGCACAGCAGGACTAATCCTGTTAAATGTTAGCTATAAAATGTAAATTGTCTGAGTCAGGTGTTGTTTTATTTCATTGAACATATGTACTGGTACAGAGTTACAGCCCCTTAATACAAAGTTAGTACAAGTGTTATACAAATTTAATTAACTTTTCTTGGTTTTAGATGTTATGTTACCAATTTATAAAAGAAAACTTAAGTCATAAAAATTTTAATGAGTTGTGTTGAAGTTTTCCAAAAACAGAGTATTTATACAAAGGGAGGTAATTTCAAGAAACATGAACACTGTTGAAGAATTTAGCTGCATTATTTGATATTGATAAAAGAATGTTCTTTTATGTTAGAATTTTAGTGTCTTAAAATGTCTTGAGATTAGTGTCTTAAACAAAATTACATTATTTTATACATTATCAGAGGGATTTTGTGTACTGCTCTATTTAATTTAAAACATTCAGAATGAAATAGACAGTTAATAATGACCTTAGTACTGTCTTATTTGTAATAAAGATTTATAACAAAAGGGGAGGAGGGGTCATAACCTAGACTACAGTGTATCGAAAAATTACCCCCAATTCTTTGAAGTGAAAATGTTCTAATCTGTCCTTCAAACTTTATCTGTTGAATGTCTTTGTACCTGTGAAGCTAATTCCCCCGGGATAATCTCTTCAACAAACAAAAGTTTTAGTCTCAGCAGGGATTAACTTGAATGTTTTTATCCAGTCATGTCTTTGTAATGTACCAGCACAGTGTTACAAGACTGTTTTCTATTGGCCAAAATGACACTGAAAAAATATTTATTCTGAAGCTCCACTGGCTTTTTACGGTCCCATAGGCATCAGACATTGTCAACTAGCAGTCTAAGCTTTGGCCATTGTCTTAGGGTGTCATAATTCTGTAATTTACTTAAAACCTGTGTAAATATAATTTCTTTTAGAATCAGTTCTAAACATTGTATTTAACCATGACATTTTTTTATCAGTATTTTTGCTTAAGATTATGAAAAAAAATCTTATTCGGAATTCAAACACTTAATTGAATTTCCTGTGGCTAAATTGTGGCTAATTAACATTGAAAGCTTTGCATAATAAAGCTGTTATCCTTCTTAAAATTTTTGTACAATAAACTTAAAGAGCTAAAAAATTTACAGATTTTTATAGATTATCAAGCAGATCTAAAATATTTGAAGAACAAAGTAGCTTTTAAAATTTCTTCCAGTTGAGGAAAAAACAGTCTTTTCATGCAACAAAAACCTGTCAGGTACATTTCATTTATGTGTAGATAAAAAGCAAGCAAGATTATGAGAATTGTTGTAACACGCATTTGTGATGTAACATGCATGCAGTTGTTACAAAAGTAAATGCCTGAGTAACATTAAATTATTTCATGTATTAATAGAAGCGTACAAGTATCTTTTCCATAAATCTGTACATCCTACAGTACATGTACATTCAAAATATTGCCCAAATAGAAAGGAAGAAAAAGCAAGGACAGAATTTTTTTTCCATATCTTTTGGTCATGTTTTGTATGATTAGAGCAGAGTACTTGGTTTGTTTTGTATAGTCATGGTTGGGCAATGTTTAAGCAAGCTTTTGTTTTAATCATACCTCAGCTGAAACATGAGATTTGTGGCTTTACGTGGAGTTTGTTAAGGTCTCTGAACACAGAAAAAAGCTGTTGTTAATCAGTTAAAAATATCTGTCTTTGACAAATTTGGTGGTTTTTAGGCATTTTGTTATCGCTGACAAAATCTGCTGTGTTTTTTTGGTTCATTAGTACAAGCTGTTTATGACTTTAAGATTACTATCAAGGTTTTACGTAAAAAATCTGAAGATAAAAAATGTAGATTATGTTACGGAAGTATTGTTTAGAGTAAAATGGGGTCAGAACATACTGAGGTAGGGAGCAAAAATATTCTGGTTACTTTTGATTCGTCATTTTCCTTTTTCGTGCACAAAGGAAATGATGTTCCATGATTTCAATCTTTGTTCATCCCTGGTTTGATTTTAAAGATGCCAAATAATATGATTTTTTGTAACAGTTTCAAAAGATTAGAAACAAGATACTGTGCATGACGGCACTAAAGTTTACGTTAATTGTCGAAGGAAATTGGATCCTTAACTGATAAAACCATAAGTGTATTTCATCATGAAACATCAAGCTTACGATGTCTTGTGTAAGAATGTTAGCATGTTGTTGCGCAGTTTTGTCAGGGAAGTGAATGGTTCCTTATTAAAAATAGAATGTGATTGAATAAAACAGCTGTTGACCAACATTCAAGTGGTACACATCCTTTGAATTCTGATATTGTCTATGCATACTGAAGCATTACAGGTAAAACGCATTTAAAGGAATGACAGTCATTAGCTAATGCAATTATGGTTTTGACTATGACTTAGTTTTGGGTCAAACAAACATTTTGACAATGGAGTTTATGAATGAAATAGTGCCATAAATAGGTTGTGTTTAAATCATAGCAAATGAAGAAGATATATGACTTTGTCATGTTAAACGAAAATAAAATTTCATATCTCATTGTATTTTTGAAAAATACTAGGTTCTCAGTTGCTTAATGAGATAGCATACAGATTGCATGACATTTCAGGTTTTATATTTAGCACAGTTAACCTATCATAAATTTTTGTTTACAGTAGGTATGGCATTTTCAGGTTGCGTTTTTTAAAAAAAAAAGGTCATGAATCAAACAAATCCTTAGGCAAATGTAATTAATCATGCAAATAGATGATGATTCTGTTTTGCATAATCATGCATTCTGAATGAAATGGTTTTCAGGTCAATTTCAAGTATCCAAAACTTTTATTCATATGAAAGGGCTAGAAAATTCATGATTCAGAAAAAATTATTCTGTTTTGACTCCATTCAAAATCGAATCAATCATGCAAAGTGTCGTTTTCTGAATTTATTTTATTCAAATGTAAAATTTCGCTAACTGACTAAATGCAAATATGAGATGAACTCTGTAAATGTTAATCCTCAGAGACTGACAGTCCATCGTATGTGCATAAAAAATAATCCCGCTCACGGCAGGTCGTCTTTTATTGAAGGGACACGGAGCAAACTGTTGGCGATTTAATCATGCAAAATACTTAATTTGGTTGTAAGTTGTTCTTTGACAGTGTAAGCCGATTTAAGCTTCAAACCTGCAGAAAATTAAACATGTTTGACAGCTGAAATTTAAAAAAGCCAGAAAATGTTACACAGTTTAATGGAAAAGAGATTTTGTGTGTTTTCCATTTAAATTTAAAAGCGGTGACCAGAAGATAAGGATCTCCTTTACTGTTTCAATTTAAGCATTACGCACATGGCTTGAAATATTCTAAAGTATTTAAGTCTCAAGAGTCTGTTGCAAAACACTTGTAAGTAAAATTCTTTAAATGGTTTATGGTACAACTGTGTGGCTTCACACCACTGATTCAACAGATGCATTATAAAATTGTGTTAAATGTAGCATTGAAATCTTGTAAAGACAGATCTCTTCACATACGAAGAAAAAGAAACTTGGAAACAGAAATTATCTTATTTCTTTATATTTTTATCAGATTCAGTCAGTTTGAATGGCAAAAACATCTTTAGTTTAGAGTACAGTATGTTGAAAGCTCTGAACTGCAGGATTAGGTGAAAAAGGGTCGGACAAAAAAAAACACCATTTGGTTGGCTGTGGAAAAGTTGCGGAATATAAGATTCAGTCTGGTCTAGTCATAGAGACCATTGGTCATATGATTACTTGTCCCTTTTTGGTATGAGAAATGAACTACATGCAAAGATTTATTCAGTAGAAAAGATTCTTAATTCCTCAACAAAGGAAGTGTATGTTTCCATATATAAGATTCAGTCTTGTCTAGTCATAGACCATTGGTCATACGGTTACTCCTCCCTCCTTTTACTAAGAGAAATTACTTACAAGAAAAGAGTTATACAATAGAAAAGATTCTTCATTCCTGATCAACAAAGAAAGTGTATGTTTAAGTGGAAACTTTGTCTATAATACCTCTTCAGGGAATGATTTGTGAAGTTACAAAAACAAACAGCTATTTTCTTGCTATTTCATGGAACTCGTGGTGTTTTAGTATGTAATTTGATTTTTTTTTTGCTTGCCGAGAGGGTGTCTGGTGTGTACTTAAAGGCAAGGTTACTAATTGTAATAGTGTCTGCTTATTATGTGTCAATTATTTGTGTTGCCACCGGCAATGGGTAACTATAGAAACCAATCTCGAAAATTACATCCCTGTTTGAATGAAATCTGGTTGTTTTGCATCAAATTCAGATTAGTTTTCCAATATAACGTTTCAAATTGAACGTTTTAAGGGCTGTTATTAAGTAAGATTGGACCTATTTCTATGAGAATTTTGAAACTTTTACGGAGATTTGGCATTGTTCCAATTGCGTCTGCAACAGTTGATGTTAAAGTTTTTCCAGCCATGGTTGTGACTGTCTGCTTATCATCTCTAAATTTTTAGTTCAAGAGAAATAGCAGGAACAACCCTTTTCCTCCAAAATTTGTAATTACTATTATACTGATACTCTGAGAAGAAGTGGGAACGTGTCCACTCGTAATCTCAGAAAAGCAATTTGCAATTCCATAAGCTATGCCGCCAACCAGTAATAATTTTGTAGTAGTAATTTTTACGGCAGTGATTTTCCTAATTTGATGGTGTATTCTTAGTTTTTCTCTCGTTGTATGTACACCGTCTTCTTTATAATTTTAGAGACTAGTCATTTTCGTAAGATGCTTATTACTGCATGCCTTCAAATGCTTGATCTCAAATGCTTGACTGTGATCCTCATTAGCTGACAGAGATTTGCAAGAATTTGGTTTGCAGCATTGACTCGTTGCTCATAGTTAGTTTGCTTTGTGAGAGGAAGGGTATTGTTGCAAGCTTTTGTATTTATACCACTACTAATTTAGCCATTTCCGCAAACATTAAATTAATTTGAAGCATTGCGATAAATGACAAATTGTTATGACTATAGAAATGAACTTGGAACATTACAATAAATGACAAATATTTATGTCTTAGATTGAATTTACTGATTAGCAATGATTGTCAACAGTGGATTAAAGACACAATAGAGAGAGAAATGATTGTGTTGATGAGTTTTCATTGAATGTAAGAGATAATTTTAAAACTGCATGTATATAGAAATATCAGAGTTGTGCATAATATGGTTGAGATTTTTGTTGAGTTTAAAGCGACTGACTCACAGAGGGGCCGACAATGAAAAAAAAAGAAAATGTTCTTACATCTTGAAATTTTTGCAGCAGTTGTGAAGAACAACTCTTAAATTTTAAAGAAAAAATTTTCAGCAAAATTCTGAGTCGGTCGCTTTAAGGTCCTGTCCCAAAGAGAATTGAATTGTTTTGTTAGTGTGAAAGATTCAGATTGAAACCAACTCCTTGTACTTTACCAAATGACTCTTAATGCTTGCCTGCAGTTGAAATAAAGCCTTTATTTTCTTCAAAAGACCATGAGGTGCTTATTTCATGGATTTTTTTTCTACAAATAACTTTTATTTTCTTCAGAAAAAACTCCTCTTTCATACTAACACATAGAAAAGGACAGGGCACATAGAAAAAGGGCAAGACTTGAACATTAATTTCACAACAAAAAAACATTTCTTGTTTCTCTATCCCTCAGTAGAGAATGCAGTAATGATTTTGTGCATTCATACATACTTGAAGTGTATAGAGGAAATATTCTGATGTTCTAGAACTGGTAGAAGAAATATCTAACTCTTTAAAACAGCTACACTTGCATGTTTTTCTTGACAGAAGTTTTGACAGTCTTTTGATTGTGTGTGTGTGGGTGCCCCAGAAATCTTCTGCATAGACATCATAATTAATGTACCAGCTAAACCTGAATGGATGCATTTAAAGATTCTATGAAGTATCGCATAATACCCCACCCATTGCTTGGACAGTGCATTGTTCTGTGACAATGTTTTCATTATACGGCCATCTTATGTCGTTTTATATTCTGTAAATGGTAATTTTCTCTGAGAATCCGTACAAATATGGAATACATCAAGAGTCGTTTATTTAGTTAATAGCAGAATCAATACAAATGGCCTTCTGCTGGCCAGTTGTAGTATTGATGACCGCTGCGATGGAATTGTCACTTGACCGTCACTGACCGATGGTAGATCACTGCTGTAATAGAAATCAGAGAAATCTGGTCATGGACAGAATAGCAGAATAGTCATGCCTACTGGAAGATAATCATTGTCGGGGTCGACTTAGTTTAATAGGTTACTGATGGTCTGATGCTGTTAACTGCTATATGCTGATTCTGAATTTGAAATTCTAATTTCTCATACCCAGTAACATTTGAACAATTTGTAGTCAGCTCTTAGGGCAAAATGGTATGTAAATTTCTTTGCACTTACTTAAACACTGTCTAAAAACTGTTGATTGTTGTGACCTTAGGATGGTTCAAACAAGGAACTAGGTCAAAACAGACTTCCTGATTTTAATTTTTAGCAAGGTGCATTAAGGTAAAAATGATTTGCATGTCAAAAGGACATAAAATCATCATCCTATTGTTTGACCCACCGGGTGAAGGTACCAGAGGAAGCCATGTTCTATAAAGATTATCATCAGAATGAGGCTGGGTGTTCCAGCCAATCAAAATCCAGAGATTACATTTAAGATAATTACAGCCATGACCAGGTGAAACATGATTTTGCAGGAAGATTAGTAAGCACGTGTTTCTTGACCATATTTGAAGCAATTTGCAGCGTGAAATGATTGTTCATGCTTCTAGTTGATTGAAATTTGTTGCAGATTTATGAATTAATAATGATTCAGTTTTTTCCTGAGGAATTAATATCCATTAAATGAAAATTGAAATTGAGTACTTTTTGTTTGTTTAATGAGAAACCAGTTAAAAAGCATTGGGTTTGTATATGAAAATATCATAAATGATATTATTTAAATTGATTTTCCTCCAAGTATGAACATAGTGTTATGGAAGAGCTCCCTACCAGTGTACATGTAACTTGTGAACATGATTTTTCAGAATTTTGATTTCCTTGTATAGAAGCATTTTCCTATGGTTTCATTTGTTTTCCGCATTGTGCAAGTCTAGTAGAATATTCATACTTCAGCTGAAAGTTGTATAAGAGAGATATTATTGCATAGAATATATTCCTTCCGGGGACTATAAAACACACAGTTAATCAATAAAAATGCAATATAACACTTCTGTTTACAGCTGCTTCAAATTGACTGAAAAAAAAATTTAATCATCTATTGGTTTCTTAATAGGGCATCTTCAGTTTGTTGTATTGCATTGACCTACTTGCTAAAATGGATTCTAAGTAGATCAGCTCCTTAATCAAAAAGTCAAGGTCACTTTCTTGTTGTTGCTTCACATGTTTGAGCCCTGCAACTCACTTGATAGAAGATACATGAAGAGTGACAGTTTTTTGTGTGCAAATACTGTTTTGAGGATACCTAATGAATTGATGGGATTAGATTATTTTGTATGAGGCATAAATGTATTTGGAGTAATTCTCATTGTTCGTCCAGACATGTAATTAGTTCTGTATTAACAGCTGATTGTTTTTGTAATAAAATGCGTCCTTCAGAAAGTAAGTGGCTTATTATCCCCTATGGATGCGTTTAATGTTAGTTGGACAGAATCTTGTTCAGTCAAGCAAAAAATAGTGGTCATTAACACATGCAAACTTTTTTGACTGCTTTAATGTTTAACCGTGGCAATTGAAAAGTAGACTTTAAATTTTATGCATGGTTTGATGACATGTATGTCCCAGAGTTGAACAAATCGTGTTCTCATAGTAGTTGACCCATTTTCCTTTTTCTTCCCTGCTAATGAGAATCTGAGGAATTTATTGACTCTGACACTAACTATATGGAAACAATTCCATTTATTATGCATGTTTGGTTAATAGTAATTTCTAATAAAGTCAGTTACACACTGCACTGCACCTACCTTTTGAAATCTGCATAAATTGCTACCGTTGATTAATGTTACATTATTCTTACCTCATGACAAAGGACATCATTCAAAAGCACTCAATCACAAAAAGACCGAAACAGAAACATCGTGTAACAAATTGTTAAGAAAGGACGTGTTTTTTATTTGTTATTGACAGTTGCGTGCATCTATATTCATGGCGGTGTAATGGATTGTGCTTGTTAAGCCGCTGTGTCAAGATTTTGCTGCCATTAGCAAGTTTCTTTGATCTTTGGAGACATTGGAAGGTTTTAGTTGCTTCATTGAAATAATTGACATGTTTTATTAGTAATTTGTTCAGGGATTTAAAAAACGATATTGATTTAGAAAAGTAGGCTTTACAAAGATTGCAACATTTCTGCATTGGATAAATAAAAAAAACCCAGAAGAAATGTGAAGTTTATTACACTCATGTAGACTTTAAAGTTTATACTGAAAGGTCATTTAATTTGCTTGGGAAACAGTTGAAATGTAATGCTGATTGCACACAAAGGACCTATCAGTTTTAACATTTATTCAGATAGGCTCAGCAGACAAAGTTTGAATGCATATTGAATTCAGGACTGTTTACCAGAAAAAATATTTTGCCATCTAACTTCATAGTCTTTATGGTATTTGAAATGAACAGAACTGTATTTGAATATTCAGCATTTTACCTTAATCAGCCAAAAAATATGTTAAAGATTGCATTGTTACTTTATGCAGAAACCTGTTTTTAAGACCCTTTCTTTTATAATATGGTGAAAAAAAAGGTTACTTCTTACCATATTTGACAACATTTATTCTGATAAATGACATTATAAATTGCTTAATGTCTCGGTTATTGTCTCTTCAGCCTGCAGCGTTAGAAGACCGTAGCCATGATTAGTCGTGACAGTACTCTGATTGGTCGAGATAGAACTTTGATTACCGGAGCAAGTTGTCAATTTAATCAACACTGTCATTGTCTCATTGTCCACTTTTTATGATGCCCGGGTTGTGTTTTATTGTTTGATGGACAGTTTAAGATAATAAATAAAAGATTGTCAGTCTAAATGTCTTTTTATTAAGGTTAAACTTGGTATAAATTAATCATTTTAGTTTACAAAGTTGCTTCATTGCATTTAGATGGCTTCTTGACTATGAAGTAACCCCTCAGTGTCTCTATTATATTCCATTGCATCGGCACAGATAAATTTGTAGAACATCAAATCAGCGTTTTATTATTATTCTAAGGCTAGTGATTGAAGTTAGAGGCTGACTTTTTAGAACCCTGACTTAATGACCTCAGATGCAGGGCTTCTATACACCCTTATTTATTACAATTTATAAGGGGCCCTGAAACCCAATGAATAGAGGCCTGTATCTTCTGTCAAAAGTTTGTGCAAACATTTTTGAATTTTTGTGCAAAAGCTTTTTCAAGTATAAATATTTAATGTCATTTTTTTTCAAAAGTAAAAACCTTTATATTGCATAATAAAACTCTCACCATATTTAAATACGGGTGGATTCACACTACAAATAATTGTAACATGGGCTAAGACTGTCAATAAAATTGGTGTCAAGAGTGAAAAGAAGCAATTTACAAAATAGTCATTAATTTATGTCTCATTTCTGTAATTATCCCGAGCAGTCAGTCAGCTCCTTAACTTTGCGTGATCGCGAGCAGTTATGTGGATAATTTGTAAGACGATTTTAAAATCACGGGTGGAGTATGTCGGGAGGTGTATACCTATGTTACACAGGGCTCTCAATGTTTTACCATCCATTACGCATGTTTGTTTGTTTTTCTGTCTATAAGATGGGAGTAAATTTTGTTTAGGAAGAACAAAGAAATTTGTTGAAATTGTTCTTGTGCATTTGTAAAATACCTCAGTGGTTTATCACAGTTTGATCGTAATGTTTCATATGTCAGTTTGTTAGTAAATGTACTTATTAAAATGGTTAGGTATAATATTTGGGTTGTGAAAAGATGTAACTATTTTAATTATACTAAACTTGGTGATATAGGTCTGAAGGTTGATGACAACTTGGACAGTCTGCAAAGTTGAAGAAACCTGTTCCGACAGTATATATGTCAAGATCTTAAGACATCAAGGTCATCTAACAAACATATACTGTAGTCAAAATATAACCTTATTTATGTATGGGGACTTAAAGTGTATCGGATGAAATGATGAAAATTGCTGTAATTATTTCAGGCAGAGGTGCTACGTACTTTTTACTTTTTATCAAGAGTGAATATCAGGTTGTTCATCGACAAGTGTAATGATTTTCCGTCTTTAAAATGATGATTGATTTGCAATAAAGTGAAAAAAAAATCCCTTTTTTTAATTTATTAAAGTTTTTGTTCAACTTTTTGATTTGGTCAGAAATATTTTGATGTTAAGATATGCAGACAAGAAAAAAAACCCTGTTTTTTTGTTAGTGAAAATATAAAATAAAAAAGACCATAATTATAATCGAAACAAAATTATTTTTGCTGCTTTTCAAAATAAATGAGTTCCATGTTAGAGGTCAGCAGAATTAAGTCTGGTCAATACTGATTTCAATAGCATGGTTTATTGACCCAAGACAGTGCACAAATGACATTGGTTGATCAAAGTCTGGCGGGATTGAATTACTGTAAATTTGGACTAAATCAAGTTGTAAAGTGATACACTTCTGTTAAAAGTTTAGCCTCAGGTGCAAGTCTCATGGCTTATTTATCGATTAATTCGTTGAACAATACATTATTTTACAAAATTGATGACCCTAAGGGTAGATGGCAGAAGAATGTAAACGATGACAATAAGAATCGCATTTTATACGTGTGGCACAACATGCAATCAACAAAGGAATGAACTCGCAACAAACTCTGTCACACCTGTACCCATCTTCACGAACACAAAGATATGAAGACTATAAACTAAGAAATTCTGAAACCCAATCTAAAGCGGTTGAAGTCTTTGCTTGAGCCTAAGAAAAAAGCACATTTTCATTGGAATCATTTCTTGAAAGACAGAATCATGTTTCTAATCAGTAATGTTTTTAGGTTGTGTTTTTTTTATCAATTCTCAGAAGAATTAAAACTTTAAGAGAAGCAATAAATCAAGTGTTCTTCTCATTAAAGAAAGATGTTACAAATACAGTTCTTACTGAAAATACTGTACATTTTTTTCTTGAATTTAGGTTTTTCCTTCTTTTTTTTTCTTCTTTTTTCATTCAATTAATGCTGCACAGTTTCAGAATTACCTGAGACTTTTGATTTCAAATACGGAGGGATAAGTTAATTTTGTATGTAATAATGTTGATCAAGGTATTCCTTTCAGACTATGCCAACACATATTTTGTACAATCAGTTTAGAAATTAGGACATAATGATCATTTCATAAATGGCTGCCATGCTCCAATTTCAAAATTTTGCCATTCAGTTTAATCACAAAAAGACTTAGGCAAGAAAATGCATTATAATTCCAACCTAACCAGGGCTTAATTTCTGATTTTTTATTGAAAAATTCTTTATAAAGCCGATAACAGCAAAGGTGTGGGGACACATGTGACTTAATTGTTGTAAAAGGTTTTCTACAAATCCCTTTTATCAGATTCGTCACTGGGCCTGGAACATTTCGTGTGAATGTGGATTAAAGTTTTGATTTAACTGTCAGAAGCTATCTTTGACATTAAATATCAACAAAAGATATGAATAGAAGAAAAAAACGAATTTGCCTTTCTTTCATGAGGGACTGAATCATGTTGCTATGAAGTTAAAGACATTTGCCTTTAACTTAAATGAAAATTTATGTGTATGTGACATCCTGGTAGACTTTAAGTTGAAAGCAAAGACATGTCTGATATTAACAACATAAGAAATATGTTAAGTATTATCATTACTTGTAGTGACCATAGTTATATTACACAGTAAAAGATCTAATGAATATTAAATAGGGTTCCTAAGATCAGATGATGGAAGTTCACAACATTAAAATCCTTCAAACATTCAAATACCATCGTCAGCAGAGACTCGCTAAAACTCCGCTTTTATGCTCTTCCTGTATGTTCAAACAAGAGTTGACCACTACCCTAAATGGCTGTCAAGAACATGACAACTGTGCTATGTAAACAAAAATCTTGAAACTGTCCACAGCTATCTAATACAGTCCAGGTTGACAGCATTGAAATTTTAGCGAAAAATAATTTATCTCTCTGATAATGGTGGGCCATCTCTCTTTCAATCGTGAGTTAAGATACATAGCTAACACCTTTTAACAATATTTGGACATAACCTAATTTTAAGAGGTTGTCAGATCGATTGAATAAGCATTTGTCATTTCATGATGTGGTCCACTTTGTGTCATGTGGGGTCTCCAAAAGTGAGACATTGATAATAGAAGGAAGGTTGTTTGCAACAATTTTTATGTCTGGGTCAGAGTCATTTACATGTTTTCCATGTTCACATATTTTTGTTTGGTAAAGGTTTGAGAAGTTCGCTTTCTGTTATAATAATACTGAGAATGTGTCGACAGTTTGAATAAGTAAAAGGCAAAATGTTTTCACAGACTTTTTTGCCAAGTTGTCTGATACCTCCTATGGTAGAATGACTCTTTTTTTGTTACTTGAGACTAGACGGAGAACAAAGAATAAGAGAGCAGAAAACTGTTTGCATATCTTTGAGACAGAAAGTTGTTGTTTTCTGTTATGCATGTGTACCACACTCCGAAATTTGTTGATTTTACCATACTGATTGTTTATATCTTGTCAAAAAATATCTGTTAAAAGATTTACAGTTTCTGTGATCATTTAGTGCAAAATACCAAATTACAAGCCTATTTTCTACTCATTTGCCACGATTAATGAATTTCCCATTCTTCAAGATGATGAATTTTCCATCACTTCACATTCAATGTTTCTGCAAGATATGCTGATTTGCGTAGAAAAATATGCACTCCATGTCTGCTAGGCAGAAAAAGACAGCATTATTTATGAGCCATTGTGAATTTATTTATTGCAGAATTAGCATCTAATTGGCTGATAATTCCATGCACAGTGTTGTCTGCAAAGGGAAAAAACATCTTCAAATTTATGATGCCTTTCTGTATCAAAACCTGGACAGAATATGATCAAATGCTTTTCACAAGTCAATAAATAATCATTAAAGTTTCAACTCAAAGAAAACTTTTAACTGTCTTTAAGTTTTTGTGCTTTCTGCTTATTCAGTGACTTTTTGCTGTAATTTTTTTCTCTCATTTGCTTTTTGAAACTCTATTTAATTGCATCCTTTGCTGATATTTATTATTGCAGAAGAAGATGTTATTCCTTGCTTGCAGTCAAAAAACACTATTTATTGGTAAGATAGGTATCTTTGGAAGCCGACGTTTCCGAGTATTTATGATCTTGTTTTTCTTTATAAATACGCACATGCACTCACTAGTTTTGTTCTTTCTATTTTCATGTGCTGTTTTCTTGATCATCATAGGTAAGTAAAGTTTATATTATTTTAGACATTTTCTCCTGTATAAATGAAGTAGAAAGTATGAGCTTGATTGTAGATATAGAAAAAAAACACGCCATTTAATTTTAATGTTAAGTTGGTGGTTTGAGCTCTTGCAGTATACCAGATTTACAGCAAGCCTCTGCTTTTTGCTTAAGTGCTGGTACATGTATTCAAGTATACATCTTGTACATAATCTAGTACTGAATTTGAAGAATCGGAAATGTACTGAGGATTTTAGTGAGATGAATAAAGTTTGTAGGATCTTTTGTTGCATAATTGCGCGGTTGAAATACGGTACATAATTATTTGAAAAAAAAAGTTTTTCCTGTACTCTAAGGTTTACTCAAAAACGAAAGTAACTTACAGTTTTGCCCCATATTTTAAAGTGAAGAAATTTTCTGTTTTAGAGATTGTGCTTAAAATGTGTACGCAATTATATAGATTGAATTATGAATTTTCCTGACATTAATGCATCAGCTGATTACAGTTATCCACTGTATGGAATTCCATTGAATTGGACAATAACCAACCAATTTTCTACTGATATTTACGACTGAAAAAGAGTAATACAAAGTTTGGCTTTCAGCTTTTCTTGTTGTGCTGTACAGAGACAGATATATCGACAAAAAGTGCACTGTATATTGAATTGCTGCTAGAGTATCTCTTCTTTATTAATAATAATGATCTCGACAGAATGCAAGAGCCAGTCCAGATTTATTTCGCAGTTTTTGTGGGAAAGATGTTGATTAAATTTATTAATACTGATCGAAGTCTGGTATAATATATTTGTATGAGTAGGTCACACACAAAAGGAAGTTTGTTTTCCAGTGCCATATTGATGAAACTAATTACAGGAACTGAAAGTCATGCCTTATCGATGTATTTTTGATAGATTTATTAATGGATTTTGTTGTTGTTGCTTTTTTATAGAAGCAAAATGATTGGCTCTTTTTGTAACTTCTGCCGCAGGAAGAGTAGTCTGTTTTTACTGAGGTTGACAAAAATGTAGGCAACCAAGCAGTCGTCGGAAACATTACCATAATTGTATTTCAATGAAATTAAGTGCTTCAGCAGATGCCAAAAAAGGTCTTTCCATGGAATATACCAAATTGTTGTGTGCATGGAACTGACAGCCTGCAGGTTCTGTTACAATCAATTAGCAATTTTCATCATACAAAGTCTCTTGAAGATGCTTACCCTGCTCTGAAGAACTTTAAATGACAAGTTTAATTTAAAACAATTTTCATTCTCATCGTAGCAATTGCACATTTCCTGCTTCATCAGAAGCACTTACTGGTGTTATATGTATTTGATAGGTTTTTAGTTTTGGCTTTGCAGGAAGAAAAAAAAAGACATGTTTTTTAAAAGAGCTGAAATTTATAAAGAAATATTGAAAGAAGCAAATTGAAGACATGTTTGAAGTATGATACGTAATTTTGATCGTGGAGTAACTTCAAACTTTTTCTGATTTATGACAAAGCAGTTTTTGTTGACAAAATAAGAAATTGTTTTAATTGTTTACAAACTTAGTATGCATGTCAAGACGTTATGTCATATTTCAGCATAATTTGTAAATCATAGGTGAAGACATTTGTACACATTATTAATTGTTAAACTCGGAGGATTTAACAGACTTTGATTTAGATGGTTGAAATTGTTATGTGTTTTGTTAGTTTTTTTCTGCATTTACGATGTTGTTGCAGACTATAGGTTGCTTGTAACATGTCAGAAATGATTTGTGATGTCATCGTAGGTGAAACGGGACTTTGTCATGATCCGTCAGAAAGATCGAGCTTTTTGAAATATTTAAATTGAAGAGTCTTGTACTAATAATTTATGATTGTTGAATTATTGTCTCCTTTATGTGACTCACTGCATTCCATTTCAAAATTTCATAATTTGGAAATAAATTTTGAAAGAGAAGAATATTCTGGATTTAAGTATATGAGTTTATTATACAGTGATCTTTTTTGTCTTATGCTGTATTGGTAATCTGGATTTTTTTATGTATTTTGGAATATAGTAAGCAAGAATGTGACTTTTTTTCAAGTAGTTCATTAGAATAATATCTTAGTTAAAGAATATGCTCTTTGAAAACATGTTCCAGCAAACTTGATAAAGATTCATTGAACGAAAGATGGTACAGCAGTTTTATTCCACAAATATATATGAAAGTTATATGTAAACCACACCAAAGTACAGGTGTTTTAATATTTGTGATATTTTGATGGCAATGCCAGATCTCAAAGATGATGAAAACATAAAACAGCATGTTCAGGTGTAGACACTTTGTCTAATTAAATGTTACTTCACCTAGAGGAATTGTTATGTCCCATTTTTTTCAGTTACAGCTATGTGCAGAAGTCAGTTTAGAATGAAATTGAAAGCTATTCTAGCTTGTCTTATTAGCATTGCCAACACTTTCTTATTTTTTATTTCTCTTTGTTGTCAGCAAAAGGCTTCACATTCTAAGACAGTGTTGCACAAATTGATAAGGTTAGTTCCAATCACACCAGTCTTACCTATAATTTTGTTGAGTTAGCCTTCCCTTATTTCAGTTTGGAGTGTTCCATTATGTGATACAGGTACTACAGGGTAGAACAGACAACAATTCTGAAAAAAGGTGACAGTCACAGGAAAAGCCTCATAAATGTCTCTGGGGCTTAATATTTGCTAAGTTTGCTGAATTCAGAAGTTAATTTCCCATTGAATGTAGGATATCTTGGGAAATTGGAGAGCTTTGGTAGCAGTTTAATGGCTTTGAAAATTGACTTTTGTCTGGAAGGCCTTTTTTTAACAGAAAATTATGGTTAGTTCGAGGTCTGTCATGGGAGAGACAAAAGATGCTTAAAAGATTACTTTTATGCCCAATTGATTGCTTGTTGAAAGTGCGAACATTAAAAAAGTATTGATGCACAGCCTTTGGGATCAGCATAAAGTGATTTGGGCAAACAAGTGTTACTTTTGTTTCTGTGAATTCTGGTTTTGATTTAATTTATCTGAAAAAAAATCCTGTCTCTTCAAAAATCTGAGCACAGTCAAGTTTTATTTTGAAAGCTGGTCAGAATGTGTCTGATTATTATGCTGTTAGAAATCAGTAGTCTATACTTTCTATTCAGATGTATTATTTTTATTTTTTTTCTTCTTTCACAAAGGTCTGTAGCTAGAATGTGTGTACATTTCTTTACCTCTGCATTTAGAAAAGTATTTTCTTTTTTGAAGAGCAGTTTATATAATTCTTACCTGAAGTCTTGGTTATATGAATTGTGCGCATGTTTCTTTGACATTTTTGCAAGCAGGATTTGCCATTTTGTCTTTGTATATTATTGCTTTTAATTCACTAAACATACTTTCCTGAAATCATTAGCAAAACTGAGTGATCTTTTTTTTATTTTCTGATGGGGAAAAAACAACAAGCAAAAACAACATTTAGTATATCAGATTGATTGGAACAGATTAACATCATCAGTAATAGGGTTGAACAATTCTGCTGTCGTTTTGCAAGAGTAGAAAAATATTCAGCCTGTGATGTATGGAGCCATCAACTGCCATTCAGATGTTTATCTTTATTTCCCTTATCATGCCACTTTATGTAATCCTACATTTAAGCTGCCTTGTTAGTGTAGAATCAACCCTATCTCAGGCTGATTTAAGGGAGGTAATAAAAACTCCCAGGGGAGGTAACTTTAATTATTAAGGCAATAAGATATAATTGGTTAGCTTGGTATAACAGGTGCATCATGCATGCTGAGACTGCTAGGTCTGGTTTATTTTGCTGTAATTAAATATAAAGCTCTTTGCACAGTTGCTTTTAATCTAATGCTTCCAAAGAAGATTTTGTCTGCTACAGTTCAGTAATGAAGGGAGGTAATTGAACCTACTCACTTATTCATTCAAATTTTCTTTCAGCATAAAATAGTTATGTCAGCTTTGTAAAAAGTAAAAATATATTTATTTTGTGGAATAGAAATTCATCTACCTTTGTCAACAACTGTAATTTATGAAAACATTAGGCTAAAGTGAATCAATATGACATGATTGTATTAGTTGGGAAAAACAGTGCATGGTTCTGACCATTAGGAATAAGTCTTTGTGCTCAAAGAAAAGAAGAAAGAAGAAGAAAAATTAATGCTAATAAAATTAGAAAATAATGGCTGTATCAAGTAAATTGAATCCGCCTGAAAGGGGTCGGTGTATTCCGAGATACTGTCATTTTCTGTGGTAGCAGTGCTTTGAATGAAATATCATTACACTCTAGATAAACTAGATAAACAGTGGTCCAGTGGTAATGCTCTTCACTGGTAACTCAGTGGTCATGAGATCAATCCCCTGCTCCTCCACTAACATTACTCATTAGCTTTTGGATGAGACTTTAAACCAATGTCCCAATTGTATCAGTGCTGTACACTGAGCATGCAAAAGAACCAGGGGTGTATTGGGAATGGGATGCTTTCTGTATATTGCACTATCTCCCTCAACCTAAAATAACTAATCTCTTCAGGGGTCATCGGTCATATGGGCAACTTGTACCTACGATATATTAACTCATTAGAGAGAGATAAACCTCAGAACAAGCATTAACTAAGAAGACTGCAACAAGGTTTTATCTATGGCACATCATTCTCTGTACATTGTGTCTTTCTGAAGGTGATTTGTCTGTTACTTCGTGAACTTAGAGTCTGGGATTTGACATTTTTCTCTTGTCTCAGATTCTTAGTCGCATTTAATAGTCTTCTAAAGGTTTTAAATCACATTTCAGCAATAACTCAGTTATAAAAAGACATTTAAAGAAAATGTAGACAGTTAAATTGTCTTCAGGTCTGAAAATAATGGGCTGATAGGAAGACTGTATATTTGAAATAGATAATTTGTACTGAATGTGATATACTTTTAGTGAACTTCTTAGGTCAAAGAACCATAGTATTTTCTGTAAACCAATCTGAAGAGACAAAAATGACACTCATTTTCAAATAGACAAAGTCAGTCAATATGTAAGTATTTGCTGTTATTTAATAACTTTGTAATCGGATGAGTCAGATAATAACTATTTTGCTCTCACATGACTTTTTATTTTCTTTCTGACAGAATCTGATTGATATATAGAAGCATTTTGCAGTCTTGTTATGTTACATTAACTGTTGCATCCATGATTTTCACTTGTTGCTAAATTTCAGCATGTCGTCTGTTACAAATGCCACACAAGTTGTATTGGTTTCTGCCGAGAATTTCAAAAACCTATTGAAATTCATTAAAACTACTTCATTGAATTTGTTTATTTAAATCAAGTTGTGCGCTAAGTCTTGCTAATGGCACAATCAAGACATTCTTTGTAGAGCGTAGTCTAATTTTGCACTTTCTAATTAATAAGCACAGCATGTGAGCTACATTTAGTGTACAATGAAAAGAAAAGATACGATCGGGACAGAAAAGCTCCGAATATCTACGTAATGAAATTGCTGTGTATCGGGAACCGTCCTTGTTATTCCATATCCTTTTGCGATAGAATCTGTGTAGGCCTGTGTGCTTGGGTATTCAACTGGAAATGTAAATTGTCCAATTGATTTTGTAGAGCACTTAATTGGATATATCAGTCAAAATCAGTCACAGAACAAGATGGGCTGGAACAAAGTACTTTACGATGGAGAAATCGTTGTTAAACAGGTTTCTTTAAGATGATACTAATAAGTTTTGAAGAAAACAGTATTTTTCAAATAGTCAGTATGAACAACAGGTGTATTTGAAACAATGACTTAGACAAATTTGTGTTACCCATAGAATTTCTTAACAGACAATGTTATATACAAGATTCTTGATTTGCTGACACAAATGATAAGTGAAATAAAAAATTTTTTTATAATTTTATATGAAAATTTCCAACCTGTTGAGTAGGTATGTAGTTCAAATTTTATGATTTTGATGGAGGTATTTTTTTTTCATACAGGTTGATTTTATCTCCTTTTCATGATATATCATTCATAAGTTTCAGTCTGCCTTCCGCCATATTTCAAAAGCTACGACTCATGAAAGGGTAATAAACTCTTTATGAAGGAGAGATGGATAATTTATGAGCATTTTATATTCATTTGAGCAAATAGAAGAATTTGTTAACAGTCTTTTTTTTTTTGAAATGGGTGTCATGTCATATTTGTAAATGCGTGGAAATTTTTGGCAGTACAGTCACCCATAGTAATGTGTTATAGGAATTCGAAAGAAAAGAAAAGAAAGAAGAAATTATTAAACAGTACGTACTGTATATATTTTGCTGATATATTTCAAGGCAAAATTGAAATGTTTTAACATCAGTTATATTGTATACCACTTCAATTATTAGGTCATGGAATTTTGTTAAATCTAATACCTTTTACTTTAATGGACAACAAGTATCAAGGCTTGGTCACTTGAAATCTCACTTGGCCCTATCAAGTGTTTAAATTTATTGAATTTAAATTTCATGTTTATGTACTTCACAATGTCTTGAAATTCTTTGACAGATTTTGGTTATTTTAAGATGTTATTTCAAATTTAAAGTAAAAATCGATAACACGTAAGAAATTCCTTTGTTGTGTTGTTGCTAATAAATATTTAAAGTGCAATTGTCAAGTTTACACAGCATAAAATGGCCATAGATACATTCTTACAGGATTTTATTTACACATAGCATGATCTTCAAGTTGTAATATGAGTAATATTTTGTGTTTACCATTATGTTGTTGAAATGGTCTAGTGTATACCTTCCTGTAATTTACGACCTCTGACAACTGTGTCAGGGAATCGATTCTTTGGCTCACTGGTTTGAGTGTTGGCCTGTCATGCAGGAGATGGGAGTTCAAATCCCTCTCTGTGTATTCCAAGATGCATTGCATCTTTCTGTTACTGACTTTCATGTTCGTAAGAACTTACAGATACCCACTGTTGAACACTGTTGGACTTTCTTGTTTGTAAGAATGTAAATAGTAAATTGTACAGAACGCTAGCTGTTTAACAGCTATTATAATTTTTATAATGATATTATCCGCTCACTCTTCTTTACATATTGCATATAAAGCCAGGAGGCAGGTTCATTAAGCTGGAGTGCTAAAGAAAATGCTATTCATTTAAATTGAATATAATTGTTATGTTTGGTTTTCGCTAGGCAGAATATCTTCTCAAATCTTCCAGTATCAGGCAAAGATAATTATTATGTTCTCTTCCAGTATCTCCAGGAATTTTTCTCACTGCTCTATTTTTTGTTGATATGATGTTCTTGGATTTCAATTTTTCTTAATTATTTAAAACTGAAAATTTTCCAGTCTGACTGGTACCAGACCTGTCTTTCTGAAAAGTAACAAAAAATTGTCGACTGTGAGTTTATGCAAAAATTAGAGAGCTTCAGTAGGTAATTCTATAACTTTGATGTGCGTTTAAGTGAATTCACTGTTTTAGTATTGTGTGGCACCAGCATTAAAACGCTGTCTGATAAATATCACGAATCTGCGTTAGAATGGGAGACTTACTGGGGTTTGATTCATTTAAAGTAGTAATTTCAGTGCAGACACAATAAACTGCCAGGGGAGGTAGTGATTCTTCCTACTCTAAATAACATTTTTGTATCTCATGAAATATTCATTTCCGTTCAATCTACGGAGATCATTTTGTGGCATCTTACCTGCATTCCAAACGCACAAAAAGCAAACAAAAAATTTTGATGAAGTATTCATAAATATATAAAATAATCAGACACAAGATCTGTTACGGAAAATAGTTGGGTAATGATTCAGTTTAGTGTAAATAGACACTGAATAGAAATCAACATTTAATAGTTCTTAAAAGCGAATGGAGCAAATACAAAATGGGCAGTCGTAACAGTTGCAAAAATTGTTAAAGGAGAAAAAGCAATTACGGAAAGAAATTAGGTTCTTTTGAGCCATGCGTTCATAAACATTTGTGATTATGTTGACAATACATGACTGTACAACAAAAGAAGTAATAAACAGCAATATCAGGATTTGCGTAATGTCCTGTCAAATTTTGCCGATTTCGGCTAATGGGGTGATCAACTTTGTGTCAGTTCTATTAGATTCGGCAGCTTGTGACATTTGAACTTAACAGTTTGCGATGTTTATATCAGATTTCAGTTCCATTATTGTGGATAGGATGGCACATTTCTTTGTCATTCAGAAATGTCATGGAAAAATGGCCCTATTTCGTAGCATTTTTTTGAAATTTGCTACATTTTCATTGTTTAGAAAAAAGCTATTTAATGCCAGGAATCTAAATGGCTTAATTTGGTTCAAAGCTACAGTGGTTTTGTTGAAATCTGATGGTGAATTGCTGACTTTCAACAGACTGACTTGGCCCAAGTTAAAATTGTCACATTCATTAAAACTGTCATTGCACACTCATTAAAATTGTCATTACACGATCATTGCTCAGTCTTAACTCAAACCATCTGAATTCTGTATTGCAGTTATTCATATCGTAAAAATTGTGAGGGACATGAAAAACAGTTTATATTGTGTTGTCCTTTTCAAGATGGAGAGTAACGCGTATAATTAGCCAATTAAAATTTGGAATTGACATTTGAATAAGAAAAAATCATTTTAGTTAAATCTTAAACAAAAACAAAACAAAACAAAAAATGGACAAGAGAAAAGAAAAAAAACTTCAGTGACAAATAAATAAACATGGAAATCAGACCCAAATCAAAGATTCGGAAAAGTGAAACGTTAAATCAGTAGTATAATGACAATAACTGACAAAGATAAATTGGTGATATGTCATCTGTGTAGATAACATTTGAATATCTTGTTTTGATGAATTGACAACAAAAATTAATATTTGCCTTTTTTTTTTCTCTTTTCTATTTTTTGTGCCATTCCTCTTCTGACAATCGAATAGGTAAGTTATTTCA
Source organism: Cyclina sinensis (assembly GCA_012932295.1). Taxonomy (NCBI): domain Eukaryota; kingdom Metazoa; phylum Mollusca; class Bivalvia; order Venerida; family Veneridae; genus Cyclina; species Cyclina sinensis. Next base: position 14,670,655 of record JAAONU010000003.1, on the reverse strand, counting down.
TATTTAATGAATTATTACAGTTACTGAATGCGATGTTTTGAGCCACTTTAACAAGTTTGATTCAAAATGTTTTTTTTTTTTTTTAAATGTATTGCTTTTTATAGTAATAGCCCATTAGCAGAAATATTTTATACATTCTTTATAATAGATGTATAGGTTTCAAATGAATTTTAAAAGTTTACCTTTCACAATTTGTCAATGAGTAAACCTGCAATGGTGCTTTTTGTTAATTGGAATTCAGCTGTAAATGCTGGCACGTGAAAGTCACAGTTGACATTTTGTAGAATGTTGAAGATGTCGACAGAAAAAAGAAAATCATTGAAAGCTTAAGGAATTTTTATCTTTAAATTCTTTTGGAGCAAAAGCAGAAAAACTACATTGATTTTACTTGCTTTTATAGGAAAAATAATTTTCTTACTGTTTATAGCCATATCTGTGACCTTTTTGATTGTTGATGAATTGTGTTTGTACTAGTAACATACGGTAAAGAATAAACGTCTGTGTGTAGCTTCCATTTTATGCAAAATTTATTCAGAGTGAACGACAGGGATTCAACTTTTCCTTTAATGTGTATTTAATGTATTTAAGAAACACCATACAAGAAAACAAAGTTACGATTGAATAAAACTTCGAGGATCAATATTGCCAGCAGTTCTGTAAAACATCTTAGACAGACAGTGAAGGTCTTAAAAAGTGCTAATTTCTCATTATTTGGCTGTTACTGGGTTCTAGAAGTAATTACAGCGGTATATTCTTTAGCAGCCATAAGATAATAAAAGGGTTAGGCCTGTATAAAAGTAGCTATGAGATGTAGATAACAAAGGCTGTAAATAGATGTACAGAATTACCATTTTCTTGTTCTAAGAATAATGTCCTTGTATAATTGTTTAGTTTTGCCGACCATATTGTCATTGCAAACTCAGAGGGACATGAACTTTCTTTGCCCTTGGCAATTGAATTTAATTCAGAACTGCTTTGTATGTTTTATTTTCTGTCAGTATCTGAATAATGACTTTGAGTGTATGCACTTCACTTGGAATTCTGATACAGTTTCAATGATTTAATGACAAAGACCTGTTTTAAATTGACTTGGTTGTAACATTTCTGTTCATTTTGCAAGAGTTACAGCCCTTGGTTATAGAAAAAAAAGCAAACTTGTGAATTCTTTTGTTCTGCACAACCAATGAGATCTATTAGTTAATAAATATACAGCAGCCATTGGGTCATAAATATTTGTATACCAGAGTAGGTTTTATTGCCTGTGGAGACAGTTGGGTTTGCAGTTCTCTCTACCAGACTTAGTGTGTGCATAATTCATAATGTATGAGATTATTTATGTATACCTCTTCATATCTCTGCAATTCATGTAAAATTGGGAGACTCACATTCTTATTCTTTGGGTGAACTCCTTTTGATTTGCTAATGTCATAAACATTGCTATTTAGCCATTCATAAGATTATGTAATCAAAGCTCTGAGGGTACTTTCAGAAATTGTCTACAAGTGCGAAATACTGCAGACTAATGCAGTATATTGTACAGCACCTCTTAAATAGATTTAGAGAGCGTCTCCATCATAAATGAGTGATACTAAACTTTTACAAAATCCTCTTGAAAAATACACTTTAGTTTTCAAATTCTGTTAGAAAAAAAACAATAAAATTTTACATTGTTTGAAATGCACTTGAAATTCTTTTATTTTCAATTATTTGTCAGAATGATTTGCCAAGTGTCTGTTACAGACTTCAAATGAATCTAACTTTTACCATGCTTTTTTTAGTAATAAATAAACATGATCATGTAATTTAATTTTATAAAAAAAATCTAGACTTTTCAGACCTTTGATTTTTATGTTTCTGTCTTATCTATAAGCTTGATGTAAGAATTTGCAATATAAAGAAGATAATGAGAAGGCTACTTTTGCATTACAGCAGTGTTACACACCAACAGTTTTTGTTTGTCTGCCCCCTTACCTCCCTTATAATGAAAATACTATTAGGAAGGGAACTAAAGATTTGTTTATTGATTGTTTAGAAGACAAAGAAGTCATTGTCAGTTATTAAGATATGTTAATTGAAGCCAGAAAAATGAACATGAATCCCATGTCTAACAGTCTTCATTTCAAAGGCTCTATACAAGAGATTGATGCATTCTGTCAAATGGTCATTTTTCTTGCCCTATCATATTTGCTGGTCAAAGAATATTCATTAGATGTTTGTTGAAAAGGGTTTAGTTGTTTACAGAGTAAACCTTAAGATCACTCATGTGCATCTAGACTAGATATTTTAGCAGCTATCTTTCTTAATGACCCATGCTGTGGTGTTCTGTTTGATTTCGAAAATTTTATGAATTTTCATTTAAGGACCACATGAGTTACTTAGTTGGATGATTCCATTTTTTTCTTGTAGGACTGAATTACCTACAAAAAAATTAATTCCTGAATCAACACCTTTGAGTACTAGAACTAAGACTACTTATGCAGACCTCTTGTGAAAAAAAATGAAAAACCCAGAACAATATGGCAGTCTTAGCAGTTTTGATCCCAGAATACAGTGCAGTTGTAAACAAATAAAAAAATATGCTGTACAGACAGTTTGCAAGTGAAACTGTTGCTTTTCTAGAATTAATAGGCCATGAAAGCTAAAACAAACCTTTTTCTCTCATTTTATATTCATTCTGAAGTCACCCTGATTCATTAACTTTCTGGAAAATAGGGTAGTGGTAGGAAATGTCCCATCAGATTGAAATAATCCTTGGGAATGAAAATGACAATAGAGTGCTTAACAGGTTGCTAGCATTCATTTTATGGGCATGTAGCACTTTAGACTGCATGCAATTGCCTGGCTTTAATTGCTGCTTTCATTGTTTCTTCTCCACATAAATGTCAAATATCATAGCCCAACGGTTTGTCATATCTCAACTTGATTTACATTGTAGACATTAATGGTGCTGCATGATTCTTCACCCATGCATCCCATAGGAAATATGACATATTGTAATAGATTCTCCAAATATGGAAGAATTGATTATGTTACTTTACACCTAGTGGTTTCTTACTACTTCCTGTCAGATCATCAAAAATATTTGCAATCCCATGAGTCAACTTCCTGTCAGAAATAGACTGTGTCCAGTATCTTGAGAACTCTGCTGGCTCTTGGAGCAGAACTATTAGTGCCCAGTCTACCAATCATGGTTTCCTTGCTTGCTAATCTTAATAATTGACAGAGAGAAAATTGTTTCATCAATCAAGACAACAGAACATGCAAATTTGTTTAGTTGTCAAAGAGCTTTTAATAGGGAGCTTGATAAATCATATTTATTGTGATACTAGCACTGATAAAATCCAGTTCTTTTTTTATTTTTATGACTTGGTCAATAAGATTTGCATTTAATATTAACAAATTAGTATCTTTGACCACAAGACAAGTGTGAGAGACCATTCTTACAATTATTTAGTTTATCATTACCTGCTATCATTTCATTATCAAGGACTTAATCTTAAGGTTATACTTTAAAAAAAAACAAAAACAAAAAAAAAGAATTCTCATATTTGGCCATCCAAATCTGTATCCAAGAGAATGGGTTGAAAGCTGTCAAACATGAAGTTCTGAAGTTTACTTCTGATAATACTAAAAAATTATTCTGCTAGTGGAATGTGCAGAGATTCACAGCTGGAAACGTTTTAATGAATTTTTCAAAGTAATATATCTGACTCTTCTCCTGGTGGAATCTGACGCATTCAGCACAATAAATCTGCAAATGGGAATAAACTTGATACTAAAATGCAAATAAACAAACAAAAAACAAGCTTCTCTATGATCCTGATCGAATTGCCGTCATCTCGTAAACTTGCATATCTAAACTCCTATCTTTATATGAAATATTTGCAGGGAAGTTTTCCAAGGTCCTGTTTTCATTTTGCAAGTGTTTGAAGAGTTATAGTCTAAAAATTGATGTCTCTTAAATGTTCAAAGTTGTGACTTTTTTTTATTTGGTGGGTGATAGAAGGCAGGGATATTGAAATAAGAGTTGTAGCAGATGCCAAAATATTTGTTTTTTTCATTTAAATCAAGTGTTGTTTTTTTGTGGGTTTTTTTTAGGAAGCTTAGGTCGTTAAAGTTCTTTATGAAGAACAAAAGATACAACACTGCTTGATTTTATATCTGTTAATTGTTTTTTTTTTCTTAATTATTTACAAGATCCCTGGGATAGTGTTTCTTTATTAAACGGTTTAAAATGTCAATGAATAATTTACGTTTACAATAAAAAGAAAAACATGAAATTCATTTTAGGATTATTTAACTACTTTTTGTTTGGATTTGATGAACTTTTGAACATTTCCTGATGGACATATTTTTTGTTGCTGTAAGAATGTTAAGCCTTGAAATTTTAGATTCCAATTCTAGCTCATTCTGTATTTCTATCACTTTGTGTCAAATAATATCAGATCATGCCAGCAACTTGTAAAAGTCAAGATGAAAAAAGTTTGCTTGAAACAGCTATTGCCTCTCTGTGTACATATTTGATTAGTCCCTCTCAGATAGCAGAAGTCCCGAAGAAGCAGTCATCACTTGACGGCAGTATAGTGGATCAATAAGGCACAAGTTGTCCAACAAGATAATAGTGGAAAAGAAATGTACGGTTTACATATTCTTTGGGGCGATTACTGTATATTTCACCCAAAACAACTTAGGACATTGGAAAAATGAGTATCTTAAATTGTCTGGTGTTTTGCTGGCAATTGTCTGTTAATAGTGGTCAAAGGTGAAATTAATATTTTTTATGTGGTGATGATAAGGGGTGGGGGGAAACAAGGAAGTGTTTTCTTATTAATGGAGAAATTGACTAGACTGCTAATAGGCCAGTATCTAATCATGGTAAATTTTGGAGCACAGTCGCTAGGATGATTTTCTGTAAAAGAAGCAATTTTTATACGACAGAATATTAATTGGTCAGCTGCTTTCAAAGTTATAGGATGTGCAATTTAAGATTTTCGTGTATATGACCAAAGTAAATTCAGAAATATTGAAATTTCATTCTCAGTTTTTAAGCTTAATCAAATCTATACTGCTTTCAGTTTTCAAATAAATTATTGACGAGTAATGCAATCACAGAAATAACTCTTTATAAATTTAGACCTTTGGTGTTTTTATCTTGGCGCATGTGAAATCAGCCATAGAGGAAATAGAACACAGATAAGGGGGAAATTTCATTTGCAATTAGCAGGAATCAATAAGTTGTGGGTTATATTCATAATGGCTTTTTAGTTTCTTTTTTTTATAGGCGTCGAACAAGCGCTGATGTTGCAATATTGTGTAGAATTTCATTATTTTCAAATTATTGTAAAAGATTGTTTTGATTGCACTCATCAAAATCAAACTTAGTCCTGTTAGCCAAAAGATAAATTTCCAATGTTTTTAATGAAGCACACATCAAAAGAAATTGATAAAATGCATTTTGCAACATAGATGAAAGAGCAATTTTTTGTCTGTATCTATCTGTTTGGATCTATTTGGGTAGACCCCATTGGGATATGCGAGAAGATGGGTTGATTATCTCTTTTCCAATTCTTTCAAACATGAAACCCTTAATTAAGGTGATCCAATAATAAAGATAGATAATCTTTTTAAAAAATGCAAGTTTGTGTGCAGACCAGGGAGAAAAAGGCATTCTGACCTTCTGTTTAGTTTTATCATGATGCTGAAATTTTTTTACGTGTATGTAGTGGTGTTGCATGTTTATGTGAATATTGCATGTTTAAAGGCTATTAAACTTACTCTTTTCCCTGGATAAGTATCTTGTTGGTGATTTTAGTGTCATGTGGCTGATTCCATAGTGTTTTGGCTCCAGACTGATTATGGTTTTGTTGCTGCCATGCTGAGTTAGGTGACTGTTATGTGTCAGTAACAGTTCTTAGATTAATGAATTTCAAAAAACTCATTCCTTTGTTTTTTTTTGCGACTTTGTAGACAAGTGTACCTCCACAGTAATTGTCGGAAAGGAGAAAAAAGTAATCAGTTTTCAGTTGTCTTTGAACTCACTCATCTTGCACTTAGTGCAAGTCTATAGCCATTGACAGAAAGTATAGGTCTTTAATTTTGGATGGTAGCCTTCGGTTTTTTAGTGCATAGAAAAACTTAGCCGTTAAATCTGTACAGCACTGGAGTCAAGTGAACAAAATTAACAAGAACTGTAATATTTCATGTGGAGAGACTTTACTGCACATCTGTGTTTTAGTAAAAGATACTGATAGTTATCGATAAAATTAATTTTCAGAATTGGGTAAACAAGGCTGCTATGAGGCTGGTACTTAACTCTTTTTTTTTTTAAGTAAACAATCGTAATGTTCTTACTTAAACGTGAGTCATAGAAGAATGATGTCCTTAATCTGCTTTAGTAGTTCCTCTGTCAGTCAAAGCGTATGAGTTTGAAGAAGTAATCGGAAATGACCCTTCAAAAAAAAGCTTGCAGGATTTCTTTGAAATATTAATCATACTAAAACTACTAATAGAAGCCTGACCGTTTTGACTCTGAAATTTTTTTGTCATTTGTCAAATACTTCAAGTAACATTGGTAGTTTCCTCCAGTCTTATTTATTCCAGGTTTCATATTCCAATGTTTCCTCTTTAAAATTCCCAAAGATGATTTCGTCTGCTCATTAATCATTAGACTTGTTTCAAAAACCATTGATATTCATTAGGCGTTTTTACATCAGTATTGTTTCTTGATCAATCAAGCTTTCTCATTGGATGCCAGTCAAGAACCTTTGTGACTCTAATGAAAAAGAGCTCCCATGTGGAATCATGGGATATGCAGGTCCTTGTGACTGAATAGGGGTCTTTCCTTTTACCAGTATATGTGCTTCCATCTTGTCTTTGGTTACAGATAATAATTATATTTTATACAGTTGCATTCTTTTTATATCTCATTGGTGACAAAAGTTTGAACCACAGTCTTGAACATGTAGATAAAGTTTCGGCTGGTCAAATTTGAATTTTAGTGGTATTCCAAATGCAAAGTGCAAAACCTTAATAAGCAGAAAAATATCAATTTGTTGATGAAATCTGCATATTATTCTTGACAAAAAGTTACATGTTGTAGGTAAAAACAACCTTATCCATTTCAGCAGTTGTTCTTACTACTAAATTTTAACAATCTGTTTGCACAAATTTCATGACAAAAGAACATAGTTTCAAGAAAAACTGCCCATGTAAAAACATTTAAAAATACCACATTTAAATACACATAATGTAGTAATGTGTTTTAAGACATGTTGATCTGTGCATATTTTGTAGCCAACGAGGCCATCAAACACTCTTGCCATCAAACACTCTTGCTATGTCTTGTCACCAGAAAAACACAGATGTGTGAAACAACAATTATATGCTTCTTTGAACCGCTATCATAATATCACAATGGATGATTTCTTTTTTGCCTAATTATTGTAAAAAAATCAGTATGGAAAATTGAGATGACTGGCTTTACCGAGCATTATTAGGGTGACTGTAAACGGTGAGGAAGATAAGTGTTTTTGTTGTCATGGTAAAACTAATTGTAGACATTGATTTTGTATTGTCACAACTCCATGGTAACAAAACAGTTTCTATAGTATGATAATTACTTTATATTTTAACGGTTCCTTCACAGAAGTCAAATGTTTTAGATATAGGGTGCTGGGTAACTCTTGAAATTCTTATGGTCATTTGAAGTGTATAATTGCTTTTGCTTTTGTTGTGTCTGAGCAATTTTATCATGTCACTACAGAATTTAAAAGAAAACTTGGACAGTTGTCTTCCATCCATTCATGTCCTGATACAAATTAGTTCAGTGTCTTAGCTTTATAACAGTATGTGCTGGTAGTTTTTGTTTGATGGAACTTTTACATTGACATCAAAACTTTATGCATAATGATGGAATTTGTTTAACAGAAAATGAACAATTTACAGTATTACAAAATATATAAATTTCGACTCATTTTGTAAAAGACTTTAGAAGTGTTGTGAGAATTCCTTTTCTCTTTAAAGAATGATGAATTTTCATAGATTTCATTCAAAATTGAGAGAGAAATCAGATATAATTTGTGAGAAAGCTTTGCTTTCATGTAATGGTTTGTAATTTACACTACTTTCTCCCATAAATGGCCCTATAAATTGTGCTGTGTTGCGCTGTTACAAACGGAATCCAATTCAAAAGTTTACCGCTATACAATGTGGTAAAAACATCATTGTAAAATTGAATCACAAGAAACGTGAAATTAAAAGCTAGCAATCTATACAAATAACAGTGCCTTAAATTGATTTCGATAATAAAAACCAGATAATTCAGTTAAGTTTCGTATAAAGATGTAACTGTTAGACATCTTGAAATATTCTAGGAAGAAATTTGCATTAAATGAATTGAACTTGAATTTTATAGGTGACATTGAGTTCCTTTCCTTTAGACATTTTATATAGCTCTTAATTCAGATGGTACATACTTTCGAACATTGAAGGTCAGCTGGCACAAGAATAGATGTCCATTTAATTTCACACATCGAGATCCCATTTTTCAGACATACAGATAATATGAAATATTCTGTCTTGCTTGAGGAGTTGTGTTCATTTAACTGGCCAGTTTCTGTGCCACCGTCGGACCAAAATATTCAGGAATTCAGACTTAGAGAAGCTAAAAAATATTTGTACTGCCTAAAGTTCTGCAGATTTCAAATAGAGACGAAGGTTCTGGATTTCCCGACTTTGATTAAATATGATATATAGGCTTGCTTAGGAAAATTAAATCTGTTCCAAGTTATGAATGAGTTTGCTATAGCTTACTGGTTTATGTAATTCATAAAGAGATATAATCCAGTTTGCGACAGAATGTGTAAGAAAAGTAAGTTAATCTGTGGAGGAAAACAGCATTTCAAGCCAGTTAATACCCTCAGTAAATGTTTGGCAGACTTAAAATCAGTAGAATTGACAGTTTTAATTAGATATAATGAGAATTTGAATAGTCATGATGATGTCAAACCTAAACCTGCAATTCGCAAAGAAGATGCAATTTATCTCTATATGAAAGAGCTTTTAAAGTTTGAGAAAGGATTTTTAAAGTTAAAAACTGTAGAATATTGAAGAAACAGCATCTCAGTGACAAAGAAATTACAAGTTTCTCAATCTAAGCATTTAGGTGACACAGACTAATCAGAGGCTTGGTTTCAGACTAGAAATTCATTACAGAAGCTTAGAAAAGCTTGGATGAAAGACCTGACAAGGAAACAGGGGAATTCTTTCCTATTTCTTTTATAATTAAAGGATTTGTAGCTGGGTTGAAGATGCTGCATGTTAATCTACATGCTTGACCCCTTATAATACCACTTATAAATTAATGATGAATGAAAAGAAAGTATGGATTTCAGAGAACAAAATAAAAGCTGAATTTATATCTGTGACTGTGGAGTTTGAAACTCCAGGCATACTCCTTTGATGATGCAGGAGACTTCAATAATGAAAGTTTTAATCTCAGTAGTTGATAGAATTAAAAATTGGAAATTTAATGTGTTGACTTGTCAAGGAGACCAGCATGTTTGAGCTCTTTAACTTAGCAAACTTTGATGAAAATAGTACAAGTTGCATGAAAAAAGAATCACAAATTCACCTCTTTGTCTCGAAGTCTGATCAATAAAATGATACCAAAAATGATTACCATTTAAACAAAGTTTTTCTACCATCACCGGAAGCATTTGTTATATTGACCTCGAGAGCTTAATGCAATTCTTTGTCCCAATGTGTGAAAAATAAAAGGAGTCCCCTCATGCCTGGTGGCAAATTGTGACCAACCCTGTAATTTCATCAACTGTGATTTTTGTCCACCCCGCGCATCTGCATAAAAAAGGCAGGTAACTCGGAGGTGAGATGTGGACAGGTAGTGATTATCACCCAGGTGTTGCCGTGGTGACTGCAGTGAAAAGTTGGTTTTTTCTTCTGTTTGGAAAGAAACAGATTTTGACAAAACAAGATCTTTCAAGCTGATACTGAAGAGTTTAATTATAAAAATCTGTTGGTTTTTCATTAGCAGAGTCTGACTTTTTGGATAAAAGGTCATTCAAATATTTTTCAATCTGTTTCAGTTGAATGAAGGAAATGTTTTTTCTCTAAATTTTCTTTATGAAAATCAAAAATTATTACTACATTTTCTGTTGTTTTTTTGATACCGAGTGAAGTGGAAAAGGAAACAATCGCTTTAGAATGAAACTTCAGAGAATCTTTGAGACCCTGATGTTTTCTCATTAGCCACATACAGATAATAATATTCACTTTCATATTACTCCTAATTGGACTTTTTGCCTCATTTCTGCTGTGCAATTAAATATCTTGGACAGAAAATACATGTTGTGGCATTTGCTATGAAAACACAAGTATCTGTCAATAATTGCGATGATCATTCATCTGTGATAAAACATTTCATCTGGGGGTAAAACATTAGTCATTGAAAAATCGTTAACACAGACTTAATATTTTGTTAATCTCTGTCCTCGAATGGCTCCCGCTAAACAGGTTATTTAGAGGCAGATGAAGAGTTCGTTGAAGCGGCAGCAATTTTTATGGAAGTTTTACTCTGAAGATCCAATTTTGCTACACAACGTTTGCGTCTGCATCTTAACAAATTTAAATTAGTTCGAGATATCCCTCTAACTCGTTGAATTAATTACCTTACTGGGTCCGTTAATTTGGTGCTAATTGCATTAAGTAGACTGAATAGTCGCATATTCTCCCTTATTTGCATTGATTGTTCTAGTAGTCATTGTGTTCTTTAAATCCGACGGGATTTGATTTGTAAATGCTCTAGTTGAATGTTATTTATTGAAGGTTTTTCTCTTTCTCCCTGTTAGCGATATTGTTTATTTGTCCCCTTGTTGGAGAAAAAATGACTCCCAGACTGAAACCAAGGGGAAATCTGTTGACATTTTTTATGGCTAAGAATTTATTGAATTTGGGGCAAAATTAGTTTTTGACTTATGTTTATTTTGAAACTTTACTTGGAACACTACAAACAACTCAGAAGTTTGATGGAGATATAAGTACTAACAGATCCAGTACATCTGCATTGTTGAAATGAAATAGAAATGTTTCCAATCTCTTAGTATCAATTACTGTGTAAATTCAACAATGTCAAACCTGTCACAATCTTAGCCAAATTTTGGAACAAATCTTGAAAAATTTCTTCAAATAAAAAATACCTTTTTCTTGAATTACTTCAACCTAAAAAGATAACTGTGCTGTAATATTTACATGGTAAATACCATCAAAAACTTGTGAGGTCAAGGTCACTGTTGATTGATGGGAAGGTCACATGACCCAAAGGGATATTGACAAAAACATCAGAAAGTGACGGTGATCAATCGCCTGATTTTGATGAATTCTGAAATAATGGCAGATATAATGAAATTTCATGGAAGATTGTATTTGTTTAAGTTACATTCAGGCACTTTGATGATCTTCGCCAGAATCCTCCTGGCATTGCTTTTTGCTTGATAAGTTTTATTTATTCTGTTGTAGTGAAGTTTTTTGGCAGTTCTAAAATGTAATATTGGCTATATCAGCTATTATTTCCCCGATCGATCTTGTAGTTTAACAGTTTTGGTGAAATTAAATATTTTTTACTGGATGTTTTCATGCACAGTTGCATCAGCACATCGCTATAAAAGCTCTGATATTGGCTCAAATTTTAGATAAGAGTGTCGGTGGTTTCATTTGTATGATAAATTTGGAAGAAGTCAGTGCTTTCTGCTGGATAATAGTAGAAAACAACCAACATAAATGGCATTTTGTCTGCAAGTTGCAAGAAGCTAGAATTTAATATCAGAATTTTTGTTTACTAGAAGATCATGTATTTTGCAAAAATTTATGTGATTTAATGATATTTGTCTCAAGAAATCCCATTTTGATTAACAACATCCCAAAAGATATGTTATCAAACACATCATCTAGTTTAATGTCTTTGGTCTGATTTAGTTTCGTTAAATGTTTGGAATTAGGCTTGTCAATAGGTTTAATATTGTATGTTACACTAAGAGATGAAATTCCACAAGTAGGATATCCTGCAAACTTCATCTTGATGAAAAAATTGACATTTTCTTGACATGCTGACAGTCGATCTGAAGTAATTTTTCTGCTCCATTTTCATCATTGAAAACCTGCCATTAGCTATAAGAACTGGAATGATTCTTACAAAGTGATGTCAGTCAATTCAATGACTGTTTTTATCAAGCAGAATGTTCTATATTTCTTTTCAGATCATCTCCATTCATTTTTTTTCTTTTATGAAAAAAAAAGGGGAAAAGAAATGTCATCTCTTCTCATTTTTTTGAGTCACTCATGATGATCAGGGTTACAGGAAAGCTCACAATGATCTCAGAAAAGCTTCTAGGTGACATTGCTCAAGATTAACTCGGAATAAATCGCTTACAATTCAGGCAAATCAGACAGGGCATTATTAAAGGGCAACACTGTCGTATCTAAATAATGTTGTTACATTATGCTATGGTTGTTTTGTTTTCTTCAAAAACTGAGTGCTTGATCAGAAAATTACAAAATTCCGGAAGCAGCTCAATTTGATTGCATAATGGGTATATTAGTGACAAAAACCATCAAGTGTGAGACTTTTGGTGTTTTTCAAAAAAAAAAAAGATGTTAACTTTAATCAGGTAAATGTCACAAGATGTGAACAAAAGGTAGAATGCATCCATCTGTCAGGTTAAATGGCTTCCACAGTTAGGAACTTGGAATAATACAAAATGGGGTTGTGACCCTTGATAGAGAAGGTAAAGCAATCGTCATGTTTTATTTATGGAGTAACCGTCTTCTAGTAGCCTCATCAAAACAAACTAGTCAAAATAAATCAAGTGACATCTAGAGCATATTCTGAGATATTTTTGTTTATGAATAGGATTTTATTCCAATTGTATGTATATACTCCACAAATGGGAAGAGATGAATGAATTTTATACCCCAAAAAAGGATTTTATTCCAGATGTATCATTGTACCTGGAAATACTGTTCTGTGTACAGCCCATTTAAAATAGAGGTTTCAGTCTCAAGTTGAATAAGGTAGAATCTGTTAAGTTACATGGTGAAAAAAAAAAATTATCGAAAAAATAATCTTACAAAAATATTATAAACATGGTCAACGATGGTTGAGTTTTGATTTTCGGAGATGTGGTACAAGGCAGTGTAAGGAGAAAATATCTGGTGTTTCGTTGTTACAGTGGTTACCCAAGATTTATTACATATTCATAGCTTAAGAATAAAATTTACTTACATATGAAGCTTTTAGGTATTTTTTTTCGCAAATGACATTTTCTCTTGAGATTTTTTTGTCATACCTTTTTAATTTCATAATATAAAAATCCTAAAACTGACAAATATAATTTTTATTAAAATGAAAAGAAAAAGTTTAAAAAATTTATTTCATAAAGCACATACCAACTTTGTTCTGAGCTTATTTCAGTGTGAAACTGGAGGCTGAGGTGGGGTGTGCAGTTTAAGAAATAATTCTGCCATGTTATTTACAGTAAAACAGCTTCGAAGTAAAATGATATTAATCTTGCCTGTAATTCCTTGGCAAAAGCAATTCAGATTTGCACAACTTTGAAGTATCACATTCACTAACGTTAATTTAAATTTTCTGCAATTTCCTCTAAATCTCTCCCGTAGTTATTTATTTATGGGCCACTGCAACTGAATGTGTTTTAAATCAGTCCCTAGCCTGACTGTGGAAATTAATTTGCCTGATGTATTCTTTACTCGGAAATCTCGGAAGCTACAAGTGAAAATTTCCTGGGGGGAGGAAAAAAGAGCCACTAATGAGTAATGTGTTATCTAAGGGAGACAATTATAAATAAAAAGTGTCATAATAGAAAGCACTTAATTCCCTTGAAAATGAATCAATCTGTCTAAACGTGATTCGTCATAAATCTTCCATTACTTGCAGTTTTATATATATATATATGTATATAGTTTCTGTAAGGAACCTTGCAAAGAGTGAAGTTATTTTCTGTTTCTTAAATTTGTAATTTTTGTATTTCCAGGTTCCAAGCAGAAGGTGGTGCTCGTATAACTGTTCCTATAAACACAAACCTTGTGATAAAATGTCCATATTTAACAACTCCACCAGAGTATTACAGAATCTACTGGGTGAGTAAAATAAACTGTGTTAAAAAGTGTGCGTGTGATGAAAATGTTGTAATCAAAGCTTGTCTTTAATTTATGAAGTAGAAACTGGAAAGTTCATGTAGCTGTGTTCTGTCAGAGTTATTATTTGTAGGTATGTGCTTCTGTATTTTCAGAATGATCAGAAACTGACTTTGTGACACAAACTTTCAAACTAGATGTATACGAAATATATATATTGGTGAAAAGAAATGAACAAAGGATTAAACAATAAATTTACAATCCCCCCAAAAAATGTAATAATGTTAAATTAACTTAAAATCATTGAAATTACATATGCTGTTTACAGGTTTCCGAACAAGGGTACAGAGATTGTTTCCGACCACGTAATGACTCTAAACTTCTAGTAGACTGTACCTCCCCAAATAACTATACAGAATGGACTCAGGAAATCAAGGATTTTACTGGAGTCCCTGGAGGCAAAGATTTTACCGTTGGCAAAAGCTATTTCTTAGCCAGTAAGTATTTAGATATTAAGATTGTAAAAACCATCAGTATATTCAAAATTCTCTGTTTTAAGTGACACCCAATAGCCTTAAGCTCCCACAGAACCCAAAGGGGTTATATATATAGAATCATACAGTACTTCATACTAAATATTTTTGAGCTAAGCCCCTATGCTTTAATCCCCCAAGTTACTTGTCCAAAAGTGAGGCTGATGTAAGACATTAAGGTAAAAACGTTGACAAACAGTATAAATATTCCAATGAATCAAGTTACACTTGTTCTTTATAGACGTGTTTCTTGTATTAGTACAGGTACAAAAAAATCAAAGGAGTACTGATTTCTGTGTAATTAAGATGTAAGTTTTAACCTTAAAACCACAGCCGTAGAATCTCTAGAGAATTTTTTTTAATGAATGATTTCTGTAATCTATCTCAATTCTTTTTCTACAGCTTTTTCAACTGGGACACAGAATGGTTTAAAAAATGAAATTGGTGGTGCTTGTCAGGATTATAGACTGAAACTCAATGTCACTATTATAGAAAAACCCACAACCCCTGGTAAGTCATTTGATTTTTTTGCAACAGTTGTATGAGGTATTTGAAAACTGTTTTTTCAAAGTAAACTATTATACAGTAAAGTTCTGCGAAAAAGATCAGTCACAAAAAGTAGACAGGTATTAATAATGAATCAGTCTTAAAAGCGGACATTCTTTTTCTTAATTTTAGACTTTGGTATATAGCATGTCTGCCTGCACTAACTTTGTTGAACCCTACAAGCAGAAAATGATTGGGAATATTCTTTCATATGTCAAAAATTAAATGTTAAAACCATTTTGTTTTTTCTCGGTAGAACCGACAGGAAAACCAGCATCCACAACCAGAAGACCAATCACTCCTACACCTAGACCAACAACAAAGACGACATCTCCTACGACGTCAAGTACGACGACAGGAACAACAACACCTAGTACAACGATAAAACAAACATCTCAAAGACCTCGTGAGTAGTACATTAGAATGTTTCATTTACAAACTTCTTGTTATTTAATTAACGTACAGGCTACCGTATTAATTCATGGCCCTTTCAACAAAGGATTTAAAGGATCTCTTGTAAATATATGCATGCATTATGCTACTTTGAAAAAAGAAATTTATTAAAGATGATCCCAAAAAAGTTTTCCATGTTTAGAAAGAGAATTTAGGAAAATATGTTGGTTGAATGCACTTAGTTTGAACATAAACTTGCGCAGTCTAAATTTCAGTGTAATTAAATTTTTTTTTTCTGTTTTAATTTCAGACATTCCTAGTAGTACACCTGCTCCAGTAATCAGTGTACCATCAGAAGGAAACACTGGAGTTATTGACATTACAAATGCACAAGTGACTTTACAAGCATCGTGGGCACTTGCGCTTAGCCTTTGTCTTTCATTGCTACATATACTGTATCTACATGTACCGAACATACAGCGGTAGCAGTAGTTTTTGTTGCATGTAGTTATAATTGTCGTACGTGAATGATCTGTTAATGATATCACCACGGAATCATCATAAACGTTCCTTTTGCTCATCATTGAATGGATGGATGCCAAAAATTATACTGTGTGAATGTGTATGAAGTCATTCCATAGGAAGTGATTTTATGCAAAATGGCTGTAGATAATGTATTGAAGAAAAAGCTGTGCTTTCCATATAATTTACAGTTGATGCCAGAAATGGACTGGTTAAATTTGGATCTGCTTTCCATATGGTAAAGAGGCTGATATGACAATAACCTGCAATATGGAATATCAGCTTATAGAACAAACTAGTGTAAATCCCTGAATAGAGGTTGGCAGGTCTTGCAACAGAAAATCTTACTAGGTATTAACAATCATCTATTCGATAGTTGGATGCCAACCTAGATGTGGAACATGTGAAATAAAATCCTGGACTGGTAAACAGTAACAGCCTTACCTTAGAGAAGTCTGTGCAGACTGAATCCTAGTTTTCAGATGTGAGTGAACGAAATGTGCTACCTTTAAGAAAAAGATGTGGACACAGTCTGAAAAAGATTGAAAATGTGATATGTTGCAAAAACAAGCAGTGCTCTTGCCTGTATATAGCCATGTTTAAAGGTTATAAAGGTTTAAAAGACTAAATTGACCTCATCAGAATGATGAAGTTTAAAGGAACCAACTTCATATGTAATGCATTTTTGCTGTTGCTGAGAACCAGCTAGACTGACACCCAAGTTTCTCTGCTTAAGAGTCTGGTTCCTGACCATAAACATTGATGAGGAAATTGACAGATTAAGATCTTGCCTCTAACTGGACAGTGCTTCCATCATTGGTTTTGCCTCAAATCCCATGGATGGAACTTGGTAGAATTTTGAACACTGCACATTTGAGGTTCTGGAACAGATCTGGAGATAGCATTTTTATAAAACTATTGTCTGTGATTTAGAAAATGAAGGAAATATGCCATAGAAAATGCAGGCCATGAATTTCTACATTTTATTATTGAAATATTTTCATGTAATTTATTTATGAATCATTCACTGGGCCAAGATTTATAGATTCAACAATATGTACTAAATTTTTATTTTACCAACCCTATGCCCTTGAAACAAACAAAAATTGTAACAAGACTCAAGACTGACTTATCTTGTCGGCTCAGCAAAGTAATAGTAAGATGAAAGAATTCTTTGCTTAAAGTTGTTAACAGATATTTTTAGATAGATATTTATTTGTTATAACATGATCTTTGAGCTACGTTTTCTTTCATCTAACAGGTTTTTGTAATGTAGCTTTAAGTTGATGTTAAGGAATTTTTGTTTCATATTGAAAGTCCCGATTGTTTCCTACTGGTTAAGGTTTAACATTTGTGTTGTTTTGTGTTCTAATATTTATACGATAGTCATTTTTATTTGTCCCGTGTTAACTCTGCATCAGTTTTCATACTTTTGGTAATTTTTGTTTTTCTTAAATCTGTAATAATGTGAAATGGCTTATATTTTCTATTTAAGTTAAACGCAGTATGTGAAAAGGTGTTTTTTTTTCCTTATGACAACCAGTCTGTCATTGCATGCTTCTGATTGGATCAAATATCTCAGTTTTAAAACTGACCAATCAGAGAGCATCATGCTCAGACTGAGTGCCAAGAAAAAAAAGGTTTCTTAACTTTAGTTATCAAAGTGAGAGCTGTATGTACTAAAGTATTCACATTGAAATATCGTTCTTTTTTTTTAATCACATTCTTACCAACATGTTTAGAATACTTTTGGTTTATAGACTTCAGTATTAATTCAGATAAAACATTCCAAAATTGCTGCTACATTTAGTTTTAAGTCATGTTTGAACTTAGCTGATTTTTTACCACACTGAAAGAATGGTGCTTTTCTTCAATTTTAAGTAAGAAAATTAGATTTTTAAATATATATATTGAAGAAATGCACTACCTATAAACCGTTTCTTGGTGCTATTAAATGGGTTATTGAATAAACAGTAGCTAAAATATTGCAATATGCAGTGTCAAATTGGATATCTTCAAAAAAACCTATTTTAATGTTGGCCCTTATGCAAGCTAAATTTCATCTTTTGATGTAGAATTTTTCTCATTTATTAGTTAGTTCGGTTGATATAATATGTAAGAAATTTGCACAATTTATTTATTTCACAGAGTTAAATGAACATATTTCAAATTTTTATCCACAAAATTATCAATTACATTGGCAAATACAGCAGTTTTTATGTCTCAAAATTTCATCTTTATTAGCTTACCTGGTAAAAAAAAAAAAGAGTAAATTTTTATATGCTCTAAATTTCCACTAGGTTGGAATAGAGTTGAAATTATGTTTGATGATAAAAACAACAACAACGACAACTGGAAATCTGGGGTATTTAGCATGAATGTCCATTTTCATTGGTAGCCGCCCATAGTTTTACTACCTACTTTAAGTCAGCACAGTCGATCTTTCACTGCATTAAGGCTGTACCATCTTTACTTTAAGTTTGGTCTCAAAAATTTTACATAGAATTTTGACAAATCATCTGGGAGACATTGTCTCAAATTGTCGATAACAATAATTACTATAATTTAGGTCCCAGCTACATTACTGCCTTGCTGAAAGCTACGGTTATATGTTGTAATTTTATTACATTTAATAGAATCTCTGTGGTTTTAATTCAGGTGTGTCATGCATAATTTTTCATAAAGGATTTTTGTATCTTAGGAAACATTAACGTGCTGGAAACCTATCAGTTTGATTTGGAAGTGTTTTTTTTTTTTTTTTAATTTCTTGCTGAAATGCAGAAGTTACAATGGGTTGGCAGCACAGACTCTCTAAATTTTCTTTTCTTTGCTGGTACACTTAGAAAAAGTTTTTTTTTTTTGGAGCACAGTGATGGATGAAATTCCCACTAATTAATTGTTATAATCCTTACAGTAACAAATGAATGATGTAGCATGTAGTTTACAGCAAGGTACTAATATGTCCTACAGTTAACTCTTGTAATTTTGACTTTGTAAATAGTTTTTGCTTGTATAGAAAGTGGAGGACTCTTCACTCTAATCAGTTATTTAATCTGCCTTGATTATGGTCCAAAATACTAAGACTATTTCATAACTGCCCCAAATTATTGTGAAGTTATGAAGATTAGTTTATTTCCATTATTTTCCATTTCTAAATTAGGCTTAATGCAGACACAAGTTATCTTTTGAAAATCTTAAAGAAGTCCTTAAACTTGATAAAATGTTTCTTATCTTAGCAAAGTTTTAGGATTTCCAAATATGTTGATTACAGTTTTCAAGGAAATGTGTAAACATAAACCCATTTTGTGAAACATTAAGAATTACACTGTTGAACGAGACTTGAAGATTTTAAAAGCTTATAAAATAAAACGATCTTGAAAAAAACTACAGAAAGTAACGTAACAACCAAATGTTGAAAGCTTATCGTATTTTTTGGTTGATAAAATTCCTGCATAATGGTTTCATAAGAGCATATCATTTTTCTTGTTCAATGGCATAAAAAAATCTTTTTTTGTTTGCAATATATCTTTTTTTAAATCATGTATACATTTTGATATTGCTATAGAAATGTTTTTCTGAAAGCTATTTTTCTTACAATTTTTACGCTTTATGCATTTCTTTTTTTGAGTAAGAAAATGTAAAATTTCCCATTGCAATATTATTTTGTTACTCTGACTTTCTAAACTTGCAATAAGAGAAAGTGATATTTCTGGTTTATTTTTGCTCTTGTAAGAAACATGGCAGATTTCTTTTTCATAATTTATGCGAGATTTAAAAGCAGGATATTGGTACAGCATTACTGTGTCACTAAAAATAGCTTTCTGTGTCCTTTTCATTAATTCCAACATTTCCAAAGGAACAATGTGTGTGTACAAAAAAAAGCTACCATGTTATAAAAATAGTTCTGAATTGAAGTAAAAAGTTTTTTTTTTTCAAAGACCTATAAATGAAACAAATATTTACCTCATAGAAAGGTGTGAAGATGATCGAGCCATTCTGTGCTGGTTTCTCAGATATAAACAAATTTTAAACTCAGGACTTTTACAGATTTCATATTGGTGAAACTCTTTCATAATTTGATAGTCTGCAAGATTTTTGTCAGCCTAATATTTCAAACGTGTGTTTCAAGATAGACTGAATTCGGTTTAGTTAACTTTTCGGAGGTTTGGGCATTGGATACTGTTTGACTACAGACCTCACAAATGGCATTGTTAAAGTCTGTAGTATTTAAGTGGGCCCTTACTTAAACTGATATTATTAAAAGTTTAAAAAAAATATTATGAAAGGTAATCTATTCTTAGAAAAAGCATGTTGAGTTCTAGATTACAAATTCAAAATTTATTTTTCAGTTCTGACCCAAGTTTATACAGGATGTGACAAAAAAATTATAAAAATTTACAAAGTCTGCCTTTTATAACTTACAGTATCAATGTATAAAGTAGTTGTAACTTGTTTTGAAGCAAAATAGTTATATGTATATATAATTTTGTAAATATGTATATAAACATGTAAAAAGAATGTATGAAAAAAGAAACATGAACAAGTGAATATTTCTATAAAATGGAAAAAAGATAGACTGGTTCTCATGTGATATAACTGATTTGTGTTACATGTATATTTGTTGCTAAGTTTGACTGGTTCTACTAAAATGTGAATGTGTCAAGGAAATTTTGTCAGTCAAATACACTGTTCTTGAAAGATAAAATATAAATAAAGTTGGAAGTAATTGCAGACAGTAAACAAGTTTTCAGAATTGGTTACAATTAGTCATTCTAATCATGCAAATGTAATTACAGGGAAAACATTCTGGAGAATTTACAAGTTAGACAACATTTTAAAACAAATTAACCTTTTCTTCAGGCAATAAAATGGTATTACTTTAATAAGGTTAGAACAGTCATAGGGTTTTATCTTTAATATACTTATTTGGAACATGTTTTTGTAATTTCTCCCAAGAGAAAAAAAAATCAGAGAGAAAAAAGTTCTTGGGGGGATGGGAGTGGGGGAGGGGATTCAGTTTTATTGTTTGTGTGTTTGTGGCTAACTTTGTTTGGTGTGCAACTTCTAACTCGGAGTTGAATAAACTACTAATGTGTAAGCCATTATTCATGAATGTCAGCTCAAACTAACTTTTTGTTCAGTTTTTCGCATAATTAATTATTGATCTGTCATACATTTAGCTTTAATTTCTCATACTGGATTATTTTGTATTTCCAAATCATGTAATCAGATTGCTAAATCTGGATACCAAAATTGTATCTAAACCATTGATTTTTAATTAGCCATAATTCCAGTGAGAATTACCGTAATAATGAACTGAAACAATACCCCACGTTTATTGTGTTTGTAAGATAAAAATTTTAATATAAAATAGTCAAATATATTTGAAAATTTTGAAATGCTGAGGTTTTGCACTGAAGTTTGACAAGATTCTCTGTTATAAATGGTGACAGAATAGAACAGAACTGAACAGTTTTGAGAAATATTTGTCATACAAATACATAGCAAAAGTACAAAGATAAAATTCAAACCTCTTCTACTGAATGAATATGATTTAGACTTTCCATCTCTATGTACTGAGTCATGTTATTATGACATCAACTTCACCTCACAGTAATGGTAACTTTCACTTCAGGTAATTACAAATTTAATTGAAACGTGGCTTTAAAAACAATCAGCTTTATTTGTTTTTTTTAAGCGCTCTTATTTCTTTCAAGTACAAGAACTCATTTGTTTAGTATAGATAAACAATGCTTGTTCTTTGATATACATGTACTGTTAATTACGTACTATTGATCTAATGAAATTTTTAATTGTGCAATTGTTTTGTATTTCATTATGTATATTGAAGATTTTCATTAAAAAATCTCAGAAAGTATTGATATTGTTTTGTTCAGTTTTCCCCTAAGTTTCTGTTCAATTTTAGTTAGTTCAAAATATCGAAACCATTTTTGACATGGCCAGAATGTAGAATGCCAGAATGTGGTGTTCAAAGCCTCATGAATTACAGAGTGCTTCCGTTCCAGACTGAATCTTTTATGGATTTGTTCTGTTCTGAATCTCTTCCAACAGTATTTACCATGACAATGTTTCATGCGAAGTAACAGTACTGGTCCTCAAAAACCTGTCCGGTACCTGACTTCCTACCTCCAAATAATGGCGAGTGTCCTCACATAGGCATATCAGTAGCAGGACTTACAAATCATTAAGATGTTTGATTATTAAGCCCACAACCAAACCACCATGAAAAAAGATTTCTTACAGTTTTCTTACATTAAATTAAACACCAGCAGAGTATTAAGACAGAATTCACAAAATGTAAAACCATTTACTCAAGTGGAAAGGAGCAAATTTCAGCTCGTCACAGTAAAGACAGTAATGTCTTTAGTGTTAGTTAAAACTGATGACAGTTTCAAGTAAACACAATAAACATTTACTAGTTTACTTGATAAGTATAATTATGAACTTGGATGAGAATCCCTAAAGACACTTCCGCACAATTCAGTATTCTAAGGCAGGTAGAAGTTTTCAAAACTTCTTTGCTAATCGTGTGGTCCCATCAGGCATGTAGAAAACTCGTTCATTTGAACTTACTTCTTTAAATACAACTATTCATTTATAAACAGAGATTCAATAGAAAATTGACAGAGCGATATTTTTTCGTGTGATAAGCGGCCATTTATGGCGGTAATTGGCAGCGATAGTATCGAAAACATTTTTGTTGTATGTGACCAATGAAAAAATCAAAACACCGTGACAAATAGATAAATATTTCAAGAGAAAGATGGCTAGATATATTAATGATTTATTAAGGCGGAGAACGTTTTTCAAAAGAGATAAAAAATTAACAAGGTAAATGACATTCCGATAAGGAGCAGAAAAGGCAATGCATATTTTACAAAATGATTTCTTTTGATAAATTGTTCAAAATCTGAACAGACATTCATGCAATTATTGTCCCAAGTTATTTGTAGTTAAGTTCGTAATGCATTTTAGAAAGTTTTTTTATGACAAATTATTCATTTGAACAGGGAAAGTGCATTGATAAATTATTTATTTGAACACAGAAAGGTGCATTTAGGTCCGCTAAGTTTTTGTTACAGATGACTGCAAAGGTTGACAGCCATACATAGATCATCAATTATTTTTTGTTAATTTGTATTCAGGCAACATTGTTAGCAAAAAAGTTTATTCTTTTGAATGTGTTTTATTCGATACAGCTATACAGGTTTATACAATAGTCTAGAAATGCAATTTTCACAGTGGGGGATAACTTTGTCTTTACAAGTTTACCTGTCAAGACGGTACAGACTATTTGGACATTGATAATGACAATGATGATGGTGATGATGATGATAATGGCTGTGATGATGATGATACTGACATACTTAAGTAACTGAGCAAGATACTGGCAGCTAAAATACAGTTGATGCAAGTAGATTTCAGCAGATTAAATGAAAAAGTGGAGAAAAATAAAAAAAACATTCTTGTTAGAAAAAAAAATGAAGAAGTAAGAAATCAAAACTGAAAAATCACTGAATATTTTGCTGGTCTGGTTTTCTTTTATTGAATGACCTCTGAAAGAATTTCAGGTATGTAGTTCATGGTAGGTCCAATTCTATAGTTCAGGGCAGTTTCAGTGTATAGCATGGTCTGTACAGAAACTGATACAAGAAATACAAGGGCAAGGACTTTTAAGGCCAGTCTGTCTTACATTTTTAGGACACATAATACTTACCTATAAAACTCACTTTAGCATATCATGTAGACTAATTAGAGGCTCCTATCTTCTTTATATCAATAGATACAATAACATTTTAGAACACTGGTTTTAAACTGCCATGAAAAAGTAACTAAAAATTGAAACTTAAGTCAAAGGTTCTCAATAAAACTTTTAGAACTCTTAAACAACTGTCCTATGAAATGACTGTAGTCGTTTCTGTGTTCTTACGTTTAAGGATCTATTTCTCATATTTTAAGCGCTACATGTAGCTGCCAGCTCCATGCTATTTTCAAGAAATTTTTAGGGACTTTTTAACATAAAGTTCAATTTAGGGTCTTTTAAAGACCAATGACCAAATAGGGACATTTTGAGGCCTGTACGAACCATGTATAGGGTAATTAAGGGCAGTTTCAGTTATGTAGTCTAGGGTAATTTCAGTAATATAATTTCTTTTAAGAAGTCTGGGGCAGTTTCAGAAAGGAAGATGGGTTCAGTTTCTGTGATGTAATTAAAGGTATTTTCAGTGATGTAGTTCATGGCGGTTTCAGTTAGGTAGTTCAGGGCAGGTGAAGATTGACAATTCTGGGCACTTTACCTACTTATAACCACAGTCCTGGTGGGTAAAAATACTAATACCCTTAATATTCTTAAATATTTAGGTAGGATGTGAACCACAGATCCTTGATCATTATAATAGTCACATAGGTAGGACGTGAACCACAGATCCTTGATCATTATAATAGTCAGATCCTTGATCATTATAATAGTCACATAGGTAGGACGTGAACCACAGATCCTTGATCATTATAATAGTCACATAGGTAGGACGTGAACCACAGATCCTTGATCATTATAATAGTCACAAAGGTAGGACGTGAACCACAGATCCTTGATCATTATAATAGTCACATAGGTAGGACGTGAACCACAGATCCTTGATCATTATAATAGTCACATGTTTTTCATGAAATAATATTCACACATGTAGCAAGGACTTACAAGTTATGCTTTTGGAAAAAAACAACCAACAACATTGTAAGAAATTCAATAAAATTTTACTTAAAATTTTAATAAGCATCAAATATAAACGTATCAAATAAATAGAATAAAAAACAATGTCATACATTTACATGTGTTTTTTTTTTTCTAATTAAGACAAAAGTAAGTGTAATTAAAGACATTTTTCCTTTATTATATCACTCTGATAGATTTTTTTCCCCAAATAAAATACAAACTTTATATAATGAAATAAGTTTGATAAAAAGCAAAAAACATATTTTTCTAAATCTTACTATATCTGTAAAATCTAATATGAAAATCACCCAAAAAAATAATTTATTACAACTAACTAAACAAGCATAAAAAATACATATAAATACATAAGTAACACATATAATCTAAAATGTAAGATTTTTTTTTGTAACAAATTACAATTAAAACAAAATACACTCAAACAATACATGTATCATTACAAATAAAAGTAATATGAATGAAAGAACAAACATGAACAAATATACATTATCAACAACAGTTACTGTTCCTTAAATGTACTCAAAAACAAAACTAGCCTAACAGTAAGAGATTATGGGCTTGCTCTAAAGGCAGAATGCTGGAAATATAGGGGAATTCAATGTCCACCACCTTTTGACTAAAGTGCAAAGTTTATTTACAGTCAAAATGTCATCTAGCAAACTGCTTTCATTCCAAAAATTCAAAAGGTGAAATAGAAATAATAAGCACTTCTATAAACTTTTTTTTTTAAGAATCCCTTTTCAAATATAACAATTAAAATGGGCCATTTCTGGTGTGGCATTACATCAATGGTAAATGTATATTTAACATAAAATAAGTCTTCTACCCTCTTCTAACATCAATGGAAAAAAGTCACTCATAACTGAGACTTTCTGTAGTAAGCTACTTCAAGATATGTAACTCTCTCAATTCAAATTTTCTTTACCGTGTGAAGTTACTTCCCTTATTCACTAGTTTAATGGAAGTTTTGAAGTATTGTTTTCGGCAGGCTGACACTTTGAAATCATGTAAGTTTTTAATTGAAGTTACTGAAAATGATGTCTTAGATGGAGCTACTGATGATACATCTTTATGTGCTTCAACTTCATATGAGTTGTACAAATTAATAGCCAAGACCAAATTCCTGAAAATTGAATTTTAACTGAACAAGGTAAGTTTTGATGAGTCAACAATTGACACATTAGTCATTGAACATAAACCACATTTTACAGAAAAAGACTGGAACATATGATTGTTTGAAAGTCATTTTATAAAATCCTTGGAGTATGAATTGAACAAATATGGATATGAAGAAATATTAGGATTGAAATACTCAAAATTTCAGAGTATTTTAAGTTTTAAAGAGTGTATTGAAAAGTGGCTTAAGGTAACCAAATCAGACATCACCAAAACAGCCAAACGAATAAGTTACACTGACATTTTAAGAAATGTTGAGTACTTTGCAAAGAAAAAAACACCGCTGTCACAACTGAGAGTGACTTGTTACTTCTGCTCCAAAATTACTGTGAAAATGACATTGTCAGTGTCACGACCAACAATTCAATTCAAGTAATAACTAACACTGAAAACTTAGGGTGTGATTTGAATGATTTTAGTGAGAGGACATATTATTATTTGGGAAAAAAACATGATTTGAAAACTGAATGCTTTTATTACCGGTACATTCACAATGACAATTTGAAAACATACGAAAGAACAGATTATTTTGCTAGATTGCCTGGAATCTTCCACAGTTGAAGCCATGAACATAATGAGTATGACGACCACGAGGAAGACAGGTGGGAAAGTTTGCACTGCTTGGTTTTCAGCTAGAAGGGAAAATCCTCTCCACACAAGCAACGTAGACATTATAGCTGAGTGGTGTTTAGAGGTGCCGATGGGAAGACAGCTTATATTGGAAAAGTTCATAAACACAAAAAGCCCTGAAAGTTCAAAAGATAAGAGCCCTTTCTTTGCTCAAAAACAGAAAAACTGTACAGAGTACATGATATTCTATTTAACACGTTGAACAAAATTTTTTCTGTTATTTACCACACAGCAAATACAGAAAAATTGCTGATCGAATACAAAAGTGTTCAAATCTGTCTTTGATGTAACCTCTAGCTCTGGAATAACATCAAGTTTAGGCTATGGAGAAAATAATTTGAAGAAAAAGGCCAGTGATGAAATATGCTACTGTAATACTTATTTGAAACAGCATAACCTGGAATATACAAATACTTCTGGACTATGTTCATCGACCAGTCTGAGACAATGTCATGTCATTTTAATGCTGGACAATCTTGTCAGATTGCAATATATTGCAGATCCAAACCCAGGAGAGGGAAGCATACATGTGATAACTTCGGTAACTCACAACTGGATTTTCAGCTGGATTTTTAGCTTGAAAACTGGAATTTTTTTATCGACTCGTTTTCGCAAAAAGAAAGACAAGAAGAACAGAAAAGAAAACTAATGAAGTGTTTTTTGTTAATACATAAAGGTTGCACCACATGCAAAAGGCATAATCTGTTCCCTTAGCACACTTTCCTGTCCATTTATATTCAGATTCCCACTGATGATTGAATTTTTTTTTTTTTTGTCTTTTGAATTTTAGCTTTTGGACCTAAGTCCTTACACAGATCCCATTTAGTGAAAAGTCTGGGATGTGTTTCCAGTTTCACCAGAATTTTTTTTAACAAAAGTACAAACGATTTTAAGATGTAAATTATGTTGATTCATTATAATTGTTGCTTTCAAAAGTAACCACGACAGAAATATTTAAGTCTTAGAGAAAAGGAAACTTTTTTCAATGAAAAGTTGGTATTTATAATTAAATAATGAACACTTATCTTAATAAATCAATTGAATGTTGTAAGTTTGCCATATAAAAAGTCTCCAAGACACTGTTTTCTATAAATATTAAAATACGGCGGGGTCGCGGAAATATATGACAAACTGAATTTATCCGAGATTTTCACTCGCTGCCTTATGTTTAATTAACTAAATATTTGCTGAAATTGGTTTCCTACAATTTGTTAAGCTTGTCTTAAAACTACTTGACCTTTTCTTATAAATAAATCCGAGAATTAAAACAAAAATACCAAAAAGTATTTTAGTCATTTCCTTACACTGTTTAAAAGGTTAGAGTAACACTAGTAATGCATTGATGTTTAACCGTTTGCCTTTAAAATTAAGCATTCAATTAATTTGTTAAGTTGTACACAACAATTTTCTACTTGGTGTACATCTAATTATATTGACCCAATTCAACACCCGTTGATGGCTAAATGTGTTAATTGTGTATCGATACCAGGATTAATTCAGTGAAAGTAGTAAAATGCGCTCTGATTGGTCAATGTTTGAAGGTAGTATGTATTGATCGCCGTTTCCGAGTATAAGCTCCGCCCATAACCGGAGCTGAGCAAGTTATTGACGTCGGCAGATGAAAAAAAAAAATTCTTCTTGATTTTAATAACGGGAATTTTTAATGAATACCGGGACAGCTGGAATTGATGTGTAATAACGGGACTTTCTTAAATCCCGCCGGGATATCACATGTATGGGGAAGATTAAAACAGCTTTGTACTCTGCCAATAACGCTTCAAGGCCTACCAGTCGTTTCTGCAATAACAAGCTTATGGCATGGTGAAAATTGTGATGGTTCTAATCAGTGTTATTGCAAACAGCAAACAAAATGACCAAAAGGATATTAAATGGCTACTATTGAAGTTAAACGGATACACAGGCAAATGAATGCCCAAAACAATTTGAAATATTTTCAAATAGGTCACATGACAAAAACAACCAATCCTCATTTCTCTTTGGTTGCCTTTTGCCCTAGATTACGTGACAAGTACTTCAACCGTCCAATCATTCACTGCAAAATTTAGCGTGAAATCTAAATTTCTATCTAGACCCACATGGGTCAAGTTAGGAAACCACCCGGTTTTTCAACATGGTTGACTTGCAGAAATGTTCGACATGTTTGATGCCAAACAGAGACATCTACAGTGTAGTCAGTAGAAAACAATCAATTCTAAAAGAAACGTTAACAGAATATTTCCCTGTTTATAAGAAAAGGATAGACTTGGTCTGCCATAATTGCTGGAATAGACTAGATTCATTTCACAAATTTAAAAGGTAACATGGTATTGATATCATTCATTTAGAGATGTTTGTAACCAAATCAAGCTCCATATTATTATAAGATCATTATGATAAATTGAATGCTTTGAATGAAAGCTTGAATTCTGCCATGTTTCTTTATTTTTTTTTAAAACCCATGCTTAACCAGGGCAAATTACCATTTGGTGTATTCACACACTTACATATGAGGTCTTTATACAAAGTTGTCGGAGAAAGCCGAGTTGTTACGCTTGTATCAGCTGGTAATAATTAAATTCATTTTATTTTGCATTGTATATCTGAATTATTTCTGATTTACAAAAACTAGCAACTAGCTCAGCAAATGAAAGCTGAAGATTTTTACAGCCTAACACACTTGAATGTGAAGTCCTTTGATGATACAAAGGTATTAAACACCAGATCTTCGACAAAGATTTCAACCACTTGCACCATTTGAAGATATTAAAGACACCTGTGATGCTCTAGAAGTAACAGTTCAAAATGATGTTGAAATAACATCTTGTCACCATAATTCGAGAAGCGTGTAACTTCATTTTTGACAAAAATGGAGTGTTTGGTATCGTTGGATTTATCTTGAAAAGCTCTACAACATTGCATTTACATATATGCATGTAGCTCTAAGTTAAAGGGAGTAAATTGCTGTGCCACAAACATCTAACTCATCAATTTTGTTATCCACTCATGTCCACAAATGTACAATTTATCAGCCAATGAGATGTCAAATTTTGTATCACATGATCTAAGTGCAAAATGGTGTGAAGGCTAGTCAAAATGGAAAATGCTTTCGGTAATGTTTTGAAATTTTTACAAATTTACTAAGCTATGTATTTCTCACTCAAAAGTATGTGCAGGATTCAAATGTTTGATGGAATTAAGGGAGTTTAAACCTACCTGTCCATGTTACATATTTTCTCATACTACACACAATTTGGATCAGTTATAATGGTTATTGTTTCAGTTCAATTTTAAACGCAGATTGTAACTTTTTTAATTTTTGTATTCCTTTATGTGTGCTTGGTTTGTAAAATGCACTTGGGGAATTAGCAATATATATGTGGGAAAACTTTATATATGAAATTGTCTCATTAACCCTTTACTCCATATATACGCATTTTTTTCGCATGTGCAACCAGTGTAGATCCAGTTCAGCCGGCACATCTGTGCAATCTGATGAGGATCTGCACTGGTCGCTTTTTGGTCAGAAATAACCTAATGAATCAAAAGGCAAACAGTGTAGATCCTGGATCTACACTGTTTGTCCAAGCCATAGAGGTGTACATAAAGGGTTAAACTAGATTATTGAATACTTTGTGTTTTCATTGCTAAGTGTGTAACGAATAATACATATTAGCGGTACCATCAATGAATTGATTACATTGCCAGCAATATGAATTGTGAATAATAAGTACTGTTCATGAAACAGTAAAAATACATTTATTGAACTGCAGTTTAGGGGAGTAGCTGTCACAACTGATGAGGCTATACATAAAGAGAGAAACACCAGAGACCGAAACGTGTGACATATGGCGTAACGAGCCCAAGAAGTGAACAGTAGCTTCGAACTTTGGACGTATCATGATAAGAAAATCACCAGTCACACAAAAATTCATTGAGAGTATTGTGAATGCAAAGGCATTTACAGCACAGTCAACCAGATATGGAATTGCAAATGAAAAGATAGCACTCAACATGTATAGGAAAAAAAACGAAAACCCAAGTTCACGAGTACGGATTAGTAAAAAAGGCCCTTAAAAAAAATCAAGAGGGCCATCATGGCCCTAAATCTCTCACCTGAGTCTCATTGCTCATGTTACAAATATCGTTATTGGTTTTTATGGGTGCAAGTTTGAATAAGTTTGCAATAAGTTTGAAGACTCTGGGTCTAATGGTACTCAAACTTTTTAGCAGAAATAGTTTTACTCTACAGATCCCAGTGACTTTGACCTTTGACTTACAGACCCCAAAAACAATAGGGTTCTTCTGATATAATTACCCTATAAAGTTTGAAGGTTCTGGGTGTAATGATACTCCAGTTACTGAGAAGAAATAGTTTTCACTCCACAGGTCCCTGTGACCTTGACATTTGACCTACTGACCCCAAATATGATTGGGTTCTTTTACTGAGTAAAGAAAATCATCCTATGAAGTTTGAAGGCTCTGGGTAAAATGGTACTCCAGTTACTGAGCAGAAACAGTTTTCACTCTACAGGTCCCTGTGAACTTAACCTTTGACCTATGGACCCTAAAAACAATAGGGTCCTTCTGATACAATTATCCTATAAAGTTTGAAGGCTCTGGGTGTAATGGTACTACAGTTACTCTGCAGAAATAGTTTTCACTCCACAGGTCCCTGTGACCATCAGGCTGACCTTTGACATACTAGCCCCAAAAATAATATGGTTCTTCTATTTAGTAAAAGCAATCATCCTATGATTGTTGGAGGCTCTGGGTGAAATGGTAATCCTGTTATTGAGTGGAAACAGTTGACCTTGACCTTACTGGTACTCAAGTTATTGAAAGTAAACAAAGTGTTAAAGACAGATGGACAAACAGACACCCATGGACAAGGCAAAAACAATATGTCTCCATCAGAAGGGCGGGGTTGGGGGGAGACATAACAACGAACAATTGAAGGTATAGCCCCTGGTGTTTCAGAGCAGCAGATTTTTAAAGTTTTCCCTATATAAGTCCTTGTGTAAAATCAAATGACCCCCTTGGTGGGACCAGTTTTGACCCCAGGGTCACGATTTGAACAAACTTGGTAGAGGTCCACTAAACTGCTGCAAACCAAATATCTAAACTCTAGGCCTTTTGGTTTCTGACAAGAAGATTTTTAAAACTTTTCCTATATAACTCTATGTAAAATATGTGACCCATGGGGCTGGGCCATTTTTGACCAAGGGGCCATGATTTGAACAAACTTGGTAAAGGTCCACTGGACAATGCTGCACACCAAATATCTAAACTCTAGGCCTTGTGGTTTCTGACAAGAAGATTTTTAAGTTTTCCCTATATAACTCTATGTAAAATCAACTGACCCCTGGGGTGGGGTCAGTTTTGACACCACGGTCATAATTTGAACAAATTTGGTAGAGGTCCACTAGATGATGCTTCATACCAAATATCTAAGCTCCAGGCCTTGAGGTTACGGAGAAGAAGATTTTTAAAGATCTAACTTTTAAAATCTAATTTAAGCTCCAGTGAACCAGAAATGCAATGGGCCAGAACTATTTGAACAATCTTGGTAGAGCTTCATTCAAGGAACATCCCAGGCTAGTTTTATTTAATTTGGCCCTTTGGTTTCAGAGGAGATGTCATTTGAATGAAAAGTTGACGACAGAGAGACGGATGGACGGACGACGGACAAAGACTGACCAGAAAAGCTCACCCTGAGCACTTTGTGCTCATGTGAGCTAAAAAGAAGGATAATAATGCAATAACTTTAAATTAAATATTTAAAAGGGAAAAATAACTAAAACTGCGTTTATCTGGAATGCGTTTATTCAAATTCAGTCTCATTTCAGATGACAGAAGGACATATTTACCAGCCGGATTCATAATGCCCCCTGTTGCCACTGGATGGAGACACTTGCCCAGTGCCTGGTTGTGTCAATTTTATAGAAAGTACAGCAAGTTCAATCAACATTGGAAGCAGATTCATGCTCCATGCCGAAGACTTTATAAAAGTGTACAGTGTGGTACTATTACCCAGAGGAAGTATGATGCAAGGCGTCACACGTTTAGGTTTGGGTCAAGACATCTGTCTGAGGTGTGTAGGGTAGTTAACAGTTTCTATAAATCCCCAGGGTCAACGGTCAAGCCGAGGCTTCCTAATGTAGAAGAACGGAATGCTAAGATGGAGCAGATTTGGGAGGAGGAGAGAATTCGTGAGCAGGAGGAAAGGGATGAAAGGAAAGCCAGGGATAGACAGGAGAGGAGGAGTGCAATAAATGATGTAATAGACTTATACTAGGACAGATTCTTAGACCTGGATTGGGATGATACAGACATTGATGTTTAAATTTGTTTCGTTGTTAATTTATTCTATATATATTGTGACCAATAAAATACATGTTTATTTTTCAGCTGTATTGCTAGGTTTTACTCTATAATTGTGTAAACAAATAAAGCTAATAACTGTCAATGTAAATTTTTGAAAGTTAAAAATTAAATTACTCTTTTAAAAATATTTGTAAATTTGGTCGAAAGCATCCAATCCATTTCAGTTTTAAGGTTTTTTTGTGTTGTTTTGCTTTTAGTAAATTCAACTGAACTTTTTCTGAATTATTGACATCATTTACCAAAGCTGATGTTTTTATTTGAAATTCTCTGATCATCCACCTGAAAATGAATGATAAATGTCTGAATTCCAACTAAAGGAACATTACATAAAACCACAATAAATAATTTGAAATTTACAAAAAAAGGCACAAGTTGTCAATATAAAATAATATCTATAATTTAAAAATGAAAAAAAATATTTGATTATAATTTCAGGTTGCCACAAAAAGAAGATGGACAATGGAGTCTGCCCAACATGCAGTGGAACAACTGGTAAACAAAGCTGCAGGCTTAAAATTGAAATTAAAAAAGACTCTAATGAAAGTTTTGAAAGTGTCATTTTTGAGAAAGATGTGAGACTGCTATTTGGAGACATGAACTTCAACGACATGAAAGATGATGTGGAGTTTATGGTGTTCTTGGCACATAAGCTCCCTGTTCAATTTTCTGCAATTGTTAAAGATAAGAAGTTAATTAACATTCACAAGTGAACTTTTTAATCATTTCATATAGTTTGTGAAATACCACATAACTGGCAGGACTGTAAATAAGTTTTAAAAGAATGTCATGAAACTTAGTCAAGATGTTTGTGTCAATGATTTCTTAGACTTTCAGACTTTCAGACAAGTTCAAGTCTGATCTGGGGTAAAAAAACTAGGTAACACAGTCTTGTAGATCTTGTGAAGACTCTAGATGCTATATTTTCCATTTATATACTGAGGAATCTAGATTGCATAATGATTCCCAGGTGAGCGATATAGGGCCATCATGGCCCTCTTGTATAATATGCTATAGTTTTATCATAGAGAGTTTATTTTTCTGTTGATTTTTTTAAAATAAAGATTTTATATTCTTTTTCATTACTTTTTGTATGTTATTTATTCCTGGTCATCTATTTACTGCTGGTAATTCTATTTGTCCGCGTCTTTGATGCTTTGCATCAATGTTTTTCTTGTTCTATATCTATTGTATTCAGAATAGTTGAATGGTATTAGATTCTATTTTCTCTTATATGATTTTTTTTTAAGGGGGAAGGAATGTAATAGGACAGAATTTTTATAAGTGTTTTTAGTATTTTACCGTGGTCAACTTTTCATTAATTTCCTTTATGCAGACATTTTGTACGTTCTCCCGAATGGTCATTTATTACAAGCTTTTTGATAAATTGATTTACTTTTCTTTGTTTTCATTGGTTAATGTTTCATTGGATTACTTCGACCAAATAACTTGTTTACTCACCGACCAGCCAATAGCTAAAGGAAACTAAAATATCGGGTCTCTGTTACCAGGGCCAAAATTAGTTGTTGAGTTCAATATTAATATCATAAGGAAGCTGCGGCCATTCACCGCCAATAAACAAAAACTTCAGAAATGTTAATAAGTGTCTAAAGAAAATAAATAAAATTATTTAAATAATTATGAAGCAAGACTTGTTCTCTATTTTTATTGTAACTATAATCATAATTATGGCATCTGTTACTGTTCAAAAAAGTTGTAAGCTTTATAAAATAACTAAATTTGTGTTTTTGTTATTTGAAAAAAAAAAATGTTTCAAGCTTTTTAGCCTTAACTGATCCGTATGGTTATTTGTGTCTACTTGACGAAAATACAAAAAAAAATTCATTCCTTGTTGTTAAAACGCTTATACACTCATGCGTGATGTGTTATGGTTATGACTTATAAATGGGTTAAAAAAGTTATAGTGCTGTAACTCCAGCAATAATATCTTAGAAAGTATGGTACTTCAGATTTAAATCATACAGACATATATTTAAAAATCTGAATTTCCACCGTGCATTTGTTGCCGGTTAGTGAGACCGAGTGATAACAGCATCCAGACTCAGAGCTGCTTGTCATACAAATGAAACAAGGCCCTCAACTTGTCTAATTACATCTATTTGTTACCCAGTGACCACTCAATTTCAGACAAAGGTTATGGAATGGAGATGTAGTCATGAAAAGTTAGCACAAGAAATGTTTGATGCGAGAATATCAAGTGTACATGAACAAGTTAATGTCGAAAACTGTGATTTCTTTATAGCACATGAAGACCCATCCACAAGAGCTTTTCCAGGTGCTTTCATTTGGTGTGACTGCTGTGGAACAAGCACCACGGATGCTAACCCTTAACCTGCTGGAACCGAAAGGGATTAGCCTTTGCCACCATTATAGAGCCAGGCCAGCCTGCACATCTGTGCAGTCTGACCAGGCTCTATACTGTTGGTAGCTCCATTTTTGTATTTTGATACTGAAATCCCTTAAACTTTGAATGGACTGTTCCAAATTCAAAGCTGGGCAAATCCATTACAAAGTTTCAGCATGTTCAGGGTTAAATGTCCATATTACCAGAAAGGTAACACATTAATGGAAGCGGTAGATGGCAACAAGAAGTTCTGTTTGATCAAAGACAAAAGTACTGGAGAATTAAAGCTTGATGTGAACCAAGAATACTTTTATCAGGCACAGTGAGGAGAGTGTGAACTTGAAATGGGATACTTTGTGGTTTGAACAGAGAAGGATTTGTTTTATAAAGAGTATCACATTTGGTAAACCAGTAAGGAAATCAATGTGCTTAAAGGCACAGAAACTCTTCAGATATGCAATTATTCCAGAACTGGTTGGGAAATGGTACACCACACAGAAATCACAGGTATTGCGTGATACTAAAATTAATGGACAGTATTCAATGCAGAACCTACATGTGAACATCTCGCTGGTACGGAAGAATGATCACATAATTAAAATAAAGAAAAGGAGAAAGGCTGTGATAATGACTCATGTAAGTTCCAATAGTTTCAACAGGACTGCTTACATATGGAGTCTGCAACAAAAAGAAAATGTTTCTGTGTGGACAGTTAAAAAAAACAACCAAAGGATAGAAAAATCAGATCAAAGGTTTGAACCTCTGTGGGTTTTGAACCTAAAAAGGTAAAGCCATATTTAATCAACAATAACAGATTTTTAAAACAAGAGAATGTAGTTTTAATTTTTCTGGCACATGGAAAATGGTGCAGTTTGAGGATGTTAGCTTTTACTGAGATGTTGATGTTCTCAACAGATATGAAATCAAGACTTAAGAGTTTGGGATTGTGCACACTACTTTTGCTAGTTGCAAGGAGACTAAACCAATAAAAGCCAGGAAAAATCAGAACATAAGGACTGGAGCCAGTCTAGGTAGTATAAAAAGTGGGAACTCACGGCCATTTTGCACCGCCAGCACAAGATGGCACCGCAAGAGCTTCCAGTGTATGACTCATCCAAGATGGCGGGAAATATTTGGTGAACTTTTTTTCAAATTTAATTTGTTGAACGGTTTAAACAATCACGTTTCCTTATCAATTCCAGCGGGAATTTTTAAAAATAAGCGGTAATTTTTAAATATCGGGTTAAACTATAAATTGTTTTACTCTGCTATGATCAGGATAGTAGACAATTGTATTGATTTCATTTACAGTTTTGATGGTTTACCATAACAATGGATTTAACCCTGCATAACCCTGATGATCGTATATTTAAATCTTTTTGGGACGGTGAGATTCAACATACCTGGGCAGATTATGAAGTTTTTAATGTTAATTCTTACATGCATTGAACATGAAATGTCATGATATCGTTGTTGAGACATTATCCATCCAGTTTTAAAGAAGTGGTAAATCTTCATTTAAAAAATGAAGACTTTCCATTTAACAGTCCATCTAGTTCTAATTTAGAGCTACCAGACCCATGATCATAAATACTCTTAATCAAATCCCAGTCTATAATCTTCTACTTTTACTGTGATAACATTATAGGTGATGTTTCATTTCTAGTAGCTAAACACTGATAGAGATGGTTTGATAAAAGTTATGGAATATGTGTTATACCAATCCAGGATATTGACCCACCTGATTGTATGTTGAAATGGCATGTGAACTTCTCAACTTGTTAGTGTGTTGTTGTCTGCAAGCACTTGTCTGACGTCATACGTATGTTTTTCGCTGCGCGTGCTTATTTGAAAATCATCATGGCGGACATCTCTTCGGATAACCTGGAGGCAATTTTGGGACGCGCAGATCTTGACATTATTGTCAAATTTAAAATGGAAAAAATAGACGCAGCCATAATTGAATCAAGGAGAGACGATGACCTCATTCGCCTTGGAGTAACAATGATTGGTGATAGAAGTTGTCCGTGAGATAAGTCATTCAGCGTTGGGTTTTCACACTTACAACACATAGCGTAAGTTATTTAAATTTTTTAGCTCGTGTAATGGCCACTGATACGGATAATTCGGCATTACAAGAAATTTTAGAACAACTGAGGGAACAAAGGAGAGAATTAAATTTATTGAGAGAGGATGTACGAGGGAGTAATATAAACGTTGCTAATGAAGTGAAAAAACTGAAAGATAGAGACTTACCTTGGAAGAACAAAGGTAATAAGATTCAGTTTACATTTAATAGTGAAATAGCCGATACGTGCACACAAGTTTCCTGGGCTATTTCTAACAGCAAACCTGATTATGCTGATGAACTTCTGAAGGAAGTTGATGAAAAAATAAAGAAACGGAATAAACTTATCAGGATAGCCGATACTTCTGAAGGAGGCTGGCAAACTGTTCAACAGTATGAAAGTAACCCGATTGCTTCAGATAGCGAAGACGAGTCCAAAATTACCAAAGCTGAGAATAGGGCATTACGAAAAAGGAGACGTTACAGCAGTAAGTCAAAACTGACGAATTATGTGCCTTCTAATTTTGGTAATTCTCAATCAAGTACACCAAGTATGGTCGGTCCATTGCCGCCTCAATGGGGTGGGCCAGGTACCTATGCAACGTCAGGAAAACAGAATTTTCATTCCTACACAGCATTTCAAAGGAGAGCGACCGGCAGTTGCTTCGCTTGCGGCGAATTTACACACTGGAGGAGAGACTGTTCACACGTGCAGTTTGGAAAGCAAAAACAACAAGATGTCTTACCCGGTACAAAATGAACCCGTCCATATGCAGGAAGATGAATATATTTTTAGTTTGTGTAATGAAACTGATAAACAACATGAAAATTCTAAAGAAGTGTTCACAAACGGTTTTTATGAGTATGAACAGGGTCAGAAGCAGATTTTAGTCAAGGATAGACTCAAAGAAAATATAGAATTTGGAAATCTATAGGATCTAGTGAGTTTATTATAGATACTTTGCTTAAAGGTTATAAAATCCCCTTTTTCACTGAACCTGAGGCAATTGTTTTAGAAAATAATATGTCTGCAAAAAGAGAATCAGATTTTGTTTCACATGCAATTCAAGATTTGTTGAGTAGAAATTTAATTGAAGAGTGATTTTCAACACCTTTTGTTGTGAATCCTCTTTCTGTATCCACACAAAGTAGTGGTAAAAAGAGATTAATTTTAGATTTGAGGCATGTCAACAAGCATTTATGGAAGCAATCTGTGAAATATGAAGATTTAAGAATTGCTTTGAATTATTATGAAACAAACTGCTTCATGTTTAAATTTGACATTCATTCAGCATATCATTTTATCAACATTTTTCCAGAACTCACAAAATTTTTAGGTTTTTCTTGGGTTGACATTACATGTCACAGGAGATATGACAGATTTTTGGTTCTACCATTTGGTCTCTCTACAGCACCATATATTTTTACTAAAATTACTCGTCCTTTAATAGCTAAGTGGCGTGGAGAAGGGAAAAGAGTACTGATGTTTTTAGATGATGGGTTTGGTTGTAATAACACATTTGAAAGCACAGTTTTTATTTCTCAGGAGATCAAATCAGATTTATTAAAATCTGGATTTGTGCCTAAAATAGAAAAATCATGTTGGGTACCTGTTCAGAAACTAGAGGTATCTAAGTGGCACCTCTCTGGAAATCAGCCAGTTTTTGGCCATTATTAGTTTCTGAAAATGGTTTTATTGATAGTGTTATTGATTTCATTGATTTGCCAACACAGAAAGAGTATTATGTTCCATGTAGGAATGGAAAAGGCATATTTGGTAATGAAGATCTGAAGTTTAGAATGTTGGCTTTAAAAATGCAGTTTTAATGTAATATGTATAATTGAACAAAGATGTGTTCTATAGACAGATGAGTTTATGCCTGTCTGTTATTGACAGTAATTATTAAGGAGGAGTTTATGCCCGTGAATAATCAGCAGGCTTATTTATGAATTTTATATATAAAATAATTTATGGACAAGACAGTTCAACTGCGTCAGCCCCATTTCTTTGCAGACATTGGATTTTTTTTTCCTCTATACCAGTTCGGGTATTTAATCTTTCCGCTGAATACTACTTTTTAATCTTTTCGTTAGTTGTTATAGCTGGCACATGCGCAATTCGTTTTCCTTCAGAACAAAGAAAACATTTCAGAAAACTTTGCAGAAATATTCTGCCATCTATTTCTATCATTATCGGATAATTTTTCAGTTTTCTGTGCATGGAATAAATAAATCATGTAACTTTCATCTAACGGAATAGTCTCTACTCAACACAAGAGCTTCACACTCTCGGTTTCACTATAAATCTCGCTTTTATAATCTGTCCTTTGTTCTCGGGAAATCAAGATGGCGGTTTTCGGATAATCGTAACCGAAAGTTCAAATGGTTTATAAAGTGCAAATACTGGGACATTCATTTGTTTCTAGACTAAAACTCTTTAAACGAAACTCAGAAGACTTATCGTATTCCTTTAACCTGGACCAACATGAGTTTCTTATTCAATTCTCTGGATTTCCGGGAGCAAAGGTTGTGGATTTGAAAGGAAAGTTGGACACTATTTCAGACTTTAAACCGGACCTACTTATTTTAGTTATAGGCACAAATGACTTATATAATGAAGAAGCTTCAACCACAGTTATACACCTGATAGACCTGCTAGACACAATTCATTACTTTATACAAGTTCCAAAAATAGTAGTGTGCCAAACGTTATACAGAAAAGTGTCAGCCGTACATTCTAAATATCCAGTAGATATTAACGAGTTTGCATGAAAAGTTGATTGTTTCAACACGGAACTCGATGCTGCACTTAAAACAGTTAAATGGGCACAGTTATGGCGCTTGAAAGGATTTTGGAATAAGGAAGCTCTTGAGACCAGCTTATCTCAGGACAGCGTCCATTTATGGTAAAGAGTCAACTCGGCCCTATACCAACTCGGCACGGGTCAACTCGGGCCACTTTTAAAAAAAACATATTAAACGTACGAACTTTTTCTGATTACTTGCATGTAATCAAAACAAGCTGTTTTAAATGAAAAATAGATATATACCGTATTGTACATTGTACTTCTGCAGAAATTCGTTACGTTTATTCTTGCAGATTCGTTAAAGATTAATCTAATACAAATGTGTTTCCTTTGATGCTTTTTGTTTGTAAAGTTATCTTCAATAAAATATGAAATAAAAACGTGTTAACTTATTTTCATAAGCTTCTAATTAGTTCCAGGTGGTCATTAATCAAATTTGAATGATTGCGTCAGTCATAATTATCATCTGATTAATCGGTACCCTTAACATACACGTGGTAATTGACT
Organism: Cyclina sinensis; assembly: GCA_012932295.1. Taxonomy (NCBI): domain Eukaryota; kingdom Metazoa; phylum Mollusca; class Bivalvia; order Venerida; family Veneridae; genus Cyclina; species Cyclina sinensis. Next base: position 14,629,806 of record JAAONU010000003.1, on the reverse strand, counting down.
GGTAATAAAAGCGGGTGATAATAGCAGTCCTTTAATGTCCTTTTCCAATTTCACTAAAATTATTTGCAATTGTCAAATATATTAATAAATTGAAAAGTGGGCCGAGTTGACCCGTGCTGAGTTGGAATAGGGCCGAGCTGACTCGGGGGCCGAGTACGTTTTAGGGCCAAGCTGACCCTGATTCTCCATTTATCACCTGCAGGCAACAGAAAACTATTTAAAAATATCCGGGCTGCAATAGTTACCCACTTCAAACAGCAGCAGAGTACATAACTTAGAATACAGATAAGTATGATATAGATTGATCATTTTTGTGCTCACACCGACTTCCTGATTAGAACCTTTGTTCTTCTTGGGCATAATCTCAGTGTAGAAACCAACCTTTTCCTGATTTTATACATACTCCCTAGTTAGAAATGGAGTTCCTGGGATTTTTCTCATTTTATACTGGTTTCTGCGAGAGAATCTGCGTTATTTTACTTCCAGGCTAGAACCCGAGCTATCATTCAATACATTATTCCAGGCTAGAACCTGAGTTATTTTATGCATTCTTCCAGGCTTGAACCTGAGTTGTTATTTTATGCCTTTTCCCAGGCCAGAACCTGAGTTATTAATTTATGCATTCTTCCAGGCTAGAACCTGAGCTGATATTTTATACATTCTTCCAAACTAAAACCTGAGTTATAATTTTGCGCATTCTTTTAAAACCTGAGTTATTATTTTACGTGTACTTCAAGGCTAGCACTTGAGTTTATTTTACGCTCTTCTAGATCCCAAGTTATTATTTTATACACACTTCCAGGCTAGAACCTGATTTAACTGTTAGTATTCAGGGCATATTTCTAGGCTAGCAAATGAGTTCTTATTTTATGCATTCTTCCAGGCTAGAACCTGAGTTATTCTTTATGCATTCTTCCAGGCTTGAACCTGAGTTACTATTTTATGCAATTTTCCAGGCTTGAACCTGAGTGATTATTTTTACGCATTCTTCCAGGCTAGAACCTGAGTTATTATTGTATGCATTCTTCCGGGCTAGGACCTGAGTTATTATTTTATGCATTCTTCCAGGCTAGAACCTGGGTTATTATTTTATGCATTCTTCCAGGCTAGAACCTGAGTTATCATCGTATGCATTTCTCCAGGCTAGAACCTGAGTTAATATTTTATACATTTTTCCTGGCTAGAACCTTAGTTAATATTGTATGCATTCTTCCAGGCTAGAACCAGAGTTATTATTTTATACATTCTTCCAGGCTAGAACCTGAGTTATTATTTTACGCGTAGTTCCAGGAAAGAACCTGATATATCAAAATTTTGACAGCTGAAGATGATTTTGCTTCCAGACTTAATTACATTCAACACTTTGTAAAATGAAGTATTAACAGTTCTGTTCTTCACTTTTAGAATGAGGAGTAAAAGAACACCCAAGGAGAAACCAAGCTGTTCTGCGTCATGTTGCCCACCTGACCTACCATCCACAACCAGTCAACAACAGGGAAACAGCCTTTTGCCTACTCATTCCTCAGAAGAGTCAGATAACAACCTAGTTTCAGAGTCATATACACAAAATCATAAACCCCATAAACAAAAGAACGGTGTGGGTAAAAGATCCATAAGGCAAACGATGTTCCACGAGGTGTCGCCTCCAAGTTCAGACTTGGAATCAGAGAAGTCAGAATCAGAGAATTTAAGTACAAATAGCACAAAGAAACAGGTCAATGGTCCTCAAAAGCGTAAAACCAACAACCAAAAGAAAGGTACTAGTAAAAAATCTCGCAAGAATTCTGCGGATCATGAGATATTGTCGACAAGTACTGACTCCGAATCAGGGTCAGAATCAGAGGAGAACATAAACACGCTACAACATTACAAAAAGAAACAGGGTACAAGAAAAGTTAATAAGAAACAGAGTGCAAGGAAAACCAGAAGAGTCAAACCAAGACCCACAGAGCCTGGTTTTTCAAGCCCATCAGACTTATCATCGGATTTCGATTCCGACTCCTCTTCCTTAGATGAACTGTTAGAAGACCAGGCGAAAATTAACAGGTAATGGGGTTCAGTCCTTTTCTAATCAGGAGTCTTCACTTCAATCCCAAGTCGACAAAAAAACCCAAAAACGAATTTGGAAAAAAAAATATATAGAATTTAGCACTCTTCTCCCACAACAATTCAATCCGGACCAAGACAATACATCTTTCTTTAAGTTCCAGGTTAATAGCAGGGGAGGTAATTCAAACATAGACATTGTTCCCTCAAAAAATAAACGAAAGATCACTAACATAGAACAATGGACGACAGCTTTCATGAGATTCGTGGCGGTATATTCTTTAAAATTCCCATTGGAGACCCCGGCCCTGATGAAATATGGAGAGCTGGTCCGAGACCTGGCAGCTAAACACAACAACAATGCCTGGTCCCGCTATGACTTTCAGTTTCGAAAACAGCGCGAATTTTCGCTTATCCCATGGGACCAAATTCATGCAGAGTTCTGGATAAGGGTTACCACAACCCCTTCTGTGTTTCAGCCTTTTCGGAGCCAACGCCGCTTTGGCGGCACTTCAAACAGGTCAAATTCCCATAGAAGATCAGTCAGTGAGTTCCTACCAAATACATGCTGGCCCTTCAATAGGAGGGGTTTTTGCAACGCAGTCAAATGTTTCCCCCACATTTGCGGCTTCTGCAAAGGTCAGCACTTGGCCAAAGTCTGTACTGCCGGGAAACGGCAAGACTCGAACCAGCCCCACCGCAGCAACACCAGTCAGTCCAAACACCCCTGATAACATCAGTAATATTACCCCCGTGAAAGTAAAACCCCTAGCTTATTGGCTGAAAGGTTACAAATTCTCTCACTACTTAATAAAGGGTTTTTCCAACGGTTTCAGGTTAGGTCATACTGGGGACAGAATTTCCTTTCATGCAGGAAATTTGAAATCATGTCAGGAATTACCAGAAATAGTTCAAGGAAAGTTGAACAAGGAATTACAATGTAAACGGATAGCTGGCCCTTTTACATTTTGGATTGTGATGTCACGTCCGGCATAACAAGTTGAAATTTGTCACTCCGGAAAAAAACCCCCAAATAATTATTAATTTCAAGCCAAAAAGAATTAATTGAGCGCAAAATTATATATTTATCGAGAGCGCAGAAGAAAACAAGTCTGGAGATACATATTTCATCTACCTAAAGTGAATCTTTGCAAAACAACGGTCGTCTTAGTGGTGGCTGACCTAGGGAGGCATTGTTTAAAAGTTAAATGTTTTATTTCTTAAAGAGGACTTTTAGATTTACTTGTTACACCGATCAGTTGCAAAATGGAATGTTTGAAGATTTTAATGATCACAGTGGTTTTATATTTACGTTTACTGGACAGTGAATATTTTAACCAAATCGAAGTGTACCAGTATCCGGATATAAATTGGATTTCGGACAGCCCATGTTTTATCCCTTTTAATTACGGTGAACTATCATTTTATACCAGTTTTATTAATTTCTATGACGATTTTAAGAAGGATAAAGACGCTTCATTGTATACAGTTCAAAGAAACAGCTGGCTTTCCATTTGTATTCTACTTTGTGGAGATGTACACCCATGTCCTGGGCCTTCATCTACAGAAACTGATTCTGAATATAAGGTTTTCCGTAAAAGAGGTCTACATTTCATTCATATAAATGCTCGTAGCTTACTACCAAAGCTTGAAGAACTACGTATCATAGCCAAAAAGACTCAGGCTGCTTGTATCGCTATATGTGAAACCTGGTTGGATGATTCTGTATTTGATACTGAAATTTTCATCGACAACTATAATGTTATTCGTAAAGATAGAAATAGTAAAGGAGGTGGTGTTTGCTTATTCATACGCAGTGACATTTCATTTAACCATCGTTTAGATTTGTGCCATGAAGATCTGGAAGCAGTATGGTGTGAACTTTTGCTAAGGAAATCAAGACCAATCCTGTGTGGAGCGTTATACAGACCTCCAAGCCAGTCCAACTTTTATTCTGTTTTAGAAACTGTTTGTTCCAGCACAACTGACTTTTCATCTTTGGAAACTGTAATTCTAGGTGACCTTAACACCTATGTTTGTAAAAGTAACAGAAAGTGTTTTTTATTTGAAAGTTTAAGAAATTTTATGAATATGTTTCATTTTAAACAACTTATTACAGGTTTTACTAGAACTGGTAATGTTACATCTACCATTATTGATCTTATTCTTGTGTCTGATACAGATAAAATTACTCAGTCTGGTGTTATACATACAAGTTTTAGTGACCATTTCATGACATTTTGTACAAGAAAAATAACTAAACAAGTCATTGGTGTTCATAATACTGTAAAAATTCGTTCTTTGAAGAACTATAACAAAGATGATTTTCAACATACTCTTTTGAATGTATAGTGATGCTCTCTGATAATGTTATTGAAGCCTGGAACTCTTTTAAATCTCTATTTTTGAAAACTATTGATAGTGTTGCTCCAGTGAAAGAAGTTAGAATCAAGCAAAGAACAGAACCCTGGATGTCATCAGAAATCCTTCAGTTTATTAATGAACGTGATAGATCTTTTTATGAATATAAGAATGATAAATGTGAAGAAAAACTTTTGAAATTTAGGCAGCTTAGAAATAAAACCCAGTTTATGATACATAATGCCAAACATACTTATTTTAAAGAACAAATTGATGAAAACAAGGGTAATTCTAAGTCACTCTGGACTGCTTAAAAAGGCTAGGGCTACCATCAAAAAAGTGTTCATCTTCACATTCTACCTCTATTGGTTTAAAGATGGATGATTGCAATGAGGTCTGTTTTGAAAAGGAAACTGTTTCAGAAAAGTTTAATACCTTTTATACAACCGTTGCATCAAAACTTGTTGAACACCTGCCTCAATGTTTGAATAATTTTGGTAGGAAATTTGTTTTTGATTTTTATTCTAGAAAAGGTGTATTTTTAAATAATTATTCTTTTTCAATTGTTTCTGAAAATAAAGTTTTTAAGTATTTAAGTAAGCTGGGCATAAAGAAAGCAACTGGATTGGATGGTATTCCTTCCAGATTTGTTAGGGATGGTGCTTCCATTATTTCCTGTCCTCTTGCTCATGTAATCAATTTGTCCCTGATACAGGGAGTTGTCCCTGATGATCTAAAAGCAGCCAGGGTTATTCCTCTTTATAAAAAAAGGTCATAAAACTGAGGTTGGTAACTATCGTCCTGTTTCAATCCTTTGTATTATTTCCAAGGTCTTTGAGCGTGTGGTGTATGATCAGGTAGAGTCCTATTTATCTGATAATAAGTTACTCTATATGTTTCAGTCTGGGTTCAGGAGAAAGTTTTCTACTGAGACACGTCTTGTTCATTTGTCTGACTATATCAGGTTTGAAATGGATAAAGGTCACCTTGTAGGTATGGTGCTTCTTGATCTTCAAAAGGCCTTTGATACTGTTGACCACTCTATCCTTTTGATAAAACTTGAAGCGATTGGACTTGGTGACGACATTTTGCGCTGGTTAAGGTCATACTTATCTGATAGACAACAACTTGTTGATCTCTCTGGTACTTTTTCCAAACCCTGTAGTGTTACCTGTGGTGTTCCCCAAGGGTCAATTTTAGGGCCGCTTCTCTTCCTTATCTATGTTAATGATATGTCTGGTGCTATAAATAGTAAACTACTACTTTATGCAGATGATTCAGGAATCTTGGTTGCAGGTAAGAACAGGTCATTCATAGAAAAACAGTTATCTGAGGATCTGGAATAAGTACACCAGTGGCTGGTTGATAATAGGTTATCTCTACATTTGGGTAAAACTGAGTCGATTTTGTTTGGGTCTAAAGTAAAGGTCAACAATTATGGTGATTTATGCATTTCTTGTAGTGACAAGGCTATTCAGTCCACTTCTTCAGTTAAATATCTTGGGGCAATACTGGATCAGAATTTATCAGGTCAATCTATGGTTAGTTCTATCATTAAGAAGGCCAATGCCAGGTTAAAGTTCTTATACAGGAAGCAGAAATATTTAACAGTCCACACTAAAAAGCTCTTGGTTCAGTCTCTTGTCCAATGTCATTTTGATTATGCTTGTTGTGCTTGGTATTCTGGACTGACCAAGTTATGGAAAAACAAGCTGCAGGTCACCCAAAATAAATTGATCAGGTTTGTTCTTAATATGGAAAAAAGGTCACACATTGATCAAGGTCACTTCAGGTCTATAGGTTGGTTACCAGTTGATAAAAGAGTGGATCAAATTATTCTAGGTCATGTTTTTAAGATTAGAAATGGTCTTTCACCAGAATATATGAATCAAAACTTTGTATCCCAAGTCTCCATTCATACTTATAATACAAGGTCAAGTGATAATGGCTCTTATATTCTCCCAAAGGTCAAAGGTTTTGGTATAAAGTCTTTTTCATTTTTGGGATGCAAGCTATGGAATTCACTGCCTTTTAAAATCAGGAATCTGTCCAGCCTTGCTTCTTTTAAAAAAACTGTAAATTGTCATTTTTTAACAAATTTAGATTAAATTTTAATACATGTATATCATTTTATCAGTAATGTTGTACATGGCTGATCCTTTCAAAGACATATTTGTTCAAAATGTATTCTTTTCCCGAGATATTTATTTTTAAGACTGTGATTTATAATATCTAAATGATCTGTGATCTTAACTTTCTACAAGCTTAAAGTGATGTCAATTTTCTGTGATGATATTTTGATTATTTACTTACTCAGGATTATTGTTTTATGTTTTTTGTTCAATTGATGTGCTAAGCAATTTTTTTTTAAAAATTCTCTAATTTTTCTTTAAGGTCTCATGCCTCTCTATGTCAGGCCATTACTATCAAGGACCACAATGGAAATAAGGGATTCTCTTCTCTTTTTTGTGTTATCCTTGATATTGATGTGACTGACATGGTTCATTTTCATTAATATATCATTTCATTCTTATATTTGTTTTATATACTTATATGTCTATTTTAAATGTTTTGTATCCATGTTGCTTACACAATATTGAAATAAATCTATCTATCTATCTAACAGAACCTCCCTTTGACCCCTTTTGCGTCAGTCCTATAGGCTTAGTACCTAAGAGAGAGCCAAATTCATATAGATTGATACACCATCTTAGTTACCCAGATGGAGCTTCCATAAATGATAATATTGATCCCGATCTTGCAACGGTTCAATATTCTTCTTTTGATCAAGCTGTTGAGAAAGTTAGATTTCTAGGGCAGGGTTGTTATATGGCAAAGACAGATATAGAATCTGCCTTCAGAATTATTCCAATTCACCCTCTCGATTATCAATTACTTGGTTTCCATTTCAAAGGGCTATTCTATTATGACCGTTGCCTCCCAATGGGTGCTAGTTCATCCTGCTCTATTTTCAACTGTTTTAGTTTCACCTTAAAATGGATTGCCCAATCCAAACTAGCGATTCACCACATCATCCATATTTTGGACGACTTCCTAATTTTGGAAAAAAGCAAGAATAAATGTGGCACCGACTTGAGGAGTTCCCATCAAACACGACAAAACAGTAACAGCAACAAATAAAATAACTTTCATGGGTTTAGAGATAGATTCTACACTCATGGAAGCCAGGTTACCAAATGAAAAACTAGCAAAGTTAAGGTCGTTGTTAAACACCTACAAGGGTAAGAGAAAAATTAAACTAAAAGAACTTCAGTCATTGTTAGGTCTGTTAAATTTTTGTTGCCAAGTGGTCCTACCTGGTAGAGCTTTCTTGAGACGTCTAACTGACCTTACAAAAGGCATAACTAAACCACATCACAGAGTTACACTCTCCAAAGAAGGTCGTCGTGATATCGAGGCGTGGCACCTATTCGCTGAATATTTTAATGGGAAGCACATCCTATTAGATCAAAGATGGCTGACTAGCCATGGCTTATAATAATAAAGCCCATTCACGACATTATATACCACTTTGTTTTCTTTTATGTCTTACTAGCTGCACAAACTCTTGGGATTTACTTTATAAGAAACACGACGGCCATAAAATGATGTAAAAATCATGTATTTAAGTTAAAATTTTTTTACAAAATTTTTACAATTGAATATTTGTTTTCTAAATCTGTTTTTGCAGTTGTACAGAGATGAAATAGATGAACTGCCAGTAGTGCTTGCTGACAAGGTGACTTTGATACCTGAAGTGTTACAAAGTGCTAGAGCTAAATCAACTACTACAGCTTACCATCATGGTTTTGAAAGATGGAAAAATTGGGCATTTTAAAATTCATTGAAAGAAGAAGACATCTTGCCAGCGAAGCCTTTTCAATTTGCAATATATCCGTGTTCTTTAATTCAATCAGCTAATTCTGTTAGTCCAGTTACTAAAGCATTTTATAGTGTGAAATTTATTCATGATATATACGGTAAAAAGTCGCCTACAGATTCTTCATTAGTTACAAACATTTTAGAAGCTGCTAAAAGAAAATTGTCAAAACCAATTGTGAAAAAGGAACCAATAACAGCTGATATCCTGAGAAAAATGTATGAAGATCTTTATAAGGAAGGTGATATCAAGAATCAAAGAATTATTTGTGCCTGTTTATTAGCATACGCAGGATTCATGAGAAGTAGTGAATTGTTGAATATAAAGCGTTCTGACATAGTCTTTGATGACAGTTTTGTAAGCATTTTTATAGAGTCAAGTAAGACTGACCAGTATAGAGATGGTGCTTGGATTGTAATATCAAAAACGGGGACAGTTTTATGTCCAGTTACCAATTTAATAAAGTATTTAACATGGGCTAATATAAAAGAGGATTTTGATATTTATATATTCTGTAGGTTAACAAAGACTCCTTCAGGATACGAATTGAGGAATTTTGATAAACATATTTCATATACTAATTTTAGGGAGTTATTTATTGATGCTTTTAAAAAGGATGTTAAAGATATTCATATGTATGGTTTACATTCTTTACGTTCAGGGGGAGCAACTGTTGCTGCAAACTGTGGAATAAAAGATAGATTGTTCAAACGTCATGGGAGGTGGGTTACAGATAAAGCAAAAGATGGGTATGTCAAAGATAATTTAAGAGAAAGGCTCAGTGTGTCACTTAATTTAGGATTATGATTCAGTATATATGACATTCACAGTGTTATGGGTATCTATTCAGAGATAATATTCATAGTAAGTAAAGATGGAAGAGTTTATGCCCGTCTGGTTTAAGATGGATGAGTTTATGCCCGTCTTATTTCTGATAAATACAGTAAATATTTACTTTATATTGTATATTTTAACCAGTGTGATTAATTACAAATTAGTAACAAGAGCCATGTTACACATGGTTAATCCCCCCGCCGGGAAGAAGCTACCTGAAGGTTGTACTTTCAAACACTCAATGTAATAATGTTTGAAGAAAATCCCACAAAAAATAGGCAAGGTAGAGTTACTGTTCCTGCAAACTGCACTTCCTACCAATGTGCTATGTCAGTGTATTAAGTTTGAAGAAAATCGCTCAAGCACTTTTTGTATTTTCTGATCGCAGATCAGGAAATACAATGGTGGCATTCAAGATCTGGCACAGCGCTTCCCTGCAAAACATACAACACAAAGTAGTTCTCAAAACTGCTTACAACCAGCAATTTAAAAGAAAAAAACAGCACAATTTTATAAAAGTATCCAAATAATTATAACGCATTTAAAGATTAAAAGAAACTTTGGCTTTTAGAATAGTCAATCAAAATATTAAGTCACAATCACAAATTACGCGGATGGATATCTATTTACCAATGAAAGTTGCTCGGCTATTTCCGTAAAACTTCGGACAATTGTGATCGGAATGTTTCAGTTTCTCCAACGCCGCCATATTAGTCAGACGTATTAGTCAGGCAGAAGAAGAATTTAAATTGAGAACTGCTGTTGAAAAACCAAAGAAAAGGTAAGTTACGTGTTTGCTTTTTTATGATTGTAAGTTGTTTGATATTTATTGTTGCTTGAAAGCGGAAATAGAATTTGCATCCGGTGGAAACATAACGGATCTAGCGTGCATGTGTGGGCAGACGATGTTGCATAATAAGTTGTTGTGAAAAGTAGCTGAGAACGTTATAAGGTCACTGTTTTGGAAAACATATCATTAATTGTATGTGTGGGTGATTCAACATTACATAGGATATTTCACCTTATATTATTTTCTTGTCAGTGAGTCGTGATCAATTTGTTTACAAAACAACCCACGCGATTGTGACCTACATTCATTTAGGTTTTATGCTTAGTCGGGGCCTCATATTTCCAGTGCTTTTGAAATACATTGCACTGATCGTTAGTTAGAATTATACTATCAAACTGTATAATAAACGTTGTGAATTTGGTTTCATACAAGCCCGTGTAAGCTGTCAATATAAATATTTATGACAGTGTAAACAAATATGCGTAGTCCGGGGCTTCTCTGATTACGTCATTCCTTTGTTATCATTTTAGTTGTTAGTACCTTAAATAGATCGTGTTTTTAATTATGTCAAAGCCTGACCTAGGTTTTACATTTATTATACACTTAGAATAGCAGACTTCATTCAAATGATCCCATTGACAGTTTAACAGATGATGATTTTTTTCTATTTGAGTTCATTGTTTACAAGTTGATCTTGTTTGTTATTTACTTAGTGTGTGAGGCAGTTACATTGTAAATTGTTTTTTTGGGGTATACTAATTTTGAACTATCAATAATGCATTATAGTGAGTGACATTTGTAAAAAAAAAACATAAATCAGCTTTATTCTGGAAAGGAAATCTTAAAAAATTCATTTGTGCTTTGGAAGTTAAATCTAAGAGTTGTTGGTGGCTTACAGTCAAAACGGCCTCAGGTTAAAACGGCCTCAGGTTAAAACTGCCTCATTTTGGTTAAAACGGCCTCACTTTTAGAAAATGTATTGGTCAAAACGGCCTCATTATTTATTTTCAGTAGATGAACCATTATTGAATTAGAATTTTTAAATTATGTTATTAGATAATTATGTCTTGTTTTCTTATGTTTAGGATAAAATTTAAATTACATATTTTGAGATCGATTGTAAAGATATGAATAAGATGATATTAAGGGTTTTACGAGAAAAAGTAGTTAATAAGGTGAGAATGTCATAAGTTGTATTTATTAATTTTATTTTATATAACAAGAGGGCCATGATGGCCCTGGATCGCTCACCTGAGTACTTTGGCTGTAGGTTTGCTGTTAAGCAGTATTTCATTTTTTAATTGAAAATATGTAAGTGCCTACAAACCAAATATGTAAAATATCAGTCAATAAATAAAGGCTCTATGACAGAAAGTAGAAATATCTATCATAAGCTATGGTGACCTTGACCTTGACCCAGTGACCTCAAACCCTACCCATAGGTAGACGTCCATGCAAGGAACCTATATACTAAATATCAAAGATATTGGTCTATAAATGAAGGCTCTATGAGGTACAGTAGATAAATCTATTTTTAGCCTCCGTGACCTTTAACCTAGTCTAGTAATTTGAAAAAGCTTGATAAAGCTTGCTTCATGCCAAATTATAAAATACTAGGCCTTGTGGTTTTAGACAAGAAGATTTTTAAAGATTTTCTTCTATACTGCTATTTAAAACTTGTGACCCCTCTGGCAGGGCCAATAGTGACCCCGGGGACATTTTTCAAACAAACTAGGTAGAGGTTCACTAGACAATGCTGCATACCAAATATCTAAGCTGTAGGCATTGAGGTGTCCAGTAAGAAGATTTTTAAAGATTGCCTTTTTTACATATTAAGGGCCCCCGGGGCGGGGTCAATTTTGACCCCGGGGCCAACATATAAACAATACTGGTAAAGGTTCTCAACACAATACTCCAGACTAAATATCTAAGGTCTAGTCCTATTAGTTTGGAAGAAAAATGATTTTTCATGTTTTTTCCTATATAACTATATGTAAACCAAGAGAACCCTGGGGCGTGGCTAATTTTGACCCAGGGGACATAATTTGAACAAACTTGGTAGACATCCACAAGACAATGATCCATACCAAATATTTAAGCTGTAAGCATTGAGGTTTCCAGTAAGAAGATTTTTATAGATTGCCTTTTTTACATATAAAGGGCCCCCGGGGTGGGGCCAATTTTGACCCCGGGGCCAACATATAAACAATACTGGTAAAGGTTCTCAACACAATACTCCACACCAAATATCTAAGGTCTAGTCCTATTAGTTTCGGAGAAAAATGATTTTCATGTTTTTCCTATATAACTATATGTAAATCAAGAGAACCCTGGGGCATGGCCAATTTTGACCCAGGGGACATAATTTGAACAAACTTGATAGAGGTCTACTAGACAATGCTACATACCAAATATCTAAACTCTAGGCCTTGTGGTTTCTGAGAAGAAGACTTTTAAAGATTTCCTTTATAAGCCTATGTAAAATCAATTGACCCCCAGGGTGGGGCCTATTTTGACCCAGTGGCTTTGATTTGAAGAAATTTAGTAGAGGTCCACTGGACAATGCTGCACACCAAATATCTAAACTCTAGGCCTTGTGGTTTCTGACAAGAAGATTTTTTAAAGTTTTTTTTTTTATATAACTCTATATAAAACATCTGACCCCTGGGGCGGGGCCATTTTTGACCCAGGAGCCATGATTTGAACAAACTTGGTAGAGGTCCACTAGACAACGCTGCACACCAAATATCTGAACTCTAGGCCTTGCAGTTTCTGATAAGAAGATTTTTTAAAGTTTTTCCTATATAACTCTATGTAAAACATGTGACCCCCGGGGCTGGGCCATTTTTTACCCAGGAGCCATGATTTGAACAAACTTGGAAGAGGTCCACTGGACAATGCTGCACATCAAATATCTAAACTCTAGGCCTTGTGGTTTCAGACAAGAAGATTTTTAAAGTTTTTCCTATATAATTCTATGTAAAACTAGTGACCCCTGGGGCAGGGCCATTTTTGACCCAGGGGTCATGATTTGAACAAACTTGGTAAAGGTCCACCTGATGATGCTTCATACCAAATATCTAAGCTCCAGGCCTTGTAGTTCTGGAGAAGAAGATTTTTAAAGTTCCAACTTTGAAAATCTATTTTTAGCTCCTGTGGCCTAGAAATGCAATGGACCTGAACCATTTGAACAATTTGGTAAAGCTTCATGCAAGTAACATTCCTGCCAAGTTTCAGCAAGATTGGCCCAGCAGTTCAGGAGAAGAAGTTGTTTGAAGAAAAAGTTGACGACGCACGCACGCACGGACGGATGGACGACGGACATCAGGCGATCACAAAAGCTCACCATGAGCACTTTGTGCTCAGGTGAGCTAAAAATACATAAACATGAAAAGTAACCGATATATAAAACATGCTGATTTAAAGTAATCAATAATGTATCAATTTAATTCCTAATTAAAATAACATAGACTAGCAGGTGCTATTTTCTCAATTTTGATTCTGGAATACTGTCTAGGTATGCTTTAAAATCGAACGAATGTTTAAAAAGATTATATGGATATGACAATGACAAATATTTTATTCAGCATTAAAGTACATAATACATTTATAGCTGATAAATGTATGACACTGTAAAATGCAAATCATGACATAATTATATCAACATGCAATGAGATAAAAAAAACAACAACAACAGTTTTTACAGAGAGACTAGCAAACCTAAGTCTTATTTCGCTCTTTAAAAGTGAAGTATATATACTTAGCTAAGTTATTGAGAATGTTGGGATTTTTTATGATAATAACATTTCAAACTTTTGTAGTGTTGGCCAATGACAGTAATATATGTACATACATGTGATAACTTCGGTAACTCACAACTGGATTTTCAGCTGGATTTTTAGCTTGAAAACTGGAATTTTTTTATCGACTCGTTTTCGCAAAAAGAAAGACAAGAAGAACAGAAAAGAAAACTAATAAAGTGTTTTTTGTTAATACATAAAGGTTGCACCACATGCAAAAGGCATAATCTGTTCCCTTAGCACACTTTCCTATCCATTTATATTCAGATTCCCACTGATGATTGAATTTTTTTTTTTTTGTCTTTTGAATTTTAGCATTTGGACCTAAGTTCTTACACAGATCCCATTTTGTGAAAAGTCTGGGATGTGTTTCCAGTTTCACCAGAATTTTTTAACAAAAGTACAAACGATTTTAAGATGTAAATTATGTTGATTCATTATAATTGTTGCTTTCAAAAGTAACCACAACAGTAATATTTAAGTCTTAGAGAAAAGGAAACTTTTTTCAATGAAAAACTGGTATTTATAATTAAATAATGAACATTTATCTTAATCAATCAATTGAATGTTGTAAGTTTGCCATATAAAAAGTCTCCAAGACACCGTTTTCTATAAATATTAAAATACGGCGGGGTCGCGGAAATATATGACAAACGGAATTTATCCGAGATTTTCACTCGCTGCCTTATGTTTAATGAACTAAATATTTGCTGAAATTGGTTTCCTACATTTTGTTCAGCTTGTCTTAAAACTACTTGACCTTTTCCTATAAATAAATCCGAGAATTAAAACAAAAATACCAAAAAGTATTTTAGTCATTTCCTTACACTGTTTAAAAGGTTAGAGTAACACTAGTAATGCATTGATGTTTAACCGTTTGCCTTTAAAATTAAGCATTCAATTAAATTGTTAAGTTGTACACAACAATTTTCTACTGGGTGTACATCCCCAATCGAATTATATTGGCCCAATTCAACACCCATTGATGGCTAAATGTGTTAATTGTGTATCGAGTGTCAACACAGGATTAATTCAATGGAAGTAGTAAAATGCGCTCTGATTGGTCAATGCTTTGAAGGTAGTATGTATTGATCGCCGTTTCCTAGTATAAGCTCCGCCCATAACCAGAGCTTAGCAAGTTATTGACGTCGGCAGATGAAAGATTTTTTCTTGTTGATTTTAATAACGGGAATATTTAATTAATACCGGGACAGCTGGAATTGATGTGGAATAACGGGACTTTCTTAAATCCCGCCGGGATATCACATGTATGTATGTATATAAGACCGTTCCCTTTATTTTAACAGTTTTATTCAGTACTCAATCAATATTGACACAACTTGCGGGCGCTGGTACTGTTTCACGACACATTTAATAAACGATGTCCAATCAACACCTTTATATATGACATGATTATATGAGTAATATAAACAAAGTACAGGAAAATACAGTACCAATCAACACCTATATAAACTAGAAATGGGTTTTTGATTGAACAAAAACATATGTCTCCCCCCAGCCAGTTGCTGCAGGCAGTATTGAGTCAGACGATTGTAAAATTTGACATTTAACCTCAAAGTGTGACCTTGACCTTGAGACACCACACCCGCAAAGAGGTTTCTGCATGTCGCCTTGATGAGGTGAACATCTGACCCAAGTTTCATAAAAATCCTTCAAGGGCTTTTGAAGATACAGAATGGACAAGATTTTGTGGCATTTGACATTTAACCTCCAAGTGTGACCTTGACCTTGAGACACCACACCCGCAAAGTGGGTTCTGCACGTCGCCTTGATGAGGTGAACATCTGACCCAAGTTTCATAGAAATCCTTCAAGGGCTTTGGAAGATACAGAGCGGACAAGATTTTGTGGCATTTGACATTTAACCTCCAAGTGTGACCTTGACCTTGCGACACCACACCCACAAGGTGGGTTCTGCAGGTCATCTTGATGAGGTGAACATCTGACCCAAGTTTCATAAAAATCCTTCAAGGGCTTTGAAAGATACAGAGTGGACACGATTTTGTGACGGACAGACGGACGGACGGACAACTGGGGGAAAAACAATATGTCTCCCCCATTTTTTGGGGGGAGACATAATGACAAGATTATTTGATTAACTCCACTAATCCCTTCGAATAAAAACAGTAATCTAATCAAAATAAAAACCACCTTCTTTTAAATTTGAAATTAAGTTTGTGCATAAATTTATTTATATATATAGGTAAAATTCTATATAAAACATTCTTTTATCTTGAGTGTTTTGTGATGTTGTTCACGCACGTTAAAAACAAAACACATACATTTACTCAACATTTTCTGTTATGATTGTTCAATATAATTTTTTCCATTAAACTTGTCTCATTCAATTCTTATTGTCTTTTAGTATTTTTTACAATGTTTGATGTTGATTAAATCGGTTGATAGCAAAGTAATAAATAGTTGAAAACTGAACATAACTCGCTAAAATGATGTATTTGAAAGTTTTAATAGCTTCACCAAAAATATATATATATTATGTTATATACATAACTCAATGGAGCAAAGTGGACAATATTTTGATCCCATTAATCAAATAGTAATTATCACTCTCAATTGTTTTTCACCTAATCCCGCTAATATCTAGTAATCATTAAATTACCAATATTGATCCAAATAAACAACATTATATTATTTATAAGCTATTTAATTGCATGTGTTTTCAAAAAGCTTAATTATTTAGGACGTTTCAATTAAAAGTGAGGCCGTTTTAACCAAAACTGCGGCCGTTTTGACCAAAAGTGAGGCCGTTTTAACCAGCAAATAAAAAATTGAGGCCGTTTTGACCAAAAAGTGAGGCCGTTTTAACCAAAATGAGGCCGTTTTAACCCGAGGCCGTTTTAACTAGCACCCGTTGTTGGTTACTTGGTTTGAGAAATTGTTTAGTTTTTTTGCCTAGCAATTGGTCCTAACCCATGCTGGTAGTACTTGTATGAAATTTCTGCATGTTAATTTGATATTTATAAATTGAAAGTGAGTGTTGTTTGTGTTATTTATAACCTTCACTCCTGTAATGAATTAGTTTTCTAATGGTGAACTTGTTTATCAGAATAAAAAAAGACACAATCTTTTCATAGGGCAAACTAAAATATTTTTTGCCGATTCATAACATTTAAGGTTTAACTGAGAAATGGTATGAGATTCAGAATTTGATAAATAAATTGAAACTTGGCTTAAAATTCAGGATTTGAAAAAGACATTGAATCATGGAAAGAGAACAGGATTTGAAAAAGAAATTGAAACATGGCATGAGATTCAAGATTTGAAAAGAACATTGAATCATGGAATGAGATTCAGGATTTGATAAGAAATTGAAACATGGCATGAGATTCGGGATTTGAAAAAAACGTTGAAACATGGAATGAGAGTCAGACTATAGAACACTTGAACTGAGACATATATAGGTTTATATGTAGTAAATTTGATTTGAAACATGGAAAGAGATTAATAAACCAATTTATGTAGCATTGGATCAAATGTTGTCATAAGATTGTATATATATGCTTGCTTAAAGTCAATAATGTTTCATGTATGTGTCTGTTACTTTTTATACATATGTTTGTAAAAAACTTAACATGTGTATGTAGTATGTGTTGTAGTATGAAGTTGTATTGTCAGTTGTGAAGTTCACCTGGAAACGAAACCTTTTTCATTTAAAAAAGTGAAAGTTTGAAAGGGGACATTTTGTTACCAAAAATCATGTTTATATTATAAGTAACATATTGAGGAATACCAATGGCATATTCTTTACTTGCATTTTTTAATCCATGACTGCAATTACTAATACACTTTTTATAATATCTGTAATTCAAAAATAATACTTGAATAAATATTTTTATCTGCTTATGCTATTCCAATGACCTTGCATGGATTAGACAGAGATGTAGGTCTTCAGGGTATTCTGAATATCCAGGTTTTCGATGTGCCAAGAAAAAAATCCAGGTCGAAAGGTTGCGAGGACAAACAGCTACTGAAGTCAAGGAAATTAATACAGCACGGACGGGTTCTGATTTGGTTGATTGGTGGTGCGGGGTGGGTGGGGGGGGGGGGGGGCTGACTTGTTAGATTCACCGTCTTGTGGCTCCAATGACTTTCCGGTTTTTGGTCCTGACCAACTTACATCTCTGATTAGATGTAGTCTTACGTAGTTATATGTATTTAAATTCGATAGTTGTAATGTAAATACATGTGTTTTGTTAAAAAACTGATAAGTTGTTTCCTTGCATTTCTCATACTTAGCTTTTTATGTATTTCAGAAAATAGATGCTCCAGAATGTCAACAAATTGTAAAGGTTGTGGGCATTTCTGTAGATGATGGAAATGCTGAACTGTTCTTAGATGGTGAGGGCACATCCAATGATGCCACAGAAGTGACTGTGCCTGCTGAGCTTCTACAGCAGGCCCTTGCAAAGGGAGAAGGTCCAGTTGATCTGGAATCAGCATGTGATGAGGGCCCTTTCAAGCTCATTATATCAAGAAAGGGCACAGAAATCCTTAGCATTGTTAAGAAATGAAGATTGAACAACTGTACAATTTAAGGCTCCAGTACAGTTAAATTTGAAGAGATAACAAATGATGTAAAGAATTTTGTGATGTAAGCTATTTACTTGCTGTAGATTTATATTTAATAGGAACATATCTGGGCTTTTAAGGTGCTAAGATTTACATTTTATAGGAATGTCTCTGAACTGTTTACTTGCTGTAGAACTACATTAAATAGAAATGTCTTTGAACTGTTTACTTGCTGTAGATTAACATTTATTAGAAATGTCTCGGAACTGTTTACTTGCTGTAGATTTATGTTTAATAGAAATGTCTCAAAACTGTTTATTTGCTCTAGATTTACATTTAATAGAAATGTCTCTATACTGTTTACTTACTGTAGATATACATTTTATAGAAATGTCTCTGAACTGTGCAGTGTTTAAGAACCATATCTCTTTTACATAATTTTGGAGTTACTTCATTTTGGATTTTTTTTCCTACTTAATTTTTGTCCAGGCATAACTCGAAAAGTTTTGGAGGTATCAGCTTCAAGCTTCAGAGATTGGCAGACAATTTAGGAGAAGTGCAATGTTTAAGAATCATAAGTCACTTTTGAAGTTATTGTCCTTTGTGATGTTTCATACTTAATTTTTGTCCAAGACATAACTCAAAAAGTATTGGAAAAGTTAACTTGAAATTTCACATCTAGATTGATCTCATTAAGGAGAAGTGCACTGTTTAAGAACTATAACTCTCTTTTATATTATTAGGAGTATTCACCCTTTATAAGTTTTCTAAGTTATTTTTTGTCCAGAGCAAAACTGAAGAAGTATTAGAGATATCAACTTAAAACTTCATAGATTGATAGATCTCATTAAGGAAATGTATATATTCCTAGAATCATCATTCTTTTTTGTATAATTTTGGAGTTATTGCCTTTTGTATTGTTTTTCAAACTAGTTATTGCACTTTGATTTTTTTCGTGTTCAACTTTTGTCTAGAGCCTATCTTAAAATCAGTATGATATATCTAGAACTATGTAACTGTAATGTTTAACATTTTAGAATCTTAATAGTGATTCCAGGAACATTATTGTAAAATCATTAATTAATTGATGCATATATATCTCACAGTCAACTTCAAGAAATAAATCAGAGTTAATATTTAACTTATGTTTATTCCTGGTCTAGGGGCCTCTGTGACCAGCTGGTTAAAGTCGCCAACTTCAAGAGTCTTGCCCCTCACTGCTGTGGATTCGAATAATTAATAACTGACGCTGATATGTATTTTTGTATTTTTACTCTTTATTTGAATTTTACTTACATTTTAGCTCCCAAAGTCATAATGGGTTCAAGGGAGTTTTTGTGATCGCATGATCAAACATTGAAATTTTTACTTACAAAATATTGATGTTATCAATGATTTCCACCAAGTGTGTTCAGATCTTGATCAGGGATCAATATTTGCCCTGCCACAAGTGTGCCTTTATATTACTTACATTAAGTGTTTTCAAATTTCATCTTTGAGTCTTTGTTTATCTACCAATAATTCAGATCTTCAGTATTTCTGTCAGTCAACCATTTACTGAGGCTCTTCACAAATTTGGTTAACTCCTCTGTAAGCCTTATGAATTTGTTTTTTAGGTATGGGATAGATCTTTCCTTTACTACTCATAAATTATGTTTTTTAAGCACTTGCTAGTACTTTCCAAATACTTGTTATTTTAGATGATGGACTGCATATGACATAGTGTTGAGCACTGAAAAAAGAGATCTAGAACAATTTCACCAAATCTTCACTGTTGCAATCCTTACTTAACAGAATGACTTAAAGTACTTTACGGCAATTATCGCTAGTATTCTATTGTTTGAATAATTTTTATTAAATAGTGTTCAAATAACTTTCATTATAGCCATTGCAGAGCAACAAAATTTGGAAGTAAAGATTTTGGTTGTTGTTGAGAGGTATTGTTATAGAGAGTTTAAATTTATTTCGAAGTCTTTCTTTGAGAAGAATTGATACTGTTCTTGTAAAGAGGTTATTGCTCTACAGAGGGCTGCTCTCAAAAGGTTGTATTGTTTAACTGACAAGAAATTAAATGTGCTGTAAATATGTTTTTTTATTTGTTTTAACTAACTATAAGTGTTTTTATTTTATTCTGTAGCAAACTTTGTAGCAGCCTGCTGTTAAAATGATAATGTTACTGTTTGTTTATATTAAAAACTTGAAATACAAGTACTACTTTAGTTGTTATCTCAAGTCTTTGTAAAAGAATAAATGAAGGGTGATATCTTGAACAGAGAGTGTTTGCTTTTCTTAAAAAAGCAACAAAATTATGACTAATTATCTTCTGGGGGAATTGCCTTAATGGTATCATGGGTTTCTGGTGAAACTGAAGGTACATACTTGGTGTCCTGCAAGATGAATTATAGTATATCGAGATAACGTTACACAGTTATGAAAATACTTACAGATATACAAAGATAAATATACAGAGTACGTCTCAGAGCAAAGATTCACTTCGCAAAGATCAGAAAATACCACAGTGCTTGCAGCCCTTTGATTGAGTTATGCTTCGGACAAAGTTTTTCAATTAAATCTGATAAAGGGGAATAATTCTAAAAGTAGGC
The DNA here is from genome assembly GCA_012932295.1 of Cyclina sinensis. Lineage (NCBI taxonomy): Eukaryota > Metazoa > Mollusca > Bivalvia > Venerida > Veneridae > Cyclina > Cyclina sinensis. The sequence continues at coordinate 14,608,942 of JAAONU010000003.1, read as the reverse complement.
AAGGTAGAGTTATTATTCTTACACACTGCACCTCCTCCAAATGTGCTCTGTCAGTGTATGAAGTTTGAAGAAAATCACTCAAGTACTTTTGGAGTTATGCTCCGGACAAAACTGGAATGGACGCACGCACGCACGGACAGAGACCATTTCTAATATCCCCTCCTCCTTTCGCGGGGATAATAAGTTCAAGAATTCAAGAATTAGATAAACATGTATATGCTGGGATTTTTAAAATGTAAACAAGGAAATCTGATAAAGGGGAATAACTCTAAAAAATAGGCAAGGTAGAGTTACTGGACTTGCACACTGCACTACCTACCAATGTGCTCTGTCAGTGTATGAAATTTGAATAAAATCCCTCAAGTAGTTTTAGAGTTATGCTCTGGACAAAATTTATCAAGTAATTCTGATGAAGGGGAATAACTCTAAAAATAGGCAAGGTAGAGTTACTGGACTTGCACACTGCACTACCTACCAATGTGCTCTGTCAGTGTATGAAGTTTGAATAAAATCCCTCAAGTAGTTTTGGAGTTATGCTCCGGACAAAATTTATCAAGTAATTCTGATAAAAAGGAATAACTCTAAAATTAGGCAAGGTAGAGTTATTGGACTTGCACACTGCACTATCTACCAATGTGCTCTGTCAGTGTCTGAAGTTTGAATAAAATCCCTCTAGCAGTTTTGGAGTTATGCTCCGAACAAAATTTATCAAGTAAATTTGATAAAGCGGAATAACTCTAAAAAAAGGCAAGGTAGAGTTATTGGACTTGCACACTGCACTACCTACCAATGTGCTCTGTCAGTGTATGAAGTTTGAATAAAATCCCTCAAGTAGTTTTCGAGTTATGCTCCGGAAAAAATTGTTTCGGACGGACGCACGGACGGACGAAGGGCATTTTTAATATCCCCTCCGCCTTTGGCGGGGAGATAAAAAAAGACCCGTTCTTTTCATTCAGCGTACCCAATCGCTTCCAACGTATTAAACAGTAAATTGTTTATGGTTTTATGTTTTGTTTCTAGGTTTGTCTGTTTATAACAGTTCTGGGGCAGTTAGGGGAAATGTATTTTCCCGCGTTTGGTTATTTATGTATCTTGCATATTTGTTCAGGTTTGTGTTTTAGCATTAGATAAAAGTGGTATCATATAAATATATGGGTTTATTAATAGTGATTAATTGATTTAGCAAGGCTATGATGGACAGTGAATAATTTATTAAGAAGGTGAACACTATGAAGAGACTTCAAACATGGCATATTAATGCATTGAAAAGACTTTATATTTAAATATGTTATTTTATTTTATGATTAAATGTCATATAATGTTCTTTGAATTAATATTTGATGTGTTAAAGTGCGTACCCAATCGCTTCCAACATATTAAACAGTAAATTGTTTATGGTTTTATGTTTTGTTTCTAGGTATGTCTGTTTATAACAGTTCTGGGGCAGTTAGGGGAATACATATTAGGGAAGAAATGTCCACTTGGACAAGTAGAAGATTACTTTGCACGTATAGAATTCCAAAACTGTGGAAGTCCACATATGCATGTATTCTTCTGGATAAAGGATTCCCCAAACATTGAAATATTACAAGGTCACCAAACAGCAAGTGCTTTCATAGACAAATACATATCTGCTAGAATGCCAGCAATTAACAACCCATATTATTCCTTAGTAAGCAAACTACAAGTGCACAAACACATGCATACATGCACAAAGACATTTTGGTCAACTACGTGTAGATTTGACAGCCCACACCCAGTCATCACAACAACAACTGTCCAGCAATCAAATTTGTCTTCCACAACTGGTAGGTTCTACAAATTAGTCCGTGATGAGAACAGTACATGGGTGAACCCATACAACCAGCACATACTCACTACCAGTTTATGTTTGCACTTACATTTGCAAAGACGAACCAACCTCATTGAAAAGTGCATTACACAAAATATTGCAAACACTCCCAAAACATGCAACCACACGTAAGAAATTATCCAAGATTGGTAATTTGCTGATGACACACAGACTGATAAGTGCCCAAGAAGCCACTTTTTGCCTGTTAAATATACCAATGGTATCCTCTTCAAGAGCGACCATACACATCAGCAGCAATCCATATCAACAAAGACACAGAATACTGAAACCAAAAGCAGTGCTACGCAGTACTGACCCAAATTCCACAAACATATATACACAGAACTTGCATACTCTATACAACAGAAGACCCATGCAAGATCCATTCCCAACAATGTCTCTTGTTCACTCTACAGACAACACTCACAAACAGTCTTCTCTGAGTGACAGGGAAATCCGAGCACTGGCATCAAACACAATGGCAGATGATCAATAACAAGCTACACTTGATATGCTCAGTAATAACAGCAGAAAATATTACAGTACGTGACAACACAAGTGCAAATTTAGCTGCCTCAACATATATTTATAACTGGTGGTGCTGGCACAGGCAAATCGGACCTTCTCAAAATCCTGCGTGAACACATCCTTTGTAACAACCGCTCCCCCATGCCTAACGTTCTGGTTGCTGCACCTACTAGAGTGGCTGCGTTTAATATCAATGGATGGACACCACACACACTTCTAAACCTTGATGTGACCCATAACGCCTTCACCTAGTACTGTGAGCTTGACCTTTGACCTAATGACCTCAAAGTCAACAGGGGTCATCTACTGGTGATGACCAACCAGCATACCAAGTTTGGTGAACCTAGGTCAAAGCGTTCTCTAGTTATTGATCGGAAACTGTTTTAAGGATGAAAGTCTCTGTGATCTGACCTTTGACCTAATGACCTCAAAGTCAATAGGGTCATCTACTGGTGATGACCAACCAGCATATCAAGTTTGGTGAACCTAGGTCAAAGTGTTCTCTAGTTATTGATCGGAAACCATTTTTAAGATGAAGGTCCCTGTGAGCTTGACCTTTGACCTAATGAACTCAAAATCAACAGGGGTCATCGACTGGTGATGAACAACCAGCACACCAAGTTTGGTGAACCTAGGTCAAAGCGTTCTCTAGTTATTGATCGGAAACTGTTTTTAGGATGAAGGTCCCTGTTATCTTGACCTTTGACCTAATGACCTCAAAATCAATAGGGGTCATCTACTGGTGATGACCAACCAGCATACCAAGTTTGGTGAACCTAGGTCAAAGCGTTCTCTAGTTATTGGTCGGAAACCGTTTCTACCTACAAGGTCAATGTGACCTTGACCTTTGACCCCTTTACCCCAAAATCAATAGGAGTCATCTACTGGTGATGGACAATCATCCTACCAAGTTTGGTGAACCTAGGTCAAAGCGTTCTCTAGTTATTGGTTGGAAACCGTTTCTACCTACAAGGTCAATGTGACCTTGACCTTTGACCCCTTGACCCAAAAATCAATAGGGGTCATCTACTGGTGATGGACAATCATCCTACCAAGTTTGAAGTTCCTAGGCCTAAGCATTCTTTAGTTATTGGTCGGAAACCATTTGGTTTACGGACCGACGGACCTACAGACAGACAGACAAATGCAAAGCAATATACCCCCACTTCTTTGAAGAGGGGGCATAATTAAGAATGCTGTTCCAAAACGTCAGGGTTCTTATTATAGATGAAATCAGTATGGTCAGTTCAAAAACACTGTGTCACATACACAAAAGACTGTTACGGTACGGTACAGTACGTTTTTAACTTTAACCATCCCTGGTTGTCCCCCTGAGTTTGACGTTCGACATTTTCCATGTTTTTTCGAGAAACGTTTTAAAGAAGTTCAAATGGTTGCATTGTTAAATTTAAAGAATTATTTAGGCCCAAATAGAGTTTGATTAGAATAGTCGTCAATAAACTCCTGTATGAAGAACAATTTGGGTAGTCTTCGTCGTCTTTCTTTCACCTACAATTGCAGCCACAGACTGTCTGAAATAAAAGACACCACTTGTATACCTGGTATCTACTTTGGGAACATTTCCATAATAGCTTTTGGGGACTTGCACCAACTCAAACCAGTAATTGGTGGACATATATTTGCAGACAATGTAAACATGCCAGTTATACACCTTTAGAAAGACCTATTTAACATGATTGAACTAAACAATAACTTTAGACAACAAGCAGATAAGATTGTGCTGAAATGCTAAACGGAATCAGAACTGGCAATCACTCCGTGAAAGACACACAACGTCAACGTAAGGAAATATTCGCATCAGTATACAGCATACTGATAATATTATTTAATATTTTATCGATTTAATGTTAAAAATAGAACCTCCTAACTTTTCATCATGATTAACGTTTATTTTAATAACAAGAGGGCCATGATGGCCCTGGATCGCTCACCTGAGTACTTTAGCTGTAGGTTTGCTGTTAAGCAGTATTTCATTTTTTAATTGAAAATATATAAGTACCTACAAACCAAATATGTAAATTAATATCAGTCAATAAATAAAGGCTCTATGACAGAAAGTAGAAATATCTATTATAAGCTATGGTGACCTTGACCTTGACCCAGTGACCTCAAACCCTACCCATAGGTAGAGGTCCATGCAAGGAACCTATATATTGAATATCAAAGATATTGGTCTATAAATGAAGGCTTTATGAGGTACAGCAGATAAATCTATTTTTAGCCTCTGTGACCTTTAACCTAATCTAATAATTTGAAAAAGCTTGATAAAGCTTGCTTCATGCCAAATTTTAAAATTCTAGGCCTTGTGGTTTCTGAGAAAATTTTTAAAGATTTCCTTTTTTACATATTAAGGGCCCCCAGGGTGGGGCCAATTTTGACCCCAGGGCCAACATATCAACAATACTGGTAAAGGTTCTCTAAACAATACTCCACACCAAATATCTAAGGTCTAGTTCTATCAGTTTTGGAGAAAAATGATTTTTCATGTTTATCCTATATAACTATATGTAAACCAAGAGAACCCTGGGGCGTGGCCAATTTTGACCCTGGGGACATAATTTGAACGAACTTGGTAGACATCCACTAGACAATACTACATACCAAATATCAAAGCTGTAGGCATTGTGGTTTCTAAGAAGAAGATTTTTAAAGATTTCCTTTTTTACATATTGAGGGACCCCAGGGCGTGGCCAATTTTGACCCCAGGGCCAACATTTAAACAATACGGCTAAAGGTTCTCTACACAATACTCCACACCAAATATCTAAGGTCTAGTCCTATTAGTTTTGGAGAAAAATGATTTTTCATGTTTTTCCTATATACAGTACGCTCAACGCGGATTCTGCCTTTTCCGCGATACCACCGCGGACATTTTTTTCTTATCGCGGACAAACGCGGCGGACGTCAGCGATGAGAGGGCTTATTTCCGCCGCGATCCGCGGTGTCCAGTTGTTTCCACCGCGGACAAAATACCAAAGATTATATTTAAATCATCGATAAAATCGGTTACCTGTTTCTCGCGGCGGAACGCGGCGGCCATTATAACTATAGCTCAAAAATAAATGTTTATTTTATAAAATTTTTACCGTGTTCTTATTTTACAAGATGACTTTAAATCAACCAAAATACATTAATGGTAATAACATTAGTTAAAATTTTAGATGTAAAAATATTGAATCGGCATTTAAAATGAAAAACGTTACCTTTGTTTTGATTGTAAAATTTGGAGTGACCACGTCGATAGACACAAACTACATACTACAGAGTATACTGCAGCATCCTTGTTCCCTTGAACTATCTAAAACCGTCGAAAATTAGAACATTCCTAACAACAATTACTTGTTACACATGCTAATTATCGGGGTTATTTTAAGTGAACTGCTTTAACTGTCAAAGAAATTACGTCACTCAATAGCGGCTTTCAACTTTATACCAAGGGCGCCATGTCTTCAGATTAACTCAAAATCACAGCTGACACCTGTGTGAATAACATATCTAAATACAAACTAAATCACCTTTTTTCAAACTAGTTTATAACCCAATCTGAGCTCTGGTTTGAAAGTGAAATCTACAGATCTTGTATAAATATATTTTTTTCGATGCGTAACAAACACTTGTAAATTTCAGTGGCTCAACACTTCCCTTTTATATTTCTATCATTTGGGGATGAATTTCACAATCTTTGACACCGTAATATTGTTGTGAAACCTATATGTAGCCTCAAAGGAACATCCTGTCAATCACAATTCCCGTGACCTATGATCTTTACACGTGATACAACACCGTATTTTTACTGGTTGTAATTCAAGAGCTAACCTTTGACAGCATGCCTGAGTAATTTTCCATAAAAAATCCCAGTATTTTACCGCCTTTTCCACATCACATGATCTAATGCTGCATGCTTTTGGATGCTTGCTCACTACTTTCAATTCTCATTTTCGGAAAATCTATAAATAGTAACACCTAGTTTTGTAAGGAGATAGTGACAAGGATTAAGTTTTCATGGTGTAAGAAACAAAAGTTGACGTTTTCATTGTTGTCTCTTGTTACATTTTCGTACATGCCGTACACTAACGTTATTCAGTATTAGACTTAAAAGTGGTTTTCACAACCATGAACTTGCATATCAACTCTATTTTCGAATTTAATACGACAATGATTTGCCGCGATTTAGAGTATTTTTGTTCATGGTAATTCAATAACGAGAGAACAACAAGATGTACAAACAACAAATACATTGTATCTACATAATTTTTTTTATCACAAAATCAAATTTTACATATTTTAATTAGTAAATTTTTTAATAATTAATCGTAAAAAGCTACAGTTTTCACCGCGATGCGCGGTGATTGACCACCGCGTTCCGCCGCGATTTACCGCGGCGTTCCGCGGGGAAAACGCTTACGGCCACAGATTCATGTCCGCGGTGGTGAACATTTTCAGTTCGCGGGGTCTCGCGGACAAATTTTGTGCAAAATTTCATCCGCGATGAGTCTCATCCACGGGGTCTTGCGGGTTTTGCAAAATCCGCGCTGAGCGTACTGTAACTATATGTAAACTAAGAGAACCCTGGGGCGTGGCCAATTTTGACCCAGGAGATATAATTTGAACAAACTTGGTAGACATCCACTAGACAAAGCTACATACCAAATATCTAAGCTGTAGGCATTGTGGTTTCTGAGAAGAAGATTTTTAAAGAATTCCTCTATAAATCTGTGTAAAATGAAGTGACCGCTGTGGCGGGGCCAATTTTGACCCCAGGGAAATAATTTGAACATTTTTTGTAGAGTTCCATTAGAGGGTGCAAAATGCCAAATATCTAAGCTCTAGGCCTTGTGGTTTCAGACAAGAAGATTTTCAAATTTTTTCCTTTAAGTTGCCATAGCAACCAGAGTTCTTGATGGAATTGAATTCTTTGGTAGAGCTTCATGCAAGGAACATCCCAGGCAAGTTTCATTTAATTTGGCCCTTTGGTTTCAGAGGAGATGTCATTTGAATGAAAAGTTGACGAAAGACGGACGGATGATGGACGACGGACAAAGACTGATCAGAAAAGCTCACCCTGAGCACTTTGTGCTCAGGTGAGCTAAAAACTTAAGCCATTATCTGGTTTAAACTAGTTATACATATCTGTCCAGACACATGGTACTTTATTGATGACAATTTAGGAAATTTGTGTACCCCCTGCACAGGCCTCAAATACAAGTGTCTATAATTTCAGATATGAACAAATTAGCTCTTCAGTTTGAAGAAGAACCTAGCTTTACTTTGTCTAATTTCCAGGTATCTACCTTTACAATTGTGAAATCTGAATTGAAAAATGTTCAAAAGGTGCCCGGTTGATGGTCTCCAATCAGTATTTGTTCAAAAATCCTCTATGACCACATGGTATGAATCAGGAGATCAGGGTTTGATCCTCGTTCACACCTGTCCTGATATAGCCATAGGTAATGAAAACCACTTTATAAACTAAAGTTCCCTGGTTTTTGCCAAGTGCCTTGTCCCTCTATCCAAAAGTAAAGAAACAACATTCAAATGAGCTCCTTGAGCTTGCTCATTTGGTGATTTTATCTCTGTATGTTTCTCTTTCCTTAATTCATTTAGTCAGCAAAAACTTGAATTTTTAAGCAGATTCTACAGAATACAGAAAATTCTGGCTTATTTTTAATCTCGAAGTTAATGTTGCAAGGAGAGTAAGAAATGTATTACTTGGAACACTTTTGCTCTCTGAGTGCGAAAAAATACTATTCCCATATTTTCAAATAACTTTTTTTTCCATTACTTCACAATTTCAATATATTTATATTTCATTGGACATTTTCATTGAAATTTCTGAATATTACTTTTGTTTACTCTGAAATGAAACAAGAATAATTTGTTTGTTTCTCCTAAAGGCATAACTCAGAAAGTTTCAAAAAATATTAATATATATTGCATACATGAGAGTCTTTACGCAATGTCATTTGATAACATTAGTATAAGAATGTGAAAAATACAGCTAAAGACCTAATGAGGGTATTAATTTGATAGTTCACGCAATGAAAGAGAATAGTGAGCTAATGTGCAATTAGCAAGAACTATAACTCTGTCTTTTGCCAAATTTTAATTATCTTCCTTTATTTAATGCAAGTCTGCATCATAGCTTGAAAACTATCAGTATGGATTTTGTATAATGTTTCACACACTGATAGAGAACACAGACAGGAATTGCATTGTGCATGAGAACCATGACAATCTCTTGCTTCTGTTTTTTATCTCCCTTTAATATGTTCTATGCTAGTCCGGAGCATATCTTGATAAATTAAGAAGCGATTCAATCAATATTTCACACAATGATTGAAAATATTGAGAGGAAGTGTGTTATGTAAGAAACATAACCTGGCTTTACCTTTTTTAATTGTCTCCCTTTGTTTACAGTCTTTAAGCAATTATTTTGTCCTAAGCTTTGCTTCATAAATGTTAATGGGAATTTGTTGAAAATTCATGCAATTACAGAGGGCACTGAATGAAAGAAGATAAGGGACATAACTCTACCTTGCCTTATTACAAAACTATTCCTCTATTACATATACCATACTTAGCTTGCATCATAAGGATAAAATGTCCAAACAATGAAAAAAGGATGTATATTAAATTTTATCAAGAAAATGAAATTGTTCTAAAGAATAGTAAGTTACAAAATAAAAAGTTTAGAAATAAGCAGTGGTTAGTAGTTTGTTGGGCCTTCAGGTGTATTCTATGTACATTGTAATATGAATTATTAGATGTGATTTGAATAAGGTTTTATCTTTTATTTTATTTTCAGACTTCATTCTCCACTGTGAGTGTTGACCGAAGACTGTGCAGTCTCATTATACACCTAATTCGTGCAATTCTTCATGATATAATTGATCCTCTCAAAACATTGCTATGACATTTAGAATGAAACTAATGAGAATGTGTACAAGACAGAACTATGTTCAAAGTGATATATGAATTCCTTTTATGGTTGTGGATTTTCTCTCCTTCCATTGGATGACTTCAAAAATCACTGTTGTAGTTAAATCAAAGCTAAGGTCAGTACTTTGTATTTTGTTTTAGCACTGATGTTCATTTGTTCTATGAATTGCACTACATGTGCTACAGGGGTATTTGTTAAAAAGCTTTTATATTATTATAGGCTCATAGACCTTTTTTGGGTAAGTGCATTGAACAAATAAATTAAGTTGTGTACTGTAAAGATATAAATGGAAAAGCTGAATTTCAAATTAAATATATTTGTAGATCACACAACACTTTGCAATTGTTTCTCATGCTGTATGTTACATGGTATGACGTCTGTGATGTTGAAATAATGAGTCAAAATGTTATATATATGTTTTTATTCAGCTATTAGAGTACCTTTCTGATAGTCAGATTGCAATAAACGGAATTGTAAAGTTTTATCAAATTAGTCTACAGTTTGAAAGTAATAGTCCGAATATGTCAAATTTAGCAGTTAATTCTTTTTTTTCTTTTTTGTTAAAATCACTGTAGTCTATGAAGCCGACTTATAGGCCCACTGGGTTGGGTGCACTCTTTTGGTTGTTATTATATGTATATATGTTATGCATGTCACCTGTCACTACATTCAAATATTTATTTATTTACTGAGATGGGACTGGTATAGAAATACCCTGAAACATTGTGTGAATCATTAATTAATATATATATTTAGATAAAAGATAGAATATCAGCTCCCTGTGCAAAATTGTAACATTGATATATGATTGAATAATCTATTTGATCTTCAGGGAGTATGTTTTCATGATAATGTTGATGATAATATTTGTACCTAAACTAATACTGAGGCTTGAAATAAATGACGAATGTTTTGTATGTTTTAACTAAACAGACTGAAGGGTGGGTAATATGACGAAATCTTTCTCTTAATGTCTCCAGGATTGGTAACTGACTTAATTAGTCTCAAATATATTACACATTTACTCATTATATTTGCACTGGTACTTTTTAGTTAAAGAATTGTGTGTTATATTCAGCAAATAAAAGTGTTAGAGATTGTACATCGACGAAAATGTTGTACATTTATTTGTATATATTTGATTATAAAGGTTTTTCTACTAAGACGATAAAGTATGTGGTTCTTTGATTTGCTTGAATTAAAAATTACCATAGTGTTAAAGTTAGAGCTCATGAAATATTTGTATTTATATCAACATCAGATATATATAAAACTGTATAATTGTTTTTCTGTATCTTACCATGTGAAATATAATCATCGTAATATGCATCATACTCTGTCTTATTTTTATTTCCCTTTATCTACGTCTACCTAAAAAGGAACCTGTAATAGAACAGAAACATATTCATGATGTGGACAACTGTTCAAGTACTGCTGCAGATAGTGACACTTTATGACAAAGTTGGCTGTTTTCTACGGAAATGGGAGACTGATACTGGAATATCAGTTAAGTAAACTGCCCGGCTGATACGGTTGGACCCGCACCAAAAAGAAGCCTCCCAATTCAAGTCTTAATTAGGGTATATTTTGTGTACACTATATGCAACACCTATGCGTTACCATTCCTATTTATCTTCAGGTTTTGGAGGAATATTTCTGAATACTTTCCTTTAGACATCTGATATAATGTAATCCCATTGTCAAGCCCACAAATGACATGTGCAAAATAGTCCATCTTGTTTAAATCACAGGTTATTTGAATATTTAATCAGCAGTCCCCAGTCAATAACCTACCTCATAACTTGTCTACATATAACGAAGCTCAGTACTGATTTTTGGGTCTATCAGTTGAAAATACAACTTCAAAATAAATACGGTCTTGTTCAAAATTCAGTATTAAATAAAGTCTAAACAGGCTTCTGATAGTCAAAGCAACAAGTTAACATCATCGATTGTTTGCTCAAAATATTTTGGAAATAGGAAGAAAATAAATTTGCAAGTGTGGTTACAGTAGATGAAATCATTTATTATTTTGAGCCTGCTAGGTTGGTCAGCAATAAAAACCACCAAAAGACAAAGTATTGCAAAACGCTTGTTAAAATGTCACATGCCAGTAATTTGGTGTTTACCAAAACCAGTGTATCAAGACGAATTCCGAAAGTGGATTCACCGAAAAAAGTCATGTATTTCTAGTCATTGGGAGTACTCTTATGGCAAGAAATAAAGAAATGTGTGATTATTTTCATTTTATATTAACCAATTCTTATTTTAGCTGCGTGCTGGAGGGCATTACACTTGGGCATTATAGACTATAATACAGGCTAGCTAACCCATTAGTGATAGTTCAACAATAACAAACGTCGCATATTCATTGTTATTTTGTATTAACCAAAATGTAGGAACCATAAGAAAGAAATAGAGGATATTTGTTTGTTTTTGTGGAAGATGAGAATTTATTTCATCGAGTGAACACCATATGTGATATTTTCACGAGTGGCGCAGCCACGAGTGAAAATATCAACATATGGTGGTCACGAGATGAAATAAATTCCCATCTTCCACTAAAAAACAAACAAATTTTCTTTTTATTTTATGCCAACACGTCAAAAATGGGTTTTTTTATGACATTTTTAATCAGGGCCTTCAATAAATTCCCCATGGTGAGCCCCAAATCAGTTAATGCGTACTTTGGTTACTCCGCACAATAAAAAGTGCAGACAATCTCCAATACATATGATAACTTTACTTCTGCTGAAATAAACTGAATACACTTTCATCAAATAATATTTATTTTTGTCTACACAGTTTATCAATATTTATTGAATTTTGCCATACATACTTTAATTATAAAAGCGGATTAATACTCAATATTCAATAGTTCGGGCACAAACATGTATTATCAAAATGGTAATTAACTGATTCAAAACAGTGTATTATCACTTTTATCTCACTGATATTTCCCTATATTTCATTGGTAGGCATAAAATAAAAAATATTAACGTAATAGTGATTGGTCAGCTTGTGCTCTTTCTAGTCTGATGGTAAAATTCAGGGAAAATACCAATTCTATTGTTCAATGTTACATAAAGCTAAAATGAGTTGAACAAACGCTTGGATACACGTTGCTATAGTAATAAGTATATAGTAATACTCTTGGGTATTCATTTAGAAAATGAGTCAGTAATAAAATAGTTAACCAAAGGGAGCTAAATGAGGTAGTGGTTTTAGTGTCATCATGCAGCGGTAGCCTCCCTGTACTAGTTAAACGATCTGTACAATTATTTATCTCACTAAAATTTTCGAAAAATATGTATCTTGAGTCATAGTCACAGAAACAATACAAAACTATTTATTTATAAAATGTTTAAATGTTCAATTCCAATGCACTGAAAGATATTCTAAATATCAAATCTATATAAGGTAGCTTACTCAAATATCGCTGATATTTGATAAAGTAAAATAAACAAGAGGGCCATGATGGCCCTGTATCGCTCACCTGAGTATGACTGCTTTTAACAAAGTTGCTATGGACCTTTTTAATTGACCCCAGATGACCCATATTCGAATTTGACCTAGAAATTATTGAAACAATCTCTTTGACAAATTTCCAGGATATTTGGACTGAAAAAGTAGCATCTAGAGTGTTAACAAGGTTTCTCGATATTTAGGCTCTGTGACCTAGTTTTTGACCCCAGATAACCCATATCCAAACTTGAGCTACAAATCATCAAAACAACCTATCTGACAGATTTCAAGGACATTTGGACTTAAAATGTAGCCTCTAGAGTGTTTACAAAGTTTTTCCATATTTGTGACCTAGTTTTTGATCCCAGATGACCCATACTCCAACTTGAGCTAGAAATCATCAAAAAAACCTGTCTGACAAATTTCTAGGATATTTGGACTGAAAATGTAACCTCTGGAGTGTTAAAAAGTTTTTTACATATTTGTACCATGAGACCTAGTTTTTGATCCCAGATGACCCATATCCAAATTTGAGCTAGAAATCATTGAAACAACCTTTCTGACAAATTTCAAGGACATTTGGACTAAAAATGTAACCTCTAGAGCTTTTACAAGGTTTTCCTACTTTCGGGCTCTGTGACCTAGTTTTTGACCCCAGAGAACCTATATTCAAAACTGAGCTAGAAATCATCCATAGAATCTTTCTGACAAATTTCCAGGTTATTTGGACTGAAAATGCTACCTTTAGAATATTAACGTTTTTCCATATTTGGACTCTGTGACCCAGTTTGTGACCCCAGATGACCCATTATCGAACTTGATCTAGTTTTTATCAATTTTATCTCGCAATTATTTTAATTTTGGCTAAGTATATACAAAAGTATTAAATATAGTGAATAAGTGTTTTGAATGGAAATCATTCAGTATACTACTTTGTATATATGTACCTTTAAGCAATCTGAAATACTTGGTGCCAAATGCATGAACATTTTGTTAATTCCTACAATTTTAAACACAGTTACAGCATATTACCATTTAATCTCAGTGTTTCTGCCAGACTAGATGTGTTGGGGGTCATTCGTGACCCTCTGACGCGCTTTTGCAAAAGCGGAAACACTGAATCTAAATATACGTATCTGATGATCCAACAACGTTGATAAAATAAACATTTCAAACAAATGGTCGAAAATAATTTGAATAACAAGTGTATTAGCCAGGCAGATAGAAAAATAATATCAAAATAACTTTTTTTTTCTATTCAGAACAAAGCAAAAGTGATAAGGACGGTACCCAACATAAACCAAGAAAGCCCCGATGGTGAAATTCCTCAAACGCCAGTAACACCGAGAATAAACTTCGAGGAAGAAGAATCACCCCTCTGATGGCAATGTCAACGCCAACAATTTTTCGGCCGGCCAGACCGTGTCCGAATACACTATCATCTATGATGGACGTCTTGAAATCAATACAGGGTGCCGTGGACAGACAATGCAGCAGCGAACAGTTGGGCAACGAACGCTACAACGAAATCATGACCAGAATTAATAGCATTGAAGCCAAAGTTGACAGGCTCATCGTTCAACAGACGCAGCAGATGGCCGCAGTACATGTACCTACTCCAGATGTAGAACCGCCTGTGAGCTGTACATCGGACACAGTGACAAGACAACTTCAGAGGGAAGCAAGCTCACCAGGACATTTTGCGGCCCTCCTACTGCCTCATATCCTCCCAGAGTTGTTTGGTCCGACCAACAAACGCTATTTGTTCAATTGGAACTGAACGGGGGGGAAACAGGAGATATGCCCGCAGAAGAAAGAGATGCTTAGAAAAATTGTTAACTTTTATTTTCCAGAGTCTAGGAACCAGGCCCTGTGGAATGCCATAGTTCTGAGAATAAACGAGAGGTTGAGGAGGGTTGTTAAGAGCAAGGGCAAGGAAAACAGGGCAGTGCCGCAAGGGGAGCCATTTACAGAGCTAACCTTCACTCAGCCCATCAAGATGATATGCAGAACCTATGTTCTAACCTGGCCAGCTCAATCTCAAGGTTCAATAAATATCCTGTATACAAATTTTAACATCAACACAAGGCCATGAATATACCTCAATAGTCAATAAAGAACAAAAAAACTTCCACTCCAATATTTGTTTATTTACAGTATATCATCACTTGCTTGCCACCTTTTCACCCAATAATCCACATCACTTAAATGTGGTCCACATATAACATGTCAGTGTTTTTATGTAGACGGTGAAAGGAACGGCTTAGGTAGTTACTTACGGAAATACCCGATGTATAACGATCATTAATTATTCAAGCGTCTTTTGGCTGGAACCGGATCAAACCAGTTTGATCAGAACAACTTTGCCCTGTGTCGCACATACACAAAGGAAAATTTTTAATTTATTGATTTAAATGTGATTTTAAAGCAGTTGCACTTTTTGCTTCCGGTATTTGTTACAATAATCTATTGATACAAGGAGTGGACTTTAGATTTTTGTTACAAGTGAACAGGTTTGGACATAATTTGTGTTTGTAAATAGTGGGAGAAAAAGAAGAATTCCTTTGTTTAAACAGTGTTAAACATGGAGAAAACAGGGGCTGGAGAAACAGGAGTTCCTGTGTCGATTCTGGGCCACAGTTTCATTTGTAGACTTGACGACAGCTTTCGGCGTAATTCACTGCCTGCAAATTACGACCTGAGGGAGTGCTGGGTGAACCATATGGGTATAGGTGGATTGCTTGCCTGCAGAAACTACCAGGGACTTGACACATGCACTCATTATTTCAAGAGACGATTTGACAATTTCCTCAATAATGTTCGGCCAAAAATTGTTATATTACAGCTAGGAGAAAATGACATTGACTCTAAGTTGCAATCGCTAACTATAGCGAGTACATTAGAAGAAATTGCTATTATGCTGATAAAGGAATATAACGTCAAACAGGTTCTTGTGTGTGAATTGTTTACACGTGCAAATCCACGAAACCTAAACATACAACAATATGAGGTAAAACGTCACCAGGCAAATACAATTCTAAAAACTTTGTTAGAGTGTCATCAACAAATCAGATTCTGGAGTCACAGGCGTATATTTGGGGCATAGACAAAAATATTTGGGACAGATGGGATCCACCTAACCCCTTTTCGTCAAAGGCGCTTCTACAGGTCATTGCGGCATGTGGTTATGACGGCTGTGAGACAATCTACATGAAGTTGTTGTAGGGGAGTATTTTGAAAGATATTAACATGTTCAAAAAAAGAAAAAAAAAATCATGGTTATTCCAATTCATATTGGCAATCAAATCAGGAATTCTTCTTTCAGCTTTTCTATATTTATGAGTCCATCTTGTTTAAAGACACAATTCCTAGCTCTTTTTCCAGGTAATCGTTGGCTTTTGAAATTCTTTTTCGTCTAAAGAATTTCGTTCGATCTAAAATGAGAAGTGTTGCGCATGCGCGGGCAGTTTTGTGGTTGCAAATGGCGGAGTAGAAACGTGCTTACAATTTCGAGTGATTTAAATTTGTTTTTTCATCGTAAAGCACGTAACACGCATTTAATTTGTGGTGAACGTTGTTCACAAAAGCATTATTTATAAGTATATTGTGATTATTTAGCGTGTTTTAAAGTTTTGAGGTGTTTTTTATTGAAATTGTGTGCAAGCACGTGGTGTTTGCCGAGACATACAAAATGGCAGAGCCTTCGGGCGTTTCACATGTTGATGAACGTGGTCCATCCAATGTACAAACCAGTGGTAAAACTGGTACTGAAAAAGTGTCAAGCAAAAGTGGGGAACGTGGTTCCCATGGAAAAGGAAAACAGCCAGTTAAAAAATCCTCGTTGGTTGGTCGAGTCTCCGTGGAAGGGCAAATGACCGAAACGGAAAATAAATTGCTCTCGGCTATTAACAGTCTTCAGAGTGCTATAAGTTAACAAACTGCTAAAATGTCAGAGCATGATAGAGAAATAATTGAACAAAATAAGCAGTTGAAGGAGTTCGCTGTGAGACTTGCCTCTAATGAGGAAGTGGACTATGTAGGTAGTGAATGTTATGAAGACCAGATTTATGACGAGGAATATTGTGATGAAGATCTTGCGTCAGTTAGAGCAGACAAGTCTGCAGAAAAGAGAAAAGCCTGTGAAGATGAAAATAATAACAGTAGGTTTAAAACTATGGCCAAGCGTTTCAAAGCTACAGAGGTCTGTGATAGTCCAATTGATGACTTACTGGCAGAGAACATTACTGACCTGTTTCGTAATGGTATTGATGATGCAAGATACAATGAACTCATTAAGGATGAGAACAATGCAAGGCCATCAAATTGTGATGGATTGTGTGTAGTCCAAACAAATCCACTGATTTGGGATGCAATAAACTCACCAGCTAGAACTACGGACAAGAAAATGCAAAACATTGAAACATCAGTTGAAAAAGCAGGCACTATTTTGTCCAAAGTGGTGGATAAAATGGCGAAAATGGAAACAGAGTTGGGTAATGAGAGTTTCGGTAACCTTATAGACGAATGTAATGATGTGTTGGCGCTTTTGGGACACACAAACAAACAGATTAACTTGGCTCGGAAGGATTTTATTAGGTCAGAGTTAAATAGGGACTATAGCCACCTTTGTAATCATAACCGATGTGTCTGAAGGGCCTAGGATCTTTACTAAGCTTATGAAGCTGGTTTATGCAAAATTGAGAAGTATGGGCTATATCAATTCTGGGTTTATTGACGACAGTCTCCTTTGTGGGGACACATTGCAAGAGTGTACGCAGAACGTTAATGCTACAACTGATCTAATTACTCGTGTAGGTTTTATGTTAAATACAGAAAAGTCGGTTTTAACGCCAACCACTAGAATTTCTTATTTGGGAAATGTCATTGATTCGGAAAGAATGATAGTAGAATTACCAGAAAATAGACAAGAATCTATAATCTTAGCCTGCAAAAATCTTTTTAAAAAATGTACAGCAACAATAAGAAAAGTTGCAAAAGTGATTGGATTAGTTGTGGCTAGTTTTTCGGCAGTTGAATATGAAAAATCGCATTATAGGAACCTGGAAAAAGCCAAAGTTTATGCATTAAAACTAAACAAGGGTAATTATGACGCTTTTATGCTGGTTTCAAGGGATATGAAAACAGAAATTCGGTGGTGGATTGAAAATTTAAAATTCCAAGTGAGACATATTACAAGAAAGCCGGTAGAAAAAGAACTATTCACAGATGCATCATTACTTGGTTGGGGAGCAAGATTGGGCCATTGTAAGACTGGTGGTAGATGGGATAGTTCTGAATGTAAATATCACATAAATGCTTTAGAATTGTTAGCTATTTTTCATGCTTTGAAGGCATTTAGAAAACAGTTGCAAGGTAAACATATAAAAATTTTCTCTGACAACACAACTGCAGTTCATTATATGGGTGGTATAAAATCCTCCGATTGTAATCAGATTAGTGCTAATATTTGGAATTGGTGCATAGAGCAAGGCATTTGGATAACATGTTCACACATTGCCGGATCAGAGAATGTTCAGGCTGATGAAGCATCACAACAATTTAATGATCAGCTTGAATGGAAGTTAAATGAAACAATATTCCAAAATATTTGCAAGAGATGGGGTGAACTTGATATCGATTTGCTTGCATCTCGGCTCAATGCACAACTTCCAAATTACTGTTCTTGGAAGCCAGATCCTGGATGTAGTTATGTGGATGCATTTACTTTAAATTGGAGTACAGTGGGAAATATATATCTTTTTCCACCTTTCAGTTTGATGGGACGGTGCCTTCAGAAAATTCGACAGGAAAAACCCACTGGCGTAGTAATAGCACCGCTATGGCCAACTCAACCATGGTTTGCGCAGTTGATGGAAATGTTAGTAGACGTACCGGTGATAGTTTGCAAGAAGAAAGGATTGCTAAAGCTACCAACACAAGATGTCGAGCATCCATTGACAGGGAAACTCAGAATAATGGCATGCAAAGTGTCAGGGATAATTTCAGAGAACGAGGTTTTTCGGAACAAACTACCAACATACTCATGTCCTCGTGGAAACCTGGCACTGAAAAACAGTACAGCACGTTCATTAAAAGATGGTTTCGTTACTGTAGTGAAAGGGAAATCACTTCATTTTCTCCAACTTTGGAAGAGGTGATTGAATTTTTTACGAAACAATTTCACAAACGGTTAGGTTATGACAGTTTGAACACAGCCCGTGGTGCATTGTCTTCTTTGGGATTCAACTTTGATGGATTTAAAGTTGGTAGTCACCCGCTGGTGGTCCGATACATGAAGGGAGTTTTTGTATTGAAACCTCAAAAACCGCGTTATACTGCTACTTGGGACGTGAATAAAGTTTTATGTTACCTGCGCAAGCTTTCACCTGTTCGTCACATTTCTCTGAAGGAGTTGACATTAAAACTCACAATGTTGATGGCTTTAATTCAAGCGGCACGTGTCCAAACATTGCATTTAATTTCTGTTGAATAACAAGTTAAAAAATGAGTTTGTGTTCAAGTTATCTGACTCAGTCAAACAGAGTCGACCAAGTTATAGAACTTCTGTTATCTGTTTTAAAGCTTATCCTCCAGATAGGAGGCTGTGTATATATACTGTACTGAAAGAGTATTTGTGTTGCAAAGGCCTTGGGAAGGATAATAGATTATTGCTCAGTTATGTGAAACCATACAAACCTGTACCTAGAGATACGATATCTAGATGGATAAAAGTTGTAATGTTCAGATCTAACATTGATGTGAAGAAATATGGTTCCCGCAGCAACATCAAAAGCCAAATGTAGCTCAGTTCCAGTTAAAGACATTTTACAAGCCGGATGGTCCAATGTGAATACATTTGCCAAGTTTTATGATAGAGATATTGAGTCCAGTGCAGACAGATTTCAGCAAGGAGTGCTCCAATAACAGGTTGCATATTTTTCACATTATTGCTTTAAAGTCTCATTTAAGATCGAACGAAATTCTTTAGACGAAAAAGAATTACAAAAATTAAACGAGACTTACCTTGGTTAAGTCGATGTTTGATTTTAATTCTTTAAGTAAAGAATTGAGTGAGGGCTTAAATGCCTCCCACCCACCCTACAAATATTTAAACTCTGATTAAGTCAGCTTAAAAATAGATTTGTTAGGGGAAAAATTAAAATATATTTAAGGAAAATTAACATGGCTGCTTTTATTGCATAATAGCAAGGATTTGAAAATGTGAAAAATATTATTTGAAAACTACCCCCGCTTGCGCAACACTTCTCAATTAAATGATTGCCGCCAGAATATGGCACTAGCCCATGTAATGTAGCCACTCGACTAATATCATTGTAAAGTGAATGAAGATCATTAAAATCGCGGGTATTGCCCAGCTACTAGCCTAAGCAAGTAGGAATTATTGGCAAGGTAACAAGATTATTTTGTCTGTTGCATACATTTTAACGTATTTATAATTGGTTATGCAGAGCATATTAAAATATTTAACATCCGGAAGAAATACAATTACTAATTGCTGCTAGTCTGAGCAAGCAGCGAGAATATCTAAGATCACTGTAGGTCCCAGCAAGTGAAAAACATACATAAAATGATATAGTATCAAAGTAGGTAATTGTTCTATAACTAGCCCAAGCAGGTAATGCAACTTTAAAAAAGTAAATGTATATTTATAGTCATTATAAAAGAAATAAACACAAATTTAAACATCCAGGGGTATCAACAATATTTACATATATATATGGTAACTGGCAAGTCTGGGTGCCTTCATATTTTAGCATCTGTGTATCTTAAAAACTTTTTAACTTAATTTTTTTTCTTCTAGTGCATATTTTTTACTTAAATATTAAGTTGACAATGGAGGTCCCTTAACTTTTAAGAAATTTTCTTAAATATGGCGTCAGGGAAAGTCTAAATTGATATATCCCGATGTAAGGAAGGAAAAATTGGTAATATATTATCTCACTTTACTGTTTTATCGTATTTAATGGTTTTTGTAAGTCACAGGGCTATTCGTCCGCGGGAAAACAGTACCGAATCAATGTGCAAGCGTTGAGAAACATGGAAAACAAAACAAGTCAAACTTGTGGGATGTTCGTTTGTTTTTTATTTTGTGATTATGTGGTGTTATTGACTGGATTGGATACTTACACCAGCTGAAATGTTGCTAAAAGTTCAGTCTTTTAGCCAGTCTCAGTGAAGAGTAATGTACTTATCGTTGGTTTGTAAATGTATTATAATTTCGCGAATATGATATATTTTTCTAGCACCTTTTCGCTACTCGTAGATCTATCATTTTATATCTTTATGTGAACGAGACAGTTTTACAGAAATTCTGTACGCTAACATTTTGATGAAACTGTAATAAAATACAGTGTTGCATGTTGTTTATTTGTATCATCATTCCTCTGGAACAATGATGTTTATGTTGTAAGTATGAATTAAAATTAATTTCTATATTGCCAATAGTATTGTTATGTGGAGATCTTATTGTTCTAAGCATATTTGGATTATAATTATCAAGAATACCCTGTCGAGAATCGGTTCATGAACTGATGAACTGTTGATGAACATTCATGAACTGTTCATGAACATTCATGAACTGTCTGTCACAGTTCTTCAAAAATTCAT
This sequence comes from Cyclina sinensis, assembly GCA_012932295.1. NCBI lineage: Eukaryota > Metazoa > Mollusca > Bivalvia > Venerida > Veneridae > Cyclina > Cyclina sinensis. Next base: position 14,587,508 of record JAAONU010000003.1, on the reverse strand, counting down.
CAAAGTAGTTCATCAACCAAAGTTCATGAATATTTCATGAACTGTTCATCAAAAGTTCATCAAAACAAATTCATGAACCTTGTGCCATTTAAAGTTCATGAACTCTCCATAATCAGTTCATCAAAACATTTAGTTACTGTTCACGAACCTAAACGTCACTGTCACCAGCCATTTGAAATCTTTATAATTAAATTGTTAGTTCATGAACTAATGGATCTGATGAACCGTGTAACATGATTCAAAAGATGTGATGACAAACATTTTTATTTTTAATAAAGGGAGGTAATTTAGATGAAAATTTTAGCTCCAGAGTTATCTCACTTGATTCTGTATACATTGTATATGTCATTCTGATGGCAAAAATAACTGAAAATCTTTGAAGGAAAGACAAAATTATGAACTGTAGCAGAATGTATTAGAGTCCAGACAATGTGAAATAATAAGTGACCCAGTGACCTAGTTTTTGACCCAAAATGAGCCATATTTCAACCTGACTCATCTAGATACAAATTCTGACCAAGTTTGGTGAAGATTGGATGAAAACTGTTTGAACTAGAGTGCAGACAAGGTTTGTGACAGACAGACAGACAAACTGAAGCAAATCAATTTGTGGTGGGAGACATAATAACCAAACCACCAATTTCTGTTTTAACTATAAGTTTACTTAAACACTGCATGACCATGAATATTTGGTGGTCTTGCAATGATGCAGTTACCACCAGAAACATTTATAAACCATATATTTTCATCCAAGTTTTGTGCTGAAAACAACTGACATTCATTTCCAATTTTTCCAGGAACAAGATGTTTCCCTGAATCATTCACCATGTAATTGTCATTTGTTTCTACTGTAAGGGTTACTGCAAACACTTCCTTCACATCTGGATGGAAAACGTAGTATAAAACTACCACAACTTCACCAGTTTTTGTCAACACTGTGTAACAGTTCTTTTTCTGCATTCTGTTGTAACTTCTGGAGTAAAAACGTTTTCCATTTCTAACAATTCGCAGTGCTTTTCTAATATGAAATACACTTTCAACGTTAAAATTATTTAACACTACAGGGGTATATGTATCCTCATGCAGCACAGATATAGTTCCTGCTAACTGGCAATTTTGGGCCTCCTGTAATTTCTTCCAAGTCTTATCATTTGATTCAAGCTGAAGATGGTTTCTGAGTAATGACTGGGCTTGTTTCAACTTCATTATCTGCTTTGTAACATTTCCAGTCCCATGCACAGTTTTTGTAACCATAGAGTTAATGTCTTCAAATGGAAAACAGCTCCAACTCCAAAGTGGGCCAAACAACTTCACATAATAAACCATATGACATCCAATGTTATGAATATTTAGCCCACAAGACCCTTCACCATATAATGCTGGGAACTGGGAGTGAAATTTTTGCAGCAGAACATCTGCTCTTTGTAATTCATGGAATGTAATGGAATCTCCTAGAAGTAGGTAAATCCCTTCAGACAACAACGCAAAATGATCTAGATAGAGCTGTGGCAAAATTCCTTTCAAACATGGAAGTCCATAGTACAACAGCCATGCCTGTAGCTCTGTTGCCTTCAGAGACGAATAGTTTTTTTCCATGTCTCTTGGTAGTCTCTGCATGCATTCTGGTGGTTGTATAGACTTTAATCTTGCAGATATTTCATTCAATTTGTTACCTACAAAGTATGCTTCTTTGGCATTAACTGGGGAAAACCATTTAGAAAGAAGTAATTTCGTTACCCCTAAAAGCACACAGTGCATGTAATCGGGCACCATTCCTTTCACAAGTGGAAAACCTTTAAGTTCTGTTAAACCAGATAAACCTTTAAACCCTTTGACTGGATGACGTTCAGTAGACTGGGTCATTTGTTGTCTCACTCTGGCCTCTGTCCTTAAACTGCTTTTTTCTTGTTCTTCTCTGAAAGGAAAATATCTGCTGTAACCTTTTCCTTGTTTCACAGTTTTCCCAGGATCTTCGCAAGTAATGCACGAATCAGAACCATTGTACTGTTTCATGTTTAATACTGCTGCCTTGGCTGGCAAGTCAGCAGTTCCACAAATAACAGAAAGTTTGACACATACTGTCTCTAGGTCAACATTTACGTTCAAACCAGTATCATAAAGTTCATTTAATGTAGAAGCGAATGCTTTCAAATATGTTCCCATATTTGGTTTACCTTTGCCTTGCCAAATGCCAGCAATTATCATGTTTTCACGTGCAAACCTCACAGCAGGACTCAGTTCATTTAAAGCTATATACAATGGCCACAACTGAATATGACTGGAGGAATACAGACACATTCCATCTGTATTGAAGATAGCTGTCAAGTTATTTTCATTCAATAGAAAGTTATCTTCTAGTTCTTTATAAAAAGCACCATCTGTGATATCTGTTATTAAATTGGGCATTTCAACTTTCCTTCTTTGTCTGAGTGCCTTGTTTAGCTTGATATTATCCCATATTCCTGAAATGCAAAAGATTAATTGATTAATTACTCTAAAACACTGAATAACAATCAAGGTTAAATCAAAGACAAATATACAGAAATAAAACTCTAATTAATCATGAAACCGGAAGACTGAAGGTGATAAATAGCACTGTCACAAGTAGAAATTGAGAAATATCTAGCAGGCTGAAACCAGTGAGAGATAGACGGACAGACAGTTCAGTTATATTGTTTAGTTAGGTTTGTTTTTGTTTTAACGCCCGTTTTCTACATTTTTCAGTTCTATACAGGCAGGTAGTTTAACAAGAGCGATCAATGATCACCTGTGTCCCCTGATGATAGCCAATTAAAGAAAAAAAATTTTTTATTCAAAGGCCATAACTCTGCCGAAAATCATTGAAGTGGAAAATGCTGACAATATGCACAACTAGACTTGGTACTGATCATTCCTGTACAGTACAGGATGAAATTGCACAAGTAGTTTCTGAGGAGTAGTCCGAACATGTTTTGAACATAATGAAAAAAGAACATTTTTATTCAAGGGACATAACTCAGTTTAAAATCATTCGAACAAAAAACCCGTTAAGCATGCGCAAACCCTTGAACTATCGTTCAATCCTGTAAAATTTCATTTAAATTCCACCAGAAGTATAAGAGCAGTAGTCCCGACAAGCTTTAAAAATAAAAATGATTAAAGGGCCATAACTCTCCAAACATCATTGAAATGGAAAATGCTAACAATATGCAATATGCACAACTAGACTTGGTACGGATCATTCCTGTAAAGTTTGGTTGAAATTGCATAAGTAGTTTCTGAGGAGTAGTCCGGACAAGTTTTGTGATGGACGGACAGACAGATGGACAGACAGACGATGGAAAAGTGATTCCTAAATGTCACATCTACTCTGTAGCAGGCAACACAAAAACATATACAAAGATTTCAGGTTATTTAGAATGACATACCTGGGGCTTGAAGAAGATTTGTCAATTGTTTCTTTATATTTGCAAGTACAAAACTTGCTCTAGGTTTTCCAACAATATGCTGATTTGGTCCTAAATATCGAATGCCATCACATCCAGGTTTCACACATGAAAAAATTTCAGGATCATTTGGAAATAGTTCCCCACATTTCTCGCAGTAATGTATTTCATTTGCATAATCAGAATCTAGGACTGCCCACAATGCCTCATATTTTATTTCCTTAAGGGCTACATCATATGGGAAACACCTTTTGAAGGTTGAAAGTATATCTTTACATGCAGTGGCTGGCAAATTATTTCTTATAAAACAAGACAATATGTTCAGTCTTGCTTTTGAGGGAGCACTTCCAGTGATATCAGAGTAATTTGAAGAACAACTGTCATCAAACTGGTCACTACTTGCACTGTCACTATTTGTGCCCGATCCTTCGCTTTCAGTGTCTGAGTCATCTGTATCAAATATTTCACTATAACTGTCTGCATCATTTGTAGTTGTACTAGAGCTATCACTTTTTCTCCAGTCATCCTGATCTTCAGCAGCTTCATTTGTACTGACAGAGTCACAGTTTTCAAAATGTGTACATGTTTGTCCATTTTCAGTTTCATCCACAGTCATGTTTTCATTTAGTTCTTTATCATCTGAATATAAACAGGAACTAGATTTGCTAAGGTTCTCACTCACGTCAGTGTTTACCAACCTGGAGGCTTCATCTGAAAATAAGTAAAACTCTCAACTAGAACTACGTATTTTCAATTTAAAATGAAAAAACCCAAGCCCCATTGGACACCAGAGTCCTAATTTGAACAATCTTGGTCATCCTGTGAGCACAAAAGTTTCAAACTAGTTAATAAGTTTCAGACAAGAAGATTTATTTAAATACTTTACTTTTCCTCTTCAAAAGTCTTTATATAAAAGAGACCTGAGAACATTTGTAAATTATTTTCATTATCATAAAGGCCCATTAGTTTCTGACAAGAAAGGTATTTTAACGCTTTATACAAAGTCTATATAAAACTAATAATCCTGGTATGGGCCTGACACGAAACATTTTATGACACCGATGAGAATCTTGCAGGGGCATAAAAAGAGCCAAAGAGGTCAGCCACAGGTCCTGGAATCATGATTAATCTAAATGATATTTGCTTAATAGATTGGAATTAAACAAGAGCGGTCAGAGGAACCACACGCTCGACTATTCTCAGTGCTGGATAGTAAAACATAAGCTTGATAGTATAACATAAGCTTAATAAGTTGCATGTTAAATCTTTACCAAAATTTCTAAGTTAAAAAAGGGGCATAATTTTGACAAAATGCTTGATAGAGTTACCTCCTCTTGTCTACATGTTGGGGTCATTGTGGCAAACAAGTGTACAAAGTTTCAAAGCAATACCTATATGGACTTTGAAAATATTTGACTTTTTAAAAGAAACTGGTACGCAAAATCTTAACATTGTGCAACGTGTATTCTTCAAATAGTTGAGCTAAAAATAATACCTTCAGGTACCCTTGAATCACTGAATTGCAACTTTCGCTTTCGATAGTAAGCTGTACTCTTAGGAATATCTATACTGCCATCCATCTCATACTTCTTATACTGCTTCTGTACTGGACCTGAATAAGAAGAAGTATCAAATTTTAGTGAAACATAATTATGTACATGTATATTTATTTCATGGCTGTCAAGACAAAGTCTTTTTTTGGATGGAAAGTAGTTTGCTTTTGTGTGATGCCAGCTTTGAACCACCAAAACACTGGGTCGCTCAACTGCAGACTGTCATGACTGGCAATAGCACAAATGTCAACACCATTTATACTTAATTTCATGTGTCAAGTATTCATATATTTATGGCATCAAAAATTCTATTTCCAAACTTGCAGCAAGCTTGTGGTATGCTTGCAACCATTGTGTTATATGCAACAAAAGTTTCATTGGAATATTTAGTTGATCACAAAGTCAGAGTAAAAGTTCTTTTACTGTCAGCCGATTTGGTTCATGGCTGATTCGACATAAGCCGAGGCTCATGTTTTGACCTATATTCTCATAAAATTTTGTTCAGACTCCTTGCCAAATGATGCCTTTCAGTTTCACTGCATTACATCATGTCTGTAATGCTATTTTAGCATTGCTTTCAGCAGTAACTCAGCTAAAACACAAAACCGCATTGTAAATGGCCTAGAATTTTGTAATGTAAATAGTAATTGATGGATTTATTGATTCATTTGCAAAAATGATCTACTGGCGTACTGCATATTATTGATACACTTTAATAGTTTTTGACGTAAGCAGATTGTTTTCAATGTGATATTCAATTGTAACTACCATAAAAATCATTGGTATTTTTATCAATAAGCAGTACTTTCACCAATGATTGGTAAGACAGACAGTACGATTACTATATGCCGGGGGCATAAAAATGTTAAGTCAAATAACAATACAACTCTAACGGTAATTAGCATTTTGTTTTCTATTCAATCATTTTGTATTCGTCTGCTTGTAAACAATACACAGAACTGTAAACATACGTGTAAAAGACTGGAAGTAACATGACTTTGTCACGTTTCTATGTATTTAATATCACCCTCCTTTTGTTCGGTTCAGATGTTTTTAAACTCGCCTATTTTGGAGGTGTCCGCGTACTGGTAGTGTCCGCATATTATTCCGGTCTGTCTACATGTACAATTTTCTAAGAATGGGCGCAGCCATGTTTAATCGTAAATTTCATCTTTACGTACTCATTTTATGTGCAGAATTCAAGTGATACAAAACAATGCGTCTTGAAGATAATTTACGATGACACAGTAAACACTCAAATCTCTGCCTCCCATTTTCTTCAACAACACGATACTTGTTTATTTTATGCTCCATTGCTACTTTCACTTCAATACACAGAAGAGCGCCCTGCGAAGGTAAGGTAATCCCCGGAAAATGACGTATTTAAAACGGAAAAACACGAACATGTACGAACATAAAAAGCATACTCACCACAGCATTTCTGGTCCTTCTTGATACAAATTTTCCGTTATTATTTTTTGTTTTGTTTCCGATATAGAGGATAGAACACAGAAGAGAGGCATAGCAAAAAAAATATAGTAATCCGTCAATGGCCGAAACAACTCGTACTTTCTCGGTTACGAGCATGCGCAGAAAACTCGGTTTTGAATTATGGCCGCCGAACGAAATTTGGTGTTTTGGCCGAAAGAAAATGCATGGTCAGTGGTTTCGAAATCAGCTATCAGCGATTCTGACAACAATGTTGGTTCACTGACATCAGCCAAATACGGTGGAAAGTTATACCCGGCTCTTATTATTGCAAGTAAGTGACATATTTGCCACAAACACGATTCGACCTCAAGACAGTTCGAACCAAAGGAAGCTGGCACGGTGAATTAGTAAAATTTGCAATATTCAACTTTATGTCGCGGATAACTCCAAAAGTATTTGACCTAGAGTCATCAAATTTTACAGAAATGTTGTTCAGCATGTTTAGCTGTGCACCTGGTGTTTTGTGTGTGGATCTATTCAGTATTGGAAGAGTTATTTCCCTTGACTTAGTAAAAATTCTTAATTTTCAACTTGTCACACATAGCTCAAAAAGTATAAATTTTACTCAGAGTCATGAAATATTACAAGAAAGTTGATCAGCATGTGTAGTTGTGCATCTGGGGTATAGCTTGTGGAATCATTTAGTATTGGCAGAGTTATTGCCCTTGACGTAGTAAAAATTCAGATTTTTTCAAATTTTGTTTTCACTTCTGGATTTAAGTGGCCATGTGTATGAAGGCATTATGAGTGGGGGCATCCGTGTCCTTTGGACACATTTCTAGTTTTTTGAATTTAGACTGGCCCAGCTAGCTCAATTAGTAGATCCACAGGCTTGTGAACCGATGGTCGCTGGTCAGAGCCCGGCAGGTCCGACTCCTTGTTGCGACAATCTTTTGTATTTAGGTGTGAATGACACTTTCGTGTCAATTCCTGAATGTTCCAAACAAAACACTATATGATATGTTTTTACCAAACTTGTTATTTACTGAAACATCAATTTTGTAATGTGATATTCATAATTGAGGGCAAATGTAATTTCAGCGGTTTTAAGACACACTAAAAAATTATAGACTGGAAAATCCTTACTTATTAAAATGTGCACTAAACTAAACTGTCATTTACATTCCAGGGGGTTCAGACAAGATCCTAAATGTTGAAGGACAGAAGTTCCAAACATTCTTGAACGAAATATTGTTTGAGGAGACAGATGAGGCAGCAATAATAAGAAGAGTAAAGGAAGAGTATAATCGTAAGTAATGAGAACAATTAAGGGCACTTTTAATAAAAATGGCACCAAAACTGAAAATGCAGGTCAAAATTCAAAACGAATCAATATATGTATATTATTGTGAGAAACAATCCTCGGACGTCATACTTTTAGGAAATGATTATGGGAAAGGTGAAACTTAAACTTAAAGCATGAATTCGTTTTAGAACTTTGTCTTTAACTGGTAACAAAACTGCTATTAAAATTAAACATGAAAAACCACAATAAATTTGATTCAGATCAAAACAATAATATTTAAGCTTTCTTTAATATTAAATGAGGATAGGGATATGTTTTATGCAGTTCCCATGTATGATATTTTTATCAGTATTGAAAAAAAACTTACACTTATGCCGAAAACTTTCAGTTGCAGAGTCGAAGTCTTCAGTTGCTGACAATGCACCTACCCAGAACTCCGATGACACTGCATCTACCCAGAACTCTGATGATACCGCACCTACCCAGAACTCAGATGACACCACACCTACCCGGAACTCCGATGTCACCAAATTAACTGCACCTACCCAGAACTCCGATGACACCAAATTACCTGCAGCTGTAGACATTCAAGTTGCAACCAATGTTTCTTCTACTTCTGGTTAGTATTCCATGAGTAATCATGTTGACATTGATTCCTACCCTTGTCTTTTGTAATTTGAATATATACCACTGTAGTATCATTTAATTTCACTTGCATGAAATTTTGCTAAAAGGCTACAAACTGCATTTTTGTGGTCTTAAAGTTGCACATTTTGATCCAGATGATGGCGCTTAACACATTCCAGATTGCAATATTTGCATTGTTTTAAATAAGCGCATAGATCTATGCGTGAAATACTGGAAAATCAATCTACACACAAAAATGATTCTACATAATTAGCCATCTCTGCGTTACATCACTCGCGGGTAATGAGGATATATCTGGTGGGCAGTGACCAAATGTTGCATTTACAATGTTTACACATGGGATAGGAATTTTTGAATTCAATTAACTTTCTGACTGTTTTATGGATTTTCACAATTTCACTCCATTATTTCTTGCACTATACAGCCTCATGTAGTTTGCATGGCAGTATTGTTTGACCTATATACTAGTAGTTCGGGACAAATTTTGCTAGAAAACAATATTTGCTGATGTTTTTCAGATTCTGTTACTGCTGAGAGCTCTGCTAACACCAAGGCTTCTGATGCAGATGACAAACGTAATCAACCTGCAGCAGAATCCCCCTTCATAAAAAAAAGGGCACACGAATCGTCCAGCCATAAGAGGTAATTAGGCAATTTTCTGAAAGCCAGCAAGTTAAGCTTAAGTTTTACTACATGTTGAAGTTCGGGACCATGACCATTAAGCGATTTGATAAATCCACCGCTATCGCACCAACAGCTTGGATCATATTATGGAGCCTAACAGGAAGGAATTGATTTTGGCTACTCACACATGTGAAACATTTCACATTGAAGCAAAACCACCCACCTGCTGAACTCCAAGAGTTATCAAGACCCTAAAAAAGGTGGAATGGTATTTGATAGGAGCCTGTATGTTTATGACCAAAAGCTGCAAAATTCACCATTGTGATTTTGTGTATGCATTAAAATTTCATACTGTCTTTGGGCACTCTAGCAATAGTTTTGGTCATTAAAACTTTGTAAGCCTATGAAAAGTCTGCCTGGGCTCCATAACCAGTACAAGTCTAACTCTTGGTTTTACTGGAAGTGACTGACACCCAATTAGTGGTGGAATGGAATGACCTCAGAAAGATTTTATTGACATCACCACAGAGGTCATACCAGGGCTCAAACTTGCCTTTCAAAACAAAATTTTTACTGGACTTAGCACTATTGATGCAAAGCACCATATGGTTTATATCATAGTTAGCATGTTTTTGTCTGTGTGTCTGTGCGTCTGGCATATACTTTTTCCTTGAACTACATTTCTCCGAAACAAACCGCCTGAAATTTGATGAACTTCACACAAGATACTAAGACTGAAGTCCCGACTTTTGACAAGATTCTATATATCTACTGTACAGGAACTAAAATTAATGTTTTACTTCTGATATTTTTGGATAAAGCTAAAACCATACATGTACTTGGATGCAATATTGTCTGTTATTATTTCAGCAGCAGGACCAAATTGGAGCGAGATGTGGACTATCTTATGGGTGAAGTGAAGAGGCTGAAAGGCAGAGTGAAGAAGCTTGAACATGTTGGAAGTCCTGAAACACAGAAGATGGAAACTCAGAAGATGGAAACTCAGAAGATGGAGAGCAAGGAAGCCAAAACATGTCAGCCCCAGGAAACCACTTCAAGTGTAGTGCAAATAATTGAAGGCAGTAACAATGTCTCCCAGGCAATTACAACATTATTGAAAACTTTGTTTACCAATGAAGAACTGAAGTCTTGCTCAATCACTGGCAAGAAATCTCCAAAATGCATTGGCCAGCCTAGACCACCACTGGATCAAGGGAAGTTTGAAAAATTGTGCGAGTGTGTAAGGGCAAAGTTCCCAGGGACAGAAAAAAAAATTATCATAGAAAAAATACAGAACATCCAAAAAGTTCTCAGGAGGCAGTAGGAGGAGTTACACACTTTGTATACTAGTCTACTGACATAATTTACTAAAGTCATGTATTATGCAAACTCCATATTGAAACACTTAAAAAGTCTGTGTCTCATTCATTATGTCTCCCCCAAAGGTGACCTTAACGACCTAATGGTCATAGTTTTGATCCAGTCTTCATCAGCTTGGTTGGAATGTTCATTCTCACTGGGTCATGTTACTTAGGGTAAAAACTAGACCACTAGGTCAAAGAAAAAGCAAGTTTACATTCTTGATGTTGGAGCTTTGACCCAATCTTCATCAGGTCTGGTCCAAATGTTCATCAGACTTCTACGTAAAGTTTGAATAATCGGTCAAACAAAAACAAGGTCACTAGGTCAAATCAGATTCATGAACTTTGTGTTCATGAACTTGTGAGGTTCATGTGTTCATGAACGTGTGAAGTTCATGAACTTCACGTTCATGAACTTGTGAAGTTCATGTATTTCAAGTTCATGAACTTGTTAAGTTCATGAACTTGTAAAACAGTTCATGAACTCAATTTGTCCAAATTGCTGTTCATGAACTATTCATGAACAAAGTTCATGAACTATTCATGAACTGTTCATTAAATTATCGACAGGGTAGGAAATAAAAAACATACATCTATAGGCTACGAAATGGTGAGGTAACAAAATGACTACAGTTTGAATATCATATATAGTCATTTAGAGGGAGCGAAAAACTTAAATCAGTTTGATAGCCTATCAGCTTCAATAATATGCTTCAACTTGTCAATACATGTGTTTTGCCCCTGCCACATGGAGAGTCTAAGTTCTGAGGTTATAATTTCTATGTATTTTGTAGAAATGGCCAGAAATTTCCAAGAAAGGATTGATTTCAACATCTTAACAAACAGTGAGCTGCAAGAGAGATACAGAGTTAATCATGATGCATTGAATGCTATATCCAATGAGCTGAATCGCATACTGAGGCCTACCACACTAAGGAATCACAGCCTTACTACTCATTACAAAATCTTTGTGACATTAAGATACCTTGCAACCGGAAACATTCAGTTGAATACTGGAGATTTGCATAATATTGCCCAGTCAAGTGTTTCAAGGATTATCAGTCAAACACTGGATGCACTGAGTTGCCAAGAAATCATAAGAAGGCATATCAAGTTCCCTTTAACACAGGCAGAACTTCAACAAAACAAAGATGGATTTTATCATAATTAAAGGTATGTATCAATAGAATATATTATGTTAATTGTTATAGAAAATTTTCCTGTCATACATACTCTTATCAAGTATTAGTTCGTGACATAAGTATGTAATTGAATAACACTTTTTATTATATACTTATAAATGAAATATTGATGAAATAAAATGTGTATTTTCATTTTACGTATTATCACTGTAAAAGTTTATTTTTCACTGCACTGAAACATATTTTCCATATTTTCACTGGTGTCTTGCCTGACTATTTTATTCTATATTCATATCAAACATGCAAAATTAAAAGGGGAAGTCTTTTGAATCATACAGTAAAAAGAGAAAGTCGATGAAATAAATCCCATATTTATAGAAAACACTTGAATATCATCTACGTACATTTTAATATTTTGAGAACGATGTTAAGGCTGACATTACATTGTTTGGAATTACCTAAATTCTTCACATTTTGTTTAATGATGAATTTGTGATTGGAGTTATAGATGGAACCCATGTGCAAATGATAGCTCCAACTAGGGATGAACCGTTGTTTGTCAACAGAATGGGTTACCAGTCTATTAATACTCAGGTATGATTCTTAATAACCAGTGAACCACTAAATTATGGGACTATCTGTCATATGTGACCATTATTTTCATTAGGCCTTCTGCCTTCAATATACAAGCATATCACTCCAGTGACCCATGACCAGTCGCTTTTTACAGGTAATAACTTAACTTGAATCACATGACCACAGTTCTATATAAACATGTACCTGTGCACGAGGAACTCATAGTCTTTTCAGCGACCCGGTCGCACATTAGCTGAAGGTTTGGTGATGTGTCATACTTTTTGAGGTAAGTCCACGTGTACTGTTGAATTGTTTTTTCCTTTCGTGGGCTTTAGCTATTTAACTTGAATTTGTAACTATGTTACAAGTGACTTTTATTTTATGAATGTTCTATTTTTGGTTTTGCAGACAAACTTCTGCTACTTTTTCGTCGTTCCCTTAGCCCACAAATTCCTATTAAAATTATACTTTCTTGACGATGTCGAGTAAGCGTAAAAGAAGTGGAAATGATAAGGACGATGTCCTTTCATTACATTCTGGAAGTTTAGATGATTTTTCGGGTTTTTCGAGCCTTTCAGAATCTGAAAATAATACCCCTCCCGGGTCCCTTTACGTTCTGTTGTCAAAGACGTTGCTAAAAATGAAAACAGAAACCCTAAAACTGGAAGTAAATCTGTAGTTTGGGATTTGTAATTAACAAAGACAAGTCTGTATTCATTCCAACTCAAAGAATAAAATACTTTGGTTTTATACTTGATTCAGTCTTATTCATGGTGTTTTTGACATAACAGAAAAGTCTTAAAATTGAAAATACAGCTCTATATTTGTTGAAAAAGAAAAATGTAAAAGTTAGGGAATTGGCATCATTTATAGGACTTTTGATAAATGCTTTCTATGCAATACTGGAAGCTCTTATGCATAACAGAGCTAATTAGAAAGATCCAAAGTAGAAGCACTGCAAATTTCCTATGATTTTGACTCTTTATTAGAGCTTGATGTTAAATCACGTGAAGAGCTCACTTGGTGGTCAAAAAATGTCAGAATAAGAATGGTAAGAAAATAAGACAAAATAAAGTTTCAGTACATATTGAATCTGATGCTTCGTTAGAATGGTATGGTTCTTACTGTGTTGAGAGAAGGCAGATAACTGGAGGCAGCTGGACCTCACCTGAATCTATGCACCATATCAACTTTCTAGAGTTACTTGCAATATTCTTTGCTTTGAAATCCTGGGTTTCAAACAAGAAAGGTATACATGTAGCAGTTCAGAGCGATAATACCACTACAATCTCATATGTAAATAACATGGGTGGTATGCATTCCAAGTCTATGGATTCTCTGTCAAAAAGTATTTGGGAATGGTGTCTAGAAAGACAGATTTTTCTAACTGCTTTTCATTTACCAGGAAGCAAGAACATACAAGCATATACTGGGTCTCGAGTGTTCTCGGATACTACTGAATGGATGCTAAAAATGCAGATCTTCCAACGATTGATATCTCATTTTTTCAAGCCTAACATCGATCTTTTTGCATCCCATCTCAATCATCAATTAAGAAATTATGTCTCATGGACACCAGACCCAGAAGCTTTATGTACGAATGCATTTTGTTTAGACTGGTCAAAATGGTTGCCATATGTATTTCCATCATTCAGATTAATAGGATCTATACAAAATAAAAGAAGATAAGGTGGAGTCAGTTTTACTAGTTTGCCCATTTTGGACAAACCAGTATGGTTTCCTTTATTTTTACACAGTCTTGTTTCTGTTCCGGTTAGGTTGCCAAGACACAGAGATTTGTTAACTCTTCCACACAATGGACAGGAACATCCCATGGGGAAAAATATTCAATTGATTGGTGCAGTTGTATCCAGACGTCCTTCCAAAATCGAGGAATTCCACAGGGAGTTATCAGTACAATCTTCAAAAGCTGGCAAGATGGAACCAAGAAACAATATGCAAGTGCCTGGAGAAAATGATCTTTGTGGTGTTGTCTCAGGAGTTGTGATTCCATTAGACCGCTTGAAACAGACATAGTTGCTTATTTGTTATATTTAAAAAATGTGAACAAGTCTTACAGTGTTATTAGTTCTCATAAGTCTACCATATTGGAAACTTTAAAAATAGTTAATCCCTCTTACATTATAACCAGTAATCTGATATATAGATTTATGCAGGGTCTTAAAGTTGAAATTCCTCCTAAACCTCGTTACTCTTCGACTTGGGATGTCAGACAGGTGTTAGATTTAATCTCACAGTGGACACAGATAGATACGCTGTCTTTAAAGTTGTTAACCTATAAACTGGTATCTTTACTAGCTTTGTCAACTGCCGCAAGAGCACAGACTCTGAAAGCTTTGAGAGTTCATTAAAGATGATAGAGTTGTCTTTAACTGTGGTGATCAGTAAAAAATTTACAAAACCGGGAAAAAATTATATTTTTGAATTGAAGACTTTTGTGAAATTTGAACTACTACCCATAGATCTTTTGCATCTAGACTAAATCAAAAGGTTTCAAAATAACTTACAAGATTGCCTGATCCAGATAGGCATGCATTAGATGCTTTTTCTCTAACTTGGAAAGGTATGTTTTATTATATTTTCCTACCCTTCAGCTTGCTGTCAAAGGTGCTTCAGAAAACAGAAATAAACAGAACAGAAGCTGTAATAGTTGTGCCAGTGTGGACCACACAGGCATAGTGGCCATCTCTTTACATCTAATCAGTGGACCGTGCTACATCCTTTCATCTCCATCAAAAATGCTTTATCTACTTCACAAACCAGAGAGAAAACACCCCCTGACAAAGATGAAATTTGCTGTTTTTCGATTATCCAGGAATCACTTGAAAGCAGAGGACTACCAGCAGTAGCTGCCGATATCACTATCAAATCTTGGAGAAAAACTACAAAGAAACAACACAATTGTTACATTAAACAGTTGATACAGTACTGTGGGAGAAAGAGAAATCCTCTTAAGCCCTCTGTAAATACCATACTTGCAGTTTTTGTTACTTTGTATAAAAAGGGACTTAAATATGGTGTTTTTCAAACAGCTAGTGCAGCCATTAACAATTTTGTGAACTTGTGCAGTGACTTAGACTTTAGTAACAACAAACTAATACACAAGTTTATGCATGGAATATATTTGGAACGTCCATGTCTCCCTAGATATTAAACTATCTGGGATGTAAATAAGGTTTTATGCTCCATTTCTAGTTTGCAAGATCTTATTTTGATTGAGTTAACATGCAAATTGTGCATGTTATTCTTCTTGGTCAATGCTCAAAGATGCCAAACATTACATCTTATTGAGTTGAATGACATACACATAGAAGGCTCATACCTCATGGTTCAAATCAATCATTTATCAAAACAGTCAAGGCAAGGTCACCATTTACTAGACATAACCCTAGAGACATACCCAAATGACCAGAACATCTGCATTATTAGTACACTCAAACAATACTTACAACGCACAAAACCCCTCAGACTAGGAGAAACAAAACTTTTAACAAGCACTCAAAAACCACACAAAGGTGTTTCTAGTCTGACAATTTCACGTTGAGTCAAACTCACATGATTAAGGCAGGCGTTGTTAGGCATTATGGTGCCCATAGCACACGGGCAGCTTCAACATCAGTTACTCGTCTAGCCAGTGACCTTTACCCCCTAGGTGCCAAGTAAAGTCCCAAGCTAGGTCTTTACACAAGTTACCTACAGACCAAGTTTGGTGATAACACATCAGTCAGAACCTAAGTTTGCCCCACCCCCTAATTCTGAGCTAGGTCTCCATAAAAATACCTACACACCAAGTTTGGTGATAGTATGTCAATTAAAACATAAGTTGAACGAATATGGCTATAGCCCCAAAAATTAGTTCTGACAACCAAATTAACATGTAGATAAATCTGCAAATTCTTTCTTCGAGATTAAAATGCCTCTTTTCAGTACAACTCAAGAATTCAAATACTGTGGTAATAAATGATTGTTTTTCAAATTTCATTAAATATTTATTTCTGGACAAAATTATTTCCAAATTACTGACTGATGGGAAACCAAGCTGATGACATTTCAGTTTTTCAACACATTTAATAGTTATTGTTTTCATAACATTTGTGCTATTTCAATCATTACACATAAAGGACAAACCTCAACATTTTGAAAATCTACATTAAATTCAGCAACCTGTAAAACAATTTTTTTTTTCAACAATTGAAATACTTTTTGCTAAATACATGTACTCCATGATCAATACATGTCTTCTGTAAGCTCTAAAATACGAAATGCTGGGGAGCAGAAGATATATGTATATCATGTTATTAAAATATAATTTGAAGAGCACAAAAATCATTTCATTGGCAAACAGATTATAATGGTGTTGCAGCTTTATCCATTTTTACTCCTGCCTACCAAAAACAGTTTTCTTGCTTATCTTACCGTAGGTATTTTTGCTGCTTTAACCATGTTAGAAATTTCAATGTGGCATAAGTCATGCACCATGCAGTGCAACATCAAATAGAAAACAAATGAATGACTAAACTGTATTCATTTTTAAAAGAACTATATTGAATGATTCAATTTTCTTATTCAAACAATTCTTTGTATTCGTCTGAATGTGTTTTGAAGCAGAACAGGAGACTAAAGTTGTTCTCGATTTTTCATACCACTGCCACAGACTGAATGAACTGTACAGTAAGTAATTCAACTGCTATGATCTGTAAAAAACATGCTTTTACAGTCTACTGAGATATGCAAGAAAATGATATGTGTGAAGTTGGTCTGCAGTTCGCAGTTCGCAATTCGCGATTCGAATTGCGAACTGCAAACTGGCATGCAGTTCGCGATTCAAACTTGAAGATTTTCAGTGTTCTTCTTGGGAAAATTTATGACTTACTAACTTCATAAACCAAAAAGAAATAGTTCTAAGTCCAATTGCAAACTAGCATGCTGTTCGCGATTCGAATTGCGAACTGCAAACTGGTCTGCAGTTCGCAATTCGCGATTCGAATTGCGAACTGCAAACTGGCATGCAGTTCGCGATTCAAACTTGAAGCTTTTCAGAGTTCTTCTTGTGAAAATTTATTACTTACTAACTTCATAAACCAAAAAGAAATAGTTCTAAGATAGAGAAAATAAACATAAGTCCAATTGCAAACTAGCATGCGGTACGCGATTCGAATTGCGAACTGCAAACTGGCATGCAGTTCGCGATTCAAATTTCAAGCTTTTCAGTGTTCTTCTAGGGAAAATTTATGACTTACTTACTTCATAAACCAAAAAGAAATAGTTCTTAGTCGAATTGCAAAGTAGCATGCGGTTCGCGATTCGAATTGCGAACTGCAAACTAGCATGCAGTTCGCGATTCAAACTTGAAGCTTTTCAGAGTTCTTCGTGTGAAAATTTATTACTTACTAACTTCATAAACCAAAAAAGAAATAGTTCTAAGATAGAAAAAAAACATAAGTCAATTGCAAACTAGCATGCGGTTCGCGATTCGAATTGCGAACTGCAAACTGGTCTGCAGTTCGCAGTTCGCAATTCGCGATTCGAATTGCGAACTGCAAACTGGCATGCAGTTCGCGATTCAAACTTGAAGCTTTTCAGTGTTCTTCTTGTGAAAATTTATTTCTTACTAACTTCATAAACCAAAAAGAAATAGTTCTAAAATAGAGGAAAAAATATTAGTCCAATTGCAAACTAGCATGCGATTCGCGATTCGAATTGTGAACTGCAAAATGGTCTGCAGTTCGCAGTTCGCAATTCGCGATTCGAATTGCGAACTGCAAAATGGCATGCAGTTCGCGATTCAAATTTGAAGATTTATAGTGTTCTTCTTGTGAAAATGTTCTTCTATTATTTCATACTTACTTCATAAACCAAAAAGAAATAGTTCTAAAATAGAGAAAAAAAACATAAGTACAATTGCAAATAGCCTGCGGTTCGCGATTCGAATTGCAAACTGCAAACTGGTCTGCAGTTCGCGATTCAATTTGAAGGTTTACAGTATTCTTATATGAAAATTTATTTCTTACTTACTTCATAAACCAAAAAAAAATAGTTTTAAAATAGAGAACAAAACATAAGTCCAATAGCAAACTAGCCTGCAGTTCGCGATTCGAATTGCGAACTACAAATAGTTCTAAAATAGAAAAAAACACAAGTCCAATTGCAAACTAGCCTGCGGTTCACGATTCGAATTGCGAACTGCAAACTGGTCTGCAGTTCGCGATTCAAACTTGAAGCTTTTCAGTGTTCTTCTTGGGAAAATTTATGCATTACTAACTTCATAAACCAAAAAGAAATAGTTCTAAAATAGAGAAAAAAATACTAGTCCAATTGCAAACTAGCATGCGGTTCGCGATTCGAATTGCGAACTGCAATCTGGTCTGGTGATGCGAAATTGTTACTTACTAGCTTCATAAACCAAAAAAGAAGTTCTATATAAAAAACGTTAGTCCAATTGCAAACTGCAAACTAGCCTGTAATTCTAGATTCGAATCGCGAACTGCAAATTTTCAGAGTTCTTCTTGCGAAAATTGACTACTTACAGATGTGATAAACCCAAAAAAAATTTTTAAAGTTCTATAATAAATAAGAAAACAGAAGTCCAATTGCGAATCGCGAACTGCAAACTGGCCTGTAGTTTGACATTCCAACTTTAAAATTTTCAGTGTTCTTAACTGTACTGTCTTGAGTTGTTAGACCCGCCGAGTTAGCTCAATCGGTAGAGCGCAGGTCAACGGACCTCAGTGTTGATGGCTCAACCCTCGGGCGGGGGTGGGGTGGGGGGTTGCTTCATAGATTACAATGCGTCTGATTGAAATGAAAAATTTGTCCAAGTTTGCAGAGAACACGTTGGAACTGAAGCAGAATCCAGAAACACTGGAACATGCCGTATATGACTGAAATACTCATGAGAAACCGCGTTTAACACAAAACAAACAATCGTACATACGTCAGATCGTTATTTTCTCTTCGGCTGTGTTTCTTTTTTATGTGGTTTACCTACTTTTAAAAACTTTCGTATTTAAATTTTAATTATTTTGAACAAATTTAACTTTTCAACATTTTGTTATTACACATTTTATACATGTCAACAGATATATTTTATAAAATAAAAATACGAGAAATTCGTGTTTCTGACCGGGCACGAGCACCAATTTCGTGGGTGAAAGACGAATGCATATAATATAAGCAAACGCTTTCCATACTAGGCGTCGTGACACCACGCAGAATGGATACCCGCTGTTCTACGGAATTCATTCAGGGCCATCGCCGTCGCATGAGTTGATCTGAAACGCAAAGACGCGAAACCACGATGATGAAAACACAAATGTACGATGATGATAACGCGAAAAAACGAAAACACGATGATGAAAACTCGATAAATATCGTGTTTTCATCATCGAACTGTCGCGTTTTCATCATCGTGGTGTCGTTATGTCGCGTTTTCATCATCGTGATTTCGCGTTATCATCCTCGTATCTTCGTGTTATTATCATCGTTTCTTTGCGTTATCATCCTTGTATCTTCGCGTTATCATCATTGTGTCTTCGCCTTCCGGTGCTAATGCGCAGAATTTTCTCAACGTAGGTTTGACACCACTAAATAAACCTGTTTTTATTCTATGACTAAACTGAGTTCATTGCGCTATTTCAAAGCTCAATGTCAAGGTCCTAGAAATTATTTTAATTGCTGTATAATTTAAACTTGATACTATGGTCATTGAAGATGAAGTGCAAGTGTTTCCTACAGTTATTTTCAAGCTCCTTTAAGTAAGCATAAGATCTACGCTGACTTGCACGTCGAGGTTAGAATAATAGAGAATGGAATACATAAAATTATAACATTCCTAAAATCATCAAACAATGCTGTCTTCCTTTTTTTATTTCATCACGCTTTTTTTCTTTATATATCAAAATTTTAGAATCGATTCAAAGTCGGAAAAAACTGGAATTTGTTGTACTCTTACACCGCTGGACGTAATTGTTCACCAATTCTGCGCATGATTACGCGAAAAATACGAAAACGCGAAGGTGTAAAAAGATGTAAACGCGACAGTACGATGATGAAGACGCGATATTTATCGCGTTTTCATCATCGTGGTTTCATGATTTCGCGTTATCATCATCGTATCTTCGCGTTATCATCATCATATCTTCGTGTTTTCATCATCGTATTGTTGCGATTTCCGCGTCTTCGCGTTTCATATCAACTCATGGGAAGGCGATGGCTCTAACGGAATTCCGTACTATTCTGCACTATGAAACGTCTTCGCAGATGGCTTTGTCTCAAACGACACTTGTTATCGGTTTGCAGCATGCTCAAGTAGGTTGAACACCACTAAAAACATTGGTCTTATAGTGAAAAGGCTTATTTAATTGCGTTTTTCTCAACATTTTTAGCATAACTCATTTTCTCGAGTAGCACTATATCTCTACTGTTGAAAAATGCACCAAAAACAGGAAGTTAGCTGTTATGCAGGAAAACTACCTGTCATCGAATACAGTTCACCAAATTTATCTTTTCCTGTCGTGGAAAAAACATACAGAATTCTGTTCAATGTCAGTCATACATTCAGAATCTTCTTTGAGTACAAGAAAACGCGATGGTGATGCGAATGGAAAGGAGAGAGAGAAAAATTGGACTTTTATTTGTGAAGTCTCAATTCTGAAGTAGTGACCGGAAATGACTTTCTATCAATAGAAGTTGACGTCAAATAGTTATCATTACGTTTTCAGCGGTCCATTTAAAAACATGTCAAAATAAATATTACAGAACGTTTCTAATTGACCTGTTGTGATAATTATACGACAAAATAGTTGCTTTGTGAGACGACTGTTTCCAGAATATTTGATGTATCTCAGATATAAAGTTTTCAACTGAATAGATATGACTGTGTCACCCCTTATAATGTTTTTTTTTTTTTTTTTTTTTTTTTTTTTTTTTTTTTTTTTTTTTTTTGTTAGCAGTGAGCTAGTCTCAAAAAATGTAAACGCATATGCGCCATAATCAATATCTTAACGAATATACGAATCGAGTATAATGAAAATACGAATCCATGGAAATCGAAACAAAGTAATAGTCAATCAGCAATATTTGTTAAATGATAAAAGGAATAGTTAAACGTTTATGCCATACTTTGACAATTTGATCAAAACTGCTCTATGATGTTTTTTTCATATTTGATCTTTTAATGGCGTGGTTTGCCTACACCTGCTTGGGTTGATGACCACTAAATTAGTACTTCCCCAAATGTCCTGAAGCTTATTTGGAAGCGATAACTGTGCTAACAATGGTTTTTGTGCATACAATACTACGAAAGAAAAAATCTGAGGCAACATGGAGGATGACATCCAAGAAAAATCTTCCGGAAATGGCAGCAATAACTGTACATGGAATTGCGACTAACGAGAGGTGTCTTTGCATACAAAACTACAAAAAAGTGAATTCGTTTTATAATGAAATTATCATAGATATCTTTTAGATAAAGATGTACTACTAATTTGCACGATAAGATATATTTATATCAGGTTAGTTAATTAAATATCCTAACCATAAAGGTATGGTAGCTAATGTCTGCCAAAGTCCAGTCTTAGACTGGTCCCCTGCGTACTAAAAATAGTACGACAGGTAATTCCCAGCGAATTGGTTTAGGGAAATTGTAAACAAATACGGCTGCACTTGACAGCTAAACACAGTTTCCTCATGACTTCAGTTCATTTCCATTTTATTTCAACATCGTCAGTATTTTCAGAATGAAGTTTACATTTTTCTTTGTTGATTATTTAGAAATTTAGTGAAATGAGGTATTAACGTCCACAACATTTAAGATTTAAAAATTGAATCGTAGGATTCCGACAGGACATTCTTTTTTTACCGTTGAAACCCCACGACCGATTTCATTGGTGGATCAATGGCTTACCGTCGCAAGTGCTCGACTGGTTATTTGTTTTGAAAAGACTGAAAAAAGAGACAGAGTAAATCAATCATTAGTGACACAGTCCAATAGCCACAATTCTGGCTATGTCATTAAGAGGTTTCCGGGTCCAATATTTGGACGCCTCTCATATGGAAGCTTACTTGATGCGTGCGCCGTGCCGTACTGTACCGGAACCAGACCTAAGAATCGCGCAAATGCCAAACTTCGCACATATCCGTAAGCGTCCGTACATTTCCGTTAACGTCCGCTGCAATTTGTGTCGTCTACTGCAACATGTCATATTCGGCGATATAAATTCACTAATTGTGAACACTTTTATGTATATTCAATCATCTTTTTTGTTGTATTAAAGATTGAATGAGAGATTGGAGATTAAACATATATATTCCCAGAATATATACTAACAATTATACATATCAGAGTAAATACATTATTTCGAATGAAAGAGCTTCTCTTACGCGGACAATAAATTATGAAGTCGTACTTGTTTGTGCTTTATATTTTAATAAAGCATAAAGAGAGATTTATCAAAATTTGGCAAACGTACAATATTGTATGGATGAGAATAAATAAAATCCAACGCGGTAAAGTTGATGAAGAGAGACTAAAAGAGAATTAAGTATAAGTGCTCTTCTTCTGAAAATGTATTACTTACTAACGTAATAAACCAAAAAAAAAAGTTCTTAAATAAAGAGAAAAAACCTAAGTCCAATTGCAAACTGGCCAGTTTGCAATTCGCAATGCGAATCGCGAACTGCGGACTGCAGACCAGTTTGCAATTCGCAATTCGAATTGCGAGCTGCAAACTGGCATGCAGTTCGCGATTCAAACTGGAAAATTTTAAAATTTTGAGTGTTTTTCTTGAAAAAATTCATTACTTACCAGCGTAATAAACAAACAAAATAGTTCTGAAATAAAGGAAAAAGTCCAATTGCAAACTGCAAACTTGTCTTCTGCTCGCGATTCAAACTTTAAGATTTTCAGTGTTCTTCTTGTGAAAATGTATTACTTACTAACGTAATAAACAAAAAAAAAAAATTTTAATAAAAAAAAACCTCAGTCCCATTGCAAAGTAGCCTGCAGCTCGCGATTGAAATAACAACGTTTATAAAACCATAAACGAGTTAAACGTTCAATAATACCGAAAAACGCAAGTCAAATCGCCAACAGCAAACTAGCAACTCGTTCTAAGACAGGAAATATCTGTTCAGTTGCAATGTGCAAATCAGAATGCAGTTCGCGATTCGAATTGTGAAATAGCAAACTTGCCTTCAGTTCGCGATTCAAACTTGAAAATTTTCAGTGCTCTTCTTGTGAAAATCTATTTTAAATTTACATAAATAAAACCAAAAACTGGTTGACAGTTCAGTAACAAAGACAAACGTAAGTCCAATCGCGAACTGCAAACTAGTCTTCATTTCGTGATTCAAATTGCGAACTGCAAACTGGCCTGCGATTCAAACTTTGAAATTCCGGTGTTCTTGTTGAAATATATCAATTATTTACAAAATATAAGTTCAATAATAATTAGCCCACTTGCAAACTGCAAACTAGCCTGCAGTTTGCGATTCGAATTGCGAACTGAAAACTGGCCTGCAGTTCGCGATTCAAACTTCAATTATTTAAGTTTTCTTGCAGGTCATAGTTCGAGACTCGAATTGCAAACTGCAAACTGACCTATAGTTCGCGATTCCAAAAAAAAAAACTTCATATGGTGAAAATTTTTAATTACTTGCGTAAATAAAACGAAAAACTCGTTTAAAGTTAAATAATACAGAAAAAACGGAAGTTTAATTGCGAACTGCAGTTCGTAATTCGTATTGCAAGCTGCAAACTGGCCTGTAGTTCGCGAATAAAAGTATACTCGCAATTTGCAGTTTCGCATTTGGTCTGCAGTTCACAATTCAAACCTACAATTTGCAATTCGTTATGACTATCATAATTTCATAATTATAGTGAAAGAGCCATGCAATGACAAAGTACAGTGACAATGCACCCCCCCCCCCCCCCCATTATATATAAATAGATAGTACGTCTTGCGTTTTGCGTCTTGTGTTTCGGCTTTTTACAACTGATGCCTGAAAAATCATGCCTCTAATGAATGCATAGAAAGGGTTTTTCACAATCAATATCATCTCCTCTTAACAACCGAAAATACTGTTTCTACCAGTAAAAATATAGATTAAGTATTTCACTGATTAACGCTCTTGGTGACCAGTTTCGACTTCGAACGAAATTTCCAAAGACAGCGTTGACGGGATTCAAACGTTTATGATGTCAGACGTAACAAACAAGTATACTATTTGTCCTATTTAATAACATTGCAAATTTTTACGTTCATTTTGTATGAATCGTAAATAAATGGCGGCAAGATAACGTCACGTTTCTTAGTAAAAAAAAATGACGCTGCTTGGATGACAACCGCATGTAGTAAGGGAGAACGTTCCAAACATGACGTCGAAGCCAAAAAAAGTCACCTCATCAACATCATCTTTTAATAAATCGAAAAAAGTGTAAATATATGATTTATGTAGAATCTATCTGCCGATAATTTTCTGTCGTTCATTTGGTATGGACACCGTAAGAAATAAATTCAGTTCTTGAAAAAAGTGCGTTAACACAGAAATTCTTTTTAATGCATGCACATTTTCTAGTTGAAACATCTAGAATTTTACCTACATGTAACTAAAATTCCATCATGCCCTTTGAACTCCAAATTGGCAAAGCTCCAATAAGTCAGGGGACCTTTTGTGACATTATTGATTTTTGAGTATTAAGACCGCGTGCCGGCAGCTACTATTCGGTTTGCTTAATAATCCTGACTGGTAAACCCATATTAGTCAGTAAGTTATTTGGCATAGATGTGGTCAACTTGAGATCATACGTGTACACTACACTACAGATGTCATTCTAGCAAGTCCCACGCCGCTTTATGGTAAGTATTAATTTTTTTTTCATTTTAAAAACCAGTTGCAATCAGACTATATCACGATAATAGTAACTGAGTAGAACGCAGATTTGTTACATAATACAAAAGGGAGAAATTCTGAAGAATAATAAGTTAAATCGAATAGTGTTTCCTATTGACCATTAAGGTACAGACAGGATATCTCATCAAGATTTCTTTGAACAAGTTCTATGCATGTGCCCATTAGTTGTGCTAACAAAACATGTAAGACCAATAGCTTGACATTTTGACATGTTGATTTTTGATCATGACTCGAAGTTGCTTTTGCAGTATTTTTTTATTGCAAAGGTTTAGCTTCTTATGTCTTGAAACACAATATTCTTTCAAAGTCATGAAATGTATCCCTATATATAACGACACGTATAAAACGATACAAGTCACTTTAGCTTTTTTGTTTGTGTACCTAAAAAGTTACATTTGGTGCCCAGCATAGGACGCAGTCAACTGCTGGACCGGAGATGCCTTCCATGACAAGTCCTTACTAGGGAAAGTAATATTACGACTTCGCATAATAATATGCAAAAGAAAAAAAACATAGGGAATGTATCACTGTATATAAGGACGCAACCACTTTCGGTGGGGAGACTTGATTCGTGTTCCTGAATCGCTACAATTGGTCTTGTTTACATAGTGAAAGTTTATATTGATTTTAAGTAAATGTCTATGCTAAATTCCGTATACATGAATATTTTGCTAATTTCAAAATGCCGCCTGGAAAGTCTTCCGTATTGAAATTTTTCAAACTCGTTAAACTTTGCAAAAATCATAAGTCTGTATGTGTCTATTAGTTTTTCCTCCTTTAATTTTGTCCAGAACTCTTTGAGTAATTAGCGTAAATTATAATTATGTACACAAATTTTTGTTAACGGCAGGTATCGTATGTATGAGTTTCAACATGCACTCAATATAGAAATTGCTCGTTATATAAGTTATTCCATAGCGTTCGTTTGACGTAATTGACGTTCTATCCTCTAGTCGAAATTTATAATGGATAACCGGTAAACCGTTCGAATGAAAAAAGAGTTAACCGGTAATCAAAATCAGTCATCGTAAAACTTTTAAACAAGATATTCATATTTCTTTTTATTTGCAGAAAAATGAAGAGAACTATAAACGAGCAAAGAGCTATGCTGCAAAAGGAAAGGTTGAAAAGGAGAAGACAAAGAAAGAATTGGATTGAAACAGAAGAAGATAACGTTGAATCAGAACAGGAGAGAGTACTCGAGGGGAAATACTATTATAGACCAACAGAGGAGGAAAAACAGCAACCTGACGAAGACAATGGGCATAAAGTTGGTTCAGTGAACGATGACGATGACAATGAAGTTAGTTCAGTGAACGATGACGATGAAATTGGTTCGGTAAAGAATGACGATGACTATGAAGTTGGTTCTGCGAACGATGACGATGATAGTGAAGTTGGTTCAGTTAACAATGACTATGAAGTTGGTTCGGTAAAGGATGACGATGCCGATGAAGTTGGTTCTTCGAGCGATGACGATAAGGGTGAAGTTGGTTCAGTGAACGATGACTTTGAAGTTGGTTCGGTAAAAGATGACGATGAAGTTGGTTCTTCGAGCGATGACGATAAGGGTGAAGTTGGTTCAGTGGTTGATGACGATGAGAGTGAAGTTGGTACATTGAATGAAGAGGACGGCTCGGGGAGAGATGAAGAAGCAGATGAAGAAGGAGAGAATAGTTTTAGAGACTGCCGTGACAAAGAGGGTAATTTTTAGCTAGACTAAGGAAAGCTATTGTGCTCTTCCTGACTAAGGTTAACTTTGTTCAAGGTTTTTTCCGTGCAAGAATGTAAAATGCATAATCATATATCAGTAATGGATGTATGAGTTGCATTGATAATTCCCACAATTGTTCTTAAGCATTAAAATTGCATTTCTACGGCTAACGATTTTGGTTTAATGTCGTGCGAATTACGGTTCTCTGTTGGTCTGTAGATTTTTTTTGCATGCAAGCAGCTTTTTCGGAATATTTTAGTTATAGATTATAGATGTATGTAATGGATTGAAATTTTGAACAAAAGTTATCTAGCAATTATTAATAGCATAATTAATCAAGGTAGATAAATATTTTAAAAATAAAATCCCCTTCTTTACTATTTTATGCGTGCAAGAGGTTTATTGCTTAAATATATGAAATAACATTAGCATCGCCATGTTAATCCTAGAAATGCAGAGGGCTACAACGGACGATGGCGACAGTAAGACAATGTAGTAAGGCGATGCCGACAATTCGGTATCAAGTACGATGACGAAAATGCAATAAATATATCTAACTGTTGGCATCGTAATAGCATATCGTATTAACTGTTATCGTGGTATGAAAGTCTTTGCAATATCTTTCTGTTACATTGTCGCATTGTCGCAGTGTTTGTATATCGTTGACCTCCCGTTATCGCATTGTCGCAATCGTATAAACCTATTGCCGCCATCGTACTATTGCGTTTACGCAGTGTCGTATCATCGCGTCATGGCATTGTCGCATTATCGTACTGTTGCCATTGCGTTAACGCATATTCGCGATTTTAAAGCATAACAATATATTCTCCTCGGAACTGTGTTAAATACAAGTTTGCTCGAGACAAGTGTTTTAAGATGTTTTTGTGCTATTTCTGAGCGTGTAATGAGTAATACTTTTTACAGCCAAGCCCAGTACATGAACTTTGCTTTGAATTTTAAGCTATAATGCTTTTCATCGCGAGGTATTCCATCCATAATTGTCAGGAATCTAAATATTGACTTTATATTTGAGTTCCATGCCTGAAAGGACGCACAAAAGAAACATTTAAAGAAAATTTACCGTATAGTACCGTTTTATTTTTTTGATCATCTGAAACCGGGTGTCCAAAAATCACTATTTAGAAATGTTGGAAGTCTTGATAATCTGTAATAACATACGTATTATAAATATGATTTTCTATCAAATTTTGTTAAGAATCACAATATAACATTCATCTAATAAACCATG
Organism: Cyclina sinensis; assembly: GCA_012932295.1. Lineage (NCBI taxonomy): Eukaryota > Metazoa > Mollusca > Bivalvia > Venerida > Veneridae > Cyclina > Cyclina sinensis. The sequence goes on along the minus strand of JAAONU010000003.1, from coordinate 14,559,546 downwards.
TATGCTTATCTACAGTCCGGTCTCAAAATGTATGAAATATGATATTTTTAATATACATGTATATACAAATTTTATCATACCCGCCCATTTTGACACTGGTGTAGTCATTTTTTCTGCACAAAGATAGTAATTCAAAATATTAATATAAATTGTTCAATTTAGGGATTTACACCAACCTTTGCCAAATTTGAATTACATATATAATAATTGATCGGTGTTAAAATGAAATACTTTTACCGAGTAGGTTTGATTTTGTGGAAGGTTTATTTAAAAAAAAAAAATAGCAAATTTCAGCAAATAAATTCCTAAGAAATATGAAATTAACATTTCTCTGCATTAAAAGGCTCTGAAAATGCAAAAATAATGTAAAAAGAAAATTAAAGGAATTTAAAAAGTTGGCCTTTATAATATTCGAACCTACAACCCTTAGCTTTACAGGCATTAATAGCAAATTTGGCCTATATAGAAATTGGAGGTAACGATTATGGCTGGGATGCCCGATAATTGCATTTGTGCGCGTACGATAACGGTGTGGCCATACCACATGTTCGTGACGTCATTTTTGACCACAAACGAAAATGCGTCGCTTCGAAAAAGAAAATGACTTTAACTTTTTTTATTTCTGCGTCAATTGTCTTTGGATATGCGCCATTTTCCGGGGGAAAATGTTAGCTTTCCACGGGATCTTGGCTCTCCTTTCATGATTTAGCCGTTTTTTCAAACACTTTGTAAAACTTTGGAGGTTGTGTGCATACGAGCAGACTACAGTAACACGGTGCTTTGGCATAATCATACCCTCTCTGAGGAAATCACCAAATACAGTGCCCTCCAAAAGTCTTTGGACAAACCAAAAAGTATCTGTGTGTAGGGTTTTGTCTGCAAGTTGTATCTTTACAACAACTGAAGATGTTCATTTTAAATGTCACACATATGTTTAGAGTGAAGAAGTAAGGTCATTAGATTTTTAATTTTAACTTTATCTTTCATCTTTACTGAATTATGTCCCTTTTTGGAATTGGTAAAAATATTTGTTGGGCTTTTGTGTGAAAGTTGTATCTTTACAAGCACACAAGATATTCAGTTTATACTGTCCACATGTGTTGTGAATGACAAATCTAGCATATAAACACCAAGATACATAAAGCTGCTATCAATTTTGAATAAATCATGCCGCTAAAATTGTCCCTAAAAATGTGCGCGACACAGTCATTAACAGTTGACATAAAATTTGGCATCAATTTATTTTATGCAAAGGAACTTGACCAAATATATTTGATCTAAACATGTTTAAAACACAAAATAAATGTGTAATTAATTAACAACAGCTCTCAGAGAGATAGCATTTAAAACTATCCCAAGCAGTTGATTTTATCCAAAAATCACTGAGTCCAAAAAGGACCTCATTAAGTCAAAATGCATGATAGAGTTACAAATCTTGGTAGGGTTCATTACATTTTCAACCAAAATGTATGTGCAAAGTTTCAAGAAAATATTTTGAGAGATTGCAAGGATACAACTTTAACTCAAGATATATATGATTTTTATTATTGAAGTTCAAAAAGGGGCATAATTCAGTCAAAATACAAGATAGAATTTTGGTCTTGGGACATATGCTTAAGTTTTGGCCTTGAACATTATGTGTGAAGTTATAAGTAAATATCTTCAGTGGTTGCGAAGAAACAACTTGCAAATAAAATCTCAACAGTTATTTTGGGGTTTGTCCAAAGACTTTTGTAGGGCACTGTATCTACTCACTCTGAGTAGAAAACGACTCCTCCCTGAGTAAACATGGATAGTCCTGCAATTTGCGAGATAAAATTTCTAGGAAATCTGTATGTAGATCTAGAAAGAAAATAATTTTTTCCACGGAGCATTAGGCCTAGATCTACAGTGTTTTAGCAGTACGAGTGAGTCGTGCGACTACTTGCTTTAACGGAGCTGTATAAATGTCAGTGATAGAATTTAAACATTGAACAGACTCATTTTTTATTGTTTTCTTCTTTTTGTAATTTGTGCGTACTGTGTAACCATTCCGTGTAATACGTTTATTTTTACTCTATGTTCACTATGACAACAATTTCATTTGAAATTTTCTAAGTATTTCGTATAAAAATGACTAACGAAATTCTCCCAGGTGGGAAATTATACAGGCACAGGTACCCTCTCACGGATAATGGGAGGCGGGTTAAGATCAAACCGAGTATGTCACACTTTTCATCCGAATAACGAACATAAAAAGTGCCATATTCGGTTTAATTAAGTATTTCTATGGTAACAGAAACGTATATGACACTTCCCAAAAAAGTGCATAAAAATGAAAATATCAACGTATATGTCACAGCTTTGCTTAAACTTACTAAAAAAACGATAATATATTGGCATTATAATGAATACCACACAAGATAACATCACCATCGTTATCATCATCAACTAAATCATCATCATCATCATCATCTTCATCATCATCATCATCATCATCATCGTGTAGCAGTAGTGGTAGTAGTAGTAATAGCAAAGCAGCCGCAGTAACAGAAGCAGCAGCCGAAGTAAAATAAAAACAACAAGTTTCAATGTAGGTATTGTCAGATGTAGTAGTAGTAGTAGTACATTATATTTACAAACAGTAGCAGTGGCAACTGCAGTTGATTTGGTGTTAGTAGTGATGGTAGAAATAGAAGCAGCACCAGCTTCTGCAGTAGTTGTATCAGTAGCAGCAGTAGCGGAAGCAGTAGCATTTGCACTTAGTAGTTTTAGAAGTAGTGGTATATGTATATATGTATATAATATATGTATATTACTGTATTAGTAGTAATATAAGTAGCAGTATCAATAGAAGAAACAACAGCAATTACAGAAGCAGAACAAATTACCGAAGAAATTTCTTTCCTGTGGTTTCTACGCGTAGCCCCTCGGTGTTTTCTCTTTTTTTTATTTTTTTTTTTTGCCTTCATTTATTTGCAATTTATGCCGTAAAGCTTACTTTTTTCAAATGTTGATTGTGGCATCAGTTCCAAGACAAATAAATCGCACTACAGTTCCAAGCAATTTTTTTCAATAAATTGATAATACCAAACAAAATACTTTTCGTTCCTTTTATGCTCACCGAAGGTGACGCATATAGTCGCCGCTTCGTCCGTTTGTCCGGCGTTCGTTCGTCCGGCGACTGGCGTCCGGTGTCTGTTACACTTTTCTTGCCCGGAACATATCTTGAAAAGTATTCAAGATATTTACTTCAAACCTGGAATATAGCTTTATGACAATGAGGGGTAGTGCAGTACACAAGAAGCATAACTCCATCTTCCATCATTTGAGAGTTATTGCCCTTTGTTATTTTTGGTTATTGAATTGTGTCTGGAGCATACATTGGAGGCTATTAGTGTTACAGAATTGAAACTTCAGATATAGATATTACTCAGGAGAAGTGCAGTGCACAAGAACCATAACTCTGTCTTCCATTTAAAGTTACCATTAAAATACTCCAACCGTATATGGCATTTTTTATGTTAAAAGTTTGTTTGTTTTGTTGGGTTTTACGCCATTTCTCAATAGTATTTCAGTCATATACGGAGGGCAGTAAACCTAACCAGTGTTCCTGGATTCTGCACCAGTACTAACCTGTTCTCTGCAAGTAACTACCAACTTTCCCACTTGAATCAGTTCAGAGGTGGAAGGCGAATGACATCAAACTCAGTGTAATCTATCAAATGCATCAGATAACTTACGCCGCGCCCGAGGATCAAACCTGCGACCCTAATATCTTCAGATCTTCAGATCCGTAGACCTGCGCTCTACCAATTGAGCTACCCGGGCGGGCTCGGCTGAAAAGTGTGACATATTCGGACCGAATTTGTAACACATGTGACATATACGTTTTTTGACAAATAAGGTCCGACAAGGCACTTTTTATCCAAACGTGTGTATACATTTGTCCTGAATACATGGTTAATGAAGTAATTCAAACGAAATAAAATCAGGCAGCTAGGGTAATGATCATTTTTGAAAGTGAAACTGTTCTTTGGAGAGACAGTGAGCGTTAATGTCGGTCGTTCCTGAAAACATACTTCGTATGATTCCGAAAAGCCGGAATACTTGCAGGGGAACCAGTATCTTTCGAATAAATTACTTGTCCTGGTTGGAATATGCGATTCTATAACATTCAAATCAGTGTGATACAGTTTCTGATGTATTTGTTTTTTATACTCTTTTTTGTTTATTATTTGCTTCTGTCTGTTTGTTTGTTTGTTTGTTGTTGTTTTTTGCATGTGGCTACGGCCACAAGCTTTCCGGAAAGCATAAAATCCTGTGTATACATGGCGGGAAACCAAGAGAAGGATACCGAAAGGCACCAGTTAAGATCTGTTTGAGACCTGTTAATGACATAAACTCTGCGAAAATCAGTTTTTTTCGTTAACGACCTGACATAAACGTAAATAAGCTTGCAATGTACACCTCCTCTGCAAATTGTGCAAAAGCAGTATCAAATACATCAGAAACTGAATCACATTGATTGGAATATCAGAATCGCATATTTGAAGCAGGACAGGTCGTTGAAAGTGTAAGATATACATATATAAGACGTTTAATGTACTTCGGGCCTTTCCCTGCAAACAATATTGCATATTGTCGACTAATTACGAGTGCACGTATTAGTCATTACTTCTACACATATTAACAACTTACTTCTTGGAAGCTTATCAAGGCCTCCAATTGTTTAAATGTTTTGCGTTAAATCATTGTGTTTCTCCCTAAAGAGTTGTTACTTTTGAAGAATTCGGGTAAAATAATACGATACGTTTGTAATTTTATCAAATATATTTATTTCAATTCTGTATGAAATATTTGATTACGCAACATTTGTTTTTGTTTTGTTTTTTGTTTGTTTTTTGTTTTGTTTTGTTTTTTTAGTATTCAGATATATATATATATATATATATATATATATATAAGACGTAAGTTGCAAAGACAAATATTTTAAAGTAATTCGTAAACAAATTATGTAAAATAACTAAAAGCATTGAAGTTTTACAAGTTCTGGCAATCTTTTCATTTAAAACGAGAAAAGATAAATCTATTTCATGCGAAACATTTACACAAATACAGGTCCTGATAAGCTTCTATAACTTCATGCTGTCGATATTACTAGTACGTGTGCACGTGTAAGTGACTATGTGAGCACGTAATAACTAAAACTTAGTTTGGCAACTAATACTTAGTCGCCAAACTCATCATTCTCTTTCCCTTGTTTTCCATTTTGTGCGAATATAGAAGTTATTACGTGCGCGCACGTAATAGCTACTGTTCTGCGTGTCCACACAATAAGTAATAACGAAATATAGAAACGTGTTATTAAAAAAAACCGTTATAATATATATCATCTGATTTCATACGAAATACATCTAGTTAGTACGAAATAAAAACGTTTTAGGGATGTTACTTTAGGAGCACCGTAGAAACTCGAAAACATATGCAATTGCTCGTAAATAAGCTGCGTTTCCCTTTCTTTCAGAGGTAATTGTGAAAAGGTCCAAATTTAACATTTACATAGAGGATCATGAGTGGGCGAAAGTAACTATATCAGAGGGGAAGCGTCGGTCTTTGAAAGGTCATATTCCGGTAATTAACAAAAAGCTTGAACAAGAAGAATGCAAGTGTGTGCTAATTTTTAAGCAAAACAGGGTGAAAAAGGAAAATAGCCGGAAGAGGAGTACCCCATTTTTTGTTGGTACAGCTGTGTGCAAACACAAAGATTGCTTGAAGTATTCTTTTAAAATTAATAAGACTCCTAGAAGTGGTAAGAGAGTGAAGGTATGAGTTAAAATCTCTGGACGATTTAACCACGGTGTTAGCAAAAAAGAACGTAGGAATATTGTTAAAGAAGAGAGGGAGCGTATGCAGGAAGCATTATTGAAAAAAGGAGCAGATGAGACATACTACGAAAACTTGAGCTCTGCCAAAATTGAAAATTTGAAAAATGCTAATTACAACCATGTTCCCAACAAATGGCACTACGCAAAATGCTCCAAGAAGTAATCTCTAAAGAGTTCATGGATAGCGATATATTTAGAGAAATAGAAATTGTTTCGGACGTTCTTGACGAACATTTTGCAGGCGGATATGTTCGGTTTTATTCTAAACAACCTTTTGGAGTTCTACTCTTCTCGGACACACAGATAAAAATTGCAATGGATGCAATAAAAGAAGGCAAAGGTGCAATGTATCTAGATGCCACTGGTTCTGTGGTCAATAAGGTTCCAGAACAACCGCATAAAGTTTTTTACTATTCGTTAGTTATAAGAGGCAACGATGGTGACCCACCTTTACCCGTAGCCGATTTCATTACAAATAGACACACAGTGCCAGACATTACTAATTTTTTAACAAGAATAAAATACAAAATGGAGCAAATGCGCAGAAGTAAAAATCTGCCAAGTAGAATTGAGGTAGATCATAGCTGGGCTATGATACATAGCGTTCAGCTGGCATTTAATCAGATGCCAACTAAGTCGTACATAGATCATGCATGGAATGGTATTGATCCCCCATGTAAAGTTCATATTTGTTCGTCACACGTACTTAATCATGTCAGCAAGTACATACGCCGTGAAAAAAAAGAAGTCAGACATTGTATCATGACATTCGTAGGGGCAATGATACAAGCAAGCTCCCTTGACTCTTTAACGAAAATCTTTTCATTACTGTGTAGACTTACTTTAGATACCGAAGACTCATCACCAGAAGACAAGGAAATGTATAAAAAACTTCACAGTGGCGACATGCATGAGTTATATAACGAAGAAGCCGATGAGACAGACGAGAGACTATTCAATGATGAAGATCCCGTACAATCTAAAGATGGAAGTTGGGTTGTTAATACGCCTTATTATATACATTTTTTTAAGATTTACCAGGAACACAGTGGGAGTGATGAATCTAGTGAAACAGCAACCAGAAATAAACTGTATGCACCAGCAATAGTGAAGTATCTCTTGAGGAGGCTTATGTCTATATGCCCGCTTTGGACAGGTATATTGTTCAACGGAGAACACTTTACAAATGCCATTGCAGAAGTGTGGTTTAAGATTGTGAAGAATAGTGTACTGAAGGGAGACACAAAGCTGAGACCCGCAGTCTTTATTAGAAAATTAGCATACTCAATAGTTGGTCGAACCAAAGAATATGAATTGCGAACATACAAAGGTAAGTTATTATTTTCAGTATACTTTCATGTTGCTCTCTGAAATGCGAACTGTATTTAAATTGCTATTATTTGAACAAAGTTTTACGAAGTTATTTTCTTTCTGTCAACTCTTGATTTTATTAAAGGTTCAAACATAACTTATACACTTTAAAACCACTAGCAGATTCATTGTGAGCGCGACAAAACGCCGACAGACAAAACGCCGACGCGACATCAGATCGACACTACAAAACACTGTCGCGACAAATTGCCGACAGAAAACATCGACGAAATGGTCGACAAACATCGACAAACACCGGCAGAGCGTTTTTTTATATAATTTTTGCTAGAAAAAAACTTTCATGTAATGAACCTGATGGTAAATATAAAACAATTACTCTTTTTGACTTTTATTTTGAATAAAAACAATATTATATGTCATTATTTTTAACCACTGTATGATATTGTATTCACTTAACGCCAATATATTTTGTAGATTTTTTCGTTCCTGTATCTATCTTTTTGTATACATATATATGTGTATTCTCCGAAGCATAACTTAAGTTTTCCCTCTTGAAAGCGGACAAACAAGTACTTAATTATATATCATTTTAAGTTTTAATGTAATAATGATACTGATTAAGTCTTTATGGTGCGTGACAAAGTTAAATAGAACATATGTTGAGAAAATAAAAAGGGAAAAAGTGCGGCAAAAGATCGACATGACAAGTCGGTGTTTTGTCGCGTCGATATTCTGTCGTGTCGGTCTTTTGACATGTCGATATTATGTCGTGTCGGCGTTTTGTCTGTCGATGTTTTGTCATAGACCCGATTCATTAAATAATATATTTCGTTAAATTGCCATTGTCGATTATAAAAAGTGAAAATAAAAAGAATACCCGTTTTCAGCAATCTTTGCTGCAAAGCACGCTCGTTCAAATATGGCACAAGTTAATTTGCAAGTGCACCTTTAATTTTTAGCGATCAGTGTACACCTTTCTTTAATAAAGTAAATGTTTTGTCGACATTGTTTTGAATACTACGGTTAATGCAGTGATATCAAATTGATAAATGCAGAAATTTTGATATCAACAACCTACGTTGTTCATGATTATGGCAAAACATATACCGGTACGTTGGATAATACTATACGTCTTAAGTAGGATAACTTATGTAAGCACAAAGGTCAATAATTTTATTTTGGCAAAGGATTTTTTTTCATGCACGAAACACAACGATCACATTTATCAAGGAAGTTGAAATAACTTGTCACACATGTAATGTATGGAAGCTTTAGTTATCATAATGAGATGTCTTATGCACGTGATATAGACCGCCATGAGTCAGTCACAGTAATAAGAACTATAGAATGGCGTTTTAAACAAAATCAATATATCACAGTTTATGTTCTACTTAGTTATTTGATTTTATGGATATTTTCTGAACCTTCCTCGTGTGTTACTCTCAGGAGAAAAAACTACGAAGACGAAGACAAAGAAAAAGACGGCAATGGAAGATTCCGAATTTGCAACAGAACAGTGGGATAAGAAAACGAAACGTCAGTCTACCAATACCAAAACAGGTAAACATTGATAAATAGGAATAATAAATATTACTTAAAACTTTTTCAGTAAATACATGTACAGTCTTAATTGTTTTCGAATTTGATTACACATTAGAAGTGTAAGTTTGAAAAACATACATGTCAACTTTGTAAGGTCGTTAAACTTTATCCTCAGTATATATTAACGTTACAAAAGAAATGTTAATAAAAGCAAACGACTTTACCCTTCAGTTTCCACAACCTTTAAAAGGGCACTCAGTGCGATTTAAGATATAAAACGTCGTCCATGTGGGGTGATAATTAGATTTAAGAATAAAAGGTCGCTAATACCTTTATGAAATTAAAAAAAAAACTCGACTTTTCTCCTAGCGCCCATCGTTTCGCAAGTGCCCCTGATACCGTTACGCAAAAAAATAATTTTGAATCTTGCTTGTCGCCTCAGCGGGTCTACGTTATTATTAGCCCACCCCCTCGATAATTAGCGTGTTTTCGCTCTGCATCCCCTCTGTTTCGGCTTTTCGTTTGGCATGGGCGCGCCGCAGACACAAGACATCACACGTTTGCCAACATAGAAACAAATAAACAAACAAACAAGCAAAAAAGCAGAGGAGTAGTCGATATCAAAATGTGCTTTTTTTCCGGCATAGAAAGCATTGACGCTTTTTTGTCAGTTTAATGATGTTATTCTCTCTTAAAGTGTAGTAAAACTTGACTTTTCAGGAGCCAAATGGTTACACAAAGATGATACAGAACAGCGCGTTCCTTTTTGCCCATGGGGAGGCAAGGTTGGCAATATAATTCTGGACAACACATGTACTATAGACACTCACTTATTTTTCATACACCTCATACTTACTGATGAGACGTTTAAATCGGTCAGAGAGTGGATGCAGATCAAGGCAGAGAAAAATCATGTTGCTGGTGCGTTGCTGCGTGTATCAGAACTATTTGCAACGAAAAAGTGGGCTAATGGAAAACTTCTTTGCGTAAGGCAAACGAATCCTGAGGTTATATCAAGAAACCGCGCCAACTTGTATGGAAGCGAGTATGACTTCTTCGTCTCAGCATACGGCCAACTACAAGAGAGTACTTCAAGATCCATATGCAGCCACCCAGAATGTCCAGACAGAATAATTGAACGTAATACTTCAGAATAGTACTATTGTAAGCAAATCTTTCTAGTGTTATGACAGTAGGTTAGAAGATACAAAACAAGACCAGATTTCATTAAAAGATAATTAAATAAATGACAAAGTTATAATGAAATTAAGTATTTTTTCACGAATAAATCATGATTTGTATCTAATAGTATAAAAAAGAACAAATAAGGCATTTAAAGGATATTGATTTTAAATTCAAATTTGACAAAATGACCAGCTAGGTCTTTTTAAGAAATTACTATATTTCTTCTATACTGTAGTCATATAAAATTTTTACAGAAAACATTTTGAAAAATCCTTTTTATTAGGCACAAACTACCATTATTTTTGCACGCAAATATAATTATGCGGACAGATTTTCTACTTTGTTAACCTCTTTTTCGCCTGTTTGGCGCCTTCAATATTCATATTGGTTATTCTGAGTGTTAAGATATGGGCATACTGATAATGCTCTATAATTTCTATTCACTGCTCAAGAGAATGATTGCCTATAATAATATTATGATATTTTGTCAAAGACGGTGCATGGCAGTATTAAGTTCGTCTCTGAAGCTTCTTGTATGTACGGTCCGTAAATTGTTAAACTAAATGCTAAAGTTACATGGTTTTATAAAAAGCTATATGTTTCATTGCAGCGACTCGGAAGTAAGAACCATTCAGGGTGCATTGAATGATTGGCAGGGCAATGATTCAGTTGATAGAATCAAGTGCAGGAAGAAAAATTCCAAAACAAAGAGGTTTGTATGTATTTGACAATTACTCAGGATTAAGGCCTACTATTTGCAGTTTTACAAGTTAAGGCTAATTTGAGAACTCAATTTCAACAAGTTATTGAAAGGCATATACCAAAATATGTGTGAATGCGTGCGTGCGTGTGTGCGCATGTGTGCGTGAGCGTGTAAGCACCGTCAAATGTGGACATCTACTCCTAATAACAGCAACCATTGACGACACCAGTAAAATGTGGAAGAAAAACGATCATTTTGTATACTTAACACAAGTTACCGTGATTTAACTGTGTCGGGAACTATCATCTAATATACATGCGAACAATGAGTTCCAACTCGAAAATTGTATTACGTCACAAAATGAATGAGGTTGTACTTAACTTTATGTATGTGCCGTATGGGTAGATGTATTTTATCACATTTTATCGTCTCAAATATCCAAAAGTGACATTCAATTTATGCTTTTCAGTGACATACTGAACACGTGTTTCCGTCAACGTAACGTCATCTTTTCGACACAGTCCTTATATATAAATAATATTATCGTATGAATGGTCTGGAATAATACAATAAATAACAACATTAGCGAGTGTAATAGAGGATATTACAACCATCAAATTATAATAGCACCCTCGGCTGTCGCCTCGTGTTTTATTGTTTGCATTGCTTCTTTCCGTTTGTCAATATCCTCTATCAACTGTCCTGATATGTGTTATTTATATAAAGTCCGTCAATCACTGTTGACTACAAGGCAAGTTACCCTATGTTTAAAGTATCAAGTACATAAATAAAAAAACACATTTAATATGATATTATTAACTACATTAGGCCTGTTTATTCCTGCTTCTTTGAAGGTTATGCAGAGGACATAGAACGTGGAGTAGAAGATTGTTTAGAGATCAGCTCATACCAAAGCTACTTATAGCCAACATAGAAAACGTCACAGATGAGGTCAGCGTCGGGGACGAAGTAATCATAAATGATCACAGGTTTTGATTATATTTTAATTTTAATGCACAAATAGGAATGAACGCTCATTGGTTGTGTCTTTCTTTTCTTTCTTAAGCGAATACCTAATATGTTCCCGGGCCAGTTTATTATGCCCAAGAGGAGCAATACTGTATACATAATGTCAGTGGGTTCGTAGGGACACTTCGTTTACACGCAAAGACTGAAATACCTACAGCATTCAAACGTATCAAGATAACTGCCTGTATCAAGTTAGGTTAAAAGTTATGTGACCACATATAATTTTGTTGTTGCTGCTGTCATTTTTTCCTACATGTTTCATAAATGAAAAACAGACTATGCACTTCAATAGTACATTTAAATATTTATAGCGTCGTTTTGCAGGTACATCATATTTGCATTGACATTCGGAAATGGGTCGCACTTCATCGGCGTATTCATCAGAAATGGAAGAAAACCACGTTTACGATGGTCTGAAAAGCAGAGTTGAACCATTAAAAAAGTTACCAGTAACCTTCAGCCATGTACATGCAGTATTGGTTTTTAAAGAATAATGCTAATTGACTGTATTTCATTGGACATAAACAGGGTGCTTTTGGGAACATTGCTACCTGACATAAGCTATCTTCAATTATTGCATGACCGCCGCAGCTTTTCTTTGATGATTGGGGTGCTCTAAATTCTGGTAACAGAACACTTTGCTGTGCTCTAAATGATGTATCAGCACACTTTGTTACGCATGCTCAACAATGTGTGCCAACGAACGTGATTGGTTCATTTAAATGGGGATTTCAATCATTATAGCAGAAAAGAAACAGGGGTACCTTATAGGGAATGGCACTGACAAACTGTATAGACCATTGAAAATACCATGGTCCTGCGATAAATCAGTTATAGAATAAATATTCGGACTTTATAGGCTGGTATCCGCGTGTGTAGTGACAACACGGGTCAATCATGACGGAAAAATCTCGACGTTCCGTCTCGATTTATTTCCGTCATGATTGACCCTTGTTGGCGCCCCATATGCTGATACCAGCCGGTAAAGTCCTCTTAATAGTTGCCGGTTTAACCCGTCGACTATATTTGATAAGCTTCAGAAGTCGTCCTATGTTAGGAGAAGTCAGTTTTTGAAGTTTGTAAAAAAATAGCCTTGAGAAAAGAAAACATTTTTTTGTGTTATTATGATATCCTGTCATCGCGTTGTAGCAGAAGAAGTTGAACTGGTGAATAAAATAAGCTTACGAAAGGAAAATAAGGAAATAGGTATTGATAAAATAAGAACTGATCCCCGGCTGACCCGGAAGCGGTTAAGTAGACACAGCAAAGGGTCCTTTATCCGAAAAGGCCTTAACATTAGCGGAAAGGTTCTGCTAATTTTTCAAGAATTTATTTTTTTTTTCATTCCAAAATTTCTTACACACATTTTTAGAACGAGAAATACTTGTGTGTAATTAAATTTTTTGGAAAATTTTATATAACGCAGAGCTGTATATCGTAAATGGGTGTGTTGACTAGAGTCTTATCTTATCTCCTTATAGCAGATAGTTATGCAGCTAACAAAACACTTTTTTCCGGCGACTTGATGCATAGCTTCAAAGTTTTACTTGTATATTCTATAACTAATACTAACATTTCTGCTTACTATTTCCTTACTTTATTTTTTTATAAAAAAATGGGAATTTTTTTATTAAATAAAGTACTATACACCGAATAAAGAGTGTTGAGTGTTCTTTCGCACCAATCGTCTGCTATTAATTTGCTGTACTTTCGCGCTAATGGCTATGTGAAATGTGTTTATGAATCTAATAATCAATATTGCAAAAGATTTGCAAAAGTGTAACGAGTTAATAGCATACGCTAAATGCGATAGAAAGCTCAAATATTCAGGCGTTCGATAGTATTTATTCAGTAAAAAAAAATTTAAGTTGCAAGGAAATAGTAATAAAAAATGTTACTCAAATCGAGAGATTGTCTTGGGTAGCATGACGCCCAAAACGTGGATTGGAAACCCTGATTAAGGCTTGACTTGCGCAGTATACCGCGTTCCATTTTGTTTGTCCGGGACTTTACTTAAAAAGTAGTGTGAACCATTACTTTGTTTGACATAAAAATAGTCTATTTCTCGTCCGGGATATTATTCAAAATTATTGAAGGTTTCAACTGGAAACCTGGAACTTAAAAAAATATCTCATGAAGAGTTCTTTTCGTTATATCTTGTGTTCGAATTGTTCTTTTTCCTATTATTTTCCCAGGAACAAGATCAAGTAATAAGTAAGCCATTGCCATGAGAAATATGTAACTCGCAGACGGTAGTACCACCCCAATGCTAACTATTCTGTATATAAATAACATATACCATTGTATTTTTTAGATTATGAATCGTAATCGAAACATATAAAAAAATTCTCTTTTCCAGTTTTTATGCATCAAATGACAGGCAGTTAAGAATGAGTCGATGGATAAATTTGAATAAGAGTCATAACTTTACTGGAATATTTGCCTGTTTGTGTTGTTGTTGTTACGGGTTTCGCCTTTGATTTATTTAGTCGTTGCAGAGTAATTGCCCTTGAGTCAAATCGCACCTATCTACAAAAGCGTTTGCCAGAGTCATGGAACTATATAGGATTTTGTCAGCAAGTTTTGATGTGCACGTGGAGATGTTCAGTATTTTAAGATTTTTGCCCTTGACCTAGTCAAAATATAGGGATTTCAAATTCTGTCGAGCCACGTGGCGGGTTTGAGCCAGCGTAAGAATTAAAAATTGGGATTGTCACTGTTTGCGACAATTTTTTTTTTGAGAATGTGAAGTCTTGCTTTTTTTTAGCATACGGCCTGGAGTGCAATTGCTGATCATGCATTAAGGGTGGTGCCATCATAAGGCATACTGATATTCGAGTCGAGTGATTATCATAATTATATCAGTACAATTATAAGAAATGTAGCAACTTCATTAATTTTGTGAACTTCATAAATTAATGCTTGGTTCACAATATTGATTGTCAAGAGATTTCAATTTTGTGTACAATTGTTTTAATTGACATGGTTGTAAGTGAATATTGTTTGAAACAAGAGGTACATTATGAAGACAAGATGAATAAAACATTATGAAAACATTCTTTTTCTTTTATCTTTTCCATTTGAATAACAGGCCAGTAATTGTTTGGACAAGCTTTCCCAAAAATTGCGACACACAGTTATCATCTTATTTTCATTTAATATTAGATATCACCAAATTGGTCGCGTTTAATATGCATACGTGTTTTCAACTGTAGAAAAAAACTAAAGCAAGTCTCTAGTCTTAC